>CAWUFW010008305.1:0-600000 GCA_963921515.1 Calotriton arnoldi
CAGCTTGTGGCGTGTTCCATGATTTTAAAATATGACTTCAAAGAGGGAGGTGGTTTCGCTAGGACTCGCACCTCCTTCTGCCCACACCGCTGGGATTTTCCAGGGCCTTTTGAGGCTTTTTTTTTATGGGGAACTGGGGTGACGACAGTAGCTTCCTTGGGTGACTGCTCCCAATTTGCCCCTCCTTTTCCCCCTCTATCTTTCTTTCTTCCTTCAGGGAATGATCTCAACTGGTACCGGTTCCTCACCTGACCCTTCAGTACTACTGGTTCTGTTGGGTACTCCAATGAGCCTTTCACCGGACCTTGTTCACTTAGAGGGAACAATAGAGTGGAATTAACTTCCACTCCTGTCTTCTGCCCAAAGTTCACAAAACCGTCCCCCCCACAACTAAAATCTTGGCCAGCTTCTAAAGAAATAGGGGAAAGCTCTTCCATCGACCTCTGCACCCCCGGACCCCCTCCAGTGCCTGTGTAGTCTTCTCCCCTCTATTCCCACCAGCTTGCAGGTCTGTCGGGCACTTTGCACCCTTTGAAATACAAAAATGGACTTAGCTTCGTCTTTAACACTGTCTCCGCTGTGCTCGGCCAGTATCTCGGCGTCCTTCCCCTCGCCTCGTAGTCTCGCCGCACTGCCTCTGTTAGCCTGGAAACCGACCGCCAGATTCGCCGCTCTAGTCTTTCTCCATATCACAGCCGCCCGACGCCAGGCTCCGTGTCCTTTCACCACCACCACTGCACTCATATGGCCTGGAGCACGGTACTGTATATTTTAAATCATCACGCTATGTCGTGCTTCCTGCATAGTTCAATCCGCACGATTTTATCCGTTTTAGTGCTTGTCTGCCTCCTCTCCTCTCTGCCTAGTCCGGGAGCTCCCGCGACCGGCGTCAGCCCGCCGCCATGTTCCCTCCTTTTTCTGAGGCTTTTTGATTATTTGGAGTGAGCAATGCCAATGAGTGCTATATTGAAAAAGCTTAAAATTTCTAGCATACATGCTATGGAGGGTGAGAAGATTCTTCCAGAGGACTTGCCTGCATAGCAGATGATGACAAGCATCTGACTTTATACGTGTGCATGGGTAAGAGATTGACTTGAACTAGGGACCAGGATTTGTAATTTCCTTTAGAGGTTACCTTTAATATTAGAAAGCTGGATTTTGTGTGAATGAGACAATTCCACTACCTAGACCCACGCAATTCAAAGCATCAATAAATGAGATTGAATGTCGACAGAGAAATAAAAAAAATGAAGAAACAGTTCAACAGTTCATTTAGTCAATGGTTAGAAACCAAGTCGAGTATTCAGAAAACGTCTTGGAGGGAACATATGGTAGAAGGAGTGAGAGTTTTGCATGCAATAGTTATTAAGACGGGCTAAAATAAAGCTGACGGTTCTGAAAGTGACAGAGAGAAACGTGACTAAGAAATAAATTCTGATGAGGCGGATAACTTTTTAAATGATTTTAGACTTCCTCCTTACATAGATGGTATACAGACACAAGCACAGAGATCACAAGTACCTCATAAAGGTGCAGCATGTGAACGGGTTATGAGTGCACAGGGAATGACAGCGCTAGCAGTGACGTGCGAGTGCAACTGTGAGTGCAAGTGCTCCCCTTGAGAGTGCATTGACCACTTTACCTAGTACTAGTAGCAGCATCTCTGTTGCTATACCTACTGTTGTGTCTATGTCTGCTGAATTTGGAGAAATTTAAATAGAATAATGCCATATAACTTGGATGAAATGAAGTACAAGATTACAGATGCAGCAAGGTGTGCAAATGAACCACATAATCATCTGAGGATTTAGTTGAAGTACATGGGGTTTAAATAAGCAAGTCAAAAGGCTAACAGAGGAATTACAGAATGGACTTAAGTGAAGCAGAAATGGTAGAGATGGGGTTAGTGACTTTACAAATAGATTATTGTGGAAGCAGAATGGTATACAATCATTGAGTTAAGCCAAACTCTCTTCTCCATTGCTCTGCATGAGGATACCCAATATCTTTTCCCATCTTGGTTCCAAAGTAAAGTTCTCGTTTGGTGTTGAATCCCATAGGGATATACTGAAAGTCCCTCAATTTTAAGTCTCATTCCAAAGAAAGATTTGGAAAGTTTGCAACTACCCTTAAACTCAGTGCTACTTTAGTATGAAGGCGATTTGTTGGTGGTATCAAAGACAAAAGTAGCCTGAAAACTAGATACAACTGCTCTCCTGAATCATCTTGCTGACAATGACCACAAAGTCTCACTCACAAAGATGCAATACTGTAAAAAAAGGAAGTGATATATCTTGGTTATCACACTGAAAAGGGGAAAGGTAAGTCTCAAAAGAATACATTTTTGCAATCCTGAAGATGAATCCTCCAACCACCCATAGGATGTGAGGATGTTCCAGGAAATACTGGACTACGGTCGTCAGTGGATTTAAAACTTTTCCCTGACTGCGAAGACTTTAATAAGACTTACTCGCAGTGATATCATGGTTCTGGTACCATTTGATGACGAATGCATGAACACCAACCAAGAATTAAGAGAAAATCTGCAGTACACCCATCCTTGGAATGCCTTATTATGAGAAAGAGTTTTACCCATTTTGCCAAGAGAAGAAAGGGTGTGCATTGACAATGTTAACCCAAAATACAGAGGGGTGATGAGAATGGTTGCTCATTTTTCTGCTACATTAGCTCCAGTACCAGTAGTTTTTCGTGGTAGTCTGAAAGCAGTAGCAGCTGTATACCTTGCAATAAAATTAAGTGAAGGAATTCTTATGGCTCATACACTCGTGTTTGTTCCCCATTCAGTTGAAATTTTGTTGACTAGTACTAGAACTAGACATTTGACAAACAGTCGGCTCACAAAATATGAACAGACAATACTAGCAGCTAAAAACATCTCAATCAAGACATAAAATGCCTTACATTTTATGTAGATGCAGATTGCAGATAACGATGAAGATGATGTTGAACACCCGTACAGAATGGTGTTCGAAACCACAACCAGATATCAAAGATGTTCCCCTTGAAATGGCCTGTCTGACTTTTTTGCTAGTGTTTGAGAGACCATCAAGGAGCACTGAAAGCTGCTCATGCAGCCTTTTTAATTTCTTAAATTATTGAAGCATGATATTTGTCTGACGTAACTTCTGCACAAATGGCAGTTTGGATTCCTCTAACAAGAGCTTGCTGTTTAGCAGACGAATTGAGTGTGACAAGTTATACAGACAGCCAGTATAGATATGGAGTAGTACACAATTTGTGTCACAAAGGGGTTTTATTGCATATTCTGGTAGTTTCATCTCGAACAGTTCCTACATTCTTGATCTTCTAGAAGCAATACAACAACCTAGAGAAATAGCAGTTGTCAAATCTAAAGCTCATGGAGTTGGTGACAACATAGTCACAATGGGAAGTAATTATGCTGATCAATGGCTAAGAATTGAGCCCTTGAAAATGCAACTCTGAGATTTGTGGGTTGCATTAATCCCTTCAGTAAAACTTGTATCAATAACTGATGATATTGTTTTGAATTACTCCAAAGGTCTGGCTGATGTGGTGAAATCCGTCTCTCATCAGGTGAATTTGGCAGAAGCACCGACCAAAGAAACTCGGTATCATACACTGCAACCAGGTGATTGGATCCTGATCAAGAAGCATGTTCACAAGAGCTGCCTGGAACCAAGATGGAAGGGGCCACATCATGTGGTGCTTATGAAGTGTGCTGGAATCCTAGAGTGGATCCACTCAGCTTGCACAAGAACAGTGAAGACAGTTGATAAAGAAGTAGTGATGACCCCCACTGACTCACAGAGTCAAGATCAAGATTGCAGCCTGGATCGGGGGGGGGGGGGAGTTGAAGTTGATGAGAGTAAAGATCTAGGTGAAGGTACAGTGGCTAATTTCAATTTGAAAATCAGAGTGAAGAACTGTTACAAAATCACAAGCAGCAGGACGAAACAATCCGTAATCAAGTTCGTGAAAAACTACAGCCGAAAATTCAAGTTTGAAGAACCCCCAAGAAAAGAAAGCAATTCATGGTGTGTCAGGTTAATGAAACTGATAAAAGTAAAGTTTCAGTTGTGTATGAAAAAGACTAAGCAGTAATCATAAGTGAAGAAACAAAAGCTGAGAGAGTGCATCATTTGGATAAGTGGCCTAAAGCAGCAACGAGAAATTTCAAAAGGAGACTTTGGGAGAATGAAAGATCAGAGACAATCAGAGAAGTATCAGAAGTACTTGAAATGGGTTTGGAGAATAGTGACAGTGACTCGTCTAATGCTAAGAGACCAACAAGAAAGAGAATCCCGAACAGAAAGTATAATCAGTTGAGTCACCATATCTGGCATCTGTGTCCGAAGAAGAAGAATGTCCGAAGAAGAAGAGCCGGATTTTGAAGACTATAATCTCGCACACTGCTGGCAATTCAGCTTTGAACATGAATTAGAAGAAGAAGAACCACCTCAAACTTTTGCAAATACTGATACTTGTGAAATTTTGAAACTAAGAAAAGAAAATCATTGTTTTGTCTCATAAGTATCCAGAAAACAAATTAAAGATTTGACTCTATGAACTGAACAAATGAGCTGAGAAAAAAAGGATGAAAGACTCAGAAGTCTATTTTTGATTATTGTTTATAAAAAGAAAATGTTTTATTTATGTTTTGGAAAAAAATCTTAAACTCAGATTTTTAATTCCTTTTATTTCTGTCTTTGATCTTAATAGAAATGGCATAAAGCAGTTTCGGTAAAATTCTTAGTATGGTTTCACTAATAGTACTAGTATTAGGTTTAATTGATTTACTGTTGTGCCTAGTTTTTCAGCTTGGATATATGTCATCACAAGTTGAATTAACTACAGTTCATAATGTTGTTGTTAGTATATTTAATAAGCAAGAGTTTCTGTCGCCATCCTTGTCAGAATTCAATGCTTTGCTAGAAGACCTTGCTGTTTCTGAAAGCTCTGGGTAGTCTGGAAAGATGAAAAAAAAACTAGAGAATAGATTATGGCTGAAGAGGAATTTAGGACTTTGAATTTGCACCAAACTTTGAGAATGGAGCATAAGAGAAAGGGAGAATTGCATATGATGCATCCCCTCTGTAGATTACTAGGTATAAGGACCCTGAGTAATGCACTTAGGATACTAAAAACAGATACACGGGAGCCAATTGTTATCAGTCTTGCGACATACTTGCATGCAGTATGCAGTATGGATAATCAGGAACCAGTGAATAAAGCATCAAAAGATGATCCAGGTGTGAATGCGGGTAATAATATTAGCCAGACTCATATTATGATACATATACTCACTGGGATGCTGCAACACTAGATCTATACTTCTCCCGAAGGCTGACTCATTATAAGCCTGCTTGGAATTTAAATTGGTAGAATCTAATATATGAATTATTATATACAATGAGATTGGGATAGAATTGCCTATTTTGAACTTTTTAATGTGTGTGTGACAATTTATCTGATTGTTTTTAGCCGTACCTGCATGGCACATTATTTTAACTTTTGCAAATCTTATGGATTTTAATTTGAAAGCATCAATAATAATAATATAGAACATAAATTGTATGGTGCAGCAGGAAATATGTGGGCCTAATTTTGCATCACCTACTCAAATTACCCACCTTCCACCTGAAGGAAGCTGATTGATATGTTAGAAATTGCACATAGTCTTCATATTGTTCTAAACCATTTTTACAGCTCTGACCCTAGAAATCCTAAATAATAATTGTACCTAGAGTTGCCTAATGCATTTGTACTGACTAAGATGATCTCTTATATCAACTGTTCTGCCCTAAGATTATTGCTGACCTTGTTGCACTTCGATTCTAAGTAGTTAAACATTTTACTGTCATATAGAATGAAAACTTTCCTAGCTAACGTAACGGAAAGTTTCAATTCTATTAAGGATTGTGAGGCGAGGATTATGCCTTCTTTCTTCACTTTATTCTCATTAGCAGCATTAAGATTAACACAGACTACGTTTCCCATGAACCACAGGGAAAAGTAGCAAAGAAAATAACATGGTAACATCCAATCACGAACAGGTATCAGTGTCCAATCAGGGGCTGTTGAGCCCAACATAGACCCTTGCTAGTGTCCCCTCTTCCTCTTTCGGAGCGCGACGACAGCTGTTCTGCACTCTTCAGACCTCCTGTTTCTGAGCATCAGAACCTGCAAATAACAGGGACACATTATCCAGAGAAACATACTGCTAAAGCCTGTAAAAGAGCATAAAGCAGATTACACAACTCAGCCAAGTGACACAAAATCAACTCGAAGACAGGTACTTACTTCAGTACGGGGAGGGATCTCCTCCTGGAGCAAAGGGCGGGATAATCCTCGCCTCCGAGTCCTTAATAGAATTGAAACTTTCCGTTACGTTAGCTAGGAAATTTTTCATTCTATGTCAGGACTGGAGGCGAGGATTATGCTTGTTTAAAGCTTGCCCACAACCAGCTGAGCCATATTAAGCACTGGCTTAAAGTAGAACCTCTTAAAGGTAGAGTCCGAAGACCAATCGGCGGCGTTAAGGATATCCTCCAGACGTGCAACCAAGCCAAACACTTTAGAGGCCATAGCCCCTCGAGCTGAATGCGCCCCAAAGTCACGAAGGCTTATGCCAGCTTCTTGCATCACCCAACGGACCCATCTAGCGATGGTGGACGAGGAAACCGCTTTAAAGGGTTTCCGGAGCGCAATAAGGAGTTGACGTTCCCCTGTGGGGCGGAACTCTTCCGTCATCTCTTCATATGCCTTGAGACATCTGACAACGCATAATTTCGGGGAGTCAGGAAATTCCAGGTATGATATAACCCTGGTATGGCATTTGGTGCGATGTAGCAGCGTGAAGGTGACCCCTTCAGGGGTGAACATCCTTCCGGAGATATCCAGGGCCCGGACATCCGAGACCCGCCTGCAAGAAACTAGGCAGAGGAGCATAGCCAGCTTCGCAGAAAGCTCCTTTCTAGAGAGGTTGCCAGGAAAGAAAGAGGTTGAGGACCTGATTAACATCCCAAAGCGCGGAGTAGCGTGGCTCTGGAGGTAAGGAAAGCCGAATACCCCGAAGCAACCTGCAAACTAAGGGGTGCTCGCCTATAGGTGTTCCACTAACTGGAACATGGCCAGATGAAATCGCTGACCTGAAGGTGTTGATGGACCGGTATGCAAACCCGGCCGAAGCGAGTTGTGCTAGAAAATTCACTACGTGAATAACGTCTGCAACCAAGGGATCGAAACCCCGTCGCAGACACCAACGGGCCAATCTGCCCCACGCGGACTTGTATCTCTTGACTGTACTGTCCGCCCAAGCCTTGGAGATGAGGCTCTCAGCTTCCTGTGAAAGTCCTGGGGCTTCCCATCTGCCCCGGAAATCCGCCACGCCATGAGAAACAGTGAGTCCGCTAACACCAGCAGATGAGGATTCCCCTCAGGATTCGTGAGAAGAGTGGGATACTGGGGGAGTAGGATGGGAAAATCCCAAGAAAGTTCCAGAAGAACTGGAAACCAAACTTGCGACCTCCAGAGCGGGGTAATCAGCACCAGATCTGCCGCCTGCCTGCGTATCTGTGCCGAAGATCGCATGATCATCGCGAAGGGGGGAAACGCGTATCCCCATTCCAGACTCCAATCCTGGAGAAATGCGTCCGTGGCCGCTGCCAAGGGATCCTGCCTCCAACTGAAGAACCGAGGAGTCTGATCATCCAATCGGGACGCAAATAGGTCCATTGAGAAGGGACCCCAGTGGTCGCTCAGAATCGTAAAGATGGCCCGGTCCAGCTTCCACAGGCTGGAATCCCGGAAGTGGCGCGATTGCAAATCCGCTTCCAAATTGTCCCGACCCGGAAGGTACTTGGCTGTGATCGAGATCTGGCTGTCCAGGCAATACTGCCAGAAACTCGCTGCCAGATCTGATAGGGCTTTGGACCTGGTGCCTCCCAAGTGGTTCACATACCGGACTGCGGAGACGTTGTCCATCTTTAGCAGAACACACGACTGCACCGAGTCTCTCGTCCAGCACCGTACGGCAAACGAACCCGCCAAGAGTTCCAGACACTTTATGTGTAACTTTTGTTCGTCGGGTGACCACAACCCTCCTGTGGACAGATCCCCGCATCGCGCACCCCAGCCGAGTCTGCTGGCGTCCGACTCGATCACCAGATCCGGAGCTGAGCCGAAGATCGCCCGGCCGTTCCAGGCCTCCATGTGGTCTAACCACCATTGGATCTCGGCATTCGCCTCGGGTGTCAGGGATACCTTGTGAGAGTATGAATACCCTTTGCGGAGGAAATATGCTTTGAGGCGCTGAAGGGCCCTGCAGTGAAGCGGACCTGGGAAGATGGCTTGAATGGAAGCTGACAGGAGGCCCACCACCCGGGCCAGCTGACGGAGGGAGACCTGCTGTCTGGAAAGAACACGACGTAATTCGTGTCTGATCTTGGTAACTTTTCGGGCGGGTAGACTGAGAGTGGATGACGTGGAGTCTATTACGAACCCCAAGAAGGTAACCGACTGGGCTGGCTGTAAGAGAGACTTGCTCTCGTTGATCACGAAGCCAAGGTCCTGAAGGAGAGTCACTGCCATCTGAAGCTGAGCTGCCAGCTGACGGGGGCATGAAGCCATCAAGAGAAGATCGTCTAAATACACGATCATTCTGACCCCTCGTGCTCTCAAAAACTCCACCACCGGCTTGAGTACCTTGGTGAAGCACCAGGGAGCTGAGGAGAGGCTGAACGGAAGGGCTGTAAACTCGTAAACAAGGTGCCTCCAGGCAAATTGAAGAAACCGCCTGTGCGGGGGAAAAATCGGAATCACCAAGTAGGCGTCTTTTAGATCCAGGCGGACCATCCAGTCTTGAGGGCGAAGAACGTCCCGAAGGAGATGAAGTCCTTCCATTTTGAAATGGCGATAGACTAGCCATTCGTTGAACTCGCTTAGATTTATGACGGGCCTCTTGCCGCCGTCTGTCTTGTCCACCAAGAAAATATTGCTTAAAAATCCCCTTGGGTGGAGGGAAGTGGGGGAGATAGCGCCCTTGCGGAGGAGGGATCCGACTTCCTCGTCCACAAGGGCTGCGTCTTGCGCGGAAAACTGGATGGGCCGGGGTTTGGTTCGCTGAACTGGGAACCCCATGAACTCTATATGAAAACCTTGCACTGTTTGGAGAACCCATGCATCGTGCGTGAGAGACAACCAAGCCTGGTAACAATCTGCCAGCCGCCGCCCAATTTTTAATGGGGGAAAAAGGTGAACACTCACCGGCGTTTGAGGCGGAGGATCCTCCTCTGAATCCTTTTCCTTTGCACCGGCGTCCTCTCGTGGGATAAAAGTTCCCGAAGCGGGACTGGTCCTGAAACTGACCGGAGCCTCTCTGGTTACCCTGCTGGTGGTGTCGACCGGCCGAGCGGCCCCTGCCTCGGCCGGCCCCGTGAAAAACACGGGGAAAAACCTTCTTTATTGTGGACTGAGCCCTGTCGAGGGACGTGAAGGTATTAACAAATTTGCCGAGCTCCTTCACAAAGGGGTCGCCAAACAAACCCCCTTGTGCAACGGCGCCTGCCTCAGAATCCGCCAGGTCCCCCAACTTGGGATCGATCTTTATGAGGAGAGACCTGCGGCGCTCTGTGGAGAGGGCACAATTCGCATTGCCCAGAAATATAACCACTCTCTGCGCCCAGCTGGATAGGGCTTCCGGGGAAATAATAGAGCTCGATTCCTTGGCTTCCTCGGCCATGTCTAGTATTTTGGTAGCGGGGCCGAGGGCATCCAGGAGCTTGTCCTGGCAAGCCCTCCAGGACCTATCGATCCCTTTTTTAGGATCGCGAATAAATTTTGGGAGGAAGGTGGACATTCTGGGGTCAATCTCAGGGGTAAGAGCTACCTTCTCCTCCAAAGAAGAGTGGGGGCACTCAGCCCGTAGGCAGTTGCGGGCCTCTTTTTCTAGGGGACGGCGGATGTGCTCTGCCACATATGCAGCAACTTTTTCCCCCGGGACCCACTCCGAAGAGCGAGGGTGGATAATATCATTAGGATCTAACATGTCAGAGGTGATTGGCGGGGGAACAGAAGGGCGGGTGGGGAGCCAAGGCCGTGAAGGACCTGTGTCGGAGTCAGGATCACCGGCCGTATCCGGGTCAGTAGACGGGAGGGCCAGGGGGGAGGTGGAGGGTCCCCAGCAGGCTGCGCTGCTTGGCTATCAACAAAAGCCTGCTGCAAACGCTCAAAAGCATCCGAATCCACCCCAGGCACCCGGGGGCGTTTAGGTGGCGGGAGCCAACAGTAGTGGGATCCAGAGGGGCTGTAGTCGTGGGGGGCGCCCCCATGCGTTGCTCCAAGCGTGCAAACGCCTGACTGATCTGGCGTGAAAGCCTATCCTCCAAAGGGGAGATAGCCTGGCCCACTGTTTGATAAATAGAGGAATCTACAGCTTCGTAAAAGGCATCCCCCCCAAGGCATATCTGCGAGGGGGTCCTCTTCCTCTGGGAAGTCATCATAATAATCCATGACCCCAGCGGAGTAGACAAAAAGGGGGTAGGTAAGTGGTAATCCACTAGGCCGGTAACAAGGCCTAAGCTGTTAAGGGCTGGGTGTCAGCCTACTCTGCGGGCGGAAGGAAAAAACGCAATTACACGGGGTTCTAGCCCCAGGGGACAACTGCTGGCGGTATGGAAATACAGAGAACCGTCACTGAACCCCAGTACCTGAGGGGTGATCGCCGGTCTGGGCTGTGTCCCCTTTGAAGCCTTCACAGGCGTATACAGGACCTCTAGCGAGGCGTACAATCAAGGAAAAAAATACGGACTCTGAAATCCCCTTCTTTCTCCAACTACACCATGGGGAAACAGAGTGTGCAAGCAAACTCGGCAGTCCGCGGTAATCTATCCGCCGCCGCCACTTACAGACCCAGAATACGGGCGTTCTCCTCAGACCGGGGCTCCGCTAACGCGAGTGCGGTGTTTGAATCTCTGAAGAGATCAAACTCTGCGACGCGCCGTAGACGGCCTCCCGCGCCCCCTAGCGGCGGGAGGTCTGCAGAGCCGAAGCCAGCAATGCGCCACGTAAGGACAAGGAAAACCCCGTCCCCGCGGCGCCCTTTCTAGAACAAAGCGCCGAACACGCTGAAACAAAACAATCAAACGGCAACGCGCGATCCCAAAGGGGATTGGAAACAGTACATGAAAACGCGATCGCGTCAAACTCTAAACACAGCGGGCGCAAACACCCTCCACACAGGCGCTTACAAAGCGAGTTAAATCAGCATAACACAACATAAATCAGCATAAACACCATAGAAACAGTATAAACGCATGCAAGCACTAGACAGTAAAATAACTGAAGAGCACTTATCTAGCTGCGGAGCAGCGAAGAAAGAGGAAGAGGGGACACTAGCAAGAGTCTATGTTGGGCTCAACAGCCCCGGATTGGACACTGATACCTGTTCGTGATTGGATGTTACCATGTTGTTTTCTTTGCTACTTTTCCCTGTGGTTCATGGGAAACGTAGTCTGTGTTAATCTTAATGCTGCTAATGAGAATAAAGTGAAGAAAGAAGGCATAATCCTCGCCTCCAGTCCTGACATAGAATTATACCATCATGTATTTATCTGCCTGTTATTAGATGCTCCTTTTAAATGTGCTTTCAAATATGTAGCCTGTGTTTATTGGAATTTGTACCACTAGGCGACTTTTAACTGCTTTTTTTTATTGATTCATACATATTTCTATCTTGTACTTTTATGGCCTGCTGGACAAAATAAAGTTTATTAAAAAAAATGTTTTATATGTTGCATCATGAACTTACAGGAGATAGAGTATATTGGAAAGAGTGTGTTAAAGAAATTAACTCTTTTGCTGTGATTAAAGTGCAACAACTCGCAGGATCATACCAAAGGTTAGCTAGGCCCATCTCCATTAGGGAATCTTTTACAAATTTAATCCAGCGGTACTAGAGGGGTGCTAGCAGATAAACACAAGAGCTGCCTCATAAACCCATTTTCTGCCATTATCAACGATTTTAGATTTTTATGCCCCCAAATCTCTGCACCATAAAGGGCAACCACAAGTGCCTGGTATGTATATAACTGGCAATACAAATCTGCAGTGTGACCCCTTGTGTAGCTTCAGCATCCCTCCACTATGCTGCTCCAGTTTTATTCTTCTCTTTATAACATGATGTGTCCAATCCAGCTTTTCATCTAGGGTAATCCCCAAGTAATCAAAAAGGTGTACTTGTTCTCGAGGAACACCATTTAGAGTGGGATTTGAGCGAGTGGTATGGCAACGGTTAAAAACTATGTATTTAGTTTTGATTATATTGATTCCCAACCCCCTCTGCTCACAAAACCTGCTAAAATGATCATGTACTTTCTGGAGCCCCATTGGTGACTTTGACAATAAGAGAGTATTGTCAGCAAACATGAGAGCCGGAACACTCATGCCTGCTAGTTTAGGGGTGTCATTATCACAGCTATTTAAAAAATCAACAAAATCATTTAAAAACAGGGTAAAAAGGGTGGGGGCCAGTACACAGCCTTTCTTACACCTCACTTTACAGGAAAGGGTTCAGTTACTTCACCCAGCTTGCTGCATCTAACTTGCGCGGAATTATTCTGTAGGCTGGGATGCCTATTTCAGCAAGACAATTCCACAGCAGGGTTCTGGGGGCCAAGTTGAACACTGCTGTAAGTTCAACAAAAACAGCGTATAATCTTCCCTTTTCTATACTGATGGTCTTCCAGTATATCATCTGCAGTCTAAATACCTGATCAACGGTGGAGGTATTGGATCGAAAGCCCGCTTGAAGGGGGCAAAGTATGTCATTCTCTTCACGCCAATCCAGAACCCTAATAAGTATACCGCTACTAAAACGTTTTTGTGCCATGTCTATTAAACTGATAGGTATGTAATTGGCAGGGTCCATCGGACAACCCTTCTTGTAGATTGGAAGAATTTCAGCCCCAGCCCAGGATTTTGGGATACTTGCTCCATTTAAAATAACATTAAATACCACTGTAAAATAAGGTGTCCAAATATCTAATTCTGATCAAAATAGATCTCCAGGGATCATATCAATACCAGCGGCTTTATGTGGCGCTACCTTCCTAATGGCCTCTTCGACCTCTATGCACAATATCGCGGGAAGTCCTCCTAGATCCCTCACTGATTTCAACAAGCAAGGGAATAGCTGGTGATACAGGGGGTATATCCTCAATGGACTTTTTTGATATAGGTTAGTGAAGTGTGCTAAACAGTCCTCAGCAGCAACATTATCATCAATTTTAGATTTTCGTACCCTGCTACCTGTGGCAATTAAGTTCCAGAAGTGGGTTTGATTTTTTTCTCTCTATGCTACTAGGAGGAGTACCCAATTCGGACTTTCCCAATCCCTTTTTGCCATTGCAAGTCCTGTTTTGTATGTGGCTCATTTTACTCCGCTCTCTCCCCTCCTATTGCTCTTGATGGAATTAATCAGAGCACTTTTAGCCTAACTGCATTGTTTATTGAATGAGGATGGTACACTACTCCTTCGCCCTTGGCTACTAGCTTCTCTAAAGAAGTCCATGTTTAAGCTATTAAAGAGAGAGTTATTTACATCTTCGACCTTTTGTAAGACTGACTCCTGGCTTGACACTAAGGGCCTGATTACGATGTCAGACATCGCCGCGGTCACAGGACTGACCGACCTCTGGTCAGCAGTCCCAACACTGCCATTACAATGCTCCTATGGGAGCTTGTGCTGCTGCTGTAAACCGGCCGCAGCACAAGCTCCTTACAGCACCATAATGAAAGGGTTAAATCTCATGTGTGATCTGAAATACATAGGGATGACCTGCATAAAAATTAAACAAAGAATCATCGAACATAAGAGCAATATCAAATGCAAAAAAGCTACCACAAAAATGAGTACTCATTTCATCAACACCAAACACACACCTGAAGAAATGCAATGGGTCATCCTGAAGACATTAATCACAAAGAACAATAATGCAGAACGGATTCTTTTTGAAAACGAACAACGGTGGGTGCACCGTCTCAAGACACATGACGTAGGGCTAAACGATAATATACCCTGGCATACCTTCGCCCAATGAACAATCAACGTCATAACAACATCAAAAAAAGAATACAGTAGACAAATGAAAAAAAGCAGTCATCCCTGGAGTAACTTGGATACCACAGCATCCAGTCCAGATAAATAACATTATCAAAATGAGGGTATTCCTAACGTGGACAAGACACTAAGTAAGAGAGGACATATAACAAGTACCAGAACCTGTGACAGATCGCTCACAACACCCCCTCACCCAGGAAGTAATGGACACGACAATAACTCACTAAAACAGGATTTTGTAAACCCTGCTTCTTATCATATGACCATAAGAGCACAACTCTGGTATTTATTTTTCCACACATTCGAAATTTGATATCTGCCTACACCTTTTTAAATCCATATTGTTTCTGCATTTTACAACAGTATCCCGTAACCAATATAAAAATATTTTCCACCTGATCACTCACGTAGAGCAAGTCTCTCTACTATGCCCATATGCAAATCAGGATACTTTAAGCCTCCACTGCCGGCCCGCGCCACCGGAGCACGCACGGCAGATGGAGACAGCACAAGCAATCACGAAGACTTCTCATTTGTATGTCTTTCATACAGCATGACACACGCACAATTCGGCACGCTGTTCGCGCAATAAACAGACCACGCTGATGTCTTTAAGCGTAAAAGGCCATTTATTAGGACCAGGCTGCACAATAATGAACAATAACCAATAACTTCAACATTAATAACAAAACCCCCACATCAACTCTTGTATCCCTCCACTCTCTTCGCCCACTCTGACTCACATCTCCAATCACTCCATGCCCATTCCGTTCCTCAACCATTTTCCCAAATCTCCTAGCATTCTCCCCGGTATCACCTGGCATTCCAGTCCTGCCTCAGCTCCCCCCATCATCCAATCTCCCCCCCGAGGGATGGGTTCGCCCGCTATTGACTCCCCCACCCCTCCAAAGTATCGCCTACCCTGCAGCCCATCCTAAACTGGCACGCCATGCCAACCCTACTTCCAAAAACACTAGTAACTGTAGGGCGGGTGGGTGGCCTTCAAAACTTCCCTCCCGATAGTGTCGAGCGCAGGAAGAGGAAGTTGCCTTCCTCCCCCGCGCTCTTATACCCACCCCCTAACTCCACCCCTTGACCCTGCCTGGTCCTCCCCTGCGCGAAAGACCCCGGGGAAGACTAGTCTGCGACTCTGCTTCCCCCGGGGCCCAGCATCGCGCAATAAACAGACCACGCTGATGTCTTTAAGCGTAAAAGGCCATTTATTAGGACCAGGCTGCACAATAATGAACAATAACCAATAACTTCAACATTAATAACAAAACCCCCACATCAACTCTTGTATCCCTCCACTCTCTTCGCCCACTCTGACTCACATCTCCAATCACTCCATGCCCATTCCGTTCCTCAACCATTTTCCCAAATCTCCTAGCATTCTCCCCGGTATCACCTGGCATTCCAGTCCTGCCTCAGCTCCCCCATCATCCAATCTCCCCCGAGGGATGGGTTCGCCCGCTATTGACTCCCCCACCCCTCCAAAGTATCGCCAACCAGGGAACCCCCTTTAGGGCGGTTACCTGCCCCCCCCGGGCCCACGCAGTGCACCTGTCGACCACCTCAATTCACACATTCCTACGACACCAAATTGACTCGTTCCACAGCTTACTAACCACATCTCTCATCTCCATCATATAATAAGCATTCCCCATCAATGACAGATGCACCCCGTCATCCCTAAAAAGTAGCGGTTCCTCCAGTCTCAGTCCAGCATGAGCGATAACCTTAATGTCCTTGTCCCCGCAAAAAAGTCTCATCGCTCTGTTGAGCTTTCGTCGTGCCTTTTCCACAGCCCCATGCTTAATGGCACCCCTCCAAACTTTCCTTGGGACAAATTCCGTCCAGGCAATGCAAGTCCCTGCCAGCCTGTGTTTCAACACTTCCAAATCCCTCTGCATCAGCTGTAAGAGCGCCAAACCCGACAGCCGAACCAAATCATTCTCCCCCAGGTGTATGATCAGCAGATCCGGACAACCCTTCTGGGGGACCATCTTCGCGAGCCAGGGCAGTAGTGCCCCCCATCGCATCCCCCTTTACCCC
Source organism: Calotriton arnoldi (assembly GCA_963921515.1). NCBI lineage: Eukaryota > Metazoa > Chordata > Amphibia > Caudata > Salamandridae > Calotriton > Calotriton arnoldi. The sequence goes on from CAWUFW010008305.1 coordinate 16,175, forward strand.
ACCAATGCACCTCGTGATGTTGTCCTTTGAGACCCAGGTTACGGCCGTACACCTGTTGCTCTGCATACTTGGAGGCCCAATGCACGAAGGAATGCCCCACGATCCAAGTGACCGTCTTGGCCCCGGTCCACCCACGCAACCTATGAAAGAAAAACATATTAGCAAGAAAAACGGGCACACATAACACCCCTTCCCCAGCAACACCTCCTGCTCCCCCCGCTCCTCACTTGCGAACATACCGTTCACAACACCTAGACTTCCACCTCCCAATCTGCCGAATCCTGTCCCAAGACCACCCCAACCGGGCCGCCGCTGTGGCCGCTCCAATACGAAAGGAGTGAGTCCCAAAACCAGCCGGATCAAAACCCAATCGCCTTAAGGCCATGCGCAGCACCCCCAACAACTGTCCGGACGTCACCCTCGCCCCAGACCTGTGGCAAAAAATCTCTCCACTCGCAACCCGCGCGGACAGCACAAACACCCTCCATTCCTCCACCGGGCACACACCCCCACAACCAGCCTCGCACAACCAAACCCACTTACCCCGACCCAACTGATCCGTTTTCGAGTGCCCCAGCCAAATCCCCAGGCGCCCGCCATCCAGCCGTATCTCCTCATACCGCCTGCCACCCACGGACCGCGTGCCCAACAACTCAGACACCCGGAAAGCCCCAAAAAACATCCAAATCATCGCCAAACGAAACACGCGCACTTCAAACACATCATAACAACAAAGCGACAAAACCGCGACCAACTGCACCAACAATTCAAACGTGATCGCCTCTCGCAACACCCCACCCCCTCCTCTCCCTTCCCCAACCTCGGAGTACCCGACTCAGTATCACATCTTTCGTCGGATCAAAACCAAAAAACAAACCGCAATAAAATGCTACCCCTGCCAGTTTCCCTGATATAGTCGCAGCCGTCAGCCCCTTATCAATGCAACGCAATACAAACTGCAGCACTCCTTGCTCCATCGCTGAGCTATCTTCAACAGCAGAATCCCCACTCCATCCCATAAAGGATCCAAACTCCGCCCATGCCAAACGATATGCACGTCGCGTGGTCTCAGCAATAGAATTCTCCACCAGGCCTATCACCCTCACTCCCCCAAGGCCCAGATGCCGTCCGGCAGCTTGGTCTTGCACTGATCCGCTCCTGGTGCCAATCGCCGGAACCGCTGCCACTGCGAACGAGACAAAGCATCCGCGATGTCATTATTCGCTCCAGGGACATGCTTGGCTCTAAAAACCACATTCAATCTTAAACATTTCAACATGAAACTTCTCAGCAATCTCAGCACTCTCAGGTCCCGTGCCCTCTGCCTGTTAACCAGCTCGACCACCGTCATGTTATCCACGTGGAACAACACAGACCTGTTCCGAAACTCAAGACCCCACACTTCCAGTGCCACCAACAAGGGAAAGAACTCCAGAAACGCAATGCTCCTCCCCTGCTGCACCCAATGAGCTGGCCAGTCCTCCGCACACCACCTGCCATCCCAGAAAATCCCAAAGCCAGCTGCCCCAGCTGCATCCGAGTAAATTTGACATTGCCAAACCATCCTGTCGTCTGCAAAGTCCAGGGACACCCCGTTGAAATCCGTCAAGAAAGTCAACCATGTCCTCAGGTCCGCCCGAACCCCCATAGAGATCCGGATCCTGTGGTGCGGAAGAACAGCCCCCGACATGGCCATGCCGAGCCGCCTGCAGAACGTCCGTCCCGCCCGAACCACCCTGCACGCAAAGTTCAAGAAACCCAACAGTTGCTGGACCGCCCTCAACGCGATCCTCTTCTCCCCGATCGCCCACCATAGGCACGCCTGAATCTCCGTCACTTTAGCAGCAGGGAGTCGAGCTATCCACTGAAGGGAATCCAGCTCAATGCCCAGGAATGTCAAAGTGCAGGATGGACCTGCCGTCTTTTCCGGGGCCAAGGGAACCCCAAAGTGCCGCGACATCTCCTGGAACCGTGACAGGGCCCTGCCACAATCCCCGGAGTGAGCTCTTCCCAGAAAGAGAAAATCGTCCAGGTAGTGAGTAACATCCCGATGCCCGCTAATCTGTGTAAAAGCCCACTGCAAGAAGGTGCTAAACAGTTCAAACAGTGCACAAGAAATAGCGCATCCCATGGGCAAAACTTTGTCCACGTAAATGGCCCCCTCGAACTGCATCCCTAGCAGCGAGAAATCCGCGGGATGTATGGGCAGCAGGCGGAAGGCAGACTTGACATCACATTTTGCTAATTCCGCCCCGGCCCACACACCCGCACAAGGCGGATCGCGTCGTCCACTGATGCGTAAAGCACCCTAGAGTCCTCTTCCGCGATGAAATCATTCACAGACTGTCCTTCAGGCCACGAGAGGTGATGTATCATACGAAACTCACCCTCCTCTTTCTTGGGCACCACCCCCAGCGGAGAGATGATTAGGTCATCCGCTGGCCAGTCGCTGAACGGGCCAGCTAATCTCCCCTCCTCCACCTCTTTCTGTAACTTGGCAGCTACCACTCCCGGCAAGGATGTGGCGGATTTCAAATTGTCTGCCCATCTCCGCACCCTGGGACCTTGATAGCCCACCCGAAAGCCCTCCGTGAAACCCCACTGAATCCTCGCCGCCGCTTCCCTATCGGGGTACCCCGCGAGCCACGGGGCCATCGCCTCCACCTTAACCGGTGTAGGCGCCCTTTGGTCCAGGCTGTCCCCTCCCCTTCGCGTTTCGCCATTGCTCCGATGGCGTGACCAGTGTAAAGCATTGGGTAAGGGCGTGCTTCCCTCCGCACTTTGAGCACTCATGCTTGAACTTGCATGGGTAGCGGGAACAATAGCCCCGGTTATAGCTCCAACATGCCCCAGTGTTAGCCCCGCCTGGCTTAGCGGCCTGGCAGACGCTACTGGCCCCAGCGGTGTTCCCCCCGCCCCGCTTTGGGCGGGACGCGGCGGAAAAGACCGGTAAGTAACCGGCAACCCGCTGGCCGTGTGCGTGGAAGCCGAGGAATGCGTGGACGCCATCCACTGCATCCATAATTCCTGATCCACCTCCCCCATTGCTTGTCCGGGTTGGCGCTGACCCTGGCCCTGAACTCCTCATCGTAACTAAGCCAGGCGAACCCCCAAACTGCATCTGGGCCTTCCTAATGATGTCCATGTATTTCAGTAACGCTATGGCCCTATCCTGGTGCTTAACGCAATAAATACTGGCATAGATGAGGAACGCCGAGGTCCAATTTTCCATCGTCACCGGAACCCTAGGCCGCCTAGTCAATTCCCACTCTTCTTCTTTGGAACCCTCCTTCGCCTGCACCTCCCTGTGCAGCAATTTAAACACGTCCACATACTCGTGTTTCCATATCCGTCCCTTAATCTTGTCAGACAGATGAGACCCCAGGGGCATAGCCAGCCCCATGTAGGGGAGCTTCTTCTGGTGTTTGTCCTCAGACTTGTCCCCTTTCTCGTCCTTTCCGTCCGCCTTGTCCGTCTGAATCCCCGCCGTAGCTACCAATTTTCCTCCCACCTGCTTGACCACCCTTGACGGCTTGTCCCCCGGCACCTCTCCGGTCACCCGCACCGACCCTTCCCCCAACCCCACCGACCTACAAGCTTTCTTCCTACCGCCCTGTGGCCCACCATCCCAAGCCGACCACCAAGACCCCTCACCTGACAGCGCCGAGTGCGTCTCGCCGGGCCGTCCTCTGGATGTGGCAGCCTTGGAAGTCTCCGCCTTTGCTTTGCCCGTCGTCGTCTTCTGGGCCTGGAAAACACCAAATCCACTGTTGCTCTGCACCCCCCGTCCTGTCGTCGTCATCCCGCACTTCCCCTTCCTCAAGCTCATCACTCTCCTCCGCATAATCCAACTCCACTTCCGGCTCCACTTCCACAGGCGCCCACAAAACCTCTCTCACCGCACGTTTCACACCCTTACTTTTACCAGCACCCACACCCCGGCCCCCTGCCATACACGCCGCCGTTGCCCGCTCCCGCGTTGGAGGGACGGCCGCCGCGGACCGCCCTGCCACTTCATGCCGGCGTCCAGAGGCCGTCTTGCGCCCCGCCGGGCCACCCCGCACTCTGCCGACAGCCGCCGGCTTGGATCCCCCCTACCCCCAGGCCGCTACAACCTGGGTGGGCCCCGGCACCATCGGGCCTCAAAGCCGTCCTGGCCGTCCCTACCGGGCCCGCCGGCCCCTTGCCACCTCTAGCTCCACCCGGCCCAGCCCTGCCCAAATCCTCTTCCTCCGCCCACCTCTCCTCCTCCGACGTGGGGGTCGGGGCCCCTCCGTCTCTGTGGTCCAAACTGCTCCAACCCTCGGCACCTGCTGCTCCGCCCATCTCGCCTCATTCAGCTGCACCAAAGGCGCTGCTCCCTGATCCTGTCTTCCCAGGCCAGTGACTCCCAGCGGGGAGGGAGGGGGTGGGCAGTAGCCCTGAAACCCCCCTCCCGGCTGCCAAAGTGCCGGCCGAGAGGACGACCCCTGGGCCCCCGCCACAACGCCCCCTGACCCCCGGGCCGTCCGCCCTCCCGCCACCTGCACACTCTCCGGACCCGGCCGAACTACCCTGGCCCCTGCCGAGAGGTCAATGGGAGCGTCCCCCCAATGCCCCGTGCTTGCCCCCATACCTGCTGTGGCCACCCCAGGCTCCAAAGGCCCCCCCTTCAGCACGCTCCGGCGTCTCCCCCAAAACCGACTGCTCTTGCTGGGGCCCCACGCCCCCTCCCCCCTCCCTCCTCCCCTCGCAGGCAAGCCGGAGTGTAGAGCAGCCCCCAGCGGGGCCCAGCCCCACTGCGGGTCCCGCCGGTCCTGGGGACACAAAGTCCAGTTGTGGGAATGACAGGCGCGGAGGCAGGCTCTTCCTACGGCCTCCGCGCACCGGCTCCTTTTTGGCCCGCCCCGCCCCCTCCCGGCCGCGCCCCCACCTGCCCTAAGGGATCGTCCTGGCACGCTAATACCGCGGCCGCCACCCCCGCTGACGCCGCCCTCGGGGCCCGCGCGAACCCCACCCACGCTTCCCCCAGCACACCGGGCCGGAGGAGATCCTCCCGCCCGGCGCGTCCGAGCACCCGCAAAGCCTCTCTCACCTCCTCAGCTGACATGGCCTTCACGTCGCGATCTCGCGCTGGAGCCCCGAACCACCGACCAGTGGCTCCCGCACACGCAGACAGAAACCCGACACGTCCGCCACTCCGCGCGGTCCTCGGCCTACACTGCCAACTATCCCTGCAAACTCCTTCAAAACTTCCCTCCCGATAGTGCCGAGCGCAGGAAGAGGAAGTTGCCTTCCTCCCCCGCGCTCTTATACCCACCCCCTAACTCCACCCCTTGACCCTGCCTGGTCCTCCCCTGCGCGAAAGACCCCGGGGGAAGACTAGTCTGCAACTCTGCTTCCCCCGGGGCCCAGCATTTTCGAAATATTGTTTTTTGAAATATTAACCTCGCTTTACTACGTGCCTTTCTCCTAATCTACTTTTACAGTAGAAGTGCGTTCACTCCGCACGTCCTCCGGGGGAGCCTATTAAGCCCCAAGATAAGGTAATTACTATCTCCGTGCCGCATGCTGCATGATCTCTGACTCAGCCACTTGAACATCAGCCACGAATACTAAGACTGACAAATGTGTTCCATATTATATCACGGAACGATTCTTTACATTTACATGTCCATAATTACAACACCGAGTTGGCACCTGACAGGAAGCCATTAAGATAATTACAAAAATCTTTGAAACCCGTCGGGCACGCTCTCACCCAGCTATTGAAGCTCATAAATCACAACAGGTCATGCGACCTATTGAGACATGCTCCTATTATTAGGGCTCCACACATTGAACACTAAACGCGCCTCGACAGCGCGACAGAAAAGATTATTTCCAACAAAGGCGGCACCTTAATTGCTCCAGCCTCCATTTACCAACATTGGAACAGAACCCCCACCTCAAACAGGAGATCATACACAAGCGCTCTGCACTTTAACCAGGTTTTACACACAATCAGAGGGCTGCAGTTATACTCCTATTTCCTTGACACACTACCTAAATTTCAAACACTGCCTCACGCCGCAGTTATTTAACTACTATACCAGACTAACTACTGTCATTAGTTAAAGTGCAAGCCCACCCAGGCTCTTATATTGATGACCTGTAACTGCAATTACATGGATTATATCCTTAACTCTCAGCCATTGTCCAATTTTTTGATGATTTCGCCTTGTGTGTTTTTATTAACTTCTAACGCCATCAAGTGGCTAGCAATGAAAGACGTTCAGATTAGCATCACCACTGACAGTGCATAGTTACAACAGACTAGCATATACAAATTGTATGTTTATCCTGTCATTATGGTCTTTTCCTTTCCTTTTGTAGTTATAGGTACCACTGACCCATAACCATTCAGCATACTAATTGACGCACAGAGAAGAAGGGTAAGTGAAAAGCTTCCCCTTGCACATCACGCAACGGTGACTTGCAGATTTGGTCCTGAAGAAAGCCGCCTGACCCTACCGGGCACCTAAAGGGTTGAAACATGTCAACAGCTCAACCACTCACTTTTTTGATACAGGTGCTATAGAACAGTAGCCCTTCTATTCAAGCACCACTTTCCATTTTTAACCTTGCCCCGTCCCTGGCAGAATAAAAATGGATCAGAGGCATGAAGGCATTTTTAAACTCACCTCACTCTCACCCTCACCATTCCTGATCACTACTGTGAATAACCAGTTGGTCTCCCTCCTGGTGGAGGAAAGCACTACCAAGACCCAATGATGATGCTGTTCACGTAAAAGATTGAAGCGGACAATTAAGATATACCGCTGTTACGACTACCACGTGAATGAGGGTTTTTATAGACGAATTTGCTTTTTGGCCTCAGGACGGCTTTGTGATGATGTTATCAGACAATCTTGATCCTTCTCTCTGAATTTCTCTCTTTTGATAGCAGACCTTACTAACTCAATTTTATTGTAGGTTGTCCTATTTTTTCATTTTGATTGTTTTGTTTCTTTATTATTTATGCTCCATGGACAAAAGATGGGGTTAAAGCACATCAGAAGAAAGATGGCTTGTCCAGGCAGGTCTAACAATAAACATTCTACAGTAATTGCTGGTGTTTGGTAGACTTCACTCAAAAGAACACATTACACTGCGTGTTCAAGACAAAGAGATGCTGAGCAGAGACAAAGCTATGGCACCACCCTGCCCTCCATGTATGCGGCACTCAGACAAGCGGCCCTATTCAAGGTAAAGCAGAACATGAGGTAACAATATTTTCTCATCTATATTTTGCCTTCTGTGAGTCGGAGTGGTCTGATGAGATATTTGTGGGCGCACAGATTTGTATAAGCCATCATGGCACAAATAGTTCACCCAAAATATTTTTTCTTTAAATGTCATCTTTTGTTTACAAATATATTACAGCAATTATTTCTATTAACGGAAGAAAGTCTTAAAACTAAATGCCAGAGTCAGAAAATGCAGTAGTTTCTGACTCAAACACAAAAAGCGAAGCGCAGAGGATCAAGGAGGTCAAATGCATTAAGAAATTATGTAGATCTCCTTATCAAAGCAAACACAAAGAGATGATGGACGGAGCACTGAAACTTTTCAGACACTCACCCCCCGTCACAGATCTGGGTTGAATCCATCACTTCGCCACCCCAGTTCAGACACAGCTATATGCAAATCAGTTTTGACCCTGTGCCTCATGGGAACAGTCCAGCCCGAACTGCCAAGCCATGTCTTCCCTGGACCGGAAACAAGCATCCTGGGACCGGTTTTGGGCTAACAGCCCTCATCAGCCAGGCTAGCTTGAATCCAGTGGCAAAGTGAGCAAGGGACCCACGTCTGGGCATACCCTGCCAACTTAGGGCGAACAAAGCAAACACAAAGAGATGATGGACGGAGCGCTGAAACTTTTCAGACACTCACCCCCAGTCACAGATCTGGGTTGAATCCATCATCGTTGTTTAGCTCTCTTCGCCACCCCAGTTCAGACACAGCTATATGCAAATCAGTCTTGACCCTGTGCCTCATGGGAACAGTCCAGCCCGAACTGCCAAGCCAGGTCTTCCCTGGACTGGAAACAAGCATCCTGGGACCGGTTTCGGGCTAACAATGATGCTTGTTTCCTGTCCAGGGAAGACATGGCTTGGCAATTCAGGCTGGACTGTTCCCATGAGGCACAGGGTCAAGACTGATTTGCATATAGCTGTCTGAACTGGGGTGGCGAAGTGAGCTAAAGAACGATGATGGATTCACCCAGATCTGTGACTGGGTGTGAGTGTCTGAAAAGGTTCAGCGCTCCGTCCATCATCTCCTTGTGTTTGCTTTGTTCGCCCTAAGTTGGCAGGGTATGCCCAGACGTGGGTCCGTTGCTCACTTTGCCACTGCATTCAAGCTAGCCTGGCTGATGAGGGTTGTTAGCCTGAAACCGGTCCCAGGATGCTTGTTTCCGGTCCAGGGAAGGCATGGCTTGGCAATTCGGACTGGACTGTTCCCATGAGGCACAGGGTCAAGACTGATTTGCATATAGCTATGTCTGAACTGGGGTGGCGAAGTGAGCTAAAGAACGATGATGGATTCAACCCAGATCTGTGACTGGGGGTGAGTGTCTGAAAAGGTTCAGCGCTCCGTCCATCATCTCCTTTTGTTTGCTTTGTTCGCCCTAAGTTGGCAGGGTATGCCCAGACGTGGATCGCTTGCGCACTTTGCCACTGGATTCAAGCTAGCCTGGCTGATGAGGGCTGTTAGCCCGAAACCGGTCCCAGGATGCTAGTTTCCGGTCCAGGGAAGACATGGCTTGGCAATTCAGGCTGGACTGTCCCCATGAGGCACAGGGTCAAGACTGATTTGCATATAGCTATGTCTGAACTGGGGTGGTGAAGTGAGCTAAAGAACGATGATGGATTCAACCCAGATCTGTGACTGGGGGTGAGTGTCTGAAAAAGTTCAGCGCTCCGTCCATCATCTCCTTGTGTTTACGTAGATCTCCTTATCTCACGTGCTCTAACATCACATTTATTCTTGCACAAAACGTGAAGCAGTTGCTGCATAACGTACAAAACATTTACAGTGGACGGTGTGAAAATTTATTTTGCATTTGTACTTTTGCTTTTTTTTCTCAATAACACACTATGACCCTCATTACGATGTCGGGTGGATGCTGTTGCGGAATCAGGACCGATGACCTCGGGTCGGTGGTCCTGATTGCATTGTTAGGATGCGACCTCACATAGCGCAGTCACACTCTCCCATTTCTCTATGGGAGTTTGTGCTACGGGCGTAAACCGGCCGTAGCACAAGCTCCCATAGAGAAATGGTTGTTTTTGTTAATCCCTGCACCTGAAGGTGCCTGCCACGCTGTGCAGGGATTAACAGGGGCACCATAGGTGCCCCCCAGGGCTCCAACCAGCAGCCGCTGTGGCAAGGAGGCCCTGCTAGTGGCCCCCAAAGTCCCTTTCCGACAGGCTTTTCATGCCGGAAAGTCCGGCATGAAAAGCCTGTGGGAAACAGATATCATAATCCCCATGGTGTAAATGCCGTACATAGGAGATTATGAGCCTGTCTGAAGCCAGTCGGTCCGACCGACCGGTTTCAAATTCGACAGCCTTCATTGTACTAAGGCTATCGGATTCGAACAGTCATGAATAATTCCCTTGGAAATCCATTTTCATTCAGCTCAACATACAAACATCGAATCACATCACATACATTCCCACAGTCTTGAAAGAGCCGAAGGCTGTACGATTATTTGAATTTTTATATCTCCAAATTTAATTTAAAAAAAATTCTATTCAATATGTCAAATATTGATCTAATGTTTCATAAGTAAAATAGACATAAATATAAAAATCGGTACGTAAAACCCACAAAAATACAATAATGAAAAAGAGAGAAAACGAATAAGACAGTCACATTTGGCATAAAGTCCAGGTAAATTGTAGGAATCAATAAGAAGAGCACATTGCAGAGACCAATTTCTTTTCAAGTGTGATTCTGTGTTCCACAAATTTAACAAACTCTAAGCGCCAACACGTTTCGGTGGGTTGTGCAATATAAAACCACCTTGTTCAGGACAACAAGGATATTCCCCTCCTAAAGATATTGTTATATAAAACATACTGTGTAAAAACAAATATGCGTAAATACTCACCAGTGACCAAGCCATCATTAAATGTCTAATTATGCAAAGGATAAGGCATATAACATAAAACAATCATAGTGTGAAAATTATATAAATAAACATAAAAGTCATAGGTTACAACCAGTAACCAACCCATTAATACGGATAATAGACTTTATAAAATGTTTCTTAGACCTGGCACCATTGGCGTGGGTCTCCCCTGCATTTTTTGCCTTTGCCTCCTGTGTTTTTGCTATGTGTTGGTCACCGTTTTGCTGGTCTAGATGCTTTGGGCACTTTGCCACTGCTGTTCAGTGCCAAATGCAAGTGCTCCCTTTGTAAATTGTTGTTATGGATTAGTGATTCCATGATTGGCATCTTTGATTTACTAGTCAGACCCTAGTACAGTGCACTGTGTGTGCCCAGGGCCTGTAAATCAAATGTTGCTAGTGGGCTGCAGAACTGATTGTGCCACCCACAGAAGCAGCCTGTAAAATCTAACTCTGGCCTGCCATTGCAGAGCCTGTGTGCAGTTTAGTACTGCCATGTCGACTTGGCAAGTGCACCCACTTGCCAGGCCCTAACCTTCCCTTTTTCTTACATGTCAGTCACCCCTAAGGTAGGCCCAAGGTACCCCTGTGGGTAGGGTGCAGTGTATGTGAAAGTTAGGACATGCCCTGATGTGTGTGGCATGTCCTGATAGTGAATTACTGCCAAATTTGTTTTTCACTATTACAAGGCTACCTGTTCCCATAGGACGGAATGGGGAGTTTGCTTATAACATTTTATAAACCGAACTACCCCTGGGAACAAGGTAGGAAAATAAAGTTTAGTATGCCTGAACTCAGAATGTTAAAATGGATCTTTTAGGGCCAGATGTACGACGTGATTTTGCATGCGCAAACGGGTTTGCGAAACCGTTTGCGCATGCAAAATCACTGTTGGCCATGTACAATTCCTAAATAGCGAGTCGCAATTTATTTGCGACTCGCTATTTACGAATTGTGAGTCGCAGTTAGGAAGGGGCATTCCCTTCCTAATTGCGTCCGCAATGCTGTGTGAATGTTTTGTGACCGCAATTGCGGTCGCAAACCACTCGCAAATTACCACCCTCTTCAGTCGCAATTTGGAAGGGGTTCCCAGGGGACCCCCTTCCACTTTGTGACTGTTTCTAAAAATATTTTTTAAGGGCAGGCAGTGGTCCCAGGGTCCACTGCCTGCCCTTAAAAAATTAAACGAAAACGTTTCATTTCTTTTTTTTTTTTATAAATGCATTTAAAAAAAAAAAGCTGCTTTATTAAAAAGCAGTCCCAGACATGGTGGTCTGCTGAGCCAGCAGGTCACCATCCCTGGGAGGGCTGGCATTCCCAATGGGCTCACAAATTGCGAGATAATGAGCCTCGCAATTTGCGACCCCATTGGCAAGACAGTGTAATAACACTTGTACATTTCATTCAGCGCCTCGCAATTTGCGACCCGCAATGAGTCGCAAATTGCGAGGCGCTAAATGAAAGGGTCGAACATCTGGCCCTTAGTGAGGGTGCTTTTTATATTCTGTGTTTGAAAATACCACTTTTAGAAAGTAGGTATTTTCTTGCCTAACCATCCAGTGTGCCTCTGCTAGGTTTGTGTATTGCATGTCTGGCTTTTGGATGACAGAGGCTGGAGAGGGGCAGTGGCTCCAGAGAGCCTGATGAGGTAGGGATGGGCCGGATAGACCCGGGCTGCATTTAGAGTAGCGGGAGGAGATTTCCTTTCACCTGAATGGGCCTGGTCTGCCTTCAACAATGCTGTCTCCACCTCCTGCCAGGAAGCGGCACCAGTGAGGACAGAAGTGGTTTTGGCTGGGTACAGACACTCTTTGCCTTCAGAAAACAAAGGATTTTTGTGTATAAAAAGAGGGGCCCAGACTTTTAGATCACTTCTGGGAATCAAGAGGATCCTTTGCCAAGGAGAAGAGCCGGAGAAGAGAAGCTGAGGAGGAATACTGCCCCTGTGCTGTTTGCTGTCTGGGATTGGCCTGCAGTGGCTACTTGCTGCCAAGGAAAGGAGAAAAGGACTTCGCTGTTTGCTTTGTCACCTGCTTGAAAGAAGATCTCTGGGGCTTGAAACTGAGCTTGCCTCCTGTTCTGAAGTCTCAGGGACACAAAGACTTCACCACCAGCTCCCCTGAATTTCCTTGCTGGGAATTCTAACCTGCAAAGAGGTGCCTGCTGTTGTTCTGGACCTTTAGAGACTGTTTTCTGCTGGGAGCTGGAAAAGCAACACAACTTCGAAGAAGCGAGACGCATCCGCACCTGTTTCCGATGCATCGCTGAAGAAACCGTCGCCATGCCTGCCGCGGCTCGAGAAATCGCTGCATGCTGCATCGAGTGCACCGATCTCCGAAGTCTGAGATCACCGCACCGAGTTCGACGCAAGGCCTGATGTGCGGCTGCAAGAGTTCACGCATCATTCCGGATCGTCGCATCACGGCGCCAAGTTTGTTGCATCGTTGGGGGATGCAGTAAGAAACCGACGCATCACCTCCCCACGCAGTAAGAAACCGACGCATCACCTCTTCTCCGGTAAGGAACCGACGCATCACCTCTCCTGCGCTGCAGTAAGGAACCGACACATCACCTCCCCCGAAGCAAGGAGCCAACGCATCACCTTCCCTAAGTGTAAGGAACTGACGCATCACCTTCCCTGCAGTCCGTTTTGTTTGGTTGCGTGACTCATCGCAGGTACTTTGTGAGAAAAGTGTTGCATCTGCAATTTGCTTTGAACTGAACTATTTCTACCATCTGAAAGTTATATTTTTATTATTGTATTGTGGATTTTTGTTGTTTTGGCCTTGTTTGGTTTAGATAAAGATTACTTATTTTTCTAAACTGGTGTGGTGTCCATTTGTAGTGTTTTCACTGTATTACTGTATGTGTTCACAAATGCTTTACACACTGCCTCTGAGATAAGCCTGTCTGCTCGTGCCAAGCTACCAAGGGGGTGAGCAGGGGTTATTTTAGAAGTGTATCCCCCTTACCCTGACTAGAAGCAAGGGTCCCTATTTGGACAAAGGCACCTACCTCTGCCAACTATAGACCCCCATTTCTAACAATGTTGTATAGTACAGTCCATGTTTTCAAAAAGCCACAATGGATCTCTCCAAAGTAAGGTTGTTGGCAAGTGTTAAACTTGTTAAAAATGTAGAAATTTATTTTTTCAAATACAGCAATATATATCAAAAACAGATCCCCTTCTTTCCCCTGAAAATGAAGTCAACTCCTCACCCCTTGACATGAGGGAGACTGTGGTTTGTTAACAAATGTCCCAATTTTAGTATGAACGAAATTAAAATCCTTTGGCTCAAAATATTTACCGATGGTTAAGGGCTTGGAATGTAATTTCAGAGAACAATATCAGATACCAGTAATATAGAAACTACCACGTTCATTCCAGAAGTGATCTTTTGTACTCCATTTTTTACACAATTTCAGTGGTAATTGAAGCAGCACTAACAAATCTAAAACTCAAAATGAGTAGTAACATTTTTTAAAAGTTCAAGTTTTGCGTGATACTGCCAATTTAAGTGAGATTTAAGGCCCGTAGCAGGATCACGGATAGCTAGCCATAAAGCCTGAAGTGGACAAACGGTCCATGATGAAATAACTATTACACCAAATCTTCCTGACCAAAAAAGACCCCAAACATCTGAGATTTTAAACATATGTTGAAAGTGAAATGCAATTTGCCATTTATCTAAATAGGTAAACTGCATTCTGTATCTGGTCTCGTCCTTAATTTAAATTTCTCATGGGGGCTTACTACTTTTCCAAGTTGTTTTCTCTTTCAGGCAATGACACCGCTCAAACCACTTACATTAGACAATTCAGTTTCAGAAGGTAAAATAAAAATATAAATGTATCCACCTAATTTACCAGGAACTAATCTATAGTATCCTTCGCTTAGCTTAGAGGAGTGAAAGTAAAAGCAACATACTTTTGTTTCCTCCGTGAAATTGTTGCCATGAAAGAGGAGACTTTTTCATGTTTGTCAACAAACTTTCTGTTACCAATCCCCCCAACCCTCCCCCAGGCGATCAAAGGCAAATGATTATACTGTTTCATGACTACAGTACTTCTGTCCCACTGTTACAATTCTGCTATAGTGCTTTTTGAAAATGGAGGTGTCTTGCCTCCGTAATCTACTGTGTTTACATGTACACATTTCAGCGCAAGAAAACTTTGGATGTTCATGAATGTGTCTTATAATATCTTTAATTCTGAGATCGATGACACTGCAAGCAGTAAAAGGTGCTGTAAAATGTGCTGTTTTCTAGGGGAGAGAATTCTCCCTTTCCTCCCCAAACCCTCCTAGGGAGGTGTGAACTGCTGCGATGTGGAGCTGGTATAATAATTCTGGCCAGGCAAAGAAATATACATTTTCAGTGGTGATATATTTTAACTGAACTTATTTGAAGAGTTTTGCATGAGGGCGACCAGGGTCGAATAGATGTGAGTTCAACAGAGGAATAATAAAATAAAAATAAAAATTGTTCAAAGAGAAACAAACATAGGTTAACATCAACAATAACAAATTACTTAACTCCTTAAGTGCGGCCGTCAGCCAATGGCCAATGCCTGCTGTCCCAACCCAGTGCGTCTGTCAGCCACTGGCCAACATTGGGGTTGCTCGGGAAGAACTTCCTGAGCAGACTGAGCTTTTTTTTGTTTTTAATAACGATCAGCGCACATTACAAAAGTTAAAGTAAAATGAGCAGCAGTGGTTCATCCATAGGTATGTGGGGGCATTGAGCTCCTGACCTCCCCACTGCATCACAGCAGTTTGGTGGGAAGACCTGAGGCTGTGTCTACTGAAAGGCGCATGTCAGATTGGCCGGTGTTTTCACTGTGGCCAGCGCAGTTCACCCTTCTGCAATCAACAGCTGAAGAAGCTAGGCACAGTCCCGTAGGTGTTCGACAGAGCGCTGTGTTTGCCTGCTCCAGCTAATCCTAGCACTGCACTGGATTGGCTTGGGCGCAGGAAGCAGCGCGAGGCAGGAGGAACTTCGGGAGTGTTTGCAGCCGAACGTGTGCTGCAGATCATCATTCAAGGTAAGTTTTATTTTTAAATGGTTTCTTGTAATTTTTTATGTGCTTCACTACTTTTAAAATGTAGCAGCCACCACTGAAAATGAGCCAAAGGGCTCGTTCCACTTTCAATGAATCAGCGTTCGGGGATATCTTAGTCCTCCGAGCACTGATTCTTATAGTAGAGGTATCGTTGGAGAGGCGAGAATATCCCCTTTCCAATGGTACCTCTGCCCTGTGAATCCCTGCTTGGGGATCGCCACAGGAGAGCGACCCCCAAACAGGAATCCACCCACTAGACACTAGGGACAGGGCGAGTGGCCCCTAAAGTAAGGATTTGGGCTCCCCCCCAGCACAATTCATTATATCACTCTTTCAGCCCCTGGGTTGCAGATCTGATCTGCCCCCATGAGGGGCAGAAAGCCCACTAGAGACCAGGGATTTTCTTCTTACATATAAAAATATTAGCATTGAGCCATGCCCCCACCCTAATATACATACAACAGTCTTTTGGCCCCCCAGAATGCAGATGGGGGCAATTGCCGCCGATCCGGGGGGGGGGGCAGAAAGCCCACTAGACATCAGGAATGTTTTTATACATATCTAAAAATATAAGGGTGGAGGCTGCTCTCAAGGGCATGGTCAAACTCCCAACTCCAATGTACATGCAACAGTCTTCCCCTCCCCCCCAGGGGTCAGATGGGGTGATTACCCCGATCTGCCCCCCTGGGAGGGGGCAGAAAGCCCACTAGACACCAGGGAATTATTTTATATATAAAAATGTAGGGGTGGGGGCTGCCCACCAGGGCATGGCCATGCTCCGACCCCAATATATAAATGCAACAGGCTTTCTGCCCCCCCACCCCTTGGACAGAAAATAAGTTACAAGTAAATATAGACCCAATCAGTACTATATTGTAGACATCTGTCCAGCCGGACAGATATTTAATATGCAGTCAAATAATGTTTACAGACAATAAACATGGAACAGTTTAAGTGGGACACAAGCCTGCATCCAACTTAGCAAGAAAGACGTACAACATAAAGTAAAGGGTTCAGGCAAAGGAAATTGTTTGTTTCAAGCACATTTCTAATCGAACAAACAGAATATACATGAGACACCATTACATAGAAATTAGGACATTTTCAAAGGGTGTATATGGTGTACAAGGTGTCGACTGGCGTTTCGATCCCTTAAAAGAGTAATGGGATCATCCTCAGGACATTATAAATAACATGCCTGTTTCCATATGGCATAAATTGCTAGAACCATGGAAAAAGAAGGAAAGGAAAAGGGAAAAAGTAAGTTAAAATTTGCGTATATCCGAAGTGCTCGTGAGATTGTCTCAAATGTGCTGTCCGACGTGATGCGAGACGCTCCTGAACATGAGAACATGCACGTGGATTTAACGTGCAGTGAAAAATATATAAAAAGGTGAAGCGAAGGGATAGAAAAAGAGAGAAGTTAGGCCGACGATCAAGAAGGAAGCGAGATCTGGCGTAGGTGTTGGAAAAGTGAGATATCTCTAACAGTAGCCGTGTAGCGGGTGGCCGGCAAAAGGAAGAGACAGAGCTGAGAGTACTGAAGGGTGAGAGGGCGCTAGTATCTGTGTACGTATCAAAGGGGGAGGTAGCGCTACAGTACACAATGGCACAGGGGGAGGTAGAGGACAGATTGGGCACGTAAGGTGAGCTATGGCTTACCCAACGTGAAGAATGGAGCTGTGACAAAGGGTCTTGAGAATCAAGAAGAACGGAAGGCCACCGGCATAGGATCTGTAGGGAAGGTGGTCTTAGTTATAATCCTGGGGAGTATGCACCGGAGTCAAGGTTCCTGCAATGGGTAGAGGGGGGCAATGGAGCAATTGAGGTTAATGAGGGGGAGGAGGGGGTTGGGTATGGAAGGGTAACCGCAGTGTGCAAGGCGGCGCGCTTACCGGTAAGGGAGTTCCATTGTGGACATAATTCCAATGAAAACCAAGCCGCATTAACGGTCTTGAGCCGTATTACAGGCCAGTGCTAGAAGGAAGGAGCAAGGAGGAAATTAGGATAATGCAAGTGTAAAGGTGGTAGAGGAAAACGGCGTGCAGGGCTATCACGCTTACCGTATGTAATCTTGGGTCCGTCACAGCCTGGGTGTTTCCGGTCACAGAATTGAGTGAACCGGGAGGGAGCATTATATATAGGGCCCTCCAATTGCGAGAAGTGGGTCAGGTGACCAAGAATAGTAAAAATGGAGGAGAGACTGGTGGTTGCCAAAACAGCGGCCATCTTGGAACATGAAAGAATTTATGTGCACATACTTAAAAGTGGCTAAAAAACCGAATAGGCAAAAAGGAAAGTTAACAGGAGTGGCAAATCTGGCCACCTTAGAATAGCATAGAGCAACAGGATACTTTGTACAATTATGGAGCGACAAAATCGGTAAAAGGACCTACAAGAGGCATCAATAGAGAGAAGCACATTGGACATTTAAAATGACATAGCAGGGCAGTTCAAGGAGTAATTGTCTGTGTTTAGGACCAAGAGCGCATAAATACTCAAAAGCAGTCACAGTTAGATCAATGAAGTCCAGTCCTCCAGAAGATTGAGGCCTGTATGAATACTTCCAGTCCTCAAGATCCATTTCAGTTCCTCCTTGTTAAGGAGCTGCGCCATGTCCACACCCCTTGGCGGTGGCTTTATCACGCTAATGATTGTCCACCGTATGTCATTTTCAGTATGACCTGCTGCCTGAAAATGTTCGGACAAGAGGAGCATTTGGAGTATTGCAGCGTATTCTGCTGCGGTGCTGGCAGATCCGTATCCGAGCTCTTTGTGTAGTTTGTCCAATGTAGATTTTATTACAAGGACAAAAAATAGCATAAATAACATTACTAGTGTTACAATTCGAAAAGGTTTTCAGTTCAATCCTGATCTTATCAAAGACAAATTCTTTCCCCTCAATTGTAAACTGGCAAACAATACAATCACCACATTTAGCATGTCCTGTCAGGGGCGGCAGACCCCAGAGTTCATTAAGTGTTCCTGTGTTTTTGGTAGATGGTAGGGCCGCACGTACTAGGTGATCTTTTATGTTTTTTGCTTTACGGAATGCGAACAGGGGACGTTCTAAATTAAGTACCCCTGCATTCAGAACCTCCCAGTGTTTGATAATGCTCTTCCGGATGGTGTGTGATACTGGTGAAAAAGTGGTCACACAGACCATGCGGTTCTGTGGTTGTTTTTCTTTAGGTTCCAAAAGTGCATCCCTGGGACAGTACCAGGCTCTTTTAAGGGAGTTACGAACTAGCCTGCGTGGGTATCCCCTTGATGTCAGTTTATTGCTGAGGACTTTTGCCTCGCGAAAATAATCCTCTTTTAGTGAGCAATTCCTCCTGATGACAGGGTGAGTCAGCACAGGGCTGAATAGAGAGATCTGCATGTAGATGGGTGGGAGGAGTTGCATCTGGGACCTGAATAGGGCTGTGCCTTCCCTCCACAATGCTGGCTCCACCTCCTGTGGTGCGTCTGACGTCCCTGGCCTACACAGTGAAAGGAAAGAAGGAGTCCTGTAAACAAAGTGCTCCAGGACTGACCAGAACTGGTTTGGACTAGGCAAAGGACCCTCTGCCTTCAGAGGACAAAGGATTTTCTGGTATAAATATTGGGGCCCTGACCCCAGAACTTCAGATCACTTCTGGAACAACAAGACGAACCTCTGCCAAGGAGAAGAACCAAAGGAAGCTTTAGGAGTTGGACTGCCCCCCTGCCAGTGTGCTGTGTTGCTGGGTTGGCCTACAGTGGTGTCTTCAGTGCCAAGGAGAGGAGAAAGGAACTGTGTGTGTACTTTCATCATCTTGCAGAATATTACTCCAAGGGCTTGATTTGAGCTTGCCTCCTGACCGAAGTCTCAGGGATACCAGACTTCACCCCCTTCTGTTTGCCTGCAACTGGAACTTGCTGTTCTGGTGCTACAGAAGGAATTTGCAACACCGACGCCGGCGAGCGACGCCGTCTCCTGCATCGAAGCCGTGAGCGCTGCTCCGACTTGCAACGAAGACCCGACGCCGACCGCCGTGCCACCTCAACGCCAGCGAGCGACATCGTAAGCCTGCCATAGCCGTGAGCGCTGCTCCGACTTACGACGCCAGCCCGACGCCTGCTGCTGCGCCTCATCGACTCCGAAGCCGACATAATCGCGGAGCCGACGTGGGTGGTCAAGAATCCATCGACATCGTGACATCTTACGGAACCGTGGCTTCGGCGCCATCGTGACGTCACCTCCTCTCCGGTCTGGAACCGACACCTCCCCTGCCTGCGCAAGCATCCAGGTCCCGACGCATCATCTCCTCCGAAGCAAGGAACCGACGCCGCAGCGTGCCAACGACGCCACACCTCCCCGACGCCGTGAGCTGTCTTTGTTTTCGCTTTTCCAAGGTACTGTTCTTTGTGGGTGTGTTTTGACTCCGGGCCCGACGCCGCGCACCTCGCGGTTGGCGCCGTACTTTGGGATTTCTTTGACCTCAACGTCGTGATAACTCCAGTTGGGGTTATTTGTTGCTAAAGACTGCTTTTAAGTGAAGAACCTATTTTTAAATCATTTCTACCATCCTGAAGTATTATTGATTACAGTATTGTGGATTTTTTTCGTTTGTGGTCTTGTGATAAATCTATATAAAGTATACTTAGTTTTATAAAACCTGTGTGGTGTCCATCTGTAGTGTTTTCACTGTATTACTGTATGTGGTCACAAATGCTTAACACACTGCCTCTGAGATAAGCCTGTCTGCTCGTGCCAAGCTACCAAGGGGGTGAGCAGGGGTTATCCAGTAGTGTAATCCCCTTTCCCTGACTTAGAAGCAAGGGTCCCTATTTGGTCAAAGGTGCATACCATTGCCAACTAGAGACCCCCAGTTCTAACAATATGTATCAAAATATAGGGGTGGGGTCTGCCCACAAGAGCATGGTCATATCCTCACACCTATATGCATGCAATAGTTTTTCTGTCCCCAGGGGCAGCACCCTTGCAAGGGCTCCCATTGATCATGGTCTGATCCATTCCCGATGTGGGCACCAGGCCCAGCCACACAAGTGGTGCAGCGTTTTTATCAGCACAAATAGGGCAACACAAGGTGGTAGCAATTTTGTGGATTCCTGAAGTTTCCATCACAGAAATATAAGGAAAATGTGTGATTTGAGGCAAAGGTTGAGGTTTACAGGGCTATGTGGGTAAGTAAATCTCATGGGATCCATGCAAGGCACACCACCCTGGAATCCCCTAGTTGTCTAGTTTAAAAAAAAGGTCTGTGGGACGTAGGTGTATGTGGCTGGCGCCACAGCATGGGCCAATATACAGTTGCTGCCCCTATTACTTATCTATCAATGAGGCACTCTAGAGCCTTTTGTGTCATGTTCTCTTGGCCTACCCACAAAAGGGGGGCACTGTTCTTATCGGGGGACTTGTTGCAAGTCAGGGTGGTAGGAAATTTGTGGCTCCCTGCAGCTTTCAGAACTTTCCATCACAGAAATGTGAGGAATTTTTTTTTTTAACCAAAGTTTGAGGTTTACGAGGAATTCTGGGTAGAAAAACCTGACAAGAGCAATGCAAGTCACCCCACCCTTGATTCCCTGAGGTGTCTAGTTTTCAAAAATGTGCAAGTTTGCTAGGTTTACCTAGGTGCCCAGAATCTACAGCTACGCACTTTGCAAGAAAAGGGTAATTTTTGAGTGGAAAAATGTGATGTATCAATGTTGCATTATGGGCCGTTACCTGTCCCGGGCACTAGGCCTACCCACACAAGTGAGGTACCATTTTTATCGGTAGACTTGGGGAATGCTGGGTGAAAGGATGTTTGTGCCTCTACGCAGATTCCAGAACTTTCCATCTCAGAAATGTGAGGGAAATGTGTTTTTTAGTCAAAGTTTGAGATTTGCAAGGAATTCTTGGCAAAAAAACCCAGTAAGAGCCACACAAGTCACCCCACCCTGAATTCCACCAGGTGCCTAGTTTTCAAAAATGTAAAAGTTTGCTAGGTTTCCAAGGTGCCACCTGAGCTAGGGCTGAGAATCTACTGCTACCCACTGTGCAAAAAAAGGATTACTCATGAGTGGAAACATGTGATGTATCTACGCTGCGTTTTGGGCCATTTCCTGGTGCGAGCACTAGGTCTACCCACACACACGAGGTACCATTTTTATTGGGAAATTTGGGAGAATGCTAGGTGTAAGGTAGTTTGTGGCTCCCTGAAGATTTCAGAACTTTACATCACAGAAATTAGAGGAAAATGTGTTTTTTTTAGTCAAATTGTGAGGTTTGCAGGGGATTCTGGGTAAAATAACCTGGTGAGAGACATGCAAGTCACCCCACCCTGGATTCTCCCATGTGTTAAGTTTTCAAAAATGTGCAAGTTTGCTTGATTTCCCTAGGTGCTAGCTGAAGTAGGGCCCACAATCCGCAGCTACCCATTTTGCAAAAAAAGAGACAGCTTTGAGTGGACAAATGTGATGTATCCATGTTGTGTTTTGGCCTATTTCCTGTCATGGGCCCTAGGCCTACCCACATAAGTGAGCTACCATTTTTATCGGGGGACTTGGGGAAATGCTGGGTGGAAGGATGTTTGTGTCTCTCCACAGATTCCAGAAATTACCATCACAGAAATGTGAGGTAAATGTGTTTATTTTCAGTCGTAGTTTGAGGTTTGCCAGGGATTCTAGGTAAAAAAAAACCTGGTGAGAGCCACACAAGACACTCCACCCTTAATGCCCCTACGTGTCAAGTTTAAAAAAATGTACAGGCTTGCTAGGCTTCCTGTTAGAAATTGAGTTTCTGGTTGGCAGAGTATGCACCCTGTCCAATTAGGAACCACAGCCCTAGTTAGGATAAGTCCCTACACAACCTAAATTATCCTGTGTTCACACTGTGGTAGCTTCGCATAGAGCACTCAGGCATAACTTAAGAGGCAATGTGTAAAGCATTTGTGCAATACTAAACAGTAAAACAGTGAAAACACCACAAAAAGACTACATAACAGTTTAAAAAAATAAAGTATGATTTTATAAATGAAACAAGACCAAAACGACAAAAATCCAATGTGTAACAGTTGAGATATGAATTTTCAAAGAATAAATGGAGAAATAGCACTTACAAGCAAATTGCGCCTAAAGAGTTAATTGGTTGCGCCGGTCCGGGACAAAGTCAACAGTTCAGGCTGACTTCGATGGAGTGTGGGCCAGATACATGGACCCACCTCGGCCCACTGAACAAAAGTATCTTGGTCCCAAGATTGCGTTGACAGATTTGGGGTGGAGCCGAACGATGTGTCGGTGATCCCCACACAGTTGGGGTGATGCACCGCATTTTTCCACGCAACAGCAGAAATGCATCTTGTCCATGAGCAAAGCATCGATTCTGGAGTGCGGCGGTTCCATAGACAATACACTGGGTTTCTCCTTACTGTACAGTCGATGTGTCGATCTTCTCCACACGGTGGCTGCGATGCGTTGGTTTTGATGCGGAAGTTCGAGTGCCATGCGGCAGGTCTGAGTGCGATGCACCAGTCCGATTCCCACACAAGTGGCAATGCATCGATTCTGCTTTTGCAGCAGAGGATGCATCGATTTAACTGGAGCAAACTCTAAGTCCACTTCCAAGGGGCCAGGACTGGGTTGGCGCCACTTGGCAGGACAGAATCACAAACAGATGAGCCCAAAGGTTGGTAAAGGAGAGTTATAAGTCTTTGTGTCCCTGAGACTTAGGCAACAGGAGGAAAGCCAGCAAGCCCAGGTCATGCAGGGCCAACCTTAGGGGTGACATATGTCTAAAAAGAGAAGGTTTAGGCATGGCAAGCAAGATATCTTGCCAGGTCGACATGCCAGTGTAAAACTGCACACAGGTTCTGTAGTGGCAGGCCTGATACATGTTTAAGGGGCTATTTATGTGGGTGGTATAATTAGTACTGCAAGCCCACTAGTCTAACATGCACGGGGAAGATCCTCTTGAGGTATAAAGGGGGCGGGATCAGGAAACTCAAATATGCATATACTGTACCCCCTCCACCATGGATTGGTATTTTACTTCAGTCAACGTGTAACCCTTACATGTACCATAGGGCAATTAAGGCCTCTGATTTGTGTCTTGGTGTGTTGTCTCCCACTCTTCACTATATGCCACCCCTCTTTCTCTCAAGATTCTGTTTTTTTAGTTGCAGCTA
Organism: Calotriton arnoldi; assembly: GCA_963921515.1. Classification (NCBI taxonomy): domain Eukaryota; kingdom Metazoa; phylum Chordata; class Amphibia; order Caudata; family Salamandridae; genus Calotriton; species Calotriton arnoldi. The sequence continues at coordinate 39,544 of CAWUFW010008305.1, forward strand.
TATGTATGTCCCTTTTTCCAAGTTAGACATCTATACAGTTATGAGCAGTAAATATGCTATGGCAAAAAAACATTTAATAATTTGTCATTGAATCCTCTTATCAGATTATTCCATGTATAGATTAGGTGCTTTTGTGACTGTCCAGTAGAAGGAAATTACCACAGTCAATACACAAGATGAGAAGGGTCTGAACTACTATGTTAAGTTAGAGTTTGGGTAGTTGAGGTTTAATTTTTAGCTACCAAAGTAGAGAGGGAGGCAGAGGTAGGGGCTAGGTTTATCCTCCTGACATGCGGTCTCCAGTTAGAGAAGTAGGTTACTGTACCAGAGGCAGCTTTGACGAAAGTGTGACTACAAGCCCCTCTACCCCTGGCTTTGACCATGATGCAATAATATAGCATCTACAGAAACACGGATTAATCACTGAAACCATATGTATACAGTGGCAATTAGGTGTGCATGGTTTGTGTCCTTATTACAGGATTCACTAGGAGTGGTACACACGGGGCTGGACCCCGTGGAGTCCTGATGAAGAGCTATTAGGGGAACAGCTCCGAAACATGTTGACAAAAACACATTACTGAGACAACCAGACTCATTAAGGTCAGGTTTCTTCTCAGTAAACGACCCCTGATTTTTAATCATATCAACTAGGGGCGGGAATAAAAGAGTTGCCAACTAGTTAGGTATTTTTAAATTTTCTTTCCCTTTCCACTCCACATCACTGCACTACACATAGTCTACAATAAGAAGTGCTCCTACATAATTCACAAGTCGCAGCACGCCTCAATCCATAGAGGATCGAGAGGAGCCCCAATGATGTGGAAATGCCACCTAGGGGCAACCCTGGTGAGTGAGAGGTCTCTAGAGCAAAAGTATTTTTTCTAGACAAGGGATTACAACAAATTCTTGCTGTATCCTATCTAATTCCCCAAGGGCAGGTTTTCTTCGATATACTCGATTTTTGTCTAACTGTTTAATTTTTAGGAACAGCCCTAGATGGTGAAGAAAGCCTGTAGGCAAATTTTAAATATAGGCGTCCTTATGGAATTGATCATCAAAACACAACCCTGGGAGATTTCAATTTTTCCAATCTTTCGGGGATGCCCATTGACTCCATTGCTTACTCATGGAGTTGGGCAAATGTGAAGCTAGGGAGGTTTGGCGGCAAATACAATGTGAACAATAACAAAGTACCTCTTCTGCTCTTGATTCAACAAAGTTCTACCAAAACACTTTTAATAATATAGGTATGAGTGAATGAGACACTAGAAATCAAATTAGTTCCTAAATTATTGTGAAATTAAGCAATAGCTACAGGAACGTGGTCCTTAAACAAATTTTCAAATGTAACACTTCTGCTTTACCATAATGCATTTTTAGTTCATTGTAATCATTTTCAAGGGACTATTTCCACAAGGACAATGATAATTATGAGAAAAGTGCAATAGTGTCCAATGAATTAAGATCAAAAACAATTCAGTCCCAAACAACAGATTCTTGTCTGTACACCTACATAATATATACAACAGTACAATATTTAACCCCTTGCATGCGTCGGACGGCCCCCGGCCGTCCGACGTCACGGTGGGCGTGTGCGGCGGACGGCCGGGGGCTGTCCGATTTGCGCACACGTGGAATTCGCCCGCACCGCGGGGGAATTCCACGCGCGTCCAAGGGGTTAATGGGGTGGCAATTTCAAGTATTCATGTGTTTATGCCTCCGCTTAAATGTCCAGAGGTCAAGATCAGGACCTAAAGAAATACTCATAGGGGTCAGCCTGAGTGATTTTAGTTCATGGGGTGACCTATTATTGTCAAAAATAAAATCCAAAGCAAGGGCCAGGTTTGACCTGGTGTGACAGACAGTAAAAACTTGCCATTTCTTTGCCCACTCTATATAGAGCAGGCAAATAGCAAAACCTCCAACAGCCCTAACTTCTTCGGCTGTCACAGGTGTATGTTGGTGGCAGAGATGGAGTAGTCTCCAAAGTCGACATACTGAAGGTCTGCTTGACTCTAAATGAGGCAGGCAGACCTTCAGTTTGGCAGAGCGGGTACTCCATGGCCTTTCACCCTCTCTGTCAAACTCTAAATCAAGCCCTAGGTGATTTACCCAGTATCAAATACTGGTGAGCAAACACTGGGACTTGAACCTGGTTCCCCAGATCCAAGGTTGACAGCTCTGGCAGTGAGGCCACATCCATATTTCTCAAATTATGTGTGAAAGTCATACACAGGTTGTATAGTTGTGTACGATCAAATTTGAGTATACAAATCCTCTGCTGAAATGGCTTTGTGAAGTAAAAAATACACAGGAGCAACAAATACTTGAAGGTTCCCTCTAAGTCTCGCTTGTGAATACTTGCAAGAGTTTGTGTTAAAACTGGACTTTGAGACATTGTTCAGCCCCTTTGAACTAGTGCACAAACAGGGCTAATAATTTTAAATATTACTTACATATAGACCATGCCTTTTACAACCTTCCAAAACTCGACTCACAGCTCACCAGTGGGTTCCGACCCCCAGTTTGGGGAACGCTGCTCCACAAGGTTGTATGAAGTATGCTAAAGAGGTGACTATAGAGTCCACAAGTGTTTATTGGAAAGTCAAGCCAGATTATGCTTGATCTTCAATGAATGTTGGGATGTAGGTTTGTGCATACGTTTAAAAAAAAAAAAATGTTATAAATCTTTTTATTGTAACACGGCAAACTTAGGCAGTGCATCATCAAGCCTACCGGCACCATTAAACATTAGGATCCCCTCCACCCCCGTATAGTGCTCATGGGCCACGCAGGGCCACCACACTTCTTCATTCCTGGAATACTGGCAGCATCAAATTGTTACAGCTTGAGCCAAGGCCAGGGGTGTAACCCCAACTGGGGGCTCACACGGACTCCCCCTAAATACATTCCATTTGTCCCAAATTTTCACCCATTTTTGTCGGACAGCCTCTCTGGGTATAGAACGATTTTTCCGCCACCATGCACCAGTCCATGTCCTTCTTCCAGTCCCGCAGGAGAGGCGGGGCAGAGGCCCCCCAATGGCTCGCTATGTTTCTTTTAGCAAGCATAAAGCCCAGAGTTACTCAGGTTTGGTCTGCCCTCCCTAGGTTTGTGTCCTCCCACACATTCAAAAGGCACCACTTGGGCGATATCCGGAGTCTTTCTCCCACCACCCCTGACATACAGTCTCCCACAGCCTGCCAATAGAGCGGAATCTCTCGACATTGCCATATAATATGGAAAAGTGATCCTGTCTCTCCGCAACCCCTGTTGCAGATGGCTTCCGCCCTATGACCCATCTTCACAAGTGTGGTGCATGAAATGTAAATTCTATGTAATATTTTTATTTGGACTATTCGAAATCGGGCCCTTATCGCTACCTCCCTATGAGGGGCCAATGCCTCCGGCCATTCCTCCTCCTGCAAGTCTGGGATATCAACACTCCAGTGATCTTTTAGCACTACGAGCGAGTCAAGTAAGTTATTAATTAGCTTTCTATACCTTAGTGAGATCACTTTTTTGGAGAGATGTTCCTCGAGGAGTCTACACTTCAAAGGCGACGACTCCGGGAGTTCAGTTCCCTTGGGCACTGCTGCCTGTATAGCATGGCGGATCTGCAAATATCGGAAATATTCCGTCTTGGCCAGTTCGTATGTTTTCTGTAGGTTTTCGAAAGAGATCATTTCGCTGTTTGTGTATAGATCACCCAATCTGGAAATACCGATTAAGTCCCATTGAGTGAAACACTTTCTAATACCTGCTGTCCCAAGTTGCTGAGACTCCCAGAGTGGCGTAGCCCTAGTGAATTTATTTTTCCATCCTAAATTGTAGAGAGTTACATGCCATTGACGAATCGTCACCGCTGTGGGACCCTCGAGCGTGAGTCTTCGAGGGTCAGTGTATAGTGCGTGGAGATACCCTCTCGGTTGCATTTAGCAGCCGATCCATTTGGTACGCTGGTTCTGTTAATGGCTGGTGGACCCATTGATTGACGGTTGCAATCTGGGCTGCCCTATACTACATTTGGATGTGTGGTAATGCGATCCCACCATCGTACCATCCACGGGTCGGTTTATTAAGTGCAATCTTCGGCGGGCACCCATTCCATAGCAGCGAACGCACCTCACAATTTATTGCAGTGAAATATGAGTCTGGGACCAAAAAGGGCGTATTCTGCAGTACATACAAAAATCTCAGCAGGGCCATCATTTTAAACAGTGCCGCCCAGCCAAGAAGTGAAAGCGGAAGGGCTCGCCAGTGGCGAACATCACCCCTGAGTCGCTCCAAAGGGGGCAGGAGATTGCAGGCGTGAAACCTGGCCTGATCTATTGTGACGAAGATGCCCAAGTAACGGAAACCATCAGTAGCCCCCTGTGCCTCACAAGTCAGCTGTAGTTTTGGCGGCGTACCACAGAGGACAAACACTACGGATTCACTACGAAATCATCAAAAAATTGGACAACTCTCAGCCATTGTGTAATTTTTTGATGATTTCGCCTTGTGTGTTTTTATTAACTTCTAACGCCATCAAGTGGCTAGCAATGAAAGACGTTCAGATTAGCATCACCACTGACAGTGCATAGTTACAACAGACTAGCATATACAAATTGTATGTTTATCCTGTCATTATGGTCTTTTCCTTTCCTTTTGTAGTTATAGGTACCACTGACCCATAACCATTCAGTGTACTAATTGAAGCACAGAGAAGAAGGGTAAGTGAAAAGCTTCCCCTTTCATGTCACGCAACGGTGACTTGCAGATTTGGTCCTGAAGAAAGCCCTCCGACCCTACCGGGCACCTAAAGGGCTGAAACATGTCGACCGCTCGACCACTCACTTTTTTGATACAGGTGCTATAGAACAGTAGCCCTTCTATTCACGCACCACATTCCATTTTTAGCCTTGCCCCATCCCTGGCAGAATAAAAACGGATCAGCATCATGGAGGCATTTTTAAACTCACCTCACTCTCACCCTCACCATTCCTGATCACTACTGTGAATAACCAGTTGGTCTCCCTCCTGGTGGAGGAAAGCACTACCAAGACCCAATGATGATGCTGTTCACGTAAAAGATTGAAGCGGACAATCAAGATATGCCGCTGTTACAACTACCACGTGAAGGAGGCTTTTTATAGACGAATTTGCTTTTGGCCTCAGGATGGCTTTGTGGTGAGGTTATCAGACAATCTTGATCTTTCTCCCTGAATTTCTCTCTTGATAGCAGACCTTACTAACTCTCAATTTTATTGTAGGTAGTCCTATTTTTTCATTTTGATTGTTTTGTTTCTTTATTATTTATGCTCCATGGACAAAAGATGGGGTTAAAGCACAACAGAAGAAAGATGGCTTGTCCAGGTTCAGGTATAACAATAAACATTCTACAGTAATTGCTGGTGTTTGGTAGACTTCACTCAAAAGAACACATTACACTGTGTGTTCAAGACAAAGAGCTGCTGAGCAGAGACAAAGCTATGGCACCACCCTGCCCTCCATGTATGCGGCACTCAGACAAGCGGCCCTATTCAAGGTAAAGCAGAACATGAGGTAATAATATTTTCTCATCTATATTTTGCCTTCTGTGAGTCGCAGTGGTCTGATGAGATATTTGTGGGCGCACAGATTTGTATAAGCCATCATGGCACAAATAGTTCACCCAAAATATTTTTTCTTTAACCGCTTAACCGCGGCGCGAATTCCGTCGCGGTGCGGCGGTTTAAACAAGTGGCCGGGGCCGCGACGGCCAACGGACGTGCGCAGCGAAGGGGTTAAATGTTATCTTTTGTTTACAAATATATTACAGCAATTATTTCTATCAACGAAAGAAAGTCTTAAAACTGAATGCCAGAGTCAGAAAATGCAATAGTTTCTGACTAAAACACAAAAAGCGAAGCGCAGAGGAACAAGAAGGTCAAATGCATTAAGAAATGATGTAGATCTCCTTATGTCACGTGCTCTAACATCACATTTATTCTTGCTCAAAACGTGCAGCAGGTACTGCATAACGTACAAAACATTTACAGTGAACGGTGTGAAAATTTATTTTGCATTTGTACTTTTGCTTTTTGTTTTCAATAACACACTATGACCCTCATTACGATGTCGGATGGATGCTGTTGCGGAATCAGGACCGATGACCTTGGGTCGGCGGTCCTGATTGCATTGTTAGGATGCGACCTCACATAGCGCAGTCACACTCTCCCATTTCTCTATGGGAGCTTGTGCTACGGGCGTAAACCAGCTGTAGCACAAGCTCCCATAGAGAAATGGTTGTTTTTGTTAATCCCTGCACCTGACGGTGCCTGCCACGCTGTGCAGGGATTAACAGGGGCACCATAGGTGCCCCCCAGGGCTCCAACCGGCAGCCGCTGTGGCAAGGAGGCCCTGCTAGTGGCCCCCAAAGTCACTTTCCGACAGGCTTTTCATGTCGGAAAGTCCGGCATGAAAAGCCTGTGGGAAACAGACATCATAATCCCCACGGCGTAAATGCCGTACATAGGAGATTACGAGCCTGTCTGAAGCCAGTCGGTCCGACCGGCCGGTTTCAAATTCGACAGCCTTCATCTTACTACGGCTATCGGATTTGAACAGTCATGAATAATTTTCTTGGAAATCACTTTTCATTCAGCTCAACATACAAACATCGAATCACACCACATACATTCCCACAGTCTTTAAAGAGCCGAAGGCTGTACAATGATTTGAATTTTTATATCTCCAAATTTAATTTAAAAACAATTCTATTCTATATGTCAAATATTGATCTAATGTTTAATAAGTAAAATAGACTAAATATAAAAATAGGTAAGTAAAACCCACAAAAATATAATAATGAAAAGGAGAGAAAACGAATAAGACTGTCACATTTGTCATAAAGTCCAGGTAATTTGTCTGATTCAATAAGAAGAGCACATTGCAGAGACCAATTTCTTTTCAAGTCTGATTCTGTGTTCCACAAATTTAACAAACTCTAAGCGCCAACACATTTCGGTGGGGTGTGCAATATAAAACCACCTTGTTCAGGACAACAAGGATATTTCCCTCCTAAAGATATTGTTATATAAAACATACTGTGTAAAAACATAAATATGCGTAAATACTCCACAGTAACCAAGCCATCATTAAATGTCTAATTATGCAAAGGATAAGGCATATAACATAAAAAAATCAGTGTGAAAATTATATAAATAAACATAAAAGGCATAGGTTACAACCAGTAACCAACCCATTAACACGGATAATTGGCCATTCTTTAGAATTTATAAAATGTTTCTTAGACCTGGCACCATTGGTGTGGGTCTCCCCTGCATTTTTTGCCTTTGCCTCCTGTGTTTTTGCTGTGTGTTGGTCACCGTTTTGCTGGTCTAGATGCTTTGGGCACTTTGCCACTGCTGTTCAGTGCCAAAGTGCAAGTGCTCCCTTTCTAAATTGTTGTTATGGATTAGTGATTCCATGATTGGCATCTTTGATTTACTAGTCAGACCATAGTACAGTGCACTGTGTGTGCCCAGGGCCTGTAAATCAAATGTTGCTAGTGGGCTGCAGAACTGATTGTGCCACCCACAGAAGCAGCCTGTAAAATCTAACTCTGGCCTGCCATTGCAAAGCCTGTGTGCAGTATAGTACTGCCATGTTGACTTGGCAAGTGCACCCACTTGCCAGGCCCTAACCTTCCCTTTTCTTACATGTCAGTCACCCCTAAGGAAGGCCCAAGGTACCCCTGTGGGTAGGGTGCAGTGTATGAGAAAGGTAGGACATGCCCTGATGTGTGTTGCATGTCCTGATAGTGAATTACTGCCAATTTCGTTTTTCACTATTTCAAGGCTACCTGTTCCCATAGGACAGAATGGGGAGTTTGCTTATAACATTTTATAAAACTAACTATCCCTGGGAACAAGGTAGGAAAATAAAGTTTAGTATGCCTGAACTCAGAATGTTAAAATGCATCTTTTAGGGCCAGATGTATGACGTGATTTTGCATGCGCAAACGGGTTTGCGAACCCGTTTGCGCATGCAAAATCACTGTTGGCCATGTACAATTCCTGAATAGCAAGTCGCAATTTATTTGCGACTCGCTATTTAGGAATTGTGATTCGCAGTTAGGGAGGAGTGTTCCCTTCCTAATTGCGTCCGCAATGCTATGTGTGAATGTTTTGTGACCGCAATTGCGGTTGCAATACACTCGCAAATTACCACCCTCTTCAAGAGTGTGGTAAGCAGTCGCAATTTGGAAGGGGTCCCCAGGGGTCCCCTTCCACTTTGTGACTGTCTCTAAAAATATTTTTTAAGGGCAGGCAGTGGTGCCTTCCCTTAAAAAATTGAAACGAAAACGTTTCATTTCTTTTTTTTTTTTAAATGCATCCCGTTTTTCTTTAACTCCTTTGATGCTGATGACGAGCTCAGCTCGTCATGCTGTGCGGTGGGCGTGTGCGCATGACAAGCTGAGCTCGTCACGACCATGCCCGCGATCGGAATGTCCAGCACCTGAGCGGAATTCCGTTCGCGGCGAAGGTGTTAAGGAAAACGGGCTGCATTTTTTAAAAAAAAGCTGCTTTATTAAAAAGCAGTCCCAGACATGGTGGTCTGCTGAGCCAGCAGGCCACCATCCCTGGGAGGGCTGGCATTCCCAATGGGCTCACAAATTGCGAGAGACTCATTAATATTAATGAGCCTCGCACTTTGCGACCCCATTGGCAAAACAGTGTAATAACACTGTTGTACATTTCGTTCAGCGACTCGCAATTTGCGACTCGCAATGAGTCGCAAATTGCGAGGCGCTAAATGAAAGGGTCGTACATCTGGCCCTTAGTGAGGGTGATTTTTACATTCTGTGTTTGAAAATACCACTTTTAGAAAGTAGGTATTTTCTTGCCTAACCATCCAGTGTGCCTCTGCTAGGTTTGTGTATTGCATGTCTGGCTTTTGGATGACAGAGGCTGGAGAGGGGCAGTGGCTCCAGAGAGCCTGATGAGGCAGGGCTGGGCCGAATAGACCCGGGCTGCATTTAGAGTAGGGGGAGGAGATTTCCTTTCACCTGAATGGGCCTGGTCTGCCTTCAACAATGCTGTCACCACCTCCTGGCAGGAAGCTGCACCAGTGAGGACAGAACTGGTTTTGGCTGGGTACAGACACTCTCTGCCTTCAGAAAACAAAGGATTTTTGTGTATAAAAAGAGGGGCCCAGACTTTTAGATCACTTCTGGGAATCAAGAGGAATCTTTGCCAAGGAGAAGAGCCGGAGAAGCTGAGGAGGAATATTGCCCCTGTGCTGTTTGCTGTCTGGGATTGGCCTGCAGTGGCTACTTGCTGCCAAGGAAAGGACTTTGCTGTTTGCTTTGTCACCTGTTTGAAAGAAGATCTCTAGGGGCTTGAAACTGAGCTTGCCTCCTGTTCTGAAGTCTCAGGGACACAAAGACTTCACCACCAGCTCCCCTGAATTTCCTTGCTGGGAATTCTAACCTGTAAAGAGGTGCCTGCTGTTGTTTTGGACCTCTAGAGACTGTTTTCCGCTGGGAGCTGGAAAAGCAACGCAACTTCGAAGAAGCGAGACGCATCCTCAAATGTTTCCGATGCATTGCTGAAGAAACCTTCGCAGTGCCTGCCGCGGCTTGAGAAATCGCTGCATGCTGCATCGAGTGCACCGATCTCTGAAGTCTGAGATCACCGCACCGAGTTCGACGAAATGCCTGCTGTGCGGCTGCAAGAGTTCACGCATCATTCCGGATCGTCGCATCACAGCGCCAAATTTGTTGCATCGTTGGGGGGCGCAGTAAGAAACCGATGCATCACCTCCCCACGCAATAAGAAACCGATGCATCACCTCCTCTTCGGTAAGGAACCGACGCATCACTTCTCCTGCGCTGCAGTAAGGAACCGACGCATCACCTCCCCCGAAGCAAGGCACCGACGCATCACCTTCCCTGAGTGTAAGGAACCGACGCATCACCTTCCCTGAGTGTAAGGAACTGACGCATCACCTTCCCTGCGGTCTGTTTGGTTTGGTTGTGTGACGCATCGCAGGTACTTTGTGAGAAAAGTGTTGCATCTGCAATTTGCGTGGAACTGAACTATTTCTACCATCTGAAAGTCATATTTATATTACTGTATTGTGGATTTTTGTCGTTTGGTCTTGTTTTGGTTTAAATAAAGATTACTTATTTTTCTAAACTGGTGTGGTGTCCATTTGTAGTGTTTTCACTGTATTACTGTATGTGTTCACAAATGCCTTACACACTGCCTCTGAGATAAGCCTGTCTGCTCGTGCCAAGCTACCAAGGGGATGAGCAGGGGTTATTTTAGATGTGTATCCCCCTTACCCTAACTAGAAGCAAGGGTCTCTATTTGGACAAAGGCACCTACCTCTGCCTACTATAGACCCCCATTTCTAACAATGTTGTGTAGTACAGTCCATGTTTTCAAAAAGCCACAATGGATCTCTCCAAAGTAAGGTTGTTGGCAGGTGTTAAACTTGTTAAAAATTTTGAAATTTATTTTTTCAAATGCAACAATATATCAAAAACAGATCCCCATCCTTCCCCTGAAAATGAAGTCAACCCCTCACCCCTTGACATGAGGGAGACTGTGGTTTGTTAACAAATGTCCCAATTTTAACATGAACGAACATGAAATCCTTTGGCTCAAAATATTTACCGATGGTTAAGGGCTTGGAATGTAATTTCAGAGAACAATATCAGATACCAGTAATATAGAAACTACCACGTTCATTCCAGAAGTGATCTTTTGTACTCCATTTTTTACACAATTTCAGTGGCAATTGAAGCAGCACTAACAATTCTAAAACTCAAAATGAGTAGTAACATTTTTTAAAAGTTCAGGTTTTGCGTGATACTGCCAATTTAAGTGAGATTTAAGGCCCGTAGCAGGATCACGGATAGCTAGCCATAAAGCCTGAAGTGGACAAACGGTCCATGATGAAATAACTATTACACCAAATCTTCCTGACCAAAAAAGACCCCAAACATCTGAGATTTTAAACATATGTTGAAAGCGAAATACAATTTGCCATTGATCTAAATAGGTAAACTGCATTCTGTATCTGGTCTCATCCTTAATTAGAATTTCGCATGGGGGCTTACTACTTTTCCAAGTTGTTTTCTCTTTCAGGCAATGACACTGCTCAAACCACTTGCATTAGACAATTCAGTTTCAGAAGGTAAAATAAAAAATATAAATGTATCCACCTAACTTACCAGGAACTAATCTATAGTAGTCCTTCGCTTAGCTTAGAGGAGTGAAAGTAAAAGCAACATACTTTTGTTTCCTCCGTGAAATTGTTGCCATGAAAGAGGAGATTTTTCATGTTTGTCATCAAACTTTCTGTTACCAATACCCCCCCCACTCCCCCTCCAGGAGATCAAAGGCAAATGAGTATACTGTTTCATGACGACAGTACTTCTGTCCCACTGTTACAATTCTGCTATAGTGCTTTTTGAAAATGGAGGTGTCTTGCCTCCGTAATCTACTGTGTTTACATGTACACATTTCAGCGCAAGAAAACTTTGGATGTTCATGAATGTGTCTTATAATTTCTTTAATGCTGAGATCGATGACACTGCAAGCAGTAAAAGGTGCTGTAAAATGTGCTGTTTTCTAGGGGAGAGAATTCTACCTTTCCTCCCCAAACCCTCCTAGGGAGGTGTGAACTGCTGCGATGTGGAGCTGGTATAATAATTCTGGCCAGGCAAAGAAATATACATTTTCAGTGGTGATATATTTTAACTGAACTTATTTAAAGAGTTTTGCATGAGGGCGACCAGGGTCGAATAGATGTGAGTTCAACAGAGGAATAATTAAAAAAAACATTGGGGTTGCTCGGGAAGAGCTTCCTGAGCAGACTGAGCTTTTTTTGTTTGTAATAATGATCAGCGCACATTACAAAAGTTAAAGTAAAATGAGTAGCAGTGGTTCATCCATAGGTATGTGGGGGCATTGAGCCCCTGACCTCCCCACTGCATCACAGCAGTTTGGTGGGAAGACCTGAGGCTGTGTCTACTGAAATGCGCATGTCAGATTGGCCGGTGTTTTCACTGTGGCCAGCGCAGTTCACCCTTCTGCAATCAACAGCTGAAGAAGCTAGGCACAGTCCCGTAGGTGTTCGACAGAGCGCTGTGTTTGCCTGCTCCAGCTAATCCTAGCACTGCACTGGATTGGCTTGGGTGGTACTCACCAGGAAGCAGCGCGAGGCAGGAGGAACTTCGGGAGTGTTTGCAGCCAAACGTGTGCTGCAGATCATCATTCAAGGTAAGTTTTATTTTTAAATGGTTTCTTGTAATTTTTTAAGTGCCTCACCACTTTTAAAATGTAGCAGCCGCTACTGAAAACGAGCCATTGGGCTTGTTCCACTTTCAATGAATCAGTGCTCAGGGATATCTTAGTCCTCCGAGCACTGATTCTTATGGGAGAGGTATCGTTAGAAAGGCGAGAATATCCCCTTTCCAATGGTACCTCTGCCCAGTGAATCCCTGCTTGGGGATCACCACAGGAGAGCGATCCCCAAGCAGGAATCGACCCACTAGGGACAGGGCGAGTGGCACCTTAAGTAAGGACTTGGGCTCCCCCCAGCACATTTATTTAGATCAGTCTTTCATCCCCATAGCCCACTAGAGACCAGGGATTTTCTTCTTACATATAAAAATATTAGCATTGGGCCATGCCCCCACCCTAATATACATACAACAGTCTTTTGGGCCCCCAGGATGCAGATGGGGGCAATTGCCGCCGATCCAGGGGGGCAGAAAGTCCACTAGACATCAGGAATGTTTTTATACATATCTAAAAATATAAGGGTGGGGGCTGCTCTCAAGGGCATGGTCAAACCCCCAACCCCAATATACATGCAACAGTCTTTCCCTCCCCCCCAGGGGTCAGATGGGGTGAATACCCCGATCTGCCCCCGTGGGAGGGAAGCAGAAAGCCCACTAGACACCAGGAAATTATTTTATATATAAAAATGTAGGGGTGGGGGCTGCCCACCAGGGCATGGCCATGCTCCGACCCCAAAATATAAATGCAACAGGCTTTCTGTCCGACCTTGGGGCAGACGGGCACAATTGTCCCCAACCTCCCCCCTGGGGGAGCAGAAAGCCCACTTGACACCAGGTTTTTTTTTTATATGTATCAAAATATAGGAGTGGGGTCTGCCCACAAGAGCATGGTCATATCCTCACCCCTATATGCAAGCAATAGTTTTTCTGTCTCCAGGGGCAGTCCCCTTGCAAGGGCTCCCATTGATCTTGGTTTGATCCATTCACGACGTGGGCACCAGGCCCAGCCACACAAGTGGTGCAGCGTTTTTATCAGCACAAGAAGGGCAACACTAGGTGGTAGCAATTTTGTGGATTCCTGAAGTTTCCATCGCAGTAATATAAGGAAAATGCGTGATTTATTTATTTAAGAGTTTTATATAGCGCTGGCCAGACCCGAAGGTATCGGTGCGCTTTACAACCTATTGTCATGTAACAGTCGCGTACTCGGTAAAACAATATAGAGCAAAGGTAAACATAATGGTTCGTGACAGATCCTCTTCATGGAGGGGGGACGAGGGTAGCAATTGAATACAGAGCATGTAATAGAAAATACATTGTTACGTAACGAATCATGTTAAAGGGAGTGTGGGCGGAGCATCGAGTTGTGAGGTAGATGCTGTAAAAGTCTTCATAATCGACCTGATTGTATACTCCAATGGGTAAGAGTTTTTGTTAGGCGGCTGCTATCCCTTCGTAAGAGTTTGGTTGAGGTAGAGGTCTTTGAGCTGGCTTTTGAATTTTAGGAAGGAGGGGTTTGTTCTGATATGGATAGGGATGGCATTCCAGATTTTGGGTGCATTTCCAGAGAAGGAGCGTGATAGGGTTTTTTGTTTGCACGTTTTTGGAGGGATGAGAAGTAGGGTGTTAGTACTCCTGAGATTTCTTTTCTGACCGGCCTTGTTGAGTTTAGATGCCAGGTAGGCGGGTTTGCCAGTGTGCAGAGCTTTATGTGTGAGACAGGCAGTTCTGAAGCTTGCCCGCATTTCACTTGGGAGCCATTTTAACTCCCTGAGAGCAGGAGAGATGTGTTCGTATTTCTATACTCCAGTGACCATCCTGGCTGCTGCGTTTAGAGTTGAACGGAGGGGAGCTAAGTGAGATTTTGCCGTGCCTGTGAGGGTTGCATTCCCGTAATTGAGTCTGGATAGCACCAGGGATTGTGTGGCCTGTTTGATGTCCTTGGGGGGGATGAAGGGCTTTATTTTGTTCAGTAGTTTTAGGTTGAGGAAAGCGCTCTTTGCAGTATTCTTGATATGTTTGATCATGTCTAAGTTTGGGTCCAGAGTGATTCCCAGTGATTTTATGGAGTCCGCCGGGATGAGATTGCAGTTGAGAGCATCGATGGCTTTTAGCCATTCTGTGATTAGGGGGGTCTGCTCTTTGTTGGAAATGAGAAGGATTTCCGTCTTGTCTTGGTTGAGTTTCAGGTGGTTGAGTGATAGCCAGTGTTGGACTTCTTTTAGAGTGTTGTGTAGTCTCTGAATGTCATCAATGGAGGAGGTTTCTAGGTAGATCTGTGTGTCGTCTGCATAGAGGTGGAAGGGGATGTTGGCTTTTTTTAGTATGGTAGTGAGGGGCTCCATATAGATGTTGAACAGTGATGGTGAGAGGTCTGATCCTTGGGGGACGCCTCTGCTTATGGGGAGAAGGTCCGACGTGAAGTTTTTAATTTTTATTCTTTGGGAGTGATAGAGCGAGGTAAATGAAAATTTTTGGAACCCCCTAATATTTATGCTAATAAATTAACGTAACTAATTGTTTAATCAATTAACCAACTTTACATTTTATTTTGTAAACATTTATATAAAAGGTAACCGCAAATTTATGTGCAAGTTAACCAATTTACAATAGTAAATGTGAATTAATACTAATATAGTAGTTTGCGTACTAATTAGAGTAAAATTGCATGATTTGTGCTATGTAGCAAAAATTGTATTGTGGCAAAAGAAAGCGGATGGTAATGGCTTTAAATGTCGCTTTTGCCAGGTAACACCTAATTGGGGTACTTAGAATGACGGGTGGGAAACACAAAGGCTTATTTTCTCTGTTTTAATTATGATTGTGTTTGTTTTCATGATAGTTCTTTCGGGCCTGTTAGGCCGTGCTGTAAAAATGGCTGCCGAGGCAGATGGGCTCAAAGCGCAGACGCAAAGATGGCTTCTAAACGGAAGAAAGCCACAGAAACATATCAGGTGAGTACAAGTCGAGCCCAGAGTGAGAAGTGTCAAGGACAGGCCAACCTGACATGAAATGAATGCCAAGAAAGACTCCGCAGGAATCCATGAGAACCGGGGATGAGCATCATTGAATTAACAATGGACTGTATAAAATGATTTGCGAAAAGAGAAACATTAAATGAACTATCAATCGGACTGCTATTATCCAAAGGTCATGCGAAAAAGATGAAATCATGAACAATGTCAGAACCGGTTAGAACGAGGAGGGCAATGGGATGATTCTTGCCACCCCTCCAATGGACCAATTAGCGTGATTCTCGCCCCCAAAGATTGTAACTTTATGTTTAGTAAGCTAGTAGTAGGGTATAAGAGGACCTGCTCTTAAGTAGGAGGAGCGCTATTCCATCTATAATTTTTGAGCACTGAGCGTTGATGCTGGAGAACTGCTGCTATTTTACTATAGGCCATTTTCTTAATAGAATTAATCACTTTGGACTTTAACTTGACTGGGAAGGAACGAGATCGATGCAGGAAATCTGTATAGGAGGTCCGTCAAGGAGGCCTGTTTAGCGGGACAGACAGTCAGTTTTGGGAGTTCTATGCCGTGATCAACAATTTATCTGCTTTGGTGAACTTTTATTCTTCTTCTAAAAAGGGTATGCATAAAAATTCTTTCTAAAGCTTATTTCTTATAATGATATTGAAATGTATTAAAACGATTAATAAAATTGAATCTTATTCATGCATTTAAAGAGGTAGATAAACTTTATTATAATGAAAACTATGAGTCTGTGGTTCTTTTAGCTCAATAATAAGTGTAAAGTGTTAATAAGTTTAAATGTGATTGAGCTGGTCTTAATCACCATCAACTTATTCTTACTAGTTGGTCCATCGACCAAAGAGCGGAATACCTTGATGTCTCAGAATCGACAGGATTAAAACTGATCATGTATGATGTTTAAGAAAATATCCTGTTTTATTTTAATAAGGTATCCCGTTTCTTCCAGCAGTTAAAACCTTCTCCTTGGTGGAAGTGGGTGTGACTCAGGGGAAAATTGAGTGAGTGAATGTTTATGCGGTGTTATGGGCCCCACCGTCATATGGTATAGTTGTTAAAGAGTGATTTACCTGGATGTCATGTCCAAAGGAGAAGAATTTATATTAGCCGCGCTGGATCAGATTTCTTGGTAGCAGAGTTATGGTTACTATAGATTAGTTTGGTGATTATTGATTATCGATTATTTCATGTCTAACACTTCATGTCGAATTGTATTATGTTATATGTAAGTCGGAAATTTTGAAGCTTCCGGGAAGTAGGAAGTGGACACGTGTGGCAAGAGAAGTCACATGGAATAGTGCATTGTCTAATTTTCAAATTGGTGATAACACAAGTTGTGTTATGATAGGGACATTTTCTGTATAAAACGTGTATGAATGAAATAGCAACCGGTTTTCTTGTGAAACTCTGGCCTTAATTCTCAGGAGCAGTGTAGTCTCCACATGTGTTTTATCCCCAGAGAAACTGGTTTACCCCTTGCTTGAAAGAAGGGTAAGGTAGAGGGAAGTGCTACACTTATCGAACGAAACAGTATTCTTGCAAGACAGAATAAACTATCTCTTTTTGATTAGCGAAAACAGGCAATGGAAATGTGTTTTACGTTGTAACTAATAAGATTTAGTCAAGAAAAGAACTGCCGATAATTTTTGTAAAGGAGGGGTCAGGAGTAGAACTGACGTTGACAAAAGCCGCGCTGGGATTGGCCAGTGCTTGGAAAAACGAAGAACGACCTGATTGGTGCGTTGGTGTGGAACGTGCTGGGATAGGTCTATAGAGAAGTGACGTACAGTCCTCGGATTGGTGCATTAGTGTGAGACGCGCTGGGATAGGTCCGAATAGCGTATAGTAAACAGAACCGAGTTGTGAGTTTGTCAGAAGGGAAGAATCGTGAAATATGGCTTATTATGAGTATTGTAGAGAGAAACCGTCATGGATGGCGAAAATTAAGAACTTTTTCAAGAAGGACAAAAAGGTAGTGACTAGAGAGGGACAAGTAATTCCTCCGCCGAAAACACCAGCGTCCCATATGATGCTGAAATATGGTTACCATACTTGCATTTGGTTAGAAAATTGGACGAAATATACTCAGAATGATCGAGTATTGGCTTTTCCAGAGAATGGCACATTTAGCATAGCTGTACTTCGAAATTTGAGAGAGAAAATGATGAAACTTGAGCAAAGACCTAGACCGACACAGTTTGAAGCGTTAGGTGAATGGGAAGACGAGATGTATGAACGAGAATGACACAGAGGTGCAAAGAATTATAGTTTGGTTCCTGGAAGATTATGGGGAGTGAATCATGAGGACAGGATGAAACGTTGGAGATATGCTAACATGACAGAAGGTTTGTTTCCAGCCTTAACAGCTGAAGAGGATACAGGAAGGAAGTGTACAGGGAAAAAGAAACATATAGTTACAGAGAGGTACGGGTATGGAGGTAGCGAAACGGAAGATGAATTGCTAGAAGATATATTAAACAGAAAACCACCTCCATATCAACAGAATTCTGCGGTGGTGACACCCAATGCACCGCCAATGGAAACAGGGAGGAATAAAAGTC
Source organism: Calotriton arnoldi (assembly GCA_963921515.1). NCBI lineage: Eukaryota > Metazoa > Chordata > Amphibia > Caudata > Salamandridae > Calotriton > Calotriton arnoldi. The sequence goes on from CAWUFW010008305.1 coordinate 57,388, forward strand.
CAGAACGAAGATACGATATAAGTAGGTCAAATGAACAGCTAAAAACTCCACAAAGTGAAAAATCAGACAGTGGCAATGCAGCTGAGTTAGCAAAAACCACAAAAGAATTAACTGAGAAAATAAGAGAGTTAACAATGAACATGGAAGCTGTGACTGTGCCAGTGACAATAGGACCAGTAATACCAGTTTTTGAAAACCAGAGAATAGATGAGCATTCCTTAGTCATCCCAATGAACTCAAATATGCAACGAATGAGAGAAGGGATGGACATGGAAACTGAAGGGATAAGAAATTTGGTCAGCTCATATAGACCGAGCCCACCTACTAACCTGACAGTAAATGAGAGTGAAATAAAAAGGATTCCAATGGGAACCGAGTCTGCATCTGAAACGCCAGAAAGGAATAGAAATTGGATAGAAATAAATAGTACACCCGTAGGTCCAACTCCAGAAGAATTAAGTGAATGGATGAGAAACTTGCAAAAGAAGGAGACAGAACCGAAACCATTGGATTTAATTAGGCTAAAGATAGATATGGAAGTGTTGATTTTAGGGACGATTGGTACAGAAAAATTGAAAACATACCAGGACGATGAGATAATGTTCCTGTGTAATAGCATTACCTGGAGAGCTAGAAATTTACATGACAAATTGAAAGAGACAGCAAATGAACTAGGAGTAGAATTTGTAAAAGTCAGGAGTTTGCAGAAACCATATAGAGTAGATTTTTGTGAGAAAGATATAGAGAATTTGAATACATCAGGACGTTTGACCCAGATAAAAGAACTGATTGTTCTGTTGAGAAAATGGGGTGATGTGGACAGATGGAGAAGCAGGTGGACTAAAAGAAATGAGAGAACAACCGACAAAGCGTCTTTGGCTTTTGCGGTGACAGATAAGGAAGCAGTCGTACGGGAGTATCCGATGAGAGAAACTCCAGGAGGTAGTTATGTACATGTCCCATGGTCCAGACAAGATATACTGTCATTTACAAATGATTTTCCAAAATTGAGAGAAAAACCTGTAGAATGGTACAGACAAGTGGAAAGGTTTGTCAAAATTTCGAAAGTGTTGTGGATAGATTTGGATGGGTTGTTTGACATTGTAGTACCAGCTGATTTATGGACAGAATGTAAAATTACCATTGATTGGCCAACAGTAGAATACCCAAGAGACTCAAAAACAGGAGCACCAGGACCAGAGGTAATGAGAAAGTACGATCAGGTTATTACATTTTTGAAAAACAAAATTCCACCCAAAGAAACTGGGTAAAGATTGATAGAACTACACAAGAGAGTAAGGAGTCTGTACATGCCTATTATGAAAGGCTACTTTTGGTTTTCAAACAGTATAGCGGTTATGAGACATTGAATGAGAAGGACATGAGTCATTTTGTATACAGATTTGTTTATGGATTGAAACCAGAAATAAGCGAGATGATTAAGCAGCACATGATATGTTGGCAGAACAGCACAGTGGACGAGGTGTTGAGGTATGCTAAATATTGTAGTGATGACATTGAGTGTAGACAGCGTAAGTTAAAAGAAAAAGCGATGTGGGCACAAGTGAAGGTTGCAGAAAAACAAGAAGCACAACTGAATAATCAGATTAATGAGACAGGACAAACTAAATCCAAACCGAATATAGGTAAAGGCAAAGGTCAAATGAGTATAGAAGAGGCAAAGAAGAAGTGGCCATGCCACAATTGCGGAAAATTAGGGCATTGGAGAAACGAGTGTAAATTTCCTCCAAAAACTAATACAGAAAATCAATCATTAAATCCACAGGTGCAGAGTGAGGTGAGTTACCAACAGCTGCAGCAACCGCAGGTAGTTACTCAACAGAGTCAGGTGCCACAACCACCTCTTCCCAAGAGTGTAAACCCTCAGAGATACAGTGCAGAGACAGGATTCTACGGAGGAGAGCAGGTAACACAATTGCCGCGCGCAGCTGCAATATCGCAGTATTGGTTACGACAGGATGGGAATGAATCGGATGAAAGTTTATGACGGTGCCTAGGAGAGGAGGAAGAGTGCGTACTTGGCGCAACTCTAGAGGTAGATCAGACAGGTCCATTTGTGGATGGAGAAGTGAATGGTGCAAATGTGACATTCCTTGTGGACACTGGAGCTACCCGTTCTACTGTTAGATCAGTGGAAATTCCAAACCTTCCTCTCTCAGGTGAATATATCCAAGTCGTAGGTGTTTCGAATCAGCAGATTAAGGCGCCTCTTACCAAATTAGTGGAGGTGAAAGTTGGACCATTCAGAGAAATGCACCGATTTGTGGTGTGTGATTGCAGTCCCGTAAACTTACTAGGACGCGATCTACTTTGCAAAATGAATTGCACCATTTATTGTACCCCGGATGGGATTGCATTTCAGACACCAGATGAAGATGTACTATATAAAATAACAATGGCAGAATTTGAGCCAGGAGTGAATGACATGTTTCCTGTGTTTGATGTAGAGAAAATCCCAATTGAGTTAAAAGAAACAGTCAGACCTGAGGTCTGGGATTTTACAGGAGAAGACATTGGATTGATGAGAGGGATAGACTCTGTAAAAATTACTGTAAGAGAAGGAACAAATTACCCAAATACTCCACAATATAAATTGACGCCAGAAATTATGAAAGGAATAACTCCTGTAATCAATAAAATGATTGAACAGGGAATCTTGAAAGAAATAATGAGCAATCCATGTAATTCACCTATAATGGGACTGAAAAAGCCAAATGGGACATATAGGATAGTGCAAGATTTACGAAAAATCAATAAAATCGTTATTCCTTGTTGTCCAATTGTACCAAACCCCGGTGTAATACTGTATCAGATTCCATGCGATGCTGAATGGTACACAGTCATTGATTTGTGCCATGCATTTTTCTCTATTCCGTTACATCCAGATAGCCAGCCATTATTTTCGTTCCGGTTCGGAGAGCGTATTTTGGCATGGTGCCGAATTCCTCAGGGGTATACAGAGAGTCCCTCAATCTTTAATCAGATCCTAAAGAAATCGTTGGAAAGTTTAAAAATGCCTGAAAAATCCGTGATGGTTCAGTATATTGATGACCTATTAGTGGCATCAAGGACCAAAGAAGCATGTGTTACTGACACAATTGCTTTACTGAACCATTTAGCCGAAGGAGGACATAAGGTGTCCCCGTCTAAATTACAGTTTTGTCAACAAGAGGTTCAATACCTAGGTCACAAGATTGAAAAGGGAGTGCGGAAGGTAACGACAGAAAGAATAAAGATTATCCGAAGAATGAGAGCTCCAATGACACAAAGAGAGGTGAGAATGTTCCTTGGAATGGTTGGGTACTGTCGACAGTGGATAAGTGGATTTTCATTAATTGCAAAACCTTTACAGCGATTGACAAAAAAGGATGTCAAAGATCCGTTTGAATTAAATGATGAAGCAATGAAAGCTTTCAAAGAACTAAAAACAAGGTTGTGTGAAGGACCGGCACTAGGGATGCCTGATTATGAGAAAGAATTTGAACTGTATTGTAGTGAGAGAGATGGGTGTGCACTTTCAGTTTTAGTGCAAAGACATGGAAAAATGAAAAGACCTATTGCATATTTTTCAGCTGTTTTAGACCCAGTGGCAAAAGCGTTACCTGGCTGTCTGAAAGCAGTAGCTGCTACTTGTGTAAGTCTGGAACAAAGTGAAGGCATTGTGATGGGATATCCATTAAGAGTATATGTACCACACTCTGTGGAAATTCTTTTGACAAGAACCAAAACTCAATTCATGACACATAGTCGGCTGACTAGGTATGAAAAAGTAATTTTGAGTGCAGATAATGTAACCATTGACAGATGCACAAGTGTGAATCCCTCGACATCATTGCCGGATGAAGAGAGTGTAGCAGACAAGGATGAAGTCGATCACAATTGCTTAAATATGCTTGAATTTTGTTCGAAACCAAGGCCTGACATTAAGGACGAGCCCTTAAAAGAATCAGATTATGTGATGTTTGTGGATGGTTCATGCCTGAGGACAAGTGAAGGACTCTTGAGTGCGGCGTATGCTGTATGTACAGTGGCTACAATAATGGAAGCATCTTGTTTGAGAGGGATACGTTCAGCCCAAGTAGCTGAGCTGATTGCTCTGATTCAGGCATGCAAACTGGGAAAGAATGTTCGAATCACAGTGATCACGGATAGCCAGTATGGCTTCGGAGTGGTCCATGATTTTGGGCAGATCTGGTCCCAGAGAGGTTTCTTGACGTCTGCAGGGACTCCAATTAGAAATGGTGAGTTTGTGAAGAAATTGCTTGAGGCGATACAGCTGTCTAAACAGATTGCAGTGGTGAAGTGTGCTACACACAAAAATAAGGCGGATTACATTACTGTGGGCAACAGGTATGCCGACGAGATAGCCCAATATTGTGCTAGAAATGCTGTCTCGTTGAACAGAAGAAGAGAAAGAGAGCATGTTCCATGTCCCTTGCTGTTTACTAACATTGTTGAAACATGGGATGAGGTAAGACAATTACAGGAAGAAGCAAATGATGAGGAAAAAGATAGCTGGATAAAAGCAGGATGCAGGAAAAGGGAGGAAGATGATGTTTGGGTTTATAAAGATGAAAGACCAGTTATGCCTGCTAGCATGATTTCTAACATGGCACGGATGTATCATGGACAAGCTCATATTGGAAGGGATGCCATGATCCGACTGTTCAGACAAACCTGGTATAACCCGAAATTCAGAGCCATAGCTGAAAGTCTTTGTCAAAGATGTCTTATTTGCCAACAGATAAATCCAGGAAGGAAAACAGTAGTGAGTCTAGGGACAATAGGATGGGAAGGAGGTCCTTTTACTAGAATGCAACTGGATTTTATTGAAATGCCCCCAAGCAACAGACTGAAATACGTTCTTGTGGTCGTTTGTTTGTTTTCTCGTTGGGTGGAAGCCTATCCGACAAGAAGGATTGATGGAGTTACAGTAGCTAAACTCCTGCTGAGAGAATTCATTCCGAGGTATGGTTTTCCAGTAACGATTGAAACAGATAGAGGAACACATTTTCAAAATGAGTTAATTCAACTGATATGTGAAGCTCTTGACATTCAACAGAAATTGCATTGTGCATATAGACCAGAGGCTTCTGGAGTGGTAGAACAAGTGAATGGAACAATAAAGAATAGGTTAGGGAAAATGTGTCAAGCCACGAAACTCAAATGGCCCGATGCCCTACCATTGGTGCTAATGACTATCACAAGCATACCTGACAGAAAAACAGGTCTGAGTCCCCACGAAATAATCATGGGACGAGCAATGAGACAAGCACATGTACCTGTCAAGAAGCTGTTGACTATAACTGATGATCTCGTGTTGGATTATTGCAAAGGATTGGCTGATGTGGTACATTCTGTGTTTCATCAGGTTGGACCGGATGCGACCACTCTCGAAAGAAAACCAGCTCATGATTTGAGTCCAGGAGACTGGGTCCGCATAAAAGTCCACAGAAGAAGAAACTGGTTGGTTCCTCGCTGGAATAAACCACGACAAGTAATCCTGGTGACAACAACTGCCGTCAAATGTGCAGGAGTGAAAAACTGGGTGCATGCCAGCCACACTATTAGAGTTCCAGATCCTGAAGATCGACCTGTAAGTCGACATCTGGAGATATCTGATACCAGTTCAGCATCCGATGCAGAAGTCGAAACAAGCAGGGTTCCAGAACTTGAAGATCGACCTGTAAGTCGACATCTGGAAGACCCAGGTACGAATCTGACCACAGGAGAAGAAGTTGAAATAACGAAGGTTCCAGAACTTGAAGATCGACCTGTAAGTCGACATCTGGAAATATCAGATACAAGTTCAGCATCTGAAACAGACCAATCAGATTGTGATGAAAAGATAAAGAATAAATGGAAAACTGACGTCATAAATAAAGAAACTGAACCAAGAGACAGTGACATTGATCAGCCAAGCACAAGCTATGATAAATTTCCTTCAAAAATTGTCGAATTAGACGAGGAAGTGATAGATTCAGAAAGAGAGATAGAAGAAGAATCGGAAGAACCCCGAGGAGCAATAGGGACAGACCAACAAATAAAAGAACAGGGAAATTTAGAAATAGACAGAGAGACCAACGAGAATTCGGAAGAACCTCGAGGAGGGATAGAAACAAGTGTCACAACAGAAAAGAAACAAGAAGGTTCAGAGATAGAAGATGAAAATGAAATCATAAAGTTCAAAATAAGAGGAAGTGAAATAAGGTCTGAAACAGAATCAGAAGAAAGTGAAGAACAGAGAAAACAGAGACTAGGACTAAGAAAGAGGACTTGGAGAGTTGAACGAGAGGAAAAGGAAAGTGAACCAAAAAGGCTGAGAAAAGGAGACAATTTTCCCCACGAAGTCAAAAGACTGAGATACAAAATTATAAATTTAAATAGAGATAATGCAGAACAAGTAAATTAGATGACAAGTCAAAGAGAACAAGGAAAACAAGGTGGAAAACAATTGCAGAAAACGAAGAGAGTGAAGAAACCTAATTTGAAATATAAGTCACCGGAGTGGCTATACATCGCATTGACTGACATCAAACAAGAAGATAACACTCACGAGAACCCAGAAGAAAGCTGCAAACCAATGGGTGAAAGTGAAGTGCAACAAGTTTGAGGAGATTAAAAACAAAAACCATACTGGACTTTAAAAACTGGATGAGACAAGGAGGAGTTCTGAAAAAGAACTAAAGAAAGTACCAAACGAGACAAAGTGAAAGGGTAGAGTGGCTGATACGTCATTCTGAGGTGTGGTGGCCAATGTTCCCTCAAATTTTTTTTCTTTGTGTGCAGCAGTATAAGGTCTCTGTGCGCTGCAGCCAAGGCTATGTGTGCCAAGAACCCAACCGCGTGTGTGGGTGCAGCGACAAATGTCAGTGGAACTATCACTCAAACATTTGCTTAATAAAGTGAAAAGACAGTGTATTTCTACACATACAACACCACATTAAGGGTCTTAAGGCAGGTTTGCAACATACAACAAACATAAAAAGGATACAGTATTCAAAAGCATATTGTTACATTAAAAGACTTTTAATGGAGAATGTGTCCCTTACTATCACTTGTCAAATGGGAATGCTAAATCCCTGAGAGGTGTCTGTGTTATTCAAGATTGCACCACAATGGAATCTGAGAAAATGCATTGTTGTGTCCTGTCCTTAGCCAACCACAGAACATTCCTTCTATGAGTTTCATCTCCTGCTGCATTTCTTGCATGCCTTTTGCAGCCCTCCAAGTACCACGCATCAGGCTTAGACTAACGTATTTTATTGTGGTGGTCATCATCACTGTACTGAAATGCAAAGTCACGCATTTATGAATCATCCTCCGATGTCAAGCCCAGAACTAGCTGGTAATTAGCACCACTTACAGAAAGCTGGCACAGCGCGGTTAGCCCTGATTGCGCAGACTTGGGGGTTGGCTCAGCTAGATTTGGGCTGGCTTTAGGGGCTACAGTGTAACAACTTCACCCATAGTGGGCTGGCGCAGCATTCAGCTTCACTGACCTCAAGTGACAACGCGAGCGAATCAGTGTCTGCTTGATTTACCCTGCGCCCAATGTCCAATAGACTGAGACCGATTACGCACCTAGCTATAGGCGCCCTGCCGCCTGCTGTGCGAGCGTGTGGCACGACAGTCAGTTTACATTTGGCAGTTTACGTTAGAGACTCGGACTCAGTGCAGCCCCTAGGACACACAGGCAGCAGCCCCTCTCTGCTGACACCGATTGTACGGTGCTCCGTTATGGGTATTACATGCAGCCTTTGGTCTGAGGCCAGTCCTGAAAGGACAGGCCAGGCCCGGCCTCTCTCCTGCAATAATCAGCAATAATCAGCAAAGCAACGCCAATGACCCCTAGCCCCATCTCAACCTGGCCCGAGTCTTGCTTGGCACAGGTGAGCTGAACACTGCGGATGTGAATGTGGTTAAGATGGACTGCGAAGGAGTAGGTTGGTTCTGGTGGATATGAATGGAGTTAGTTGGCTGTGTGGTGTTTTAATGCACTGGGTGGGGCAGGTTGGTTCATATTGGGAATGGGGTTCTAGTGTACCGGGTAGAGCAAGGCTGATTTTGCTCTCAAGAAAGTGTCACTCATAGTCATTGAAATGCACTCATAATTGCACTGAAATTTTGAAAATGTCACACATAGCAATCTGAAACCTTGGCAGCTATGTGTAGTCCCTTTTCTGTTCGTGTGAAATGTCCCGGTTTTTGGCTTTAAAATTCTGGTTACTCTATCTATCATCAAAAGGCACGCAGCAAGCCTATCAGCACGACGCGTGCTTTCATAATCCCTAATACATATTGGGGATTGTGAAAGCACACGTTGTGCTATTAGGCTTGTTGCCTGCCTTTTGTTAATGGACAGCGGCAGATTGCATGCCTTTTTTAAAGTTTTCATGTTAATTGCAGGGCCCGACATGCTTACACTCGGGGCTGCATTTAACATGGAAACTTTCAAAAAGCCACACAAACTGAAGCGCTATGTTAAGAAAAAGCACACAGCAAGCCCAACAGCACGACGTGTGCTTTCACAATCACTAATATATGTTAATGATTGTGAAAGCACACGTCGTGATTTTAGGCTTGCTGCATGACTTTTCTTAACAGAGCGCAGAGGGGGGCAGATTGTCTGCTTTTCTTCAAGTATTCATGTTAATCGCAGCGCTGCGATTAACATGAATACTTGCCTCTCGTGGTGTGTGCGCGCTGCAAAGAAGACACTGCGCGCTCTGATTCAAATAGGTGCGCGGGCGCGCACGCGCGCAGGTTACAGGGAACAGTGGTGGTGACATATTTTCTGTATATATATAAATATATATCTAGGTAATAGAACAAAATGGTAGACACAGAGAACAGAAGATGTAGATGGGATTTCTTACGTAGATGGTGTAGAATGTGTTTTTATTGTACCGGATTAATAATGTTTGTCTGGCTTATTTTAGCAATCACCATTCCAATTAGACTAGCTGTAGAAGAAACTGCCATAAGGGAAAATAACACCAAAAGAATAAAGAAGCTAACATACAGAACACAGCAACATTAATAGATGGTGCCGAGTACATAAGGATAGATCCATAACTGATTTTTCTAAGAACTTTTTCACAAAATTGTTATACGAGTACGTAGAAACAATGGATGTGAGAGATTGTTATGTTTGTATGCAATTACCTGCGTCTGTTTCAGAAGGTGTGACATATCATCACCTTCCTTTAACGTATGGAAAAACATGTAGTGTTTTAGCAAGTTTATTTTATAAAACAGGTAGATTAGAATATTATTATACTGACATAAATAAGATTTTCGCAAAAATTCCTATAATTCCTGAATTGAACAAAGTGAAAGAAGCAAGAATGTTTGGTGAATTTTTCCTAGAAAATAAAGATTTAACATTAGAATATATAGTTAAGCATAATCTCACCTGTGAATTAAAGAAAGAAGAAAAAGTATTTTTAGAGATGGTAGAAGACAGGAGAGTTAAGTTTCAAAGGAAGGTAATAGAAGAGGAGACAAAAACACCCCTTTGGGCATTTGAAAGAGAAAGTAATGATAAGAAAAAGACAAATGCAGCTATGACTTTAGATTGGCCCCAACAGGGAAATTTGTGTATTAGTAGAAATAGAACTAGGTATGATAACTATTTCGTGGGTTCCAGTGAATGCCGAGATAATTACAAAATTTTAAGAGGATGGGGATTCAAAGGAGGAAAAGATCCGATATTTCCAGGGATCTATTATATTTGTGGAAACAGAGCTTATTACAGGTTGCCGGACCATTGGTACGGGTCGTGCTATTTAGGCCTGGTCTTTCCAAAGATTTTTCATGTGGAGAGAGGAGAAAAAGGAACACACGAAATGGGTGAAACATCCACACGTAGAAAAAGGGAAAGTTTTTCAGAAATAGTTGGTGACATTTTTGGAGCAATGATACCAGCAGTGGGTATATCTTTGAATGCATTTAAGATTCGGAAACGGTCCACAGTGGTAGATCGTTTATCAACGAATACTGCTGGAGGGTTCTTGATGGTAAATACCGAGATGGTTGCCATGAGAGCTATGCTGATGCAAAATCGACTTGCCCTTGACATTCTTTTGGCAAAAGAGGGTGGAGTCTGTGGAATGCTGAAAGTCCAACATTGTTGCACTTACATTCCAGATAAAAGTGAAAATATACAAAAGTATATAAAGAATATTACTGAGTTGCACAAAGAACTTGGGGGGATATTAGCAACAACATGCGATAATTATCGCAAACCGCGCTTAGCGCGTTTTTTTTTATCGCCACGTATCGCTGGATTTTATCACGGAGATAACAAGCTATTCGCAACGTTTATCTCCAATGCGATAAAATATCCAGCGATAGCGGCGAAATGCGTGAATATCGCTGGAAATCCAGCGATATTCACGCATTAACGCCATGGGGGACTTAGCCTGACAATCCACCTCCCATTGAACAAACAGGTAAGTCACGTTTTTAGCAGGTGTTAAATTCTAGCGATAATCGCGCTTAGCGCAAGTTTTATTATCGCTTCGCCTGCGTTGCTAATAGGGGGAAGTTGTGTTAGCGACTGTTTTCAGTCGCTTTTAGTTGGGAACACCTACCTTGCATGTCATTAGCGATCATTATCGCTGGCATGCAAGGCGATGGGTAAACCGGCCGCTATCGCCAGAAAGCTGTCGCTAACGCCCGTTAGCGACAGCTTGCTGATAGGGTGATAAAAAAAATCGCCGCTTTGGCGGCAAAAAGTGCTGCTAAAGCGGCGATAAAGCCCTTGCTAATATGCCCCTAGCTCCACTGGAGGTTGAAAATGCCTGGGAGAAACTTGGTAAGAGTTTTTCTGCAATTCCAAAATGGTTCACTGAAATAGGTAGCTCTATTGTAGGGAAAGTCTTAATATCAGCAACAGTAGTAATATTAGTGGTGTTATTAGTGAAATTAGTTATTATATGTATTAAAAGGAGAAAAAGACAAAACAAAATAAAAAGAGAAAATAAGATAAATAAAGAAAGAGAACGAGAATTGGGTGAAATAGAACTTGAAGAACTAAAAGAAAACCTGTATGAAAGAACAAAAAGACAAAATGAAAGGGACACTGATGTGTGAAACTAACAAAAGCAAGTGGACAAGAAACATTCTATCTGAAAATTGTGTAACATGGGTTTTTGTGGTGATATTAAAAATCACCAAAGGGGGGAGTTGATAGAGCGAGGTAAATGAAAATTTTTGGAACCCCCTAATATTTATGCTAATAAATCAACGTAACTAATTGATCAATTAACCAACTTTACATTTTATTTTGTAAACATTTATATAAAAGGTAACCGCAAATTTATGTGCAAGTTAACCAATTTACAATAGTAAATGTGAATTAATACTAATATAGTAGTTTGCGTACTAATTAGAGTAAAATTGCATGATTTGTGCTATGTAGCAAAAATTGTATTGTGGCAAAAGAAAGCGGATGGTAAATAAACATGGCTTTAAATGTCGCCTTTGCCAGGTAACACCTAATTGGGGTACTTAGAATGACGGGTGGGAAACACAAAGGCTTATTTTCTCTATTTTAATTATGATTGTGTTTGTTTTCATGATAGTTCTTTCGGGCCTGTTAGGCCGTGCTGTAAAAATGGCTGCCGAGGCAGATGGGCTCAATGCGCAGACGCAAAGATGGCTTCTAAACGGAAGAAAGCCACAGAAGCATATCACGTGGGTACAAGTCGAGCCCAGAGTGAGAAGTGTCAAGGTCAGGCCAACCTGACATGAAATGAATGCCAAGAAAGACTCCGCAGGAATCCGTGCGAACCGGGGATGAGCATCATTGAATTAACAATGGACTGTATAAAATGATTTGCGAAAAGAGAAACATTAAATGAACTATCAATCGGACTGCTATTATCCAAAGGTCATGCGAAAAAGATAAAATCATGAACAATGTCAGAACCGGTTAGAACGAGGAGGGCAATGGGATGATTCTTGCCACCCCTCCAATGGACCAATTAGCGTGATTCTTGCCCCCAAAGATTGTAACTTTATGTTTAGTAAGCTAGTAGTAGGGTATAAGAGGACCTGCTCTTAAGGAGGAGCGCTATTCCATCTATAATTTTTGAGCACTGAGCGTTGATGCTGGAGAACTGCTGCTATTTTACTATAGGCCATTTTCTTAATAGAATTAATCACTTTGGATTTTTACTTGACTGGGAAGGAACGAGATCGATGCTGGAAATCTGTATAGGAGGTCCGTCGAGGAGGCCTGTTTAGCGGGACAGACAGTCAGTTTTGGGAGTTCTATGCCGTGATCAACAATTTATCTGCTTTGGTGAACTTTTATTCTTCATCTAAAAGGGTATGCATAAAAATTCTTTCTAAAGCTTATTTCTTATAATGATATTGAAATGTATTAAAACGATTAATAAAATTGAATCTTATTCATGCATTTAAAGAGGTAGATAAACTTTATTATAATTAAAACTATGAGTCTGTGGTTCTTTTAGCTCAATAATAAGTGTAAAGTGTTAATAAGTTTAAATGTGATTGAGCTGGTCTTAATCACCATCAACTTATTCTTACTAGTTGGTCCATCGACCAAAGAGCGGAATACCTTGATGTCTCAGAATCGACAGGATTAAAACTGATCATGTATGATGTTTAAGAAAATATCCTGTTTTATTTTAATAAGGTATCCCGTTTCTTCCAGCAGTTAAAACCTTCTCCTTGGTGGAAGTGGGTGTGACTCAGGGGAAAATTGAGTGAGTGAATGTTTATGCGGTGTTATGGACCCCACCGTCATATGGTATAGTTGTTAAAGAGTGATTTACCTGGATGTCATGTCCAAAGGAGAAGAATTTATATTAGCCGCGCTGGATCAGGAGCGGTTCTGTAGAAAGGATGTAAACCACTGTAAGACCACCTCTTCTGCTCCAACCCTTTCTCGGAGTGCATTAATGAGCAGTTTGTGGTCTACCGTGTCGAATGCTGCCGATAGGTTCAGTAGTATGAGCAGACAGCATCTGTCTGTGTCGAGTGATTTGTAGACATCATCTATGACATTCAGGATCGCTGTCTCCGTGCTGCAACCTTTTCTGAAACCCGATTGGTGGGGGTCTAGAAGGGTGTTGCTGTCCAAGTGCTTGGTAAGTTGAAGGAGAACACATCTTTCTAGGATTTTGGCTAGGAATGGGAGATTGGACACGGGCCTGAAGTTGTTGAGATCCTTTGGGTCAGAGCCCGTTTTTTTTAGGAGTGGCGTGACTTGTCCGATTTTGAGACAGTCTGGCATGGTTCCTGTTGGCAAGGAGCTGTTTATGATCTTGGTCCAGATCGGGGCTAGGGAGAGTTTGAGCTTTTTTGCCAGTTGGGCAGGAATCAGATCCGCAATGTGTGACGAGGGATTAGATCTGGAAATCAATTCGATGACTTCTGCTTCAGAGATGGGGTTGAACTATTTCCAGTTGGTCGGGGGGTGCCCGGATGGGATATTTTCTACATTGCAAAACCAAAGGGGATGATGGACGGAGTGTTGAACATTGCAAGCACTCACCCCCAGTCAACTGATCTGGGTTTAATCCATCATCATTCTTTAGCTCACTCTGCCACCCCAGTTCAGACATGGCCATATGCAAATCAGTCTGACCCTGTGCCTCATGGGAACAGTCCAGCCCGAACTGCCAAGCCATGTCTTCCCTGGACCGGAAACAAGCATCCTGGGACCGGTTTCAGGCTCACAGCCCTCATCAGCCAGGCTATCTTGAATCCAGTGGCAAAGTGAGCAAGGGACCCACGTCTGGGCATACCCTGCCAACTTAGGGCGAACAAAGCAAAACCAAAGGGGATGATGGACGGATTGTTGAACATTGCAAGCACTCACCCCAGTCTACATTGCCATGGGGCGGGCTTACGCTGGGTGGACGGAGGTGGTCGTCCAGGGAGAGCTCGATCTTGTTGATTTTGTCGTTAAAGAAATTGGCAAAGTTATCACATAGGTCTTTGGAGGCCTGCACTGCAGTGGAGGAGGGTTTGGTAGTTTGTTGTTTAAAGAGGTTAAAGAGTTCTTTGGGACGGTTTTTGGCATTGTTAAGTGCATCACGGAAGAAGGAAGTTTTTTCATTTTTGATGTGCTTTTTATAATTCCTGCGTTCAGTTTTGAGTTGTTCCAGGTGGGTTGTGGACGAGTTGTCCCACCAGAGTTTTTCTGCCGCCCTTAGTCGTCTTCTTTCCGAGTTAAGGTCTGTGTTGAACCAGGATCTTGATGGAATGTTCCTGACTTTTCTTTGTTTTAAGGGGGCAAATTGGTCAATTAAGTTGATCATAGTTGTATTATAGTGTGAAGTAAGTTCCGTTGTAGATAAGTCGTATGAGGTGGAGGGAAGGGTTGCACTTATCTTTTCTTCCAGGTTGGCAAGGGGAATCTGTCTTAGATTTCTCGTCCAGTGTGGGGGTTCCTGTGAACCAGGTAGGCAATGGATATTTTCGTTGATGTGAAATACAATGATGTGGTGGTCAGACCAGTCAACAGGACGGATGTGGTCAATAGTGGCTGTATCTTTGTGGGCTATGATGGCGTCCAGGATTGAGTGATTTGAGGCAAAGGTTGAGGTTTACAGGGCTATGTGGGTAAGTAAATCTCATGGGATCCATGCAAGGCACACCACCCTGGAATCCCCTAGTTGTCTAGTTTTAAAAAATGTCTGTGGGTCGTAGGTTTATGTGGCTGGTGCCACAGCATAGGCCAATATACAGTGGCTGCCCCTATTGCTTATCTATCAATGAGGCGCTCTAGAGCCTTTTGTGTCATGTTCTCTTGGCCTACCCACAAAAGGGGGGCACTGTTGTTATCGGGGGACGTGTTGCAAGTCAGGGTGGTAGGAAATTTGTAGCTCCCTGCAGATTTCAGAACTTTCCATCACAGAAATGTGAGGAAAATTTGTTTTTTTAACCAAAGTTTGAGGTTTACGAGGAATTCTGGGTAGAAAAACCTGACGAGAGCAATGCAAGTCACCCCACCCTGGATTCCCTGAGGTGTCTAGTTTTCAAAAATGTGCAACTTTGCTAGGTTTACCTAGGTGCCCAGAATCTACAGCTACGCACTTTGCAAGAAAAGGGTAATTTTTGAGTGGAAAAATGTAATGTATCAATGTTGCATTATGGGCCGTTACCTGTCCCGGGCACTAGGCCTACCCACACAAGTGAGGTACCATTTTGATCGGTAGACTTGGGGAATGCTGGGTGAAAGGATGTTTGTGCCTCTCCGCAGATTCCAGAACTTTCCATCTCAGAAATGTGAGGGAAATGTGTTTTTTTAGTCAAAGTTTGAGGTTTGCAAGGGATTCTTGGCAAAAAAAAAACCCGGTAAGAGCCACACAAGTCACCCCACCCTGAATTCCACCAGGTGCCTAGTTTTCGAAAATGTAAAAGTTTGCTACGTTTCCAAGGTGCCAGCTGAGCTAGGGCTGAGAATCTACTGCTAACCACTGTGCAAAAAAAGGATTACTCTTGAGTGGAAACATGTGATGTATCTATGCTACGTTTTGGGTCATTTCCTGGTGCGAGCACTAGGTCTACCCCAACACACGCGAGGTACCATTTTTATTGGGAAATTTGGGAGAATGCTAAGTGTAATGTAGTTTGTGGCTCACTGAAGATTCCAGAACTTTACATCACAAAAATGTGAGGAAAATGTGTTTTTTTAGTCAAATTGTGAGATTTGCAGGGTATTCTGGGTAAAAGAACCTGGTGAGAGACATGTAAATCACCCCACCCTGGATTCTCCCATGGGTTAAGTTTTCAAAAATGTACAGGCTTGCTAGGCTTCCTGTTAGAAATTGAGTTTCTGGTTGGCAGAGTATGCACCCTGTCCAATCAGGAACCACAGCTCTAGTTAGGATAAGTCCCTACACAACCTAAATTATCCTGTGTTCACCCTGTGGTAGCTTCGCACAGAGCACTCAGGCATAACTTAAGGAGGCAATGTGTAAAGCATTTGTGCAATACTAAACAGTAAAACAGTGAAAACACTACAAAAAGACTACACAACAGTTAAAAAAAATAAAGTATGATTTTATAAATGAAACAAGACCAAAACGACAAAAATCCAATGTGTAACAGTTGAGATATGAATTTTCAAAGAATAAATGGAAAATAGCACTTACAAGCAAATTGTGCCTAAAGAGTTAATTGGTTGCGCCGGTCCGGGACAAAGTCAACAGTTCAGGCTGACTGCGATGGAGTGTGGGCCAGATACATGGACCCACCTCGGCCCACTGAACAAAAGTATCTTGGTCCCAACATTGCGTTGACAGATTCGGGGTGGAGCAGAACGATGTGTTGGTGATCCCCACACAGTTGGGGTGATGCACCGCATTTTTCCACGCAACAGCAGAAATGCATCTTGTTCATGAGCAAAGCTTCGATTCTGGAGTGCGGCGGTTCCATAGACAATGCACTGGGGCTTCTCCCTACTGTAAAGTCGATGTGTCGATCTTCTCCACACGGTGGCTGCGATGCGTTGGTTCTGATGCGGCAGTTTGAGTGCCAAGCGGCAGGTCTGAGTGCGATGCACCAATCCGATTCCCACACCAGTGGCAATGCATCGATTCTGCTTTTGCAGCAGAGGATGCATCGATTTAACTGGAGCAAACTCTAGGGGGCATATTCACAAGGAGCTATCGCCGAATTAACGGCACTTTATCGCAGCCAAAGTCATGATAAATATACCTCCCCATTCACAAGCTGGTGTAAACAGCCCACAGCACCAGGTTACCCGCGATAGCAGCCGCAAAATACATCGCCACAGAGGACCCGCGCAACTATCGCTAATGAGATGCAGAGTGGGCGTCCCCGTGCCAAAAGGCGTGACAACATCACACCTCAACATTCTCAACGACCAGCCACATCGGCGATAAAAACACAAAACAGGCGATAAGGCGCGTTAGCACCAGGAAATCTACACCTGCTCTGACCTGGTGTAAAGTGGGACGGCAGCCTGCAAACCAAAAGGGAGCACAGCCCAGGGCTACATCGGAAGGGCAACAGATGCCATGGAGCCACTCATCATGCGGCCCGGACACCCAAGAGGGCCACAACACCCACCGCCACCACCCCCAGGACCACCCCTCCCTGGCACCCCACCCGACCAAAGACATGCAACATCAGCCACACCTAAACATGTACAAAATATTCCGCTTGATTTCGCACAATCACAACTGGTGACATGCATGTGTCGTCACAGAAATGAGCAGGACACGTTCACTTTCGAAGCAACAAATGGAACTTTATTAAAATGAACACCGAAATGAAATGAAGACACATGGCCGCTCCCCTCGGAACAACATGTAGGTCACAGCCTGTAAGACAAAAAACATGATGAGAAGGTGTGTCCTGCGCACATCAGAGGACAGAGAGAGCGAAGGAGAGAGAGAGGAAGAGAGGGAGAGAGAGAGCGAGAGAGAGAGAGAGAAGAGGAGCGAGAGAGAGGAAGAGAGGGAGAGAGAGAGAAAGAGAGAGAGAAGAGGAGAGAGGAAGAGAGGGAGAGAGAGAGAGAAGAGGAGAGAGAGAGAGGGAGAGAGAGAAGAGGAGAGAGAGGAAGAGAGGGAGAGAGAGAGAGAGAGAGAGAGTGCCGCCCCTGCGCACCCAGGCCACAACGCTCTCCTGCTGCCACCGGTGTGTCTCCAACCACGTGCCGGTATGTATAGCTGGACACCAGGTCACACATCTGAGTCAGAGCCGTCAGCTGAAACAGAGTCCAGATACATTACTGGCACAGTACACACACTTGCACAAGACAACATTGCCTGCCCGCCCATGCACACCCAGGCCTCAATGCTCACCTTCCGCCACCGGCGCGTAGACAGGAGGTCCCACCACGCGCCGCTGCAAGCCACAAGCCCGGGGACCGCGGACATGGCACCCTCCACATCATGCAGCCCCGCTCCGCAGGCCACCAGGTCTCACGTATGGTGCTGGGTCTTGATTACTCCATGGCATAGTACATACCAGTGCACCTGGCACCATCGCAGGCTGCACACCCGCTCAGCCCAATGGGTGCCACCAACTCTGGGATCCCGGAAGCGACGCCATGTGGCGGTAGGCCCGCGCTGCCCGCTGGCTCTGGCCTACACTGCGGTCCAGCAGGGCACACAAAACCCGAGCTGTCCGGACCGCCAGGACGGGGCATCATCGCAGGCTGCACACCCGCTCAGCAGTTAAAGGTGCCACTGACTCAGTGCACCCAAAGTCACCGTCCCGTGGTGGGGTGCCTGTGCCGTCCGCAAGGCCCCGTGTGCCACTAACCCTGTGCAGCCCCAGTCTGCACCATGTGGTGGTAGGCACGTGCCATCTGCAAGGCCTCGTGTGCCACTAATCCTGTGCGCAAAAACTCATGGGCCCTTAATGATTGAGAACCGTGGAGCGTCCGTCATCCAGTCACCACCGGCAGAGGGGAATGTGACGTCGTCGGCCCCTTATGTTGGCGGAGTCACATGGCCTGTGATGCCTGTGCCGGATGGGTGTGGTGTGTGTGCAAACCTGCCCTCAGGGAGTGGCTGTGACATGCTGACAACTAGACCAGTGACCTGCACACCACCAGCGGGTACGCCTGCGACGGGTAGCAATGAGGGCCCCCCTCGGAGCGTTAGTGGAGTGGTCTGGCCTGCCGTACGCCGGACCAGCGCAGGGCTTGCAACAATGACTCGTGGGCTCTGGGCATGGTTCAGTCCATGTCCAGACAAGGAAGTGACTAATGCGTGTGTCCCTGTTGAAGTGTTCACGGGACCCGGTACACAAAATGCAATGTAGCACCCTCTGACTGGCATCCCACAGGATGAACATCATTGACGCAAGGGAAGTCACTGTCCCTACATTCATCCACACATTCACACATGAATGATGAAAGACATGACACAGCAGTGGGTCACTGGATGTTTATTGCACATCCAGTGCAGTTATGCAGCTGGAGCGGTACAGGGCAATGCCGAGCACACTACACAATATGGGCACGTGGCGGGCCAGCCAGAGTCCATCCGGGGATGACATGTACTGCGGAAGAGGAAGGGTACAGTCCGCAGTCTGGTCGGCGTGTCATTGGTCATCAAACAGGATGTGGCAGTCCATGTCGCTGTGCAAGGTGAGTGCATCGGAGTGTGTCGGGGTCAGTGGAAGGTCATGAGGCCATGTGCGGGACCAAGCAGAAACAGGCCAGGTGGCGGAAATGTATGCTAGTGCCTCCTTCTGAGAGCCAACCCATCCACGTCCTCGTCCTCGGATGTGTGCTCTGCCCCACCTGTGGGTGTTGCAGTACCGGCTGCGGCACTGTGTGCCACTGACACATCAGGGGCCTGAGTGGATACACCTGCCACAGTGGGAGGCACTGGCACACCAGGGGGCGGAGATGTGGATGGTGTGGGGGCAGCCGCATTCATCAGCGACACGCCTTGTGGCAGCAATGCCATAATGAAGTACTGCAGGGCATGGTAGATCCCTGCCACATTTCAATGGTGTGCAGCGGTGGCTGCCATCCTTTCCGCCTCCATCCGCACCATGTCCTCCATGAGCCTCCGCATGTGTGCCACCTCACGGCTGGCATCGCTGGAGCCACTCTGAGCGGACAGGTGTTCTTCTCTCCGCGTCATGACTCCAGCGATGTCAGTCAGGGCTGGTTGGAGACCATGGGGCGGACGTAGACACCCATGGATGGTGTCCAGTTTGGTAGCCATGAGGTCGAACCCCACCGCACCTGCTCAACCGTCTCCCTCTGGCCCTCCAGCACACGGCGTTGGAAGGCCATGTGTTGTTCCTGGGGGTCTTGGGAGAGTGCCGGGGCTGTGGGTGCCTCCTGCTGGGTGGTTTGGGTGGTGGGTGGGGTCTGATCGATGTGGCTGGGCTGTCCTGATCCTGGAGGTGAGTGGCGGATGAGGTCAATGATGTCTTGGATGGTTTGGGTGTCGATGCTGGTGCTGTCATCCTCGTCATCAGTGAAGAGTGGCTGGGTTGCTCTGCACGAGGTGTTGACGATGCCCCTGCGATGTGAAGAGGAGATGGTGTATTACAATGTGTCCACATGTATGTAGCCGCATGGTACATGTTGACATTCAGACAGCATGGCATTGTACATTGTGACAGTCTGTGGGTCTGGGCGAGGACCCAGGGTCATTGTGGGTGTGCACTGTGCCCTGCTTGCTTGTGCATGGCCATCTCCCCCCGTCCCCCCAGTACCTGGTGGTCACTCACCCTGTTGGGGTTGTGTTGTGTCCTGTCGAGCAGTGTCCGGTCCCCCGACTCCAGCCACAGTCTCACACTGATGACTGTCGACACCAGCTCCTCCATGTCATCCAGCTCCAGCTGTGGCGCTGGGCCCCCACCTCCGGTCTGCGTTGCTGCCTTCTGGTTGGCGGTGAGTTTCTCCTTGGTCTTCTGCTTGATGTCATTCCATCGCCTCTTGACCTCGTCCATTGTCTGCTTGTGCTCTCCGACGGCATTCACCTTGTCGACGATGTCCCTCCATATTCCAGTTTTGGTGCCCAATGACACGTTGGAGGTGACGAAGAGTTGTTTATGGTGTTCCATCACCTCCGTGACTATGATCCTGTTCGCCTGCGGACTGAACTTGGTCTTCCTCGTCTTCTTGTCTGTGCCCTTCCCTGTCCCCGAGGTCCCAGGCTGGTCGTCCGGGGTGCTTGTGGGGTTGCGCTCGTCGTCTGCGCCTGCTCCGGCTGCCTCCATGGTGCTTGGGTGTTAGTCAGTTTGTGTGTGGTTTTTTTTTCTACTTTTATGGTGATTTTTGACGCCTGCCAGGTGTGTGTTGCAGGTCTGGCGCTGCTTGTCGCTGATTTCCTCATCGCGCTTTGGCCCATCGCGTGTTTTTTGGTGTTGGGGTTTGTGTTTTTATCTCCATTGTGGTGGTTGTATCGCGGACATTGTCCGCGGTTTCGGCAGACTATCGCTTGCTACCGCCTTGTTGTGAATTCCACGTTGACACGGGGTTATTTTCCCGGGATAGGCTGCGATATTGAAAGTTGCGTTACGCTACTCTTGCGGTAGTTATCGCACGTTCTTGTGAAAATACCCCTAGGTCCCCTTCCAAGGGCCCAGGACTGGGTTGGCGCCACTTGGCAGGACAGAATCACAAACAGATGAGCCCAAAGGTTGGTAAAGGAGAGTTATAAGTCTTTGTGTCCCTGAGACTTAGGCAACAGGAGGAAAGCCAGCAAGCCCAGGTCATGCAGGGCCAACCTTAGGGGTGACTTTTATGACTTAAAAGAGAAGGTTTAGTCCTGGCAAGGGGGATATCTTGCCAGGTCGACATGCCAGTGTAAAACTGCACACAGGTTCTGTAGTGGCAGGCCTCAGACATGTTTAAGGGGCTATTGATGTGGGTGGTACAATTAGTGCTACAAGCCCACTAGTCTAACATGCACGGGGAAGATCCTCTTGAGGTGTAAAGGGGGCGGGATCAGGAAACTCAAATATACATATACTGTACCCCTCCACCGTGGATTGGTATTTTACTTCAGTCAACGTGTAACCCTTACACGTACCATAGGGCAATTGAGGCCTCTGATTTGTATCTTGGTGTGCTGTCTCCCACTCTTCACTATATGCCACCCCTCTTTCTCTCAAGATTCTGTTTTTTTAGTTTCATCTATATGTATGTCCCTTTTTCCAAGTTAGACATCTATACAGTTATGAGCAGTAAATATGCTATGGCAAAAAACATTTAATAATTTGTCATTGAATCTTTTTATCAGATTATTCCATATATAGATTAGGTGGTTGAATTCCATTCTGCTGGAGATGAGTCTGGCAGCTCAGTGCAAAAAACCTTAAAGAGAGGTAAGCGCTTTTTGTGACTGTCCAGTAGAAGGAAATTACCACAGTCAATACACAAGATGAGAAGGGTCTGAACTACTATGTTAAGTTTGAGTTTGGGTAGTTGAGGTTTAATTTTTAGCTACCAAAGTAGAGAGGGAGGCAGAGGTAGAGGCTAGGTTTATCCTCCTGACATGCGGTCTCCAGGGAGAGAAGTAGGTTACTGTACCAGAGGCGGCTTTGACGAAAGTGTGACTACAAGCCCCTCTACCCCTGGCTTTGACCATGATGCAATAATATAGCATCTACAGAAACACGGATTAATCACTAGAGCCGTATGTATACAGTGCGCATTAGGTGTGCATGGTTTGTGTCCTTATTACTGGATTCACTAGGAGTGGTACACACGGGGCTGGACCCCGTGGAGTCCTGATGAAGAGCTATTAATGGAACAGCTCGAAACTTGTTGACAAAAACACATTACTGAGACAACCAGACTCATTAAGGTAAGGTTTCTTCTCAGTAAACGACCCCTGATTTTTAGCCATATCAACTAGGGGCGGGAATAAAAGAGTGGCCAACTAGTTAGGTATTTTTAAATTTTCTTTCCCTTTCCACTCCATATTACTGCACTACACATAGTCTACAATAAAAAGTGCTCCTACGTAATTCACAAGTCACAGCATGCCTCAAACCGTAGAGGATTGAGAGGAACCCCAAAGATGTGGAAATGCCACCTAGGGGCAACCCTGGTGGGTGAGGGATCTCTAGAGAAAAAGTATTTTTTCTAGACAAGGGATTACAACGAATTCTTGCTGTATCCTATCTAATTCCCTAAGGGCAGGTTTTCTTCGATATACTCAATTTTTGTCTAACTGTTTAATTTTTAGCAACAGCCCTAGATGGTGAAGGAAGCCTGTAGGCAAATTGTAAATATAGGCGTCCTTATGGAATTGATCATCAAAACACAACCCTGGGAGATTTCAATTTTTCAAATCTTTGGGGGATGCCCATTGACTCCATTGCTTACTCATGGAGTTGGGCAAATGTGAAGCTAGGGAGGTTTGGCGGCAAATACAATATGAACAATAACAAAGTACCTCTTCTGCTCTTGATTCAACAAAGTTCTACCAAAAAACTTTTAATAATATAGGTATGAGTGAATGAGACACTAGAAATCAAATTAGTTCCTAAATTATTGTGTTATTAAGCAATAGCTACAGGAACATGGTCCTTAAATGTTTTTCAAATGTAACATTTCTGCTTTACCATAATGCATTTTTAGTTTGTTGTAATAATTTTTAAGGGACTATTTCCACAAGGACAATGATAATTATGAGAAAAGTGCAATAGTGTCCAATGAATTAAGATCAAAACAATTCAGTCCCAAACAACAGATTCTTGTCTGTACACCTATACAATATATATAACAGTACAATAATTAATGGGGTGGCAATTTCAAGTATTCATGTGTTTTTGCCTCCGCTTAAATGTCCAGAGGTGAAGATCAGGACCTAAAGAAATACTCATAGGGGTCAGCCTGAGTGATTTTAGTTCATGGGGTGACCTAATATTGTCAAAAATAAAATCCTAAAGCAAGGGCCAGGTTTGACCTGGTGTGAAAGACAGTAAAAACTTGCCATTTCTTTGCCCACTCTATATAGGGCAGGCAAATGGCAAAACCTCCACCAGCCCTAACTTCCTCGGCTCTCACATGTGTATGTTGGTGTCAGAGATGGAGTAGTCTCCAACATCGACATATGAAGGTCTGCTTGAATCTAAATGAGGCAGGCAGACCTTCAGTTTGGCAGAGAAGGTACTCCATGGCCTTTCACCCTCTCTGCCAAACTCTAAATCAAACCGTAGGTGATTTACCCAGTATCAAAGACTGGTTAGCCAACACTGGGACTTGAACCTGGTTCCCCAGATCCAAGGTTGGCAGTTCTGGCAGTGAGGCCACATCCATGTTTCTCAAATTATGTGTGAAAGTCATAAACAAGTGGTATGGTTGTGTACGATCAATTTAGTATGCACATTCTCTGTTGGAATGGCTTTGTGAAGTAAAAAAAAACACAGCAGCAACAAATACTGGAAGGTTCACCTGAAGTCTTGCTTGGGAATACTTGCAAGAGCTTGTGTTAAAACTGGACTTTGGGACATTGTTCAGCACCTTTGAACTAGTGCACAAACAGGGGTAATCATTTTTAATATTACTTACATTTAGACCATGTCTTTCACAACCTACCCAAACTTGACTCACAGCTCACCAGTGGGTCAAGACCCACAGTTTGGGAAGCGCTGCAATACAAGGTTGTGTGAAGTATGCCAAAGAGGTGACTATAGAGTCCATAAGTGTGTATTGGAATGTCAAGCCGGATTATGTATGATTTTCAATGAATGTCGGGGTGTAGGTTTGTGCATGAGTTTTCTTAATGTGGCTGCAGTCATACGTTTGCTGTGGGTCTACTTGTGGTTGTGTGCATGTATGTAGTTAATGCCTGAAAAGCATCCAGGTATATTTAAAGCATCATTTGTGTTCACCATTGGATCTGGGAGTGCTATTTGTAAAGGGTGGCACTGGTGCTGCAGAAATCACCCCCCCTTTTTATCAGGTTCAATGATGACAATAAGATTGCCCTGTTGATTAAGCTCCTGCCATACTTTGCATGGATGCCACATCTGCATGTAACCTATCTACTAATGTAGCTTGAGGTTTACTTGTTCTGTATCTCACTGCTGCTGCCCCTGTATCTCTTCTGTGCCTCCAGGAGCTTGCAATGCAACTACTGTGGTGTATCCGTTGTGTGAGAAATAGTAACTTGTTCGTTGTAGCCTGTGGGGCAGTTGTTTTACATGGGAAGGAAACTTGTACTGCTTCTGCCCATATGGTACCTATCTTGTGTGTCAGTGAAGTATGCAAGAAACAGTACTCACTATACAAAAACCAAAATGATTGGCATGGTCGGTGCTTCTTTTATTACGAGTACAGCGGACAGAAAACTCTTACCAACTTTTGGTTGTGAAGCAGACAATTCATGGCTGCAGGACGAGGTGGATCACTGAAGTGCAGAATAGATGTGGTGTTAGGTCTGGCAGACCATGACTCTGACATGTAAACGTCAGTCAAAGTGGCACAAAGATCTTTCTCCTGTAAATGCCATTTTTTCCGCATGAACTTGAGGTTGCTACGCTTTCTCTCTCCTTCCATCTGTACTTAAGGCGCCTCCATTTGTGTACTTGGATTGCCCTTTCACACTATTACTTTGTGTGGTGCAACTGCAAGTCAGTCTGCAAAGGTTGTGTTCTTGTGGAAGTGCTTACCTGATTTAATATGTGACCCATAACAACACGCGCCTACATGCAAAGACATGTAAAGTTTAAGACCCACAGCCATGGTGCCGACCTTAGTGCGCCAAATGACTCCATGTCACCAAGGACGCAGTAGTCTACTCCTGAGGATTACTATATGAATCTAATGAATTATTGGAGGTGTAGTCCCGGTGCACCTCAACGGCTCCAGTTGAACTAGGCACTTGAAAACAATGACTTGAAGAAAAGCCCATAGCTAGTGCATTGTGTTCTTGGTGACTCTGAGTCAAGTAGTTACCTGGGGCCGTATTATGCATTTTCATTGTTTGCACCGGTCGCACCTTTAAACAGGTGCGCCCGGCGCAAACAATGAAAATGCGCCCCATTATGGAGAATGCGCTACTTCCAGGGCAGCCGTGAACTCCTGCTGCCCTGGGGGCAGCGAATTCAGGTGAAAACAACGAGCGGCTGCTTGGAGCCGCTCCGTGTTTTCAAAGTACAGGAGGCACCCACCATCACTTTTAAAGGGGAATAGGGATACCCTTGCAGGCGTGTGCAGTCAGTGACCGAACCCACCTGCAAGGGGATGTCTGGGTCCCCCCGCCAGAGGTCTGCTCTCAGGGGCGCACTCACAGTGCGCCACCTAGATGGTGGTGCACTGTGAGTGTGCTTCCTGAGGGCTCCTTTGCCTCTGCGCGTGTGCCTGTAATATGCCGCGGGCGCAGAGGCAAAGGAATTCCCTCATTTGCATAGAGCACATCCCTATGCAAATGAGGGAACGTCCCCTCATGGTAGCGCTGGCACTTTATGTGCGCCAGTACTATTGGTATTAGAGAAGGGGACGCACAAGCGTCTGCGCCCCCTTCTGTAATACCAAAGTGCTCCGTGGGCACAAAAAGCAGGCGCAAACACCCGTTGCACCCCCGGGGCACTTACTGTAATAAGGCCACTGGGCCTGTATTATGCAAATAGCGCATTTTCCTTCATTGCGCCAGGCGCACCTTTAAAAAGGTGAGCCCGGCGCAATGAAGGAAACTGTGCCGCATTATGGTGAATGCGCTGCCCTTAGTGCAGCCAAGAACTCAGGCTGCCCTGGGGGCCGCGCATTCACGTGAAATACGGAGCGGCTGCTTTGAAGCCACTCCGTGTTTTCACTGTGCAGGCGTCAACCCACCTGCACTTTCAAAGAGGATTAGAGACTGCATCTGCCTGTGAGGGGATGTCTGGGGGTCCCTGGGACCCCTTTTCTCCCCGTCAGAGGGCTGCCATCAGGGGGGCGCACTGACAGTGTACCACCTCATAGGTGGAGCACTGTCAGTGTTCCTCCTGAGGTCTTCTTTGCCTCTGCTCCCACGCCAGTAATACGGCGCAGGCGCAGAGGCAAAGGGATTCCCTCATTTGCATGGGGCACACCCCCATGCAAATGAGGGAACGCCCCTTAAAGATAGCGCTGGCGGTTTATGCACACCAGCCGCTATCGGTATTACAGAAAGGGCCGCACAAGTGTCTGCGGTCCCTTCTGTGATACCAGAGTGCCCCGGGGCGCAACGGGCACACTGGTATAATACGGCCCCTAGTGTCCACTTCAGTCTGTTTTATCACGGGCACTGTGATTCTCGTTCTGGGCATACAAGTGACAACTTAATGCATTCTTGATGTGCTGTTTGACTATTTTAAACTAATTAGACTATCACACCTGATAGCAGTGACGTGTTAGTGAAAATACAAGGACTATTTACGGCTATGGCTGGAGTAGTGCAGCCTGTTTGACCAATAGTGAAACAGGAAGGGCAAGACATCAACTGACTTGTCAGTTCCAAAACAGCGTGGTGGTATGTTTTACCAGTGGAAAAGGATCAGGCAGTGAAAATATGATGAAATACATCAGAAATGCATGCTAAGCCTCTAAAGTTTATATAAATCATTTTTCTGAAGAACAGCAGGAAAAGTGTAAATGTGCCATTTACACATAGCTGTCAACTGGCCCTACGTCAAGAGAGTGTAACTTCCACCAAGTTCTGTTTTTCTCAACCGTATGCATGCTGGTATCTGTAGTCCTAAATTTATCATGGAAAAGTTATACTACAACTCCCTACATGCCCACTGCTGATGGCTGAAAAGACAGGCCTTGGTGAAAGTCATACCCATGACAACGGGGTCTGTCCCCAGGTCAGGTTCCATTATAGTATAACTAAAATGAGACATGGGGCCTGGCTTAACTAGCCACGATGGTGGACGCGCTTTGCTGAGGCTCCGCGCGAGGGCCCGACAATCGCAGTGCATCCACCACAGCGGGGGCCCGCAAAGTAAGCAGAAAGCCTCAGTCAGAGCCCGGGACACCGGAGAAGCCAGGTGAAGAAGCGGCGAAGAGCGGAATAAGTGTGGTCGAGCATCGCAGGATGACCACGGGGTCGGGCGCCTGACTCCAACATGGCGCCCGCCCAGCAATGACCGATGAGCTGCTTCTTGCCCCGGGGAATAGCAATGCCGGAGAGGTACATCTAAAGTAATTAGCGCACCCCGGAGAAGAGAACGCGCACAAGGCCAACGCGCAGGCACCAGGGACCTGACTGCTGTGGTCTCCGACGTTAAACACCCTGCGCGAGGAACCCCCGGGGAGGAGCACGTATGCGGAGGGGGCCCCGGCGGGCGGAGACCCTATTCACTGGAGCCCCTCGGGGGACTAAATATCAGACAGAAGGGAGGAAGGAAAACAGAAGTAAATGGACACCCCAGGGCAGGCATGAGACGACGCGCCTGATCCCAACATGGCGCCCACCAGATAATTGCACCAGGAGGGAAGGAGGCCTTAAGAGCTACGAGCCCGAGGAAATATAACAGGCGGGGGCGGAGACGCCCTGGGGGGGACTCTCACACAAAGACTGACGTCCCTATCCACAAAGTGGGACATCAACCCGAGAAACTCCAGCATGGGGCCCCGGGAGAGAGAGAGACGTGCGATGCGGGCCCTTAGGGCACTAACAAGTCGGAGTGGAGGACTAATTTGAAGGCAGTTGAAGGGGGTGAGACACATGAGGGGGGTGAGGCCGGACGTGAAGGCCTAGCATGAGGCCGTAAGGGAGACACAACCAGAGGCAACAGCGAGTGACCGGTGAGTCTGGGCCTCGCTTCGGTTACTCGATCCCCCCCTCTTCCCCCGCATGCCACTGGGGTAAAGTCAACAGCCCCCCTCTTCCCCCCCACGGTGCCTCGCCACCAAACTCTCACCATCCCATGGACAACAGATATCAGGGGAACTTGGGAGGAAGCCCCTCCACTCAACAGAGCCCACAATCTCACCCCGAGTCACGTCAAGCCACCCCAAAGAACGGGACCACCAAGACCAGTGCAGAAGACACCAGCAACACCCCTCCTCCCCCTCTCCACATAAGATGAAGGCCAACAGAAGAGCCCTAGATACGTACCGCCACTGAGAATGGATCGGTATCACCCAGAGGGGCGCTTCACAGTCTGCTAAAGCATATTTTGGCAACAGAGAGAGGAGCCGGCCCCCGGGGGTCAAAAAGGCACGCGAGGAGGGTCGGCGGACGGGGGAGCGGAGACGCAGACCCAAACAAACGCAGACCAACTAACAGGGAACAACAGGCAGGCGCCCAAATAATCACAGCACAAAGCCAACTCTACCGTGCCAAACCCCAGACGGCCGGCGTGAGGCAGTAGGGGCAAGTTCAGATCAGGCGTCGTCCTCCTCGCCTACACCTCTGGAACTGTTTCGCCATCACAAATTGGGAAACATCTCGACGATGCCAGGAAGCCCTACCTGCTTAAAGCGCACAATCCGGGAAACCGACGGAGAGTAACCGGAGAACCGTTAACAACTGTGGCAATTGCGTAACAGAACACCTTGGACACCCAAAGCCTGACAGTCACACAAGACAACAACCATAACGCCACGGGCGCGCAGACATGGGACGTCCGAAGATGACTGGGGGATCCCAGCCGCTCAATGCGGGACGATCCAAATCACCCGCCCAAGAAGCCCAAACTACAGACCCAGTCACCAATGCTGCCATGTCAGATAAGCTCGATAAGGTCCTAGCAGCTATAGAACACTCATGTGTAACCATGGAGGAACCGTTTGGCACCCTAGCCACAGACCTCAACCTGCTGCGAGATGACCACCGGAAGCTAGCAGACAAAGTGGCGGACGGGGAAAAAACTATGGCGATCCTCCAACCACAAGCTAAAGTACAGCAGGACTCCCTGAAAGAGTTGCAGGCACGAGTGACACTACTAGAGGACAAGACAGATGACCTGGAAGGGCGCTCCAGGTGCAGTAACCTACGTATACTGAACCTGCCGGAGGGCGTGGAAGGGAAAGAACCGATTGAATATATAGAGGCCTGGATCCAATCCTTCATGCCGCGTGGAGACCTGACCGCCTTCTTTTCGGTCGAGAGAGCACACCGAGTACCGGCGAGACGCCCACCCCCGGGCTCACGTCCACGTCCTATGCTAGTCAAACTTCTCAATTTTCGGGATAGAGACGCCATACTCAGAGCCGCCAGACAGACCAGCCCCATCACAGTAGAAGACAAGCAAGACATGCTCTTCCCTGACTAGAGCAGTGCAACGGAAGAGGTCATCATTTCTGGAAGTAAAGCGGCTACTGAGAGAGAACAATGTGCAGTATTCTCTTCTGTTCCCTGCGCTGCTCAAAATAATACACAAGGAGGTGTCACACTTTTTTATAGATCCTCAAGAAGCCCTGGACTGGCTAGATTTGAACATGCAAGTAAATCAGAATCCGCAAGGCACCCATCCAAAAAAAACAGATGTCTCCAGACCCCCGAGACGCAGGTCGAGGGGCACCCGAAACAGATCAGAAGCGCAGACACAAAACAAGACATTGACCGCCCGAATCTGGAACAGATCATAGCCGAGAGACGGAAAGCGATCCAAGCGGCAACGGAACTGGGTGCACACATCTTGGCATCGGACAACGAAGATGGCCCACACATCTTCACACCAGAAGAAGAGCCCAACGAGTCTTGCAGCTCAGACGGGGACTCAGTGACACTACCCACAGTAACCCCGCTGTGGCACTTGAGACGGGCAACACCAAAACAGCCAGTACACAATTTGCTAACTCTGGCCAATGACATAGCTTTCCATGCCAATACTGGAGCACCTGAAGATTGTGATTCTCTAGGACATGTTCTGCAACATATGCGTAAAATTGGGCACATATGCCCTCAGTTATTGAAGCGGTCAAAAATGAAGCAGTTCTTTTCAAAGTCTGGAGAAAATTCAGAAGGGATCTAGAACTTGTGCAGAGTACCTCAGTGAGGCTTCATTAACTTCAAATGCCATGGTTGGTGAAGGGACATTTCTATGCATCATTGCAAGCCGTTTACCATAGACTGTAAAATAAAATGTCCTGAATTGCTCCTCAACATTTCTTTGCTTACCAAGTGGCAAGAATTCTAACATGGAGCATGTTGCAGTGCCAAAGTCACTAAAAGTGTCGCCCAGCCCACTCTCAAGGAGATGTTTCACATCTACACCAATTACGCTGAACACTTGGTAGACAAGGGCGTTTTCAGACTCTAGTATTTTGATTATGTCCACTACAGCAGTAATGTTTTCCTGTAAAAACTTAAGCATGGGGTAGACTGTACTTTTTCACATCACTAAGAATATGTGACCAAAGATCATCACATTTCTTGTCTTTGGCATCATC
The DNA here is from genome assembly GCA_963921515.1 of Calotriton arnoldi. NCBI lineage: Eukaryota > Metazoa > Chordata > Amphibia > Caudata > Salamandridae > Calotriton > Calotriton arnoldi. Next base: position 88,217 of record CAWUFW010008305.1, read on the forward strand.
ACTAAGCAAAGATTCTGTAAACGGTTGCCAGATGGATAATATAGCATTCACAGCCTTTAGGACTGAGAACCACTGGCTTAATGACGCAGTTAGGATGACTCTTTCTTTGATGCCACACAAAGCACAAAATGAGAAATATTTGCATTTTAGTTCCTGGGCATAATGAAACAGTGCACCAGAATGGACTACAAAGCCAATAGCATTCTTCATTAACTATGAAGATTGTAAAGATGCTTTCAGCATACCATCTAGCAAGTGACAATGATCTCTTACAGGGAAGCACTTCAGCTCAGGTATCGATTTTGGTAGGTCATCATACACCTTTTTCATATACATAGCTGAATTACTGCAAATACAAACAATATCGCTCCAATCTTTATTGAACTTGTTAGGAACTTTTTGCAGCAGCATTACAAGTGACACTGCGTTCCATGTTTAGCAAACGTCTGGTGTCATGTTTTTACCACTATCTCAGATGCTTGGTGACAACACTCTTTTCACATATACCTGTCACTACACCTTGCATTTAATGTTTAAAGCCTGGGGTGTTTGGCAATTCACCTACAATCAATACTGACTCGCTAGAAAAGGGGGCTTATGTATCAAAGGAGTTCACCCATTCTCTGTCTGTGGGTAAATGTGATGGTACATATTGGAAAAGATTCTTATGCAACCATCTATTTTACCTATCAGTGAAATCAATTGTAGCCAAAATAACAAATATGATTTTGATATTTCCTGATCCTCTACAGTTTATAAAATAACTAAATAAGACCTAAAACATGCTTCTAAACACTGCATCTTTAGACCAAAGACCACAAAACTGAAAAAAGTAGAAGGAAGAAGAAACAATATTTTAGTGACATCCCTAAAAAACAAAACTCAAGCAGAATAATGTTAGCCCAGTATTTCTTGCTGCTGCCTTGGATAACAAAGGTACACTGTATTGGCCCCTTCAGGAAGAAATAAAAATGACTCTTTCACTCATCTTTTCCTTTCTTTGAATGGCACTTAATTTGTGGTTGTGAAGGTGTTTTTTCAGTGTTTATAAGTTTACACTAGTGATGGCTATTTTCCTTTCGGTGGGGTTTTATCTGTTATTATAGGTTTAAACCTAAAACCAGATAGCCTACCTATTTCCTAGCAGCGCAATTACAATGGCTATCGCGCTGGATAGCGGGGCGTCAGATCAAAGAGACGGTCACACAGGCGGGTCCCCTGATGATCCCCGCGATACATAGACTTTTACTTCTGGGCACTAAACCAAATCCGGCCCATCCCATCCTGGTGAAAGTAGCGAGGTCGTGTATGCTCAGACTCAACCCCCTCTCCCACGCTAAACCATTATACTCCCCAATGCTACCACTAGCAGGACTGCCCAAGGGGCGCGACCATTACACTTCCCGAGACATGCAGGTCTTGACAGAATACGCACTCACAGAAGCGGAGTCACTATTTACGGAGGGCCAATTGGCCACCTTTGAGAGTCTAGTAGAAGGAAGTGGACTCCCCCCGGGACAATTTCTCCTGCATAGGCAACTCATTACCGACTGTAGGAAAACGTGGAATCTGACGGATGGAGAACCACAGACACACCCCACTCTGCATGCGATATTAAACATGGGCACAGGGCGCCACCTAATCACATGGATTTACAAATCCATCATAACGCTTACGGCCTTGCCGCTAACACGGCTTAGAGAGAAGTGGGAAGAAGAATTCGGCCGGGCACTTCATGACAAGGAATGGCTCACAGTCCTAGAGCTCCATAAGAAAGTCTCACGCAACCAGCGCTTCAAGAATATTCAATTTAACATATTACACCGAGCGTATCTCACCCCTAAGCAGCTGCAGCGTTTTTATCCTACAGAGCAATTCGAATGCCCCCGCTGCCACCAGCCCAGCGCTACATTTATGCATATGCTTTGGGCATGCCCCGACCTACAGCCCTACTGGACCGAAATACACACCACATTGCAGACAATCACGGGCCTGACAAACCTTAACACATGGGAGGCATGCGCCCTGGGAATATTTAAACGCCAAATAAAGCAAAAAATAGAAACACGATTCGCAGTATTAGCTATACTTCTAGCAAAACACAACATCACAATGCACTGGCGTTCTCCTAGGAGTCCCCTGATAGAAGCATGGAGGGGGGCGACCATAAAATGGGGTGCAGCAGAAGAGGAAGCGATCACAGTATAAGAGGTAAAGGGGATACGTCATAACCCTATCTCTATGGAATGGGCAGCCCTCCTACACGAGTTCAAGCAAACATGCAAGACACCCACAACATCCCAGTCAACCATTATGACGTCGTAATACCCACCATACCCCCTACATCCAACGCACACACACCCGGGAGGAGCCACCCCCCCTCACCCATGCATCGCCCACATGAACCGTGTTGAGGAAGCGACCTCTGGTGAACCACAGACCACGGTAGTACACCCGTAGGTACAGCCCTGCACCCCCCCTTCCTTTCCCTTCCCTGATTCCACCATCCAAGTTACCCCCCCTAGTTGATGGACTAAAAACGATACTAGCATACTTCCACAACTGCGGTGGAGCTACTCAGACGAGATCCTAACAACCAAGCACGTCACTGCAGATCAAATACCCACAGTCACATGCAAGATGCGTATGGAGGACAATAAAACACGCCCAAACACTCTGCATACCCACTTGTTTACCATAATGGCAATTTAATGAATCTACATGATGAAAAACTGCATATGTTGTTGCTTATGCTTGTAAACTCTGTCGGCATCAAAAACTCTAATGAAAAGGATTTTTTTTTTAAAACTAAACTAAAAGGAGACACAAGACCAAGGCAACTTTGGGGTCCATTTACCAAATTCTCATGGAGCACAGTGCAGCAGCCAAAAATGTTGCACTGCGTGAGAAGGTTAGAGCGCCATATTTACAGAGATATGGCACTCTCCTTCCCTCTCTCTAGTGCTGGCACACAATCAGGTAGCTGTGCACCATGCACTCACCTTTGCACCATAGTGCAAGGGTGTCTGTGTGAGCCTAGCATAGGTTTTGTGCCCTTTCAGTACAAAATACTATGCTTCGACTAACTTTAAAACTCTCCCCACTTTGTATGCATTCTGTACATGGCACATGGAAAGTCGGAAAAGAAAGGAGAAATAAAAGCATTTCTCCATGATAGTGGCTATTTGAAATGGGTAATATTTTTTATGCTAAACTCTGTCTAATTGTTTTAGTAAATAGGGTTTTGCATCAAAAACTATTGGTGGTTTCAAGGGAACGCCCATGTACCACTCATGGAAAGGCCACTTGGTTCTAAATAATGCAAAGCACTGCTTTGCATTACTTTCAAGTGAATTTCCAGAGCAAACAATTTTTGCGCTGGAAAGTACATTGGGAAAAAAAGATTTTGCAATATTGGCATCCCTTTTGCTACGCAAACACTGCACAAAATATTAGTGAATATACCCCATAATGTTAAATATTAACATGCAACAAACATAGGGAATGAGATGGGCTTAAGGGGCAGCAAAATGCGGATTGGTAGGGGTACTAAGCAAAAAAACCATTTTGTCAAATAACCAACATTTTTTTCATTCTCTTTCCAGAGAGAGGGAGAGTGTGTGTGTTCGTTTATAATCTGTGTGCATAAAAATTCATGGTGGTATCTGACAGACCTCTCACCACACCCGACTGAAAGCACCTGTACTCAACTATTTATCAAAAAATTAATTTATTAGGGAGGTGTAACACCCCAAACACACCCTGAAGCTACACCCCTAGGTAGGTACAAGTCTCTAAGACAACTTTAGCCAGTCTTGCGCTATCAATGAGCACATCAGTGCATTCTGGGAGCTGAAGTTCGACAAACATACATGAAATCAATGATCCGTACAAGGGAAGGTTTCCTCTGGAAACGTTGTGACCCTGAGACAGAGTCATCTAGTAACCCAACCCTTGTTACTGTTTTTAAAGGCGCTCACTTTTGGAAGCAGCACTGTGGGTACGCAGTCGAGCTTCGGGTATATCTGTTCACAACCTACCTTATCGAAGCCTTGTGTGTCTTCGGCTCGGAGTAAAGCCATGCCGTAGCCTAGAGGTCGCCGCCCTGTTCAGACCATAGTGCAGTCAGATCTTCAGAAAGCTCATTCTGCTTCGTCTATGTGATGACCGAAGAAAGGATGGCAGCCACGACGTTGCAAAGGAATTCTTGTGTTGTTTCATGACTAATGGCATCGTTGCTGGGGGCGGATACAGTTCCTGTAGGTCATATAAGCCAAATTCATTGTCTAGTGCACACTTGGTCGCCTGGCTCCCTTCAAGACAAGATCACTGCCCTGTAGCAAGTCTCCCCACCCCTCTCCCACAAAAGACTCCGCCCTCTCTTCCTAAGCAACATACTGCCTAGCTGCGTCCTCCACAAAAGCAGTAACACAATAGTCAGTGTCGCATCAAGGGTGGGATGATGTCTACTGCGAGCAAACAAAATGCCTCCCCGCCTCTGCTGGTTAGTGAAAGACAACAGCAACTAGGATGTAGAGGAGCCGACAGACCGTTGGGCCCCGGTGCTACTGCACCTGCTGCACTGTGCGTCCGTGAATATTGTTATCATGAGCTTTCTAGACGGTTTGATCTTGATTTGTTTCAATTTTAACTAATTAACTGACGCTACTGATAACGATTTGTATTAAAAATAAATCTTATTAAAGTACAGGGCTGGAAACGCAATGTTATCATGAGATTGAATCACATGTAAATCTGTAAAATAACATCTAGAAAAGTATTTAAAAATGTATTACATCGCTAAGTGCATGACTATTTCATCGACATGTTTAGGAAAAATAATATTTCTGCTGCCCCAGAGGAAAAATATGTATACTCAATCCTTCTCCTAAGTTAAGCTTTCCATTGTGAAACACGTTCACAAGCCCTTCGGCCACACAGCGCCATTTGAATATAGCACTTTACATCGCGGATGTGTAACTAAATATGTTATAACAATACCTACTTTGCATAAAGGGTGACCACCCTTGACCTTTCTTTTTTTAAATCATTTACATAAGATATTTGCTACAATTGGTTCTACTGAAGTGATCCAGTAATAACACCGGCGGCAGTCTGCGCTGATTGGTTACATAAAAGCTAAGCACTGGATTTCTCTAGTCACCCTTGGAGTGAACAGTGTGCGTCTGTAGGTAAATCTAAAGATATGGAGACTTGTTAATTTTCAGAACGAGGCGTGTTTCTTTTCTTTCTTACTCGTTGTTGGTAATCCAGCTTGGTGGGTTAATGCATCCATTGCAGAGATCGATGTGCATCATGTCTGTCAAAGGCATAGTGATCAATCAGCCCCAAGGTCAATTGCGATACCATCAGTTTGTCCTGAATTTTTAGCCTACAGTGATGATGTGTATGTACATCTTCTGAAACTATAAAGTCTGGGGGGCATATTCACAAGGAGCTATCGCCGAATTAACGGCACTGTATCGCAGCCAAAGTCGTGATAAATTTACCCCCCCATTCACAAGCCGGTGTTAACAGCCCACAGCACCAGTTTACCCGCGATAGCAGCCGCAAAAAACATAGCCACAGAGGACCCTCACAAATATCGCTAATGAGATGCAGAGCAGGCGTTCCTGTGACAAAAGCCGAGACAACATCACACCTCAACATTCACAACGACCAGCCACATCTGTGATAAGAACACAAAACAGGCGATGAGGTGCGCTAGCCGCAGGTATTTAACACCTGCCTCAAGCAGGTGTAAAGAAGGACGTCTACCTGCAGTAGGCAACGGAGTCCTGCACACAGCCATACCCAAAGAACAAACGACGCCATGGAGCTACTCTACATGCAGCTCGGAGCCCCAACAGGGCCACAACACCCCCCGCCACCACCCCCTGGACCGCCCCCCCCTCAGGACCCGGACCCGCTTTCCCCCCCCCCCCGGACCACCACAGAGGCAGCGTAGAGCAAGACAGCGGACCTACTGTAAACGCACCACTCTCACAGACCTAACGCCCGCTGAAGTCATTGCCCACTACAGGCTCAAAAGGACAACCATCCTCCGCATCCTGACCCACATTGCCTGCAGGCTGACGGTCCCAACACAGCGGAGAACAAACATCCCTCCGCAAACAAAGCTGCTGGCAGTGCTGCACCTGTTGGCCTCTGGGACCTTCCAACCAACAACTGCCATAGTCGGAGGGGTCTCACAGCCAGCCCTATCAAAGTTCATCACACCCGTCCTGGATGCCATCCTCAGCTTCATACCCCAGTACCTTCACTTCTCCCACACTGTGCAGGAACAGCTGGAGACTAAGCAAGGCTTCTACGCCATAGCCGGATTCCCGGCCGTGTTGGGGGCAATCGACCGCACACATGTCCCACTTGTGCCCCCTGCGGATACTGCACACCACTACCGCAACGGGAAGCACACGCATTTCATCAATGTGCAGGCAATAGTGGACCACCGGGGAATGTTCACCAATGTCGTCGCCAACTACCCAGGCAGTGTGCATATTTCCTTCATCTTCTGACAGTCCATCATCAACCAGCGCTTCCAGGATGGCACATATGGAACAGGACTGCTCGTTGGTAAGTACCAACTCAACACACCACACATCCCACAGCCGCCAACGCACAAGGCACAACTGTGGGGATGCACACGTGACCTAACCACATCCAACATGTTACACTACACGACCCCCTACCAGACACGACTACCCCACTCCATGGTTATTCTGGGCTACCCCTGCACCCAATACAGACTCCACATGGCACCACAGCCGCACAACTGCTGAACGTGTGGAGATGCGGAATGCGGCCATGACACATGTGAGGCACTGCTCTGCCCCCATGTCCCTACCCAGGTCTCCCGCAGGTCAGCGTCCCGTGGTGGTGGGCCCGTGTCGGCCGCTGTGCATCCGGGGCGACTAGCCCTGTGCGACTCGAGTCATCCCCCCTTGTAGTTCAGACATTGCATGTCTATGAGCCTGATGACTGTTGGTGTAGTTGCCAGCACATGCTACTCCCTGAGGGCTGGCTTACACTCACCCCCCCCCCCCAGCCAGCACAGGCGTCACTGAATTGGTGGGCCTGCCATCACATCCTGCCGAACGAAGTATTGACTCTTTTCTCCCTGCACTGTCCCAGGTGATCAAGGATATGCAGTCTGCCCTTGGATGATGACACCCCTCCGAGACCCGAACACACCCGCCCAGAGGCAGTACAATGCGGCCCACATACGCACCAGGGGCATCGTTGAACGCACATTTGGCGTGTTGAAGTCACGTTTCAGGTGCCTGGATGGCACTGGTGGGAAGCTCCTGTACAACCCGGACGTCGTGTGCAAGATGATCGTTGCACGTTGTGTGTTGCACAACATCTGTGTTCGCACCAGGGCCCCATGGATCCCAGTTCCAGAGGTACCGGACGATTATCGTGGTGATGGGGCAGGTGGCCCACATCCCACTGCAGCTGCGGCAGGAATGGCCCGTAGGGACTCCATCATTGACACTTACTTTTCATGAGCACGTCACATTGTGACCCTCCGTGGCATTCCTGGGACAGTAGTGGATGTCCAATTGCACTGCATGTGTGAATAAAACATGTTTGTAGGTCACAGGTTGGAATTGTACATTGTCATGTTACATGTCCCTGGGGTTTCAGGTGTGATTTGCCAGGTTGTGCGCATTTTCCGATCCAGTTGTGTCCTGTGTTCAGTTGTGGAGGTGTTGCTGTTTGTACCGGGATGTTGTCACTGTCCGGGTGCACTTCTGCTTATGTGCGTATGCTGCACGGTGGGTGTGTCGCTCCTGCGGCTCTGATTTGTCTGCCACCGGTCTCTTTCAAGTGGTGTGCCTGTGGGTTCTGTTCTTCCACGGTGCGTGGATGTTGTGGTGTGCATGTTGTCCTCTGCAGTTGGCCAGGGTGCATCCGTGGCACTCCGCTGTTGATGTATTTTGTTCTGTGGCATTTTCCATATACTTTTCTTGTGCTTTTCCCCGCATTGCGCGTGCATATTGCTGCCCTCGCGCTGGTTGTCACTGTTTTCTTATCGCGCTTTGGCCCATCGCGTGTTTTTTGGTGTAGTGGTTTGTGTTTTTATCTCCGTCATGGTGGTTGTATCGCGGACTTTGTCCGCGGTTTCGGCAGGCTATCGCATGGTACCGCCTTGTTGTGAATTCCACGTTGACACAGGGTTATTTTCCCGTGATAGGCTGCGTTATTAGAAGTTGCGTTACACTACCATTGCGGTAGTTATCACACGTTCTTGTGAATATACCCCTTAAAGTACAATATGCTCTTTGCTAAAAGGTCAGAACTAGTTGAAAGTAAATGACATGGGAACACGTGGCAGCTTTCAACATTTTGTATGATTCACTTCCTCGCTCTTCTGAGAACGATAACATGAACAACAATGAGGTGTGTAAAACTAAGTAACATCTTTTATTCACAGTACTTGGGTGTTTGGTGAGTGTTTGGATGCCATATGAAAATAAAGTAACTTTAGTAGTCTCCAGGCACTCCACATAGTAGGGCATAGTTCCCTATCCCAGAGATAGTGCATCTTGTCAATGAAAGAAGAAAAATATTGGATGCTGGTTTCTTTTAAATGTTGTAGTTGTTGTAGTTGTTGTGCACTTTTGCTACTGGAAAAGAGTGCGCATGGTCAGAATAAGTGGGCGGGGGTTTGGCAGAGAGAGTGAGAGGGTACATTTCGCTTCCATTTTACAGGATAGGTTATGGCCAGAGGACCCACTCAAGGCAGCCGCTTAAAGGTATTAACGTGGAATGCAAGGGGCCTTAATTTCCTCCAGTAAGAGGTGCAATCTGCAGATATATTTTAAAAGGCAGGGGCACACATGGTGTTCCTCCAGGAGAAGCATCTCATGCAGGCTGAGGGACAGGTGCTGCAAAAGAGATGAAGGGGGTTGGTGTACTATACGTCCTATTCTACCTTTACATGCAGGGTCCTGATTTGGATCAGATCTGGCGTCCCAGTCCAAAATGCAGAATGCAGCATAGAAAGGAGAATAAACGAGGAGAAATAAACATATTTCTCCATGTTACACCTCACCTTGGGAGGCATACGGACTTGGCGCTTCCCCAGGTTTACATCACTTTGTAAATCTGGGGCAGCATCAAATTCAATGGGTGTTGCATGGGAAAACCCACTGCAATGCCTATGGAATGCCTCCTGGGCGCAGAGTAAGGCGATGCAGTGATTTGCGCTGCATCACCTTACTCATGATTTATGAGGCCACTCAAAGCCACGCAGGGTGGCTTTGCGCAGCTTCATAAATCGAAATGAGAGCCCTTATTCACACATGTACCACTTTACGTGGTGCAAAAGGGACGCAGGGCTCTCATAAATAAGCCCTTTGGTTCTTTTGAGTGTGCAAACTCAAGGGTGGCGAATTCTAGTCAAAGGCACGGAGAAACACAAAGGAAAGGCTCCATGCTCTGTACTTCTTGATCCTTGGAAGAGTTATTGCCCTGCCTAAAAGTCTAGTTGGTATGTGCATGAGGTATGAATTTATGCAATGTTGCTATATCCGTTTCACAATCTATTACCCTTTCTTTCCAAATTAGTAAAAAGGTTTTTTCACCAAATGTCATGCTCAAAAAACAGAGCCATGCCCCTGTTTCACATACTTGTTCTTTCAAGCACGTTACCTCCTTCAATCTTACATCCCAGATTTGATCGGCGTGCACCTGTGCAAATAATTTGTATATACCTGCAGCTGACTTACAAAAGAGACAAACATGGAAATGTAAACACCAAACTTATTTGAAACTACACAATTGACACTCTGCAGAGCCAATGACAATGAATCAATGGGAAAAAACACATCTTTACTACCCTAACCACTCCTCATCAATGTTCACTATTGTTGCGTTGGTCGCTAATACATGCAAGGCCTAGTTAGCGGAGCCACAAGGAACACACTGCTACACAGGATACACCCTTGGGCCGGAAGTCACAAGCGACCTCCACCCGTTTATTTAAGCTCTCTGGCCACGCTTGGCCAGAGAGTGATACGAAGTGTGAAAACCCTTCAGGGCCAAACGTATGGGGTCATCCTTGGCGCAGCATCTAGACCGCTATATCCCTTCCCAAGTTAGTGTTCAAACGAAGTAAACAATTCAACACATAAAGTCTTGGAGTCTTTGGCTGGGTTTGGGATTAGGTCTTAGGTTATACTTTTGCTGGCGGATTCCTTGATGTTCTGTAGGACTGTAAGATGGTGAGATATTTCTTGACGTATTTATACTAGGCTCTGCGGTCATGGTTTGAGGTGAATTCGCCACTGTTGGTTCTTCGTCAGGGCTTGAGGGGATGCCTTCAACCGCCACCTCTTCACCTTCTTCCTGCCTGGGAAGACCTACATCGGTGTCTGAACGTTGTATTTTCTTGAACCAGGATATATTCCTGGTGACTGTCTCTTTGCCACGCTGGGAGGTAAGGGCGGTGCCGTTGATTTGCAGAACGGTCCACGGCTCAGGTTTATAGGCTGTTCTAAATTTCCCTCCGCTGCGGCGGTTCCGGATTAAGATGGTGCTCCCCGGCATAATGACGTGCGTCTTTGCATGCCTGCTCCCGCTGGCTCGTGCGTTGTTAGCTGTCCGCCTCGCTTGACTGTTAACAGGGTCATATGGCTCAGGGACCCAACTATCAGTTACGGGGATAGTATCCCGACGATGCCCAGCTAGCATCAGGGACCAGGGTGATCTTTGTGTCGTGCAGTGTGGAGTGCTGCGATACTCCCGTAGGAACTTTTGAAGTGCCGTCTCCAGGTCGGACTGCTCAGCCACTGCGATACGGATGATTTTATTAAGTGTCCGCATAAAGCGTTCGGCTTCACCATTGTCCTGAGGCCATTGTGGAGTGATTCGATGATGGTGAATTCCCAGGAGCGCAAGTAAGTTTCTGAACTCCCCTCCCTGAAATGGGGGCCCACTGTCTGTTTTGATTTCATGGGGCAATCCAAAGCGCGCGAATGCCTTTTCTAGGACTGATTGTAGGTGAGCGAAGGATGTGGACGCGATTACCTCGACTACGGGGTAATTCGAATAACTGTCAATGAGCACAGCTGTCACGCGTCTGTCCGGAAAGCTCCCAAAGTCCAGACTCACTCGCGACCACGGAGATGTTGCTGGATCTTCTGTAATTACCGGTGTGGGATGTTCTTGGCTACTCGTGAGCTGGCAGGGTCTGCAATTTCTCACAAGTGCATCTACTGCGGCTTCAAGCCCGGGAAACCATACCTTTTCCCTCATCCGCGATTTCATTCGCACAGTCCCTTGGTGTCCCTCATGAGCCAGGGTTGTAGTCCGTTCTTGGAGGCTTGCAGGGATGACAATCCGGGATCCTCTCAGTATTACGCCCTCTGCTGCGGCGTTCAGTTCGTCCCGCACTTTCCAGAATTTTCCCAGCCGGTCTCGGTCAGGTCCATTCCATCCGTTGGCGCCACGAAGGAAGTCTTCCTATGAGCCTTTCTGTATGGAGTCCATTACTCTCATGAGCACAGAGTCTTTGCCAGTTTCTGCTCTGATCTCGTCGATGGTGAGGGCACGGGGACATGCCCATTGAGACACCATATCAATGTATTCTGCCGTTCTTTGCTCATGTTCACTGTCTTCTTCTGCCTGTACTGGTGGGTGCCGTGACAGGAAATCTGCCGTGTTTTTTCGCCCCCGGTCGAAAGACCAGTTCCATCTGGTAATGCTGTAGTTGTATCGCCCAGCGCTCGATTCTTGGTGGAAGGTGAGGTGTTGTGCCTCTGAACAGCGGAACCAGCGGCTGGTGATCAGTCACTACTCTAAACGGGTGACCACTAACATATAGATGAAAGTGGTTGCAGGCCCACTTAATCTCTGGCGCTTCTCTCTCGATCTGGGAGTAGTGGGCTTCGGTTGGTGTGAGGGCTTTGCTTGCGAACGCCAGTGGTGCCCATTTCCCCGGTTCGGTGTCTTGTGTCAGGAGCGCTCCCAGACCAACGGGGCTGGCATCGACCAGGAGCTCGGTCATTCGAGTGGTGTCGAAGTATGCCATAGTGGTTTTTCCTAGCAGTGCCGGTTTGACCTTCTGGAACGCTTCCCCTTCTTCTTTGCCCCACCTCCAGGTAGCGTCTTTCTTCGTTAGGGCTTGCAGCGGTTCTGCTATGGTGGCCAGATTAGGTATGAACCGCCCGCAATAGGTGGCCATCTCTAGGAAACTCCGGGTTTCTGATGCGGTCGTTGGCGCAGGGTCTCGCTGTATAGCTTGGGATTTCCTTGGGTCTACCCTGACTCCTTCTTGGCTGAAGACATAGCCAAAAAACTCAATTGACTTTTGAAAGAATGAGCATTTTTCTCGGTGGAGAGTGACTCTGTGCTCGGCGAGGCGTTGGAGGGTAGCTCGGAGATGGCGGTGGTGGTCTTCTATGGTCGCCGAGTGTAGCAAAATGTCATCGCTGACATTTAGAAACTCCTTGAAGTCCTGACAGCATTTCTCGGATGGCATTCTGGAATATCTCAGCCGCCGACGAGATCCCAAAGTTCAGCCTCTTGTAGCGGCGTAGGCCTATATGGGTCGAGAAAGTCGTGATGTACCGGCTCTCCTCAGCTAGCCTCAACTGATGATATCCTGCGTTGAGGTCTAGCTTGGAGAACCAGCGGGATCCGTTCAGGTCAGCCAGGTTATCATCGACAGTCGGTGTTAAATGCCTTTCGCGTTTGATCGCCTGGTTTAGCAGGCGCATATCTATGCATAATCGGATTTTCCCTGGCTGCTTTGGCTTTTCAGCTATCCCCATCGGCGAGACCCAGGGTGTCGGTCCAGTAACTTTCTCTATAACTCCTTGTTGTTCGAGGTTGTGGAGCTCCTGCTCTACCAGTGGCCTGAGGTGGAAAGGTATGCGTCAGTGCTGCAGGGCAAACGGCTTCACTGCCTTGTCTATGTGCAGCTTGATTGGTGGCCTTTTCATGCTTTCAAGGCCTTTGAAGAGCTGGGGAAAGAGTTCCAAGACATCTTCTGTCTGCAAGGCTTTGACTGCATTGGCAAATGTAACGAGACCAAGGTCCTTGGCTGTGTGGCTTCCTACCAGGATGTCGGCTTCCCTATCCACCTAATGGAAGGTTGTGGTAATTTCGTGGCTTTCTGACTTCACCTGCACTGTCATTTTACCCTTGAGGGGTAATGGTGTTTGGCTGCCATACGTGAGTATTCTAACATGCGACGGAGTTAGTGTGGGTCTTGGGTTCAGTCGCTTGTACTACTGGCACCCCATCAAATTTACAGACGCTCCCATATCAATTAGCGCAGTGACTTGGGACCCCGCAATTTCGAGTGCGCACATGGGCTATGGGTGCCGCTTCCACTTGAGGTCGCTGGCGAACGAGATGAGATAGCATTTGCCTTCCTTGTCTGTGGATGAGTCTTCAAAGTATTGCCCCTGCTGTGCTGGGGTCCTCGGCATCTTCAGGTTTTCAGGTTCTTTGAGCGACAGATGCTTCACTGCTTTTGAAGGAGGTCTTCTTCCTCGGGCTCCTCTATTCCTCGGACGCCCTCTGAATGCCACGGCGAAGTGGTTGGGAGTGCCACACTTCGAGCTTGTTTGTCCTTGCGTGGGACATTCTTCCTGTGGGTGCTCTTCTCTTCCGCAGTACCCGCAGCGCTGCCCTTGTGTGCTCTTGCTTGGCCAACGCCCTCGGTCCCTCTGTTTTGGGTGCGTACTGCATCTGCCCTTTCGGTCTTGATGGCCATAGGTTTCTCTGCTTGTTGGGTTATGGCGATGTCCATCGCTGTCGCCCTGGCATCGGATAGATCGTGCGATCGTGCCATGATAAGAATATCTTCGAGAGTAATTCCTGGTTGTCGCAAGATGAGGGTCCGGAGGTTTTTATTTTGGCATCCTTGGATTAGTTGGGCTCTGACCTCTTGGTTTTGATCGTCTGCCGTGCATGTGCTGGCAAGCTCTCATAGCCGTGCGTGGAATGCATCCATTGACTCTCCTTCCCTCTGGCATGCTTGGCGGAGCTTGAATCTTTCATAATCGGGGTTTAATTGGGGGTCAAAGTGCGCATTCAGAGCCCTGACCGCCGCGTCGTAATCATTGGGTGCTCCTTTATTTGGTAGGTGAGCAAACAATTTGTATATCTCTTCTCCCGCAAAGTGCAACAGGAGAGACCTCTTGACCGCGCCATCCGTTTCTCGCGTTGCAGTAAAGTAGTTGTCTGGGCGGCTGATCCAGACTGTCCATCTGGGGGACGCAGTGGCTGGATCTATCAGCTCGCTTAACGGGGGTAGCGCATTGATTTGGGCGTGCTGCGTGGTGGGTTGTACAATCTGGTGTCCTGCCTGTTGCACTGGTGGTAGGTGTTGTGGCGCCTCTTGTGCTGCTGGATCGGTCATGGTTTCTGGTGCCTGGTGTTATATGGATAATGAGGGTGCCCCCTGTGCTTGGTACTGTGTCTTCCTTTTCAGTATGGCCTCGTGTTCTGACTGCCCTCTGTCGTGATTGTTAGGGGCTGGTTATCCTCTTGAAGGTTTTCCCCCTTGTCCCTTTTCTTTTTTTTTTGTTTCTCTTTTCCTCTTTTCTTTTTTTCCTTTTTGTTCGTCTCCTCACAGTGCCTCCTCTTTAATGCCCCTGTCTCTCCTCACCGTGTGACAGCTGCTCACCTGGGTCTCTGGTGGGCTGAGGGCGGCTTTGACAGCTTGCACAAGGAGATAATGCTTGTGGTGTGCCTCACCATGAGCGTACACGGTCGGGTGACGCTGCAGCTGCTGTGAGTAGGGAGGCTGGCTGGGAGAGCACTGCACGTGCACATGTCGCGCCGGCGCGATGAGGGGCGTGCAAGTTGCTGGCCTCCGACCGGGGTGACTCCGGCACACTGGACTGTAGCGGTGGAGGAGCGGGCCCCAGGGGAGTAAGCGGGCACAGCAGTGGTACCTCTCTTGTGGCAGCGGCAACGCGAACACGTTCCGCTGGGCCACGGCGTGCTGATACCGCGTTGGGACACCGGTTTGCAGCGTGTCTTCACCACAGCAGCCGGCGATGACCCTGCGCTTCTTTGCTGGCAACGACACCCATGGAAGGTCGACTCAGATCCGGGATGTCGGTGGGGAGAAGCGAGAGGGGCTCAGCATGCGGGGTTGGGCTGTGGTAGACGCCCACCCTCATCGCCAATGTTGCATTGGTCGCTAATACATGCAAGGCCTAATTAGCGGAGCCACAAGGAACACACTGCTACACAGGATACACGCTTGGGCCGGAAGTCACGAGCGACCTCCGCCCGTTTATTTAAGCTTTCTGGTCATGCCTGGCCAGAGAGTGATACAAAGTGTGAAAACCCTTCTGGGTCAAACTTATAGGGTCATCCTTGGCGCAGCATCTAGACTGCTACCCACTATCATTGGTGAAGATTACAGTGTCCACAGAACGTTTGCATTTACTCTACTGTGCACCATCAGTTAAGTACCAATAAAATATAACCTTGAACAGAAGAAGGGTGTGAAAAACAGGGAAATCGGTAAAAGAAATGGAGGAAGGGGTAACAGAGGTGAAGGGAAATGAAGAATAGTAAAGAAGGGAAGTTGGGAGGGATGCGAGAAGCGAGTGGGAGAAGCCAAAAAGAACTAATCACAGTCTCCCAGAAACTGGAACTGATAAAGTGGCTCCACCACAAAACACGTCACTTCTAAATGTGACATATATGATGGATCCAGTGGTGCCTACAGCTTAGGAGTCGTTCAACACTAACATCATTGGCATTCTGAGATTGCTCTGTCTGTGTACTGTCCTCCGCGCTGTTCAGAAATGCTCGTGCCACCTCCCTCTGTGGAAGAATGACGAACTTGCCACACTGCATTACCTTTAACTTTGCAGGACTCTACAAAGCACTGATACTCAGTTCTATATATTCACTGTGCAGCACTTGCTGTTGCTTCCTCCTGTATGGGTTTTGGGGTGTAAACGTCTAGGAAGAGTAATATTATTTGGCTCTCGACCTGGAGGTTTTGGCTTAGAGTTTCTGTTTTCAATAGGAAGGGGCTTGACAGCCAGCATCTGCTTTCAAGTATCAGCCTTGCAAGTTTCATGTGTTGCAGATATTTTAGAAAGTCCAATTCCACTCATCTTGACATCACAATCCCTCAGCGCCACAGAGGTCTCCATTGACTTCACAGAAACCTCTAATCCAGACACTTCCTGGTTGAAGTGTTGGCAGCCAATCAGATCTCTGCTTGGATTCGCGCCTCTAGATATACAAATTTCGTTTTCCTTTAATATCTCTACTGAACGGATTTACACCAAATAGCAACAAGCATTGGCATAGCCAATAGGTCTCGCCTTTGGGACCTGCTGCATAACTAAATACTTATAAGGTCCCAAAGGCGAGACCTATTGGCTATGCCAATGCTTGTTTGCTCACTGCAAGCCGTCTGTTTGGGCTCCAGCGTCCAACCCATCCACCTCCTCTCCCCATGTGTGGAACAAAATAAGGGGAATGTGAATACATAAGGAGACCACTGCAGAAGGAGTATTCTAGGCCAGATTTAAAAAAATAAGAATTACAAAGCCAATAGGTCTCACTTTTGGGACCAATCAGCTTTGTCAATGTTTTTTAGCCATGTGCAGCATGGCTAAAGAACTAAAAAAAAGCATTTGACATGGCCCACCATGTTATTTTGAAGGTATATATATATATACCTCGCATGACATGCATTCAAAATGATGTGGGAGCTGAATGGTTTTTTCTTTGTAGTTACTGATCTGAGTTGGATCGGTAACTAAAATGAAGAAAAAAAAACTGGAAAAAGCTTTTTTAAGCAGATGGAGCAAAGCAACATGGGGGGTTGACCCAACTTGGGCAGAAGGAACCCTGAGGACGGGTGAGGGGAAGCAGATGACAAAAAAAGCACAGTGAAGCACTGGGGAGGAACAAGCAGGTGAAAGAGAGCAACTTGGAGCGGGCAGGAGAGAAGCACATGGACGAGAAAGCAAGAGGGAGGTACAGGAACATGAGGTGAGCTCAACATGGGGGGGTGGAGAGAAGCGCATGGAGCCTGAGAGCAACACGGTACGCTGAGGGAAACAGCTGAAAAACACATGCAATCCCATGAAGTGCATAACCTAAAAGAAAAAAGTATTACATGAAAAGCAAGCAGTGGATGCATAAAAGCCAACCAACCAAAAGAGTTGGAAAAGAGGCTATGCTGCACGGGAGGGACAAACACAAGATTGACAAGCTGGGACACAAACAAGAAGCAGGCAAATGAGAATGACAGGAAAGCCAACCAATGGTAAGCAGCGGGTGGACTCCAAGCCCCTGCATGTTGTTGGTAAGCCCATAGTATGTCTCATAACAGGCAGCACATGCACTGTCTAGGAGGCAAGACCTAAGAGGTAGCTATATTTTCTGGTGGAGTGGTGTGAGGGGAGGTGGCAAAGTAATAAACATTTTTTAATCAGGTGTGAGGGAAACATGGCATAATATATTCAAAGACCACTGCATGAAATTCTATTCGGGCCAGGCATAGTGACAGCACAGTCCTTCCTATGTTACTTGCCAGGCAAGGCTGCAGTGCAGATCCGGAGAAATGGATTGAAATAACAACATACCACCATTCATACTAGACTTGCAGCTTCCGCGCCATGTACAGTGATATTATTACCGAAATGTTTTGTCTTTTTATTGTGTTTTCTTTTACAATACTCACTTTCACGTCACTAGTAATCATCCCAAAGCACTGAACAGGGGTACGGAAGATAGGAACAACAGTGTGATGATCAGCGGTTCAGTACATGTTTCAATTAAATGAAAGATAATCATTCTATAAACTGCGTTAGAGTGGATGCACCAGGTTTAGAGTATGTGAGATATCTCAGCAGCTGACGCTCAGCTATTGCACCTGCACTGTGGCGCTCCACAAGCAATCATAGGGGCTTATTTACAAGGCCCTTGCGCCACTTTTGCGTCATTTTTAACATGGGAAAAGTGATGCAAAAGTGGCGTAAGGGCCTTGTAAATCTGCCCCTCAGTGTTTATACTGCGATACGCCCACTGTGGTCTGAATGCACGTCTGCGGGGGGCTGCTGGAGAGCGCTGCTGGCTTCCTCCACAGACCCGCAGTACGCAATCTCACTGTTGGCTCACATTTTCTGATGTGTTTGCTTCCTCAGAATGACATGCATTTATCGCATAACACAGGTAGGCGAGAGGGAGACTCATCTCTCACATGTTCATTGCGCACCTCCCTGATATTAGTTTCCACGTGTGGACTAGTACGAGTCAGTGCACTCGGTGCGGGGACAGCACGCGCCACACACAGTGAGCGCCTAGTTTACAACCTTGAATGACACAGACCCCCCTCCCCACCTCTCCACCTCTCCCACGAGTCCGACACTAAACCCTTCCACAACACACTCGCTCTTGCGTCGGAAGCTCCGCGTATCCCTCACTCGTGGCTTCAGTGGTGTCAAATACCATACAATAAGAAATACGTCTGCAGTGGTCGAAATACCTGGGAGCATGCCTCTGTCTTTCCAGCGCTCGACTACACTCCCCCAATTCAGCCAGCTTCAGGCGTCAAACGATGATACAGAGGAATATAAAATTGGCTAGCATTCGCGCCAAGAATTTTCAATTCTATTAAGGACACGGAGGCGAGGATTATGCTTCTCTTTCTATTTATTGCCACTCACAGCAGCCAATGAAAAACTTTGTATTTCTAAAACAAACTACATTTCCCATGATGCTCATGGTATACATCATATCCTGTAGGGTTCCATAATAGCCACCACCACCGGAACTCGTCCTCTTTCTTTGCTTCGAACAATAAAGTCCAACATAATAACTTAAGTCCAACACAATCCTCCAACGTGGCAGAAAAAAGCCAGTCCAGCTGGGAAATACGTCTTCTTAACCAGGATTACACTTAATCCGTCTTCTAGTCAGATCCTGAAAAAATGAGAGCCAAAACAACCCGTAATTTCTGCATAACCAGAAAATATACACAACGGGTGGGTAACAATTACAAATACTGTAATGTAATCGGGTGGGATAATCCTCGCCTCTGTGTCCTTAATAGAATTGAAAATTCTTGGCGCGAATGCTAGCCAATTTTATATTCTATTACAGGACCGGAGGCTTCGTATTATGCTAGTTTAACGCTGATTAAATACCACAGAAGATATATCACCCACCGGTTTATAATAAAACTGTTTAAATGTTGACTCAGAGGACCAATCTGCAGAATGCATAATATCCTGAACAGTAGAACCCAACATGAACGTCTTAGAGGCCATGGCTCCCCGGACAGAATGTGCCCCAAACACTTGAGTATCAATACCTGCCTCCTGCATAACAGATTTTAACCATCTGGCTATTGTAGCTGCCGTGACAGGTTTGTAAGGCTTCTGCAAAGCAATTAACAATTGAACTACATCATCAGGCCGAAGAGGCCTGGTACATTCTTCGTATGCTTTAAGACAGTGAACAACACAGAGTTTTTGATTGCTAGGAAAAGCATGATATTCCACAATACGTGACATAGTTTTTGTCCTAGAAGTGATATTGAAAGAGACTCCCTCAGGAGTAAATACTCTACCTGTAAGGTCTAGCGCTTTGATATCCGATGATCGTCTACACGCGGCTAGACATAACAGCATGGCCAATTTGGCCGAGAGTTGTTTCCTGGACAGCATATTGTTATTGGGCCATTTATTAAACAGGGAAAGAACGATCGACACATCCCACAATGAAGAATACTTTGGCTTAGGCGGATTAGCTACCCTAATACCTTTCAAGAGTTTGCAAACTAACGGGTGCATGCCAACTGGCTTACCCTCCAGTTGAGAATGACCTGCCGATATGGCGGAACGGAAATTGTTGATGGAACGATAAGCTAAACCCTCTGAAGCTTTTTGGGACAAAAATTTACAACATAGGATAAGTCTGCCCCCACGGGATCCACGTGTTGTTCCACGCACCAACGAATCCAACACCTCCAGGCTGAAGAATATCGTTTCCTGGTGGATGGGGCCCAAGCTTGGTTGATAAAGTCCGAAGCTTGTTCCGAAAATCCTGGCAAGTGCCAACGTTGCCTGAAAGTCTCCAGGCGATCAGGGACAACTGCCCCGCTATTACCATCGGGTGCATTTCTCCGTGAGGGCCCTGGAGCATCGCTGAGGACCATGGAATCCTCCTGGGGAAGTCGCAACTCGCCTCCAATAGAATTGGGAACCAAGGTTGCGACTTCCACAGGGGAGTGACCAGAATCACTTCTGCCTGCTGACGTATTACCTGTGTGCACACTCGGGGAATCAGAATGAAGGGGGGAAAAGCATAATTCAGGTCCCGAGCCCAATCCTGGGAAAAAGCATCCGTCGCCAGAGCCAACGGATCCGGCCTCCAGCTGAAAAACGTGGTCATTTGACGATTCAGTCTGGAGGCAAACAGGTCTATCTCGCACTGTCCCCATATTGTCTGTAACCATTGAACAATCCGAGGTTGCAGCTGCCAGTCGCTGTAGTCCCTGAGGTGACGAGAGTTCCAGTCCGCCACTACATTGGATTTGCCTGGAATGTACTCGGCTATGATCGAGATCTGATGATTGAGGCAGTAATGCCAAAAATCCTTCGCTATCTCCACTAACATGGGAGACCTCGTGCCCCCCAACTTGTTGATATATTGAACTGCTGAAATGTTGTCCATCCTCAGAAGGATGCAACACGATACCTGTTTGGGTGACAGAGTCCGAATCGCGAATGACCCTGCCAGGAGCTCTAGGCAATTGATGTGGAGGTCTAGCTCGCCTAAGGACCAGCGCCCTCCTGTGGAAATATTTCCGCAGCGTGCTCCCCAGCCCCACCGGCTGGCGTCGGACTCTATGATGACCTCTGGCAGAGAGCCGAAAATGGCCCTGCCGTTCCAAGCTTGTACATGTGCCAGCCACCAATGGATCTCCTCCCGTACCTCCTGGGTAAGGGGAACTAGGTCTGTGTAAGAGAGACCCTTTTGCAGATGTTGAATCTTGAGTCTCTGAAGGGCCCGATAGTGTAATGGGCACGGAAAAATTGCTTGAATGGAAGACGCCAGGAGGCCCACAACCCTGGCTATTAGCCTGAGAGAGACCATTCGTTTGGCTAGCAGGGAGCATAGTTCCTTTTTGATGTCTCGAAGCTTGGAGCGAGGGAGACTCAACTGAGCCGTTTGGGAGTTTATAACGAAACCCAGAAAATCTATCGTTTGGGTAGGGCACAGCACTGACTTTGGTTCGTTGATGACGAAACCCAGGTTTTGTAAGGTAACAATGGTCATGCGTAATTGCTGCACTGCTAGAATTGGAGATTGTGCCATGATAAGAATGTCGTCTAGATACACTATCATGCGAACTCCCTGTTCCCTGAGATAAGCTATCACAGGCTTCAGCACCTTGGTGAAACACCAAGGAGCCGAGGAAAGTCCGAAAGGTAGGACCAAATATTCGTACCATCGACCCCGCCATTGAAACTGCAGGAATCGGCGATGGGGAGGAAAGATGGGAATGGACAAATAAGCGTCCTTCAGGTCCAGGCGGACCAACCAATCTCCTTGCTTGAGCAGATCCGCTAAAAGATGGATGCCCTCCATCTTGAAGTGTTTGTAGGTGAGATAATGATTGAAATCCTTTAAATTGAGTACCAACCTGTAACCTCCGCCCTTCTTCTGTACCAGAAAAATATTGCTGCAGAAGCCGCGAGGGCCCTCGTTGCAAAACGCTATCGCGCGCTTCTGCAGCAATTCTTCGAGCTCGGAATCTATGAAATCGCACTCTATTTGGGAAAAAGAAAGCTGTCTGACTTGATAGGGGGTCTGAAAGAAATCGAGGTGAAAACCCTGAATTGTCTGTAATATCCAAACATCCTGAGATAGTTGAAACCAATTGTGATAAAAGTATTGAGTACGTCCCCCCAGAGGTTGCATGAAAATGTCTGGGGCACTCACCTGAAGATTCATTGTTTTGGAAGCTTCCACTGTATGATCCTCTGTTAAAACGCCTCCTGTTGAAGCGTTGCCTTGTGGGGTAAAAGGTGCCGCCCCGGGTGGAGTCCCACTCTCCTCTGCCTCGACCGAAGTCTCCTCTCTGAGGACCTTGGGAGAATTGTCGGCCAAACGAGCGTCCTCGGCCTCGTCCGGCCCTGTTGAAAACACCAGTCTCAAAAACTCTTTTAATTCCTGACTGCGCTTTGTCTAGAGTAGTAAAAGTACCCACATATTTGGCTACATCTTTTACGAAACGGTCCCCAAACAGGTTCCCGTCCGCCAAAGGGCCTGGTTCAGCCGCGGCTAACTCCGTGAGATTGGAGTCCATGCGCATGAGGATAGATTTTCGCCTCTCCGTGGAGATGGCGCAATTAGCATTGCCCAAAAGGCAGATAGCTCGTTGTGTCCAGCCTGCCAGGACATGGGGGTCTGCTGCAGTCCCCGATTCCTGCGCTTCTAACGCCATCTCTAGAATTTTTGCCAGAGGGCCAACGACGTCTAAAAGCTTGTCTTGGCATCCGCGCCAAGCTCGGTCGATGCCCTTTTTGGGATCCTTTGCGAACTTCTTTAGGAATGTCAAAAGGCTTGCATCTATATCCGGGGTTTCAGCCACCTTGTCGGAGATGTCTGGACGAGGGCATTCTGACCGTAGTCTGTTACGTACCTCCTTGTCAAAACTTTTGCGGAGGTTGTCGTGCAAATAGGCTGCAACCTGTGGAGCAGGCAACCAATCCGACGACCTGGGGTGTACGATCTCTGACGGGTTAAACGTGAAGGGGGTGGAAATAGCCGGTACGTCCACATGTTTTGATTTCTTTGATTTTTTCTGAGGTGGAGACTCGTTTGGGGTGTCAGTACCCGTGGTATCAGTGTCGGTGTCAGTGTCCGGGTCCCTGGATTTTCCGAGAATAGGTTGGGGAAGCGACGAATAGGCGGCAGAATGAGGCCAGGATTGAGATTGAGGCTCGCCCCTGGGGGCGTTGACTGGCGCAGTGAAACCATGACGTTTCGCAAACTTTTCTAATTGTTTAGTTATTGGTTTCAGTGCAGAAGCTAGCGCTTGTTGTACAGTTCCTGGAACTGCCTTCTCCAGGGCCTTGTTGACTGACTCTTGGACTGAGGCGTCCAGGGCTTTAACAATGTTATCTTCTAAGGAAGGATTTTGCACTTCCTCTTGATAAAGGGTATCATCCTCTTCATATTGGACCCACTCCTCCATCGTGGGATCAAACCTGTGACTGTAAGTGTTTATACAGCAAAGTATATCTATATATATATATATATTCTAGAGGAGTAAGGGGGGAGCCAACCCCCAGCACACGTGAATTATAAAAAGAGGTACCTGGCTCCTCAGCAAAGCTGTAATAATAGTTGTTGCAGCCCACAGGCGTAATTGGAGCCAATAGAGCAGGTTAATATGTAGGAGGTGTGCTCCCTCCAGGCCCAGATCGTTCTTTCAGCCTGTCAGGCGTAAAGATCTGCTCAAGGGATTAAGTCGACCAAAACCGAAGGGAAAAACGATCGTAATGATGGAAAAACGGGCAGTAGCGGCGTGCGTAGCCCAATCCTACCAAAAATAGCCCAATTGGGCTACGCACGTCGAAACCAGCAACAAATGGGTTAAAAAAACGGGCTCCTGGCGCACTCGGCCGATGAGGGAGGCCTCCGCGCCCAGATACAATGCATGCATTCACCGCCGAAGGCGGTGCGGTACCGGGAAGCTGAGGAGGTGAGCAGCGCTCACAAGCGTATCGTCCCGCGAGCGGGAAATTCAAAGATGCTTTGTGTGACTGGAGGCCCGGCGGCAGACGCGCGCACCTCCCGATGGCAGCGGGGGTGCCGCGGTCGCCGGGAAATGGAGCGCTGAGCTCGCGTGCCAGACTGCACAATAAAAGTAGGGATACAATCCCAAATCCCAACGCTAACGAAGCGCGCACAATAAAACAAGCGGCATTAGGCTCATAAACAAATTGCGTAGTAACACTGATTTTCAACTTAACTGTCTGCGTGAGCAGCAAAGAAAGAGGACGAGTTCCGGTGGTGGTGGCTATTATGGAGCCCTACAGGATATGATGTATACCATGAGCATCATGGGAAATGTAGTTTGTTTTAGAAATACAAAGTTTTTCATTGGCTGCTGTGAGTGGCAATAAATAGAAAGAGAAGCATAATACGAAGCCTCCGGTCCTGTAATAGAATCAGGCTCCCCCTTTCACCCTCCATAACTGACTGTTTGTATCGCCTCTCACAGGAGCACTCAGTCTCTCGTACCAACCCATGCCCGTATCCTCCTCGGTTGACTTAACCCCTCGCCATCTGATAACAAACATAAACGCCAGTGGTGCCACCCCAATGAAATGAGCTATGCATAGCATTACATCATGAACTGGATCGCTTCGAGGCGCTTCCGAGCTAGCGCCTAGCGATCTACTTGTTCTTAGTGATTTTAATGTGGATGAATAGATATACATAAAAGGCCTGTTTGCTTTACAAACTAAAGCACAAATATCTCAAAATCAATATCACCAGCATGTAAAGCACAATCAAGTAACTTAAATTAGGTGATGATGATGGCCAGCACCCCCACTCTGAACATTGTTCTGGCACTGAAAAATACCCCATGCCCAGGAACACACAGATTTCTTGTAGTACGGAAGTCAGGACTACAGCCTAAGACTTGTGGTTCCAAAGTCATTAACTTAAGCAGCAGAACAACACATCTCCTTCATGTCACTCAGCCGTTTGCCACTTGTTCTGAATAATAAACTTCTAGAACATGCTTGTCTAATATGTCAGAATTCTTTCAATATACATATGTGTTTGTTTTTCGCAATAGTAGTAGTATAGTATGATGTTTTCATTAATCAAGCACCCCGAAGCAGCCACTTTGTGGAATGAAGCTATGTAAAACCTCATAGAAACGACATCTTTTTGGAACATAAAAACATTCACGGATGTGCCCTCCAATTCTCCCTGAACAGCTCTCCAATGCGGATTACTGTGCTGAAAGGTGCTCACCAAAGGGAACTCCCGCAAGGTGCCATGCTAAAGTCGTGGTGAGTGTCCAGTGGTCACTTGAACCCACAGGGATAAAAGGAACCAACCTCCGAAGAACAGAGGCCAACAAGACCTCAGAGCACTCACGTGCCCCCCCTCTATTTCCACAAACTAGGAAACCTCTCTTTCAGCACCCCTGGTACCCAAACCCCTTCTCATTAAACAGGATACAAACTTCTCACTCTGGTGACGACAACGCAAGTCACCGCCTGGCATTTCCCCCCACCCCATGCAGAGGTCCTTGTCGCTGGAGCAACTACAGGTAGGATGACCAGGTAACTTCACGACACGGGGTTCGCCATCTTCAAGTGCCTGACTTTCCCTGTACAGGCACTTTCAATTGATGGCCCCTAAAAGCGATTCAAGTAAAGGAAAACCGGGCAAGTGCTCCTAAAATGCAGATGTGGCCTAAGGCTATAGCTGATGACTTTGGAAGTGGGGAACCAGTTACGAATCCTGACGTCTGCTCAGCAACGTGTGATACTGGGCCAATCACTTAATCTCCATCTGTCTAAAAACGAAAAAGAAAACATGCCCGTGTAAAGCGCTCTAATGTCAGTGGGCCAAGTTCAGGGCCGGACTGGCTACCGGGCGTTTTGGTGTGCTGCTAAGCTGGGGGCTGATTTCGTTGATGGGGACCTGCGTGTGCTGAAAAACATTCGTTTTGCAATGTTTATTTAAAAGCACACGCATGTCCCCGTCAACGAAATCAGCCCCCACCGCAGTGAAATCAGCCCCCAGCTTCGCAGGACACCAAAACGCCCGGTAGCCAGTCCGGCCCTAGCCAAGTTGCTGCTATATATTACTGCAATAATAATAATATAATGAGATAAAGCTAGCTGGTTACCCCACCCCTAGAAGGCATGTGACATGAAGCCCATTCCTTCCTGTAACTGAGCGCCCGACCTCACTCCCCCTTCACCTCAGACTTAAGATTGTGCATCAATCTTTCCTCACAGCCTGTCGACCCCCTTCCCAGGAAGTCTTTGCGGTGGGTCATCTACTGACTGTAAATCCTGGAGACCTGAGTTCTGACACCGTATTCCTCATGAGACCGAAGGCTGTGATCCGTGGAATATGCCACCCTATCTCCATGGACCGCAGTCACCTTGCCTGTCATTATTAGGCGCTATCTTAACATGTCCCAGCTTCAGAATTAAGTAAAATATGAAACATGGATTAGAAGCGTGGGTCTGCGCCAACTGTCAATAACAAAACAGATATAGGACAGAAGAAATAGGATGTTTATCACACAGGTGTTTTTATACAAGACGTAGCTTATTCGGAAATAAACAGAGTTCTGTTGGTATAGTGCCCCCACATGACATTCCCACGCATACCACAGGTGCAGACAAACATTACTATAAACATGTGGTTGTACTTACAGGTGTGAGCATCGAACTGCAGAGTAAAGAGAGCACAAGGCATGTTCTTAAAAACTCCATGATAACAGCGGAACCGGGGTCAGGGCCGTTCCTCTTTATTCAAAAGTATTTTAAACAAGCCCAGCCGGGAGTGGTGCGCGCGCTAAAAGGAATTTGCACCAGGGCCAGCGCGACCGCCATCTGTTTCCAATTAAGATAATTGGAAACAGATGGCGCTGCTGCTCGCTCCCGGGATGCCTAGGCCAGGGTAGAGAGAAGGCGGGCCATGCACCCGCCTTTGGCCAATTGCGTGCTGTCTTTCTTAGAAAGACGCACGCAAAGGCCAATAGGTGTGATGAAAAAAAAAGCACAAGCACGAGCGTGTGGGGCGAGTTGAAAAGCCCTTACTAGAAGCCTCGCCTTGCAGCGCATGCGCATGCCCGCTGGCTCAGGCGAGACCTAAAAAGGACTCTTTCTGGATCAAGATCTAGCTTTCTACCAAATTTGGTGAAATTCCATTCAGCGGTTCGGGCTGTTGATGTGTCTAAAATCTCTGTGGGAATTAACATGGGAAACAGACTTTTTTTGACCGCCACTTTTTCTCAGCGCCCGCTTGACAGATCACCCTGAAAATTTCCATGAACATCTAGAATCAGGAAGACCCTTTTTTTTGGGCAAATTTCATGAAGATCCGTCAAATCGCGCCTAAGTTATAAGCAAGTCAAAAAACGCTTTTCCTATGAATGCATATCCATATTTAAATTTCAATTGTGAAAATTCACGAGTTGATAATGTGAAAATCAGAAAAATATAGCAATATATAAATATATTCTGATTTTCACATTATCAACTTGTGAATTTTCACAATTTAAATTTAAATATGGATATGCATTGATTTTTCTGTGTCTGGGATAGACTCTACGGTTGAATGAAGGTGTCTTCGATGTGTATCCTGATACTCCAAATACAATGTCGACATTCCAAGATGGCCGCCACCATGTATCCATGTTTAATGAATTGCCAACCAATCAATTTGTAAGGTGTTAAAAGGTGATTTTGCACTCAGGGATACTGACATTGACAAAGGCCAGGAGGCCGGAACACGTGTGTCAGTTTAATGTGGTTGCACGAGTTTATACAATAAATT
This sequence comes from Calotriton arnoldi, assembly GCA_963921515.1. Taxonomy (NCBI): domain Eukaryota; kingdom Metazoa; phylum Chordata; class Amphibia; order Caudata; family Salamandridae; genus Calotriton; species Calotriton arnoldi. Next base: position 115,796 of record CAWUFW010008305.1, read on the forward strand.
ATTGAATCAACTAGCCCGAGAGTGCCCAGTATTGTCTTCTCTACGGTGTTCTGGATACATACTGATATGTATGTACATGTATCTTTAGATAAAACACACACATATATATATATATCTCTCTTTTTATTTTATTTTATAAAGTGCTACTGTGCTCCCATAAGATGCGTTTCGGCTGCCGCGCAGCCTTGTTCACATAAAAAGGTGCCATATTGTTTGCTCGTATTTAAAGATACATCACTTCCTTCGATAGCGGAAAATAACAACAGACTTTACCCATTCTTTTACCTGTATATTACAATTTGTTAACATCATCTTGTATTCAGTGCAAAATGTTAAATTTTTTGTATATTCTATTACACTTACTACAAGTGTCACATTCCTCAAATAAACGTTTACATTTTAAAAATGTATATTCATATGGAGATACTCCGATAATTTCGCCCAAGTGGGCAATGAAATACAGAACATTGTTAAAAATTCATCTATCATAGCATGCTTTCCAAAGAATGTATTTCCTTAAGAATATGCTTTGTTTATATAAAATATATAATATATATATATATAAATACATAAATATATAACACAGGGATTCAGCACTATTGGGCAGACAAAATCAATCAAAATTATATATCTTTCAAACCACATGTATTGCCTAATCTCCCTTTGTTATTACATGCCACGCTGTGCATTTATATTGTACTTCTTCTTAACATTTGTTCCTAACGGATATTGCGTTTTAATTTTAAAAGCTCCCCATATTCGACTCTACTTACAAGTTGTCTTCCTCACCAAGATGCATTTCTTTTATGTCTACAGGTAATTTACCTTGATTTTTCTATGTTTTATATCTCTTACCCAGAGCGTATATACCTAAGTGCAACGTGCTATAAATTTTACAAATTTTTGTTTCCAAACACCTCAAAACTGAATAAAATCAAGGAATGGAAATTTCTAAAACTCTATAAGTGTGTCTCGAGATCTTCTTCACTATTCAAGCCCCATGGTGTCTTTGTGTTCAATTCAATAATATATCTAGACTCCTATTGTCTAAGACTCTTTTCCCTATTCCCTTCCTGAATGTTTTTGGGCACAGAATCAATTACAAAGTATTCAAATACTTTTGTGTCACTTCCATGTCTCTCTTTGAAATGGAGAGCAAACTGGGTAGGTCTTATCTTTGTGATTGATCGCCCTTATATGTTGCAGGATTCTTTTGTGTACTGGAAGTACTGTGCTCCCCATGTACATAAACCGACATGGACAGCGTAATACATAAATTACATGATCTGTTTTGCAATTGAATTGGCCTCTTATTGACTTTCTCTGTTTGGTCAAGGGTGATTCAAAGGGGCAGATTTACAAGCCGCTACCTCCTTCTTGCGCTGCCATTGCGTCACTTTTTTTGACGCAATGGCGGCGCAAAAAAGGCGGCCTATTTACAACGTGACGCATCTAGGGAGCTGCGTCACGTTGTAAAGCCCTGTGTCACATTATACCTGCGTCAGGTATAATGTATGCAGGGTGGGCGTTCCCACGCAGGAAGGCCTCGTAAAAGTGACGCAGTGAAATCTACAAGATTTCACTGCGCCACTTTTAGGACGCCACTGCGTCAAAACTTTACGCCTGCTTGAAGCAGGCGTAAGTAGTGATGCAGTGTAGTGGGAATAGGCCTCAACACGCATTGCTGGAGTTGCGTCGTGCTTGCGACACGACTCCAGCAATGCGTGACTTTTACGCCAACAGATGTGTCAGAATTTCTGACGCATCTGTCAATCCTTGCGCCATAGTGCACTGTATTGTAAATACGGTGCATCTATGGTGGTGCAAGGGTTTCTAAGGGTGGCGCAGGGAAAGTGACGCATCTATACAGATGCATCACTTTCTTGTAAATCTGCCCCATAGTGTTTTACGTTGCTCCCAAACTTACGTGCTTTGCATTTACTGCACTTCCTAAAACCTTTCACATTGCCCAACCAAGTATTCATCTGTCTGCTGCTTTCTGGGCTGCTTTTGGTTAGAGAATCCCTCATTGATTTGGCCCTTCTAAATGTTAGACCTAGCCTATGAGGAGCCTTTTTACCAATTATCGGGTCATTTTTTATAAGGTGCCAATATTTCTGTAGAATTGTTCTTATTTTACCCTCCTGTTTGTTAAAAGTTGTGATAAATCTAAATTGTCCCGATTTCTTGTATTCTTTTTTCTTAATTGTTCTCTGAAAGTCTAACTGTTCTCTAGGTATTGCCTTTGCCTTTCTCTTTGCTTCCTTAATGTTATTACAAGTATAGCCTTTTTCTAGAAACCTACAGGTCATTTCCTTCAAAGCTTCCTCCTCTCCCTGTTCGTTACTACAGTTCCTTCTTATTCTTAGGCTTTCACCATATGGTATACTCTTTTCGAGATTCCGGGGATGAAAGCTTGTCGCATGCAGAAGTGTATTTCTTGCCGTAGGTTTTCTAAATAGTTTGTTTTGCAGTTTTCCATATTCAACATACACTGTTAAGTCAAGAAAGTCAACATTGATTTCACTTACTGTGCTAGTAAAATGCAAATTCAAATCATTTATGTTTATATTTTCTACAAACTGTCTGGCACTTGCAGTTAATCCCCTCCAAATAACAAAAATATCATCTATAAAGCTACACCATAAAATCACAGATTCGGACCATTCTTATTGGAAATTGGCCTGTAGCACCTGCTACTCCCACCAGCCCATATGCAAATTAGCATAGCTGGGGGTGAAGCAGGTGCCCATAGCCGGCCCTCTGACTTGATGGGACAATTCTTTGTTGAATAAAAAGAAGTTATTTTCTAAACATCTTTTAATCATAGTCAGGATAATTTTCATGTGTTTCCATAAATTGAGAGGTTTAGATCCCATGAAGTGCTCTACTGCTTTCAAGCCATCACCATGTTGTATGCTTGTATATAATGTTGACACATCAATCACTATAAGCACATAATCGTCCTCCCATGGGATGTCAAACACCTTTTTTTTTTTTAAATCGCCTGTATATTTTAAATACGAGAGAAGGTTGATCACAAAATCTCTTAGGAAATGATGTACAAATCTGGACGTATTTTCACACGCACTTCCTAGCGCAGAAATTATGGGGCGCCCTGGAGGTTTCATTCTATCTTTGTGTATTTTGGGTATTAGATAAAACACAGGGATTTTAGGTTTGTCTATGCATAAAAACTGGTACTCATCAGGGCTTAATAATCCTTGATCCCTCCAATTCATCTATTCATCAGTATATTGTGGTTTGGCCAATCTCAAAGTATCTTGTGTAACTCAACAACGATCATCATTCAATTGTAAATATGCTTCATTCATTTATTTATTCATAGGCCACAAGACTACATTTCCTCCTTTATCAGAGTTCCTGATAACACAGTTTGTTTCATTTCCTAGTTTTTTCATTAAAGTATCATACTGATTTATCTACTAGGCTTTATACTGCATTTTCTTTTCAGTGTTGGTGTATAGATCGTTCACTTCTTGAATGACTAGATCATTAAAAATATCAATGGAATCCTTGGGGGTAATCGTTGTAAGTTTAGACCTAGGTTTGAATTCCCTCAGGACACTGCTATATACATCCGATCCTTGATGTGTTACAATGTCCAATTCTGTTACTGGGTCCTGTATTCCAATGTCCTCATTTTCTAGTCTATTTCATAATAAGTAAACGTGACTGGTCAATCACCAGTTCTTCAGTAATGCTATGATAAGTTAATAATCAACTGTAAATGCCTGTATCTCATTGTCACATCCAAAGGAGAGTACTCACTCTCCTTTGGATGTGACAACGAGATACAGGCATTTACCTTCTGACCTGTGGAATAAACAATACGATAAAAAGAGGAGTTGATTATTAATAAGGCTCCCTGTTTTCCGTTTTTACAGATTTTTACAGATAAATACAGACAGAAAATATTTGCTTTCTTGTCTGTATTTAATTTTGAATGTGGATAAAAACGGAAAGTGGATTGCTTTTTGAGTAATTCTAAATATTGTCTGCCATGACTGCCAGGCCAATAGCTGTGTGGATTGATAGGTAAAGAGTTAAAAAAGAAAGGAATTTTAGTAAACTGGATTTAACATCAGTAGATATGCACAAGGTTGATACTGAAAGTTGCATATTTTCATATAAGTGCATTGATTTATCTTCTGCGGATATTCACAGCACTGATACCTGGCAGGCATTCAAGCACGAGTGCATATTTATCGGTTAAATAAATGGGGAAATATACTAATTTCAGCTTCATTTCTCCATAAAACCCCAAATACATATGGATAAATACAGATAAAATTATCAAAAAATAAATATGGATAAATACAGACGGAAATGTCAGAAAAATAAATACCATAAAACTGGGAGCCCTAATTATTAACTTATCATAGAATTACTGAAGAACTGGTAATTGACCAGTCACGTTTACTTATTATGAAATAGATGGTTGATGACGGCAGCCCTGATGAAGTCAGAGGTGTATGTACCTAACTGCAGAAACACGTGTTGGCTACAGAAGTTACCCGAGTGACTATGAAGTGTATTATGAACACCAATTGAAATGTGACGAAGAAAGAAAAAAAAAGAACGAAGAACAAAGAACTTTTTTGTACTCATATAACACAGTTTTTTTAAATATGTTTGGCACAGAGCTCCAAAACATCTTAAGATGTGCCTGCTCCGCAATGAGCTGGCAGTCATTTCGGGAAGACTGGTCCATTTACGGCCTCCTAAGCTTCAACACCGCGGACCCTTCCTACATCTGCGTGTCGCATACCCGCAAGCATAATTGGCCTGCTTCTGTCTTTAATGTTGCCACCACCTTGCTGCCCCGGAATGTCACAGAAAAAGGCACCCTGAACAGACTAATTTCAAATGGGTCACTGCTAGGTAACTGCATTCTTCGTGCAATGCCCCTAACACTGTCTTTAGCCTCTCAAATGCTATGGGCAGTCTCTCATCCTTGGGAGCCGCCTGCATGTACCCCACCCTCTCATGGCAGCCCTACAATCTGTAATGCCCAATCCTACAGGAACTGCGCTGTTATGGCCAATCAAGTACAGCCTACATATACCGCCCTCACGATCAGTCGTTGATTGACTTGACCTTTGTTTGAGATAGATATTGGATAAGCTGGAATTGCCCTGCCACTTTCTTTGGGACAATCACTAATGGAGATATTGTGAAATGCGGCAACAGAGGATCTTGGAAAGGGCTTGCAATGCGTCCCAGCCACAATTCCTGTGACACTTTCTGCCTCACTTGCTACTCAACTGATTTCAGGTTCTTGCTAAATTTGTCTACTGGCGGGTTCTCTGTACAGAAAAGTGAAACCCTTGTTGAATCATTTTAACAACAGCTGTGAGTCATCTTGTTTATGGTACACCATAAGTAATTGTCTGAGGACGGCAGCTTTTATAGTTGTGGGTACCCTAAATGTTACTTTGTGACTGTTTGTTGGGCCTTTACCTGTCCGTAACTTCACAAAGTATGCCACTGCTGATAAATGTGACTGTGCCCACACCTTGCTCCGCCAGTTGCTATAATCCCAGAGTATAAACTTTTCTACTCCTGCTGTTGCTTGATTCCCTTTCAGCTCCCTTAACCCTGTTACTTGCTGGAACTAGAAAGTTGCTAGGCACTGATGGTACTTGCTAAATTTGTCTACTGGCGGGACTGGCTGTCTTGGGCGCCAGTGCATTGTCCACCAGTACTCCTGAGATAGGTCTACCATGTCCCATAGCTATGACAGGAATGCGGTCAACTCTTGGTCTGCTTGGGGTACTTGATGCACTGCAATCGAAAAGGCGCATTGGCCACTGACTTAGTAGAACCCAGTAAATAGTAAATGCCTTGCCCTTCACTCTACATTTGCGCTTAACTGGCCGCTATTCACCACTGCATCACTGCACGATTATCAGACCATAGTGCAATCTGTCTGTTCAACAGCCTCCTGCTCCTCCAAACAGGAAGGCAACCACTATGGTGAAAACCTCCAACAGTGTTATTTCTTTTGTAATGCCCTCTTCCTTCCAGAAATCAGGCCACTTGGCCACACACCCTGCAGTGTCCAGTATTGTGCCAAAGACCCCGCTGCCCACTGCATTGTTGAACAGTTCCAACCTCATGTCTCCTTTTACTCCTGGTGTCGGCCTAACATTGTGCTGTTTTTTTGCTGAGGTCCTTGGTTAGTTTTCCTAGCTGTTTCACCAATGCCCTGCAGGATGGGATACCTCTCCCTGAGAAAGCGAGTTTGCCCAGGAGCGGTTGTATTCCACCCAGTGTTACCTTCCCTTTGCTCGCCATAATCTCTATTGCTTGCATTAGGTCGGTGACCTTGTCCATGGTTAACCTGCAGACCCTTTGGGTCAAGTAGAGCTCAATCCCCAGGAAGGCCAACTTCATTGTGGGGTTCATGGTCTTGTCCTGCGCTATTAGTACCCCGAGCAGCTCTGCCAATAGCAGAAAGGCATCAAGTAGGGTCTGGCATTGCCCCGAGCGTGGTTGTCCCACAAAGAGGAAGTCATCCAGGTAGTGCAGAGTCCCCCTGCAGGATGCTGCTCATTCAGTACCCATTCTAGAAAAGTACTGAAGGTATCAAGTTAAGAGCATGATATGGAGCAGCCCCTGGCAAGCTTTTATCAAATTAGAATTGGCAATCAAATTAGGAACCCAACGGGAAAGTTGTAGGCTTGGATGGGTAGCAGCAAGATGGCCGACTCTGTGTCTGGTTTGGCCGTCAAGGCAGACTAGTCCGCATTTCTGACCAATTCAATGGCTTCATCAGAAGTTGCATTTGCCACCGAGCAGTGCTCCTGCTCAATCCAGTTGTTGATTGACTTTTAAAAAAAATCTTTTTATTGAAAACAAAAACAACGGCTTCGCACATCGTGTTATAATAAGAGGGTTCATTTCCAATACATATACAGTGAGTCTTGATAGTTCAGAAAGCCAATCTGTAATGCCCAATCCTACAGGAACGTCGCTTTTATGGGCAATCAAGTACAACCTACATATACCGTACTAATGATCAGTCGTTGATTGACTTGACCTTTGTTTGAGATAGATATTGGATAAGCTGGAATTGCCCTGCCTCTTTCTTTGGGACAATCACTAATGGAGATATTTTGAAATGCGGCAACAGAGGATCTTGGAATTAAAATCGCCCGCCATTATAATTGGATCCGGGAAGTCCAACAATTCCAGGAGTAAGTTACTAAATGAAGTTGGATTATCTAAATCCGGGCCGTAATATCCTACCAGCGTATAGCTCTGGTTATAGCAACTCAATTTAGTTATTACCCATCTACCTAGCTTATCAACTCTACTATCTCCAATAGTTATCTGAGGGTTAGATTTTACAAGAATCGCCACTCCTCTTATAGTGAGTTGATGATCCGTACATATTACCCTCTGAAGCCATCTCCTAGACTTAGAAATCTCCATTGTTTCCTTGCTAGTTAAATGAGTCTCCTGGAGAAATATAATTTGAGCAGGGACATCCCTTATATATTGCAAGAATTTTTCCCTTCTTTGCCTCACCCTAAGGCCATTAACATTCCAAGATAAAAACTCTTTCTGGGCCGTCCTCCTAATACTCATTATGCTTCATAGCTTTCACCCATCCCATACAACCAAAGTTCCTAAACATTAGAAAAGGACAAATATTTTTTGTATTTTTTCCCTTTGCTCCCCCACCCGTGCCTTCACCTGTACTTTCCCCTTCCCCTCCCTTGGAAAACCCTCCTCTTTCTCCTTCATAGCCTAAGCCAAGCCTAAGCCTTAAGGAGGCTTCCCGGGTTAAAGAGCTGTTGTAAAAAAAAAAAAAAAATGTATGCATATATACAAAACCCAGTGAAAGATGTGATTTCTTTTTAAAACTAAGAGCAAGATACAACAAATACAGCAAAGTAAGAAACAGAGGATATCAGCGTATAAATAGGGTGATGAAGGCCATAAAGGCGGTAGTCAAAAAGGACCGAGAAACTAAGAAAAACCATCCTCATCATCCTACTTCACACTGGTATCAGATAAAGATCTAAGGAATTCTTCGGCTTCGTCTACTCTTCGAAAAGTCTGCATTTTATTGTTATGCATCACCCTCAAACTAGCAGGAAATCTTAACTGTGCTGTCGCACCCCATTTTCTAAAAGGTTCAATCAGGTTACCAAACTCCCATTGCTTATTAGCTGTTATTTGGGAGACATCCGATCTAATATCAAAGTTAATTCCACCTACTGATAAATTCTTTTGTTTTAGGGCTCTTGATAATATTTCTTCCTTTATTTTATACGTAAGAAAATTAACTAGGATTCTCCTGGGTTTTAGCTTCTTTGGATTTAACCTAAAAGGGTCTCTATGAACCCTTTGCATATCTTTAACCAGATCTTCTTCAGAGCAATCCATATGCACTGCCAATTTAATCAGCCGAGCCACAAAGGCCTTGATGTCCTCTCCTCTGACCCTTCCGGGATTTTTAGAATGCGGAGATTATTTCTTCTCTGATTATTCTCCATTGATTCCAACTTTTCCTTCAATATGGCCTCATTCCCTTTTAAAACCATGATCTCCTTTGAATTAGCCTCAGACTGTACTGTTAGATCTTTTACTGAGCTTTCCAGCTGTGAAGTCCTAGCTGCGATGTCATCCAATTTTTCTCCAGACTGTCACAGGAAGCTCTAATCTCTTTTTGATTAATTTCAGAAGTTTCGAATCTATTCCTAACCTCAATAGTTAGTAGCTGTATAAGGTCCGAAACTGACTGGGGTTGTAGATATTCTTGTGGTTTACCTTGCATTTGAATCTGGCATACGTCTTTCGTAGGATGTTCCCCCCTGCACATTCCTGAAATTCTGGGGAAGCTGTACTATTTATTCTTGCTGGGAGGAAACATCCATATTTCCAGCGGGGAGAACATTCCTACCTCTTCCTGCCCAGCCTTTTGTATTTCCGGGGGTGTTAGGAGGGGCATTTTTTGGCCTCAAAAGATTCTGCCAACACTTGATATTTATTAGGACTTAAAAAGTCTCGATTTCCACCCCCCCCTTCTCCTTTGAGATTACCGAATCCAAAGTAGGATTTTAATGTGGTGTTAGACGATAGGCTAGATCGCTCCACTAAAAGTAGAGCGATTACCCATAATAAATTACGCTCTCTAATTATAAACTCAATAAAGAATCTGGGTTGGTGTGACATTTGGCGGGAAAGACAGGGGTCCTTAAAAAGTTTTACGTTTAATAATAAAAAATATGGCCACCAATCGAGAATAGATTTTTTTTTGATCGACCAAGGTATAAAAGACCAAGTTAGGGATGCTAGTCATGTTGGCGCCCATTTATCGGATCACGTGGCCATTTCTCTACTTTTGGCTCCTCAAAACACGCTGCGCCAAAGGAGATGGACCTTTGATCGCACAATATTGGCCGATGATGGGGTGATGGAAGAACTGGGGTGGATTCTCAATGGTTCTTTGAACAGAACTTAGATAGTGCCCCAATAGGTACAGTATGGGATGCTTACAAGGCCTTTTTAAGAGGGAGGGTAACATCTATCCAGTCCTATAAAAATAAGCAACGGAGGGGAGAAATTGCTACCATTGAAGATCAGATTAAGCAGTTAGAACAAAAGATACAGGACAAAGAAATACTACAGGAGTCCGGGGCTGCCGCTATTGAGACCCTTAAAGTGGAGCTAGCAGGTGTTTTGGAAGGCAGAGTGCAGGAGAGATGGCTAGTGAGCAGACTGGCCCATTTTAATTATGGAGAGGGATGTGGCAAATTACTTGCCTGGAAGATAAAAAATGATCAAGCAAAAAACTTCATAAAAGAATTAAAGCTGGAGGGGTCAGAGGATCTAGCCAGGTCAAGGGAAGATATAGAACAGGCTCTGATTGATAATTTTGGGGAAGTATATTCTGAAACTTTAGTTATGCAGGGAGAGGAAGTGATAAACTGGTTGGGCAAAGAAGTTCCCCATAAGTTGTCTGATCCCCAAAGGGAAGAAATGAATAGCTCAATTCTTGATTTTGAAATTAGAAATGTTATCAAAGCCAGGAAAGCAAACAAGGCAGCAGGACCAGATGGTATCCCGGTGGAGGTATATAAAAAACTGGAGAAATTTTTGGTCCCGGTAATGGTTAGATTGTTTACTGAGATTTTTGAAGGGGGTAAGGAGCTCCCTCAATCTTGGAATGAGGCCATTGTCACTCTGATCCTCAAGGTAAATAAACCACCTAACTGTTGCGACTCTTATAGGCCTATCTCATTGCTTAACTCAGATTATAAGATCTTTACGAAGCTATTAGCAGATAGGCTGAGTGGAGTATTGGATGTGTTGCTGCACGAGGATCAGAAGGGCTTTGTGCGGGGCAGGGGCATCAAAGAACTAACCTACAATCTAATTGGGGCTGCCGACATAGCAACCACTCACAAATTACCATTGGCAGTTATTACGGTAGATGCGACTAAGGCCTTTGACCGGGTCAATTGGTCTTATTTGCAGGAAATTCTACAGCTGTCCAATCTGGGGAAAACTTTTGTAGGGCAATAGCTCTTTTATATAAGAATCCTACTGCCAGGGTTTTGGTGAATGGAAACATTTCTAATAGTTTCAACATCTATAGGGGGACTAGGCAGGGGTGCCCGCTGTCTCCCCTACTTTTTAACTTGTACATAGAGCCACTAGCCGAAAAGATAAGGGGTCATGTGAATATACTTCCTTTTAGATTTCGGGAATGGGAGAAAAAAGTAGGGCTTTATGCAGATGACCTAGTAGTGTATACCTCAGATCTTGATACAGCACTACCAATAGTATACGACCTAGCAGCACAGTTTGGGCGGCTCTCTGGTTACGAGATTAATGAAAATAAAACAGTCGTAATGAAGTGGAATATTAACTCACAATTGAGCTGCATAAAGGAAGAAATGAGGTACCTAGGAATTCAAATCGTGCAGAAAATAGAACAAATTCCCGAAGTCAATTTCCAAAAGGTCAAAAGGCAGTAGAGAAACTCTTACTTAGCTGGGCCCACCTTCCTTTAACAATTTACGGCAGAATAAATCTAGTAAAAATGGCAATTCTTCCTAAATTTTCTTTTTTGTTTCAAAATATTCCAATGGCCTTTAAGGAAGTTTGGCTTAAAAAATCTCAATCCAGGGTAACAAGCTTTATCTGGGCGTCGAAAGGTATGAGAATTGCATGGAAAAAGCTTAGAAGGCAATATGACAAAGGGGGGCTACGACTCCCGGATCTGTCTTATTATGCTTGGTTGTTTTTATTAAGAGGAGGAAAATGTTTATTAAGCAAGCCAGACTGTTCTGATATTGGGAGAATGTTCAAAGCCATGGTATCTGATGTACAAGGGGGCGAGCAGGAGTTTATACATAAATACGGAGATCCACGCTATTTTAAAAAAGTGAGGTTAAAGACTTTGCAAAGCTTTGCAATAACTTGGTACAAAATTAGGAGAGTTTCTAATATAAACTACTACAGTGGACTGGCTCCTGTGTGGGACTCCCGGGCTCTCCGGAATGGTCAAAAGATTGCCTGGCTCGTCCTTTGAAAGAAGCGGGGATAAAAACTTGGGGTCAATTGGTGGTTGATGGAGTACTGATTTCCTGGGAGGAGGCCCAGGAGTTAGCGGATGGGCAACTTTCGAAATTTAAATATCTTCAAATTAAAAGTTGGACCCTTACGGATGGACTTGGCGCAGGACAATCTAATGTACTAGAATCTTTGATAAAATCTGAAGGATCCCGTGGAAAAGAGGTGGCAAGATGGTATTGGAGCCTACTGGAGAGTTCGGATGGAGATTTTAACCTGCCTGCAACACTGTGGGATAAGAGCTTGCCGGGAGAGCAATCTACAGATTTATGGCAAGTATCTTGCAACATGCTATACTCCACAGTCCGTGCCGCAAATTTAAGGCGGAACCATCTCTTCTGTCTCCATAGGGTTTACTGGACACCATATAAGCTGGCAAAATTTGTGAAAGGTGTCATTCCGAGGTGTCCCAAATGTGGGGAAGAAAAAAGTAATGATGAGCATATGTTCCTGGATTGTCCGGTACTCCGAGATTTTTGGTGGGACGTGAGTAACACGGTATCTTTAATACTTGGAGATCCACTCCAGGTAAGCATATCCCTTGTTTCCTTTGGGCTCCCGGTAAATTATGAAACTCTATCACAAAATACAAAAAAATTAATTTTTTGTTTAATACTGCTTGCCCGCAGAGAAATTTGCAAGTATTGGATTAAAGTTATGCCCCCGAATAAGGCAGAATGGTTGGCTTCTGTTAAATATACGGTTAAGATGGATAGAGCTTCAAAGCATAAGCGTAATGAGTTTTGGCTTCCTTTTGAGAATTGGATACCCCCTTTGTAAATATAAATATATAATTATTGTCCTATGATTAGGCCTTTATACCATATTGCTTGATTACCCCGGTGGTGCCTTTGAGAGGGTCGGGCCGTTTGTAAGGCTTCCTATGGTCGGAGTACAAGAAGCAAGGTATAAAGTGACCCATCTCAGGTCTAACCACAAAAGGGCTCCGGATGGTGCTACTCTTAGGGAGACCCCGGAGTTTTAGTTCCTATACCTTTCTGTGAACCTGGGCTGATGAGGACAAAAAAAAAAAAAAACAGAGGATCTTGGAAAGGGCCTGCAATGCGTCCTAGCCACAGTTCCCATGCCACTTTCTGCCTCACTTGCTACTCAACTGATTTCAGATTCTTGCTAAATGTTTCTACTGGCGGGTTCTCTGTATGGAAAAGTGAAACCCTTGTTGAATCATTTTAACAACAGCTGTGAGTCATCTTGTTTATGGTACCCGATAAGTAATTATCTGAGGATGGCAGCTTTTATAGTTGTGGGTGCCCTAAGTGTTACTTTAGTGGCTTCCTCCCACAATTCCTGCTCCGCATTATCCTTTTTGACTCACTCACTGGTGGTGCCCCGCCACGGCATGAGCCCCTTGCTCCCTATTGCTTCTTTATGGGGGTTCTTTTCCTCACCTGCCCCTATTCTCCTGCTACATACGCTTACTGGATGTCCTCCGCCGCATGTGCTGCAGATGTGCCTGAATGTACATGAAGGCCACCTTTTACATTCGACCGTATCAAAATCCCAACAAACAGCTGAGGACTCTTTTCCCCGGCTTGGCTTTGAAATTCCTCCCTCATTCGTACCGGTCCAGCTTTGCTTTACCTGCAGTGTACCAAGAGGGGCAATCACTCCTGCTTGCGCACTCCCTTGCTACCACCATCACAGAGGTGTTCCTGGCTACATCTTGGTGGTCCTGCTTGATGGACGGACAGTTTTGCATCTTCAGCGTAAACCCCTTGTCATAGTCTAGTCATGTGTCGTCCTGCAATATATGCTGCACCACATCAATCTTATGCTCATAAAGCTATAATGCTGCTGCGCTCTGCAGGAATATTTCAAATATCATGCATGCCATAGTTCTGAAGAAGTGCAACCAATTCTCTATGGACCTCTCTTTCCTGACCTTGCACGTCTCTGGTTTTTATCCTCATCCTTTTTGTCATGGATCAGCAGATCCAGACCTGCCTGCTGGATCTCCAAGAGTGAAAAGATATCATATTCCGTTCTCCAGATCCTTTCTTTAACAGACAGGTATGTGGTTCACTAGCTCAGTCTCGCTGGCTCTCATCGGGGGATTATCTGGTGACACCCTATAATAACTGGTTAGTTGTCCAACCAGCGATAGGTTAGTGGCCCCTCCCCCCAAGCCAAGCTATAACGGGTTGTGCTGTGCCCAGCAGATCCCTGCTGCACTGTTCCCCAGTTGACGGCATGCCCGCTGCTTGCATATGTTGGTCTGGGTGCACTGCCCTGGCTCACACTGTGCCACCTGTTCATTGTTGCTGCATGCTCGGGCCCATGCTCAAGGGCGGCCTTGTGACACTGGAGCAGAATTCTGTGTCTGACCTTGTGCCCAGGTGCTCACTGCACCCTGATATGCATCCTTTTGCCACCTGCCCCTCCTTGCCATAGGGGCTCTAGCCAGCTGTGCTGTGCCATTAGGTGAGGAGGCATCTGAGACATGGCCATTGCCTGACTAGCCCCGCTGGCCCCTGCAACTTACACTGCCTAAAGCGTATGTTGCGCCTTTAGATATTGCGTCTACACCCCGTGTTGTTTGTTTGTTCCCACTGCATATTGACTCTTGCTGTCTGCCCTAGCTGCTGGTGCATGTGCTCCCATGTGGCCTGGGGTGTTGCTCACTGTTCTATGCCCCCTCATGTCGCCTGGACACTCCCATACCGTAGCTGCGCTGGTGCCTGTGTAAAGGCGTAGCTTGGGCCTGGCTGAGCTGTTGTGGTGCTGTTGTCTGATCCCACCTGTGTGCCATCATATTTTATGCCAGATGCAAGCCCCTAGCCAGCCCCCCTTGCCGCCTGCAGTGCATCAATTGCCATGCCTATTGCAAGCCCTGTGCCATCCCCACTCTGTCGGCTCACCATTTGTTTGATGTTGTGTGCCACTCGTGCCGACCTCGCCGTGTGCCCCCATGCTATCTTCAGGTGTCAAGAACTTTCCTAAGCCTTGTGCCTGCAGCCTGTTCCTGCTGCAGCAATTGGTGTCTCTTGCCTTTTTTTGTGCACCCCTCACTTGAATCGCCGTGGTGGCTTCAGGCACTGCATGGTCAAGGCTTTCACTTCTCACCCGCAATCCACTTTTCTTGTTCGCCAACCTTTGTTTACTTGCGATATGCTGTTCTGTTCTCTTAGTGTGTGGTATCTTTGTTGAGGCGTTCTACGATGCTGCTCAATTTGCGGTGGTACCTGTGGAAGAGGATCGCCCAAGACTTGTCACATTAATCATCATGAACCAGTCCTTGCCACACGATCCTGGTACTGCCTGCACCATTTCTATTATGTGCTGCATGTCTTCCTCTTGGTCAAACTCCCGCATGGTGGTCTACGACCTCGAGGCTTGATTGCTTGTAATTACCTTCCGCCGAATTCTAGGTTCAGAGTCAGACCACTGCAAATCCTAGGTTTCTTCTGCCGGCAGTCCTTCTTCCTCTTGCCGGTACTGTGCTGAGGTCTGTCGCTGCCATGGGGGCACCCTGCCCCACCTGCTCCTTGCAACTTTGCCTCATTTCGAGGGAGCCAGGGCAGCTTAAGCAATGGGCACTGGCTGCTGCAGGCGGCTCCTGCAAAGCTTCCTTCCTAGCGTGCGGTTGTGGGTCTCGCTTGCCCCCATGCCTGGCCTTGAATCCTGATTTTGCAGGGGGTATCCTGATACGAGTAAGTTGGGGGCAGGGCAGAGGCCGATACTCTTCAACTACGGCGACCAGAACAAAGAAGTAAGAGCCCAAGCCATCCAAGGGTGCCGCAACAAACACCTTCGGACCATCATCCTGCGACAGCCAGGGATCACCCTGGAAGATATCCTTATCTTGGCACGGTCGCATGAACTATCAGATGCCAGGGCGACGGTAGTGGACTCCGCACTCGCCCACCAAATGGAGAAGCCAGTGATGGTCAAAACTGAAAGAGCGGATGCAGTGCGGACCCCATCCAGAGGCACCCGGGGGCGATGGCCGGCCAAACACCAGCGAGGACCACTCTGTGGTTACTGCGGGAATGAGGAACACCCACCAGAAGAATGCCCTGCACAGGGCAGGACGTGCTTCAAGTGCGGCATCCCCAATCACTATGCAAGTGTTTGCAGAGGAGGGACCCGGAGCCGATGGGCTCGCGGAAGACGACCCCCGTCCAAAGCAGTATGACACTTATCGCTCGAAGAGGCAGACATCCCGAAAACGACGAAAGCACCAACAAATCGGAGGCAGTATTTGGAAGACTCCTCCACGGAAGACGACGCAGAGTGTTATCTCATATCATTTGCCAGTGACCTCAAAAGACGACGGCGACCACAGCCCACGTGCGCCATCGAGATTGCAGGATCACCAGTCACAGCCCTAATCGACACAGGGGCGTCGGTGAACGTAATGGGGTGCCAGCAGTACAGACAGTTGAAGCCAAAGCCAGCCCTGACCCCTTCGCACGTGAAAATCCTGACTTAGGGTAGCCAGACGCCGTTACCTCTCAAAGGCAAGATGACGGTGCAAGTCAAGTCGGACAATCACAAAGTCACCACGACGTTCCACGTGATAGACCGAGAGGCAGACATTTTAGTGGGAAGCCACACGGCCGAAGATCTCGGGCTGGTGACGTTTGCCAACGCGGTCAAGACACTACGGCCCGATGACATCCTCGAGTTGATCCCACAACTCTTCAAAGGTCTCGGGAGCATGAAGAGGCCACCGGTAAAGCTACACATTGATAAGGCAGTGAAGCCAGTTGCCTTGCGACACCGCCGCATACCATTTCATCCCAGGCCGCTCGTGGAGCAAGAGCTGCATAGCCTAGAGCAGCAAGGAGTAATAGAGAAGGTCACGGGACCAACACCGTGGGTGTCAACCATGGTCATAGCTGAAAAACCAAAGCAGCCAGGGAAGATCAGACTCTGTATCGACATGCGCATGCCCAATCAAGCAATAAAACGGGAGAGACATCTAACACCAACGGTCGACGACATCCTGGCTGATCTCAACGGCTCCCGATGGTTTTCCAAGCTCGATCTAAACGCTGGCTACCACCAGATGAAGTTGGCGGAAGAAAGCAGATACATTACGACGTTCTCAACCCATCTGGGGCTACGTCGCTACAAAAGGTTGAATTTTGGTATCTCTTCAGCAGCGGAGATATTCCAGAATGCAGTCAGGGAAGTGCTGTCGGGACTTCAGGGAGTCCTCAACGTCAGTGACGATATACTCATACATTCGGCAACTCTCAAAGACCATCATCGTCACCTCCGAGCCACCCTTCAACGCCTAGCCGATCATGGGGTAACCCTTCACCGGGACAAATGTCAGTTTTTCCAAAAGTCCATTGAATTCTTTGGCTACATGTTCAGCCAGGAAGGAGTGCAGGTAGATCCTAGGAAATCGCCGGCTATTCAGCAAGCCCCTGCGCCCACCACAGCATCGGAAGTTCGGAGCTTCATGGGCATGGCCACCTACTGTGGGCAGTTCATACCAAACCTTGCCACAGTCGCCGAACCTCTAAGGGCTCTAACCAAGAAAGATGCAGTATGGAAGAAGAAGAGGCATTCCAAAGAGTAAAGTCGACCCTGTTGAGTAACACTACCATGGCCTACTTCGACACTACCCGGCGAACAGAGGTGGTAGTGGACGCCAGTCCCGTGGGGTTGGGAGCACTCCTCGCCCAAGAGACAGAACCAGGGAAGTGGCCACCACTGGCATTCGCAAGTAAGGCTCTCACTCCAACGGAAGCCCGCTACTCACAAATAGAACGAGAGGCGTTGGCTATCAAATGGGCTTGTAACCACTTTCACCTCTATGTCAGCGGGCATCCCTTCAAGGTTGTGACTGAACACCAGCCACTGCTCCCGTTATTCAGAGGTACTGCTCCGCATCCACCCCCTTGAATCGAAAGGTGGGCGATACAACTACAGCACTACCAGATGGAGCTAGAATACAGACCCGGAGCTAAGAATCCAGCCGACTTCCTGTCGCGGCATCCCCCGGATCTACCACCAGGAGACACCGAACAGGAACAATGTACAGAAGAGTATGTCCACATGCTGTCGCAGTGGGCCTGTCCACGAGCCCTCACAGTGGAAGAAATAAAGGCGGAGACCAATAATGACGTGGTACTTCAGAAAGTATTGGAAGCCCTGCACGGAGGATCGTGGGAAGGTTTCCTTCAGAACATCAACGGCTGGAACGAACCAGACCGGGCCCGGCTGGGGAAAATCTGGAGAGTCCACGATGAGCTAAGCACTACCGATGGTGGCATGGTGCTTAGGGGGTCACGGATCGTTATCCCAGTCGGTCTCCAAGAACGGGCGACAGTCCTTGCACATCAAGGCCATCAAGGGACAGTGAGTATGAAATCACGGATGAGAGAAGGTGTGGTTCCCTGGCCCCGAGGCGGCTGTAGACACCGTTGTCAGGAACTGTCGCACCTGCCAACTCACCAGTAGCCCAGAAGTACCGGCGCCTGTGATAACAGAGGAGCCTGCACCCACTCCGTGGTCGTGGGTGAGCTTAGACTTTGGGAGTTTCCCGGACTGACGAGTAACCGCCGTCCTGGTCGACAGTTACACGAAGTACCCCATCGTCGAACTCATGCCATCCACCTCATTCAACCATTTGCAGCCAGTATTGGAGAAGATGTTCGCCCTCTTCGGACTGCCACAGGTCATCAAAACCGACAACGGGCCACCGTTCCAAGGAGGAGAATTCAAGGAGCTATTAACACAGCTGGGAGTCAAGCACCACTGCATCACCCCGCAATGGCCACAGGCCAACGGCGAAGCGGAACGCTTCATGCGGATGCTAAATAAGATCCTTCGGATAGCGGTGGCGGAGCTATCCGATCAAGAAGTGGCTCTTCAACGATTCCTAAGAGAGTACCGCAGCACCCCCCACTGCACTACCCAACGGTCGCCGTGGGCGCTAATTCTAGCTGGTCCCAGGCGGGACACTATTCCAGTGGCAGATAACTGGGTGCCTGAACCATATCACGCAAGCTCGACGAATGGTAACCAACGACAAAGCTAGCCACCGAAGAAGAGCAAGGCCCAGAGTCATAGCGCCAGGGTGCACCGTCCTGGTATGGCACCGCCGCAGCAGAGGGAAGTTCCGCACAATGTATAAACCAGGACTGTGGACAGTACTGAAGCTCAACGGGACTGCCCTCACCGCCAGGAAAGGAGGAGAGACCATCACCCGCAACATCTCCTGGTTCAAAAGAGTGCAACCCGACGATGCCGAGCTGTCGCATCCCAGTGAGCTGACGGCAGGGGAGACCCCAAGTGAAGGACCATCACCGCGCTCAGCCGAAACTCAGACCAGAGATCGCGAGACTCTCACACCAGCAACGGACGTTGACCAAAGTAACAACACTGAGACTCCGGTGGCCATCAGCCAGATGAGAAGTCAATGAGACTCACAGCACAGATACAATTTAAGACCAAATCCCAGACCGAGTCAGAGACTGGCAGATTTTGTGTGTTAATCAGTCGTTAATGTTTTGAACACCAACTTGGGATGGGATGTAACGGTCTAGTTGTCCTTGCAGCAAGGAACCCATAGCCCGGAAGGGCACGCACACATTGTATCACTCTCTGGCCAGGCGTGGCCAGAGAGCTTAAATAAACGGGCGGACGTCTCTCGGGACTTCCGGCCCATCACAGTGTTCATGTGTCTGCATGTCTCTTGTTAGCTTCAGCTGCTGGGTTAAAGGCCGTGGTTCTAGGGCAACATAACATCAGACAGTAAATCTGGTGACTTATAGATGGAGCGCTTCTTTTGTCATTGAACAGGGGATAACCATCCATAGTTGGTCTCTGAAATAAGCACCAGTTTTAGAAGTCTTTGCTGAGACATCGTGGTATATTGCTTTCTTTATATTCACAGCCAATTACACTTTATGGAAAATGAGTTTAACACACCACCAGGCTAAAGGATCTAAATAGCAGCACCACACTTCTGTTCACAGGGTCATTGGGTTGGAGGTGGATGAAGGCGCTGACACTACTGAAGATATAGGGATCAATGGTTTACACTAGCACTAAACCATGGCTATCATATGACTGCCAGTGAGGTTAATATCAATAACAAACAAGCAACAACTATGTGGGAGGGGGTGGGAAGGATAGGGCAAGCAATGACGTTGCCGGAGTGGGTGGGAGGGGCAGGAGCAAGCTGCAAAAACATTCACTCTTATGGAGTGTTAGCCTAATAATAACCAGAAGGAGAGCATCACATCACGCTGCCTCAACCCTCAGGGGAGAAGTAACTTACTGGCAACACCACAAGACTTTAGAACAGAGAGGCAGAAGTAAGAAGTTGCAAACACAGTTGCCAAGGCGATCTCAACTAAAGCTCATAGCTGCCAAGGTTTCAGATTGCCATGTGTGACATTTTCATAATTTCAGCGAAATTATGAGTGACATTTCAGCGACTATGAGTGACACTTTATCGCGAGCAAAAATCATGCAATGAAGACGAGGGAAACTTCTAAATATCAGAAATTACAGCCATTTGAGCAACCAGAAACTCCAAGAAGTTTTTGAAACTGCTGCAGAGCACTGAGTGGCAGCAGGCTGCCTCACAGTGAGATAATACGACGAAGTAAGTAGTAGTACTTACGTTTACAGCTTCAACTTTTTCTGCTAGTAAAGTTGAGTGGAGCGTCTAGTGGTGCAGGCTCTGTGTGCTCTCCCCGCACTGTACGCAGCGCCCGCCCGATGCAGCCACTGACCAGGCAACCAGGACTGGAGGCCTCATGATCATCATGCCGCGCCGGCGCTGCCATCTGCATGATTCATTGTGAGACTCACTCACTCACTGAGTCTCACCGGCGGCGGCGCGTGACGCGGTCGACGACGCGATGCAGCTCACTGACTGCAGAGTGTCACTGACTCTGATGTCTGCCGCCCCGTGAGTCAGTGTGAGACTGACCTCGCCCTGGTCGCGCCGGTGTCCAATGCAACGCACCGGCCGGGGTAATTTTACTGCGCACCACGGTACCAAGTGAGGCTGGCTGCGGCCACTATAGCAGTGCGCCTGACTCTCCGCTGCTGGGACGGCCACCATCGACGGCGGACGGGGACGACATCATCGCTGTGAGGCACAAGTCTGCAGCACAAGTCGCCGGTCCATGTCCCTGCCCGCCGCTTCTTCACTCTGGACGACCGCGACTCGAGCCTCACTCCCTGCTTGCTTCCTGTGTGTAAAGGGCGTGAGGTTATGGGCGCCAGGCGCCGCTGTGCACAATCCAGTTAAGGCACGACTTGAGGGCAGGCCCGCCGCCCCGCCGGGTCTTATTGGGCAGGTCACGAGTCAGTCGACACATCATGAGGGGATCAATTATGTCGTCAGCGCGCAGCGGGCGCCGAGAATCTGCATTCAGAGCCAGCAGCTGCAGCCTGCCGGGCGCCCATTTAATTTTGCAACATTGTAGCAGCAGGAGCACCTAATCATATCTGAGAGCAGCAACGAACACAGATTATGTCAATTACTTAGTCTCTGTCTCCTGGAGGGGCAGGCTGGCAAGTGTCTGCGGGGAGCCGTGCACTCTCAGAGCAGCCGGCGCACACTAGGTCAGAGGCACCAGGCAGCGCGCGCCACGCGCTAGCACCCTGGCGTTATGGTTTTTAGCCAGTTTCAGCGCTGTAAGCAGAGTGGGCAAAAATGCGTGACAATGCATTTTAGTGCGGTGATGCGGAACACCACACTGAAATGCGTTAGAGTCACGCCTGATGCGTGATACTTGGCAGGACTGAAAGCTGGTGGGGAAGTTTGAGACGCAAACACTTACTGGATTGAAAAGCCAGTAACCCATTAAGTGAAGTTTGCCAATTGAATATTTATGATGTGCAGTTAAAGACAAACACAAGGAGATGGACGGCGCGCTGAAACTTTTCAGGCACTCACCCCCAGTCACAGATCTGGGTTGAATCCATCATCATTTTTTAGCTCACTTCGCCACCTCAGTTCAGACCCAGCTATATGCAAATCAGGATGCTTGTTTCCGGTCCAGGGAGGACCTGGCCTGGCAGTTCGGTCTGGACTGTTCCCATGGGGCACAGGGTCAAGACTGATTTGCATATGGCTGGGTCCAAACTGGGGTGGCGTAGTGGGCAAAAGAACGATGGATTTAACCCAGATCTTTTGACTGGGGGAGAATGTTTGCATTGTCAGCATTCCGTCCATCATTTGTTTGCTGTGCAGTTAAAGACAGTAAACTGTTAATTTGAACAAACCCATACCACACTTTAAGAAAGTTTGACGTCTATGAAAAAGATGAATAATTGAAATATAAAATAAATTTCTTTCGGACCTCAAATGCATTAGAGAGTGCCTCCCACCCAACTTTTTATGCCCTTTAAAATAGGTAATACCAGCGAGCGCACTTCAGCTCCTGATGCTTGTGGCTCGCAAACACACTCTTTTCTTGGGGACCAGCGTGCAGCAGTTACTGGGTGTCGCCATCTTTGACTACAAGCCTCACCGTCTGATCTAGCGGAAGCCACTAAAGAGGAAAGAGATGCCCAGGCCACCTGATTACCTTAGAGAGCATTGTTGATCCTTGCATTGAAATGAAAGAAAGACGACATGTATGCTCTCGTTTATATAGGAGTATTTAGTCCATTTCAGAATAGTAGTTGTATGGGAGAGTCCAACAACTGTTTTGAATAATTTGCCAAATTCAACACTTAAATAAGGAAATTTCTAAAATGTTTGATAACGCATTTTCATATTTTCTGCACTGTGACTATTAATAGTGTACGGTGTCAGCCTCTGCAGGAGCACTTCCTTAAGTGCCATTTAATAGAAGGTTTGGTAGAGTAAGAAACAAAAGAGGGACTCAAATGAGTGGTGCAACTGGTGAAAGATGGCGGGATCAGACAAATAATAGAAAACAATGTCCAGGACCCCAATTTCTCTTGCTTTTAAGTCAGAGAAAGAAAAGTAAACGGCCCTTGGCAAACAGCGTCTGACATTTTACCTTATTTTTGACTGCACAGAAAATGTAAGACATACATTTTTATACTGTAATTACTGTGACTAATAATGTAACGTGTCAGCCTCTGTAGGAGCATTTCCTTGCTCCCCATTTAATAGAAGGTTCGTATACGATAACAATCGTGTGTTTCCGAAGCGTTTTACAAAACTCTGATTAGAGACAGTGCGGCGCTGGGGGCAGAGCCAGCTTTAGCACTGGTGGTGCCTTGTGCGAGAATGTTTGTTGGCGCCGCCCCAATGATCACCTCTGCCAAGGATTCCCTCACTACCACCATTTGACAGTGCCCCTCAAGTCTCCATAACCACTGTCTCTTAGATTCATTTAGTTTTATAGCGCCACTCATGCCAGTGTAAGGTGTAAGAACACTTTACATCACACATGCATAGCACAGAGACAATCAATCATTGGTGTATAAATCAGTGCATAGAAAATGTTACACAAGACAGAAGCCTACAAGGAGTAGGAGTCACATTTCATCCATACTGGTAGGCAGTATAGTTAAACAGTCCTTGGACTGGAAAAGCACAAATTCAGAATTTAAAATGTAACACCATTGTTACGGGTTTCCTTTAATAATAAGAATTGATTTCTACCCAAATGAGCCCCTTTTGCAATATTAGGACAACGAAAGACTGGGCAAAAAATATATAGCTCTAATATTTTCCTTGCAGTTTGCATGCAGCTCTTTGATGGCAGTTAATAGCTCACTGCTCTATATTAAGATTTTAACTTGTAAACTGCAAGTAACAAAAGGATCTTTGACAAAAGCGGTAACCCACTGATCTATTTATATTATATGCACTTTGTGATGTGAATGGGATACGTTCTTTGCAGCTGGCTTATTAACCCTATGCACTATGATGAGTCAAAGCTTTCACTAGACAAAGCTCCGGTCTCTATCCAGGAAGAACATTAATCACCGGAGTTGTCATTTTTATTGATGCCTGAAAATTGCTAGAACAATGTACACGGCATCAGGTGCTTTTAAAACGATGAACATGACACCCCCACCCCAAGTCAGCGCCCGGTGCAGTGGCACCGATCGCACCGCCCTAGAGCCGGCCCTGCCTGGGGGAGTGACAATATCCCTAAATGGAGCTCAGAGAGGAGCCAGTGAAAGAAAAAAAAGAGTTCCAGATAAACAACACATAACAACAACAGCGTAAAGATACGGGAAATTAGGTGCTGTTCCATGGGAGGATACAAATGCCAACAAGGCGGGACAAAGAAGAAGGTTGACCAGTAGCGAGGTAGCCTTTTTGAAGGCCAATGAACAACAGAGTAGATTACAGCATGTCTCGAGAGACAGCATATGTGCGCTGCCTGGCTCGACCTAAAAATGAATGAGGCTTTTGCCCTGTTCCTCACCTTTTGGCCTCTCAAGCTGGGTTGCACTTTCATTCCTATTGGATCCTTTGAAATATGTGGCCCAATCCTGTGGGCAGGCATTATCACTAACTACAAGTTAGCTTTTGCAGATAGTTCAAACTGGAGTTAATCTGGTTTATCTAAATAATCAGCGCTTGGGATCAGTAGCGGTCCGTGGTAGGAGTGCCGGCCGGGCAGTGACGTGGGGTGGGGGAGGGGCAGAGTGGGGGGGGTAGTAAACCACGGATTACGGCCAAATACAGGTAAGTAAACATTTAAATAAATAAAACAAATTTCGTTGCGCGCACTGTGTCGCATTTGGCAATGCAGCGCTCACAACGAAATTCGCTTTATTTATTTAAATGTTTACTTACCTGTATTCGGCCGTAATCCGTGGTTTACTAACCCTCACCCTGCCCCTCCCCCACCCCACGTCACCGCCCGGCGGCACTCCTACCACGGAACGCTACTGCTTGGGATATTCTTGAACTTTTCCTTACTTGCTTTGAAATCAGCAATATAACTAAAATACACTGGTCAAGCATGTCAATTTTCTTGCAGCTCTTTGCAGGGAAAAAAGTTAACTTGGGGCGGGAGGAGTGGGGAAGGATGAAATAAATGTTTTTCCATTTTAGCTCCATAGAAAATTTGCTCTCGCCTACAGCACGAACCCTGAACGGATTTACACCAAACTTGGCATGAAACTAGAACTTTACTCAAAATGATTGCTTTCATTGGTTTGTTGTAAATCTGTTCAGTAGTTTTTGAGATATTAGCTTTTATAAAAGTTGATGAGTGGGTTATAAAGGCTAAGCACTTTTATATATCTCTGCCGTTTGTGACTCGCAAATAATTTGACAGTCTGGGAATTTAAAAAAGATTCTGATTGGACGAGGGAGTCTTTTCTCTTTTCGTCCCTTTCAGATCCACGTTACCAGAGTTTGTAATGTGGATGCGAGAAATCTGATTGGCTGCCTCAAGAGAAACATTTCTCAAGGAAGAGAAAAGTTATTTTTTTTTGGCAGCCATTACCGGACTCGGGGCAAAGTCCACATCTCTCGCATTTTCTAAAAAATTGATTATAGGGGGGGGGGGGCAGGATAGGCAGCGATACCCTCAGGCCACATTGGCGGGACCTCAAAGCCTCCCCTCAGTTGTATATAAAAAAAGTCAAAAAGTTGCAAAATTCATGAGTCGGATTTCTGACTATCAATACCTGACATCTAAAATGGCTGTCAGGGTCCCGAGTACCTGTGACGGAAGCCTGTGCACTGTGGGGGTTACCTCCTGCTGCAACCAAAGACCGTGTGCGGCAAGAGTTAGGTTGCCGTGGCAGGTTTGAGGCACAGTCTGGTTGCAGGCCAGGTCCTATTCTCAACATCCCCGCCCCCCTCTGCATGGCCAAAGTTGTGCACAGTAGGGGTTGATAATTAAGTATAAAATAAAAAAAAATGCAAAAAACACCACTGAAGTTCACCAGTTATGGTTATCAACACACACACAACATGCCAAAACTCGCAGTGTCCACCATTCTCAAAACATTAATTTGGCAACTGCACAGAAACACAAAACAGTTATCAGGGGAGCAACACGGCAGGTGATGTGAGTTATGCCATGTGTTGTGAGCATTGAAAGCCCTAACTGCCATATTTCAGTGGCTTTTCACGTTTGAGTTAGAGCCATAACTCAGTTTTTAATTGTGATTTTCTCAGTGACTATAGATATGTATTTTTATTAATACTTTTTTGTGATTACATGAGGATGACCTGACAGCTAAAACTGTATGTAGTAAAAAACTAAAAGGCAAATCCCTACTAAATAGTGATAACAAGGGTCGGAGTGCTCATAAGTAAGATATGGTGGAATGCAATACTACCAGCAGGTGCAACAATTGCTCGGGATGCACTAAATGTGGGCCACCTACAAAGTGGTTTGTTCACAGTTAGTGTACCACCTCATTAGCGCCTCTCAGAATAGTGTCACAGGGTTCTAGGAATCTATCAGGAACCCCTTAGGGGTGGGGGGGTATCCTGTCACGTTCCAAAGAGAGTGGGCACTGCCTGCACTAAAACAAGAGGCTGTGATTTGAACCTTGTTCCATCTTTTACTACAGCTAATTAGCACAGGCATGTCAGTGAATCATTTTTTTATGGAATCAGGTGCACAGTGCCAGTCTCCACTTGCCATAATCATTAAAGGCTGCACTGTCATAATTATGCAGATTATTGAACAGTGATACAGCTAAAATGACTTAACGAAATTAAACCATATTTGACAAGAAGCTGCATCTTGGCCCATAAAGGGTGCATTTTGTGATTTGGTGTACATATGTTCAGTACTTTTTGTGAAATTAAGGTACGAAAATATTTGTATATCTGCACTGTTGTGTTCGACGGACTCTTGCGAGAGTCCCACAAGCACAACTTGAGAGTGTTCTGGTTGACATAGGTGGATTTTTTCCCTTGGCCCCACCTCGCTCCTGTGGGAGTGAAGGTCCCTTGGGAGCGACCGCTCTGATTGGCCTCCCTCAACATGAACAAAAATGTTGCAGCAGCCATTACAAGACCCCAGGAACTTAGTCCTCTGTCCTGAAAAAAGATATAAGGGGGAAGGGTATACCTTGTTGCCAGAGCTCTTGTGGGAGGATTCCAGAGGGACCCACTGGGGTACAAAAAAATTAAAAAATGTTTTTTTTGCAGCAGCCCTGAGTACTCCGGCAGGATCATAGAAAACACAAAACAAAATGGTGACTGCCATAAGGCAACTATAACTCGCACCCTCACCATGCACTGCTAATTACCCCACATATTACATCACTCATGACATCTTCTATGACATCACTGATAATATCACGGCAACATTTGCTGTAAAATTATTGATTAGAAAACTGTGCATGGCAAGGGCGCGAGTTATAGTTACATTACTTAGACATAGAAGACAAGATCTATGCCTCAAATTTGCTCATTGATTTAGAGGACTGGGTCTATCGTTCAAACATAATCCTGAAAACCCAGACTGGATTCAGGGCAGGAATGAGCACTATAACAAACCTGCTGGCAGTCACCCTCCTGGGTGAGCAAGCAACTGCCAGATCCAGCTAGCTGTTCGCCTGCTTTATTGACCTCAAAGCCGCCTTCGATAAAGTAAAATTTATTTAGAGCTTGTGGATACATGGAATTCAAGGCTTTGAATAGACCAATCAGGGTCTGGATCTTGTCGGGTTTGTGCTTATGGGCTGCATGGATGTACAGGTTTACAATTAATAGTGTGGTAAGCGGATCCACTACTAGCTTAACACACTGAATCCATGAGAGACCAAGGTCCACTTCCTCATATGCCCACAAGATGTCAGTCGAGATGTAAAGCGCCATGCATCCTTTGTCCCTTCTTGACTTTACCTCTTTTGTTGCTTCATTAAAATATTCCTTGAATCCCATGATCGGTGTTGGCGATGGCTGCTGTTGGAGGAAAAATATATATCCATATGTATATAGTTAGTCCAAATTCTCCTCCACACTTAGGGGCTCATTACGATGGCGGGCGGACCTGAGTCTGCCCGCCATCGTTGCAGTGTTTGGAACCACCTGGCAGACATGCGGCGGTCCCACCACTGCAATTACGATGCACCCGCCATACTGGCGGGCGCATCCAGGGCATTTAACATTGCGGATGGTGCTGCTGGCTGCAGCACCGAGCGCAATGTTAAATAACAATGCTGTGCATTTCCCTGCACTCAGTGCAGGGAAATATAGGGGGGTACCATGGGTACCCCCCCCCAGTGCACAGCTACCTCCCCCCAACACAAGGGGGGCCCGCAACAGGCCCCCAAATCCGTTTCCGCCTGTCTTTTCACGGTGGGATGACCGCCGCGAAAAGACAGGCGAAAAGGGATATCGTAATCCCTAAGGCGGTGCCTGCAAGGCACCGCCGCAATGCCGCCCTATGTTTTGGTTCCGCAAGGCGGGCGGAAAAGGACCACCTTGCGGAACCATGGCGGACGGTCTTTGCGTCTGCCACGCTTCCCTGAGGATTCCCCCCGCCATCATAATCTGGCGGGGGGAAAACTGCTGTCAGATGGCGGAGGGCCCGCCACCGCAACGGCTGGCGATGGCGGTCCCTCCGCCATCGTAATGAGCCCCTTAGTGAGACCCACTAAGCTATCTATTCCTGTCCCTGACCAAGCTGCTTGCTCAGGTCCTCCGCAGTGCTCCCCCTCCTTCATAATTCTAACCCAGCACTGCACCAAGGATCCACCGCTGACCTCTCTGACACCTCCAACAGCTGTCAACATAAACCACACTCTAAGACCTACTGTCTCTTATGTTAAGTTTAGCTTGACCTGTTTTCTGTTCCCTTGTTTGCTTATATTGCAATAAGTATATTTTGCAGTGTGTCTTGTGCTTACGTGGCAATTCTATTTTCTATAAGATTACCCATGTTTTGACTGTGTCCCCTTTTGGGATTTTGCTTGTGACATCACTTTCTAACATATATAAAGACCCCACCAGAATGACTTAGGGCAGGAGCTTGTTGTAAGGCGTAACACTGGGATGTGCATCTGCCTTGGCTGGCCAATAGACCTTGGTACCTACAAATACATTTCATGTGTTCCGGAGCCCTGCCTGGTGTCTGTGTTTTCTTTGCATCACTCTGAGGAGGGTTGGAAGAGTTATTCCCTAACAAATGGCATCAGAAATGGGATGCATTAAATGTCACAGGTAAGTGAGCTGAATACCTTGCCACAGTGGCCTTTCAACGCTTAGAATATAGCTGTTAGTGAAACAGGGGATTGAAGTGTAAAACCAAATATAGCTGGCAATTAAACAGGGAACTGAAGAGACACTGCGAGTTTTCTCTGTATCAACACATTTATTGATAGTGGCTGATGCCTTCAGGGCATCGTAATCCATGGAGGAGAGCCTGAGCCAGAGAAATAATTATATGACCACAGAGACAAGGGGCAAAAATCATCCCAGAGTGTAGCGTGGGAAACATTTGACTATTGGCTGGCACCGGACCACAGGGAAAAGATCTTGAAATGTGCACAAATATCATCTGTCATTGATCAATGACTGTATTGAAATTATATGTTGGTGTTTAAGAGTAATGTGCTGTTATGTTTCTTGCAATGCTTCTTTGAATTATATGTAAAATAATGCATTACTGCATTAGAGAAGCAAATTGTTTTAAGTGGTGTCTCTAAGTGCTCCACAGCTGTTGATGTTTCTCTCTCTCTCTCTCTCTCTCTATTCACTGCATAACAACTTTTTCTTGCAGGATACCATTGCTGTGTTTATCTTTCAGGGTGTAAAATTGTGAATGAAGGGCACAATGGGCAACAGCAAGTCTAAAGGAAATGTGGAGCTGATAAGCCCTCGAATGCTGAAATAGACCAAAAAGTTGTTTAAAGAACTGTCAGGAGAGAAAGGTTTTAAATGACCACCAGATAACCCGGCAGCTCAGACTGTAGAAGAAACAAATCTTTTAGAATATGTAACACATTTTTAAGCGCTAGTCTGGAAAGAGAATGAAGGGAGGTGGCTTAGATTTGGTTCCCTAGAGATAGATGCTATTGGACTCTTGACAGAGACTATAGAATTATGGGGTGACCCATCATGGGATTCACACTATATAAAAGATTACTTGCAGCAGTGGCTTTCAGTTGCTAAAAATAAAGCTCTCCTCTCAATAAAGAAATGCCTGGGGAATGCCTCCACAGAGTCCAGGGACTGTTCTGCAGTAGCAGTGGTGTACAGTAAGTAGAAAAACCCTAATAAAAAGGAGCTAGAACTAGCAACGGATTGACCCACAACTTATAGCCAATGTTTATTCGAATTAAGTAACTGTGTGCAAACACAGCAGCATGGTTGCTGTGGTTTTTCAACAGCTGAAGTAGACAGGGTTAAAGCAATACCAAATGCCACTACTTCTAGAAGGGCTGCTGCTTTGCTGTGTATTTGGACGCACTGCCAAGTCAATATTGACATAACTAAATTGAAGAAACTGTTTATCGAGTCCAAGTCCCAAGGCCTTTATGTCAAATTAGGGGAAGGAGCAGACCGTGAGCAAATAACTGGTAGTGCATTTACTGAGGAGGAGATTTTGTTGTTAACTGAGGAAGAAAGGAAAAGACAGAGATTGGATGCAAATAGTGAATTTAATTCCTAGATCACAGGTAGAGACAACAATGAGAGCAGTCACCCAATATTGGGACAAAGCATCCATTCTGCAAGGCCTGTTCTACCTGCACCTCATTTCTCAGCCCTCCTCAAGCAACTTCAATTTATCCATCACTTTTAGGCCCCTACATACACTGTAAATGAAATAACACACATGAGCAGGCACTAGCTCAAAATCTCCCTATACCCCTGGAAGGTGATTTAACTAGGGTATCTGCCATTCCAACTAGCCCCAGAGAAGGTGCTCACAGAACCCCAGTCCTGAATGGACACCTATCATTTGGAGGGGATATGCCACGTGCTTTTGAAAAACCAGCCCTAACTTCAACTTTTCTATATTAAAACACAATTCATACGTTTCCATAGATAATTTCATCGCAGAACCACAGAAATATCACATTAAGCATATACATTTATCTACACATCTACGGATATAATTAAGAAGCTTGAAGGTACAAAATTCAACCCCGAAAGAGACTGGCTTGTGTCTTTAGATATTGAAGCCCTATACATGAATATCCCCCAAGAGGCTACAATAGAGATGATTAGAAAACTGCTAGAAGATGATGTGGGGGAATTAACATCACATGCCAGGCTGATCTCTGAATGTGTTGACATTATTTTAAGAAATGACATCTTCTTGTTCAATGACAACCTTAGATTTTTACTGTAAAACTTTGTAGATAAATGCATATGCTTAATGTGATATTTCTGTGGTTCTACGATGAAATTATCCATGGAAATGTATGAATTGTGTTTTTAATATCGATGCTATAAACATCAGATTTTTATATAAAGAAAGTCTATTTGTGATAAACATAGAACAATATATGCACTGTTTCAAAACAGCATCATAGTTATTTTAATGATTTAAAAAAAAAAAATTATATTCCAATAAATGAGACATTTTTACATATAAGAGGGATCAGTGTGTAGGTACCTGAGTGAATGAAATGCGAATAAGAGAGTGCAAGATTTCAAATTTTTGAATACATTATTAGAATAAGTAACACGAGGGGGACTTACTTTTGTTTTTGACTATAACTGACCCTGTACCCTTCGGGTATAAGGGCACCTCTCACATTTGTGTGGAGTGATCAGTTTCAAAACACTTTTCCTGAGGGGGTAGGTCTTCCCTTCAGTAAATATCACACATTGGACACACAGTTACAGGGCACTAAATAATTCATTTGTAGCACTAAAGCATACACGATGCTTCCTCGGCACTGGGAAGATGTGTGCTATTTCTTATCTTACAACAAATATTTCAGTTGTGCCGCATATTGCAGCCTATGAGCCACTACATTTGGGGAGTTTCGCTCATAGGTATAAAAGAGATATACATGCACCTATTCAGTAGGATAGACAAGGTCTATTTTTCGAGCTAATGCATATATTAATTCCTGGATATGGTATAATTGATTTAAAAGTGGCCATTGTTAACATGCCTGCTGAGCTAGTTATAGCATTCAATGCAATAAGAGATGCACTTCAAGAGTTGCAGGTAGAAATTAATTCAGTGGATGCCATGACTATTCAACGTAAATAGGAGTGGGAACATAGCAAGGGATGTGGCACAAATTAAGAATTCAGATATTCTGTGGAGCAAAGAAAATTTCAGATACCGATGATTGGTCCTGGCTATGGTTGTGGCTACCAACAGGATGGTTGAAGAGTTTAGTTCTAGCACTATTGGGTATCTTTATATCAATAGTGACACTATTGTGTTGTCTTCAGTGTTGTTGCTTCATGGGACAGCAATTGTATAGTAAGAGCATCCATTACATTTCTGCAGTTGAAGTTCTAACTCCTACAGAGCAGGAACTAGCCCACAGATATCTTAAAATACAAACAGATGTGGAGGAAGCACACACAAAGAAATGTTTGAATTAATGGCAATAGATTTATAACATATAAATGCATTGAGTACTAGATATCATTTTATCTATGTATGAATAATGAATACCTCTTAGGTGTGTCTACACACCAATATATGAATGTTATTTAAGTACTTGTAATACCATCCAAAGATAGGTACTTTGTTATGTTGTTACTACTATATTTCATACCAAATATATATACACTGGTGTATGATATAAATATTGCAAAGAGGGGATTGTTGGAGGAAAAATATGTATCCATATGTATATAGTTAGTCCCAATTCTCCTCTGCACTAGGTCAAACCCACTGAGTTATCTATTCCTGTCCCTGACCAAGCTGCTTGCTCAGGTCCTCCGCAGTGCTCCCCCCTTCATAATTCTATTCCAGCACTGCACCAAGACTCCACCACTGACCTCTCCGACACCTCCAACAGCTGCCAACGTAAACCACACTCTGAGGCCTCCTGTCTCTTACGTTAAGTTTAGCTCGACCTGTTTTCTGTTGCCTTGTTTGCTTATACTGCAATAAGTATATTTTGCACTGTGTCTTGTGCTTACGTGGCAATTCTATTTTCTAAATGATTTCCCTGTATTTTGACTGTGTTCCCTGTTGGGGTTTTGCTAGTGACAGCACTTTCTAACATATTTAAAAACCCCACAAGAATGACTCAGGGCCGAAGGAGCTTGTTGGTAAGACATAACACTGGGATGTACATCTGCCTTCTGCCTCGGCTGGCCAATAGACCTTGGTAACTACAAATACATTTAATCTGTTTTGGAGCCCTGCCTGGTGTCTGTGTTTTCTTCGATGATTGGAAGTGGTCTGTCTAGGGGCCTTTGAAACCCTGAGTAGGGCTATGATGTCAGCAGATGAGACCTGAGAATGGATTTGTGATTCAGGTGTTTTTGAGACTTGTGCCCAGAGTATTCACTTGGTGCGGTAGCCATGGCAAGGTTCAAGGCTTCTAGGTGAGCTGGCGTTGTTGGAGCTAGTGGCCCAGGTTGTTCACTTGACACAGGAACTGTGGCAGAGTCCAAGGCTTCTAAGCGCTCCTCCAGTCACTGGAGTATCAGATACGGAGTGATGATAGAATCTGCATTTTGCTCCGGCTCTGTGGCTATCTTCCTATCTGGGTGACGTCGATATGTTTGCCTTTGAGCAAAAGTTGCACCGTTGGTCACTTTTATTTCCCTCTTCTTTTTTCTGGATTTTTTCTGTCGCTTACCTTCCCTCTTTGAAAGTGAGGATCATGGGCTTAAGGGTGGTGTGGCCTCTGCCAGCTTGTCGTGTATGGCTGGGTGTGTTGACAGGATGATGACTGATCCGTTCATTAGTGGCACCTCTGTTTACAAGGCAAAATTTGTTTCTGGTTGCTTCTGCATAGAGAGTTGGGATAATCTTATTGTTATTGGGCTATCAAGATGTCCCTCTTCTGTTATGACACACCGATTGCTGGAAGAGAATCTTGTTTGGGACGCCTTCACTTCTTCCAGTAATTCTGAGAGTATTCTAGGGACCATGGCAAGAGTCTCCATGGTGGTGGAGCATTGAAAAGTGTGATAAGTGGTAGCTGGATCATGCTGTACTTTTCTGATTGTGGTCTTTAACTCCTGAAGTTTGAGATCTATACCCTGGATGTGCGCAGCAAGTATGTTGAGTAGTTTGACTTGAGTATCCAACTTGTCATCGTGATATTTTAGTCCTGATGAAATCACCTCCATGGTGCTCAATAGCTGAGGCCAAATGGATGGGCTTGATGGCTGATTTGTGGTGCCTGGGGATGGCAATTCCATCTGACCCGGTGAGATGGAGCCCATGTTGTTTTGGGCCCTTTTGACTCCAAAGGCAAATGCAGGTGGTTCAGGTCACCCGTAGTCTGCTCCTCAATGTTTCTCCTGCCATGGGAGCCTTCCTCTGTGAAGGTGTGGGCCCCATGTGATAAATTTGATTGGAGAGAGCAAACAGTTATAGTTATGTTTTGGGGCAAAGGAGGAAGAAGAGCAGAGCCGGTTTGTGGCTGATACATGTGACTGGTCAAAAGGGTTTAAGAGCGTCTCACGCCAAACTGAGGAGTCATCCTGGGCCCCCTCCAGTACGATGTTGTTTTAGCATTTTGTGAGCCTGGTTTGGACATGGCGGCCCGGATGTATACCAAACTGGTTTAGACCCTCATCCAGTTGGAGATCCTGGGCCCATGTGTACTGAGAAGCTGCACAGTCCGTCAGTGAGGTTTATCTACGGGGTCACTTATTTGTTTTGTGTACTAGGACCTCCACCAGAAGCTGAGCCCTGGTCTTGATGTCCGGATGTGCCGTTATGGGGATGGCGTGATGAGATGGATAAGGTGGCTCTGAGACCTTTACCCGAGTTCCTGCATCCCCTGTTAGGCATGGCTCTGGCTGTGCTTGCTGTTTGTCCTTGACTGCAGGGGGTGGTAGCTCCTTTGCTAAGGGTGGTTTGCTGTGACGACCAGTCCCTTGGTCTGCCTGGGCGGGAGACCTGGGCACTTTTCAGGTGGCTATTAAAAAGTCTGTTATCTTGGCAGGGGCGTAGGAAACACTAAAAATCTGGGGGGGGACAGGGACAACCTTGTGGACTTTCCAGTGACCCCATACAAATTGCCTGTTGTGTGAGACTGTGCGCCCGTTAAACAAATACAATCGCATAGTTTTGAAGTGAAATATTGAGAAAGGCAGGCATTAGTCACAGTTTGCAAGTATGCTTTATTGTTATTTACATTCACATAGTAATACGACCAAATGTTAAAAAAAACATGTATATGAATCTTGCATCTTCATGCACAAAGCAAACAAAGGTCGCTGACTTCGGGTGGGGGCGTTGTGTTTGCAAGTGCATTATGGTTTGAAAAGTAACTGCAGCTGCATTCCTGGTCTCCAGCAATTTTCAGGCAACAATAAAAATGTGAAGATAACTCCGGTGATTAATGTTCTTTGTTGAGAGAGATCGGAGGTTTGTCTAGTGGATGTTTGACTCAAGGTAAGGTAACCACAGTGGGTTAATATGCCTGCTGCAAAGAACGTGTACCACGCAGATCACAAAGTGCATATAATGTAAATAGGTCAGTGGGTTACTGCTTTTGTCTGAGAGATTCTTTTGTTACTTGAAGTTTATAAGTTAAAATCCTAACATAGAACAGTGAGCTATTAACCCTCATCAAAGAGCTGCATGAATACTGCAAGGTATAGATTAGGCCGTCATGATTTTCCCCCTGTCTTTCATTAGCCTAATGTTGGAAAATGGGATCATTTGGATAGAAATCAATTCTGATTATTATAGAGAACCTCCAACCGTGGTGTTATGTTTTAAATTCTGAGTTTGTTCTTTTTCAGTGTTGCAAAGTCATCCTCTGCCCTAGGCACCCCCCTCAACTCTTTGCCGACTGCTACTGGTGGTAACTGACTCGGACTGACTCTGGGCTCTGCCTAACCAGGCCCAGGGCCGGTGCTATGCTGAAAGCGACTCTTAAAAATACAGATGAAAACACTTACATGCACTATGGGTTAGGGTACCACTATGATTGGCATTATCTCCCCTATAAGGCCCTAGTACATGATAGAGCAGGGGGATTAAAACTACCTCTAAGTCCCTAGTATATAATAGGACATGGCAGTGTAAAGGCCAGGAGCCTTTCTGCACTTGCAATGCTGAAGCGTGAGGTCAGTTTAAACGCAGCCCTGTGTTGCAGGACTGCTTTTAAAATGCAGATTGTGCCCAAATTGACCTCTGTGTTTGGGGCACTTATAAATTGATAAACTACAATGTTGGGGCATATTAAGTATCCCTAGAGTTTCCCCAAGGTGTCCGTGGGGTGTGGGGGGGGGTGTCAAGTATCTATAAAGAGGACCCTTATAAAATGAGATTTATATGCCCTGGGTTAAGTGAAATTGAACATTGCACTCCCCACATTGTAGTAAAGTGCTTCCCAAAATTGACTTTTGTGCTAGGAGCACTGTGAAGTGAGGATCTGCAATATTTTGATATAATCAGAACCCCTAAAGTCTTTTCTAGGTGTTCCAGGGGTGGGGGGGGCCCTGTAGGGATAAGCAGGGTCCTTATAAAACATGTTCTATAGGCCCTGGTATTGGAGAAATTGCCCAGTTTATTTTTCCATTGCAGATCCCCTGCCCATAGGTTAACATTACAAGAGGTTATTAATTAATAACTGGGGAAAGGAAAGCCATAAAACTAGGATTAAAGGACTCAGTAGAATGGTAATGATAAATGCAACAATTTGGTATTGTTGAATGTAGTCTAAAATATACAGAGAAGAAGTTATAAGACTTTCTTGTCTGTAAGCCAAAATGTAGCACTCTAGTGCTCTGCCTTGATTGGTCAAAGATAAGTGGATTAGCCTGGCTGTTTGAAGAGGTATTAAATAGCCCGTGGGGTTAGGAAGCCTTTCTGGGAGGAGAGGTTGCTGGGCATAGGAATGCCAGAGCCAGGGCGAGGGGTAGAAAAAAATACTCTTCAAGGGAAGGAGGAGACAAGCTGGAGAAACCAGTTTCATTTACACCTCTCCCCCCTGCTCCACAGCCAGATGGGGGGATTAAGGAGGAAATCCCAGATGTAAGGGGAGTGGACCTATGCAGATGAAGCCATCCTGCATGCTGGTTTAGTTAGTTCTGCTCCCTCCGATGGAAAATCAACCATGATGAATTATGGAGAAATGGTGCTCTCTGGGAGAAATAATGCCACACTTTAGAGGATCTGGTCATACCCTGGGGTGTTGCCCTGCACCTCATTGGACAGGAGTGACCTCCTGCTTGACCCAGAGTACTTGGACTAAGTATCTGAGAGGGACAGAGCCTCTCAGATGATACTGCTTGAAACTTGAGAGAAGAAGGGTCCCTGCTGAGGAGTTTGATTTGCACCAACCAGGCCCTGCACTCTTAAGACTGCGCCTGTTGCACAATCTGGAACTACATCCTGTGGACTACCTTGCTTCAAAAGGACTATAGAGTGGACTCCCTCTAAGCTACAGGTTATCAGAGCTCACCTGGACCATCACCACCAAGAATCCCCAGCCTGTAGAACTACCAGTGAATTTGAAATGGGTTTTGTCCCAGTGGATTGTGGGAACTGAAGTCTCAAACTTTCAAGGACCATCTTGAAGATTCCAGACCCTTGGAGTAAGTTTTAGACAATTTGGGAACCTTTGGGGAACTTCAGGAAAACGTTCCAGAGGTTTGGAGAAGTTTGGAGCAATTTTGGAAAAAAGCTCCATTAGTGGACCGACTTGACCTGACCAGCCAAGTCGGCGACCCTCAACCGCGAGCTGGCCTGCCATCCAGGTTCCTCCCGCCGAAAAGCTCCAGAGGTCAGACTTCCAGAGTTTGACCAGGCGTAGGCAGAAACTCAAGCCGGCAAACCCTCATCGAATCCAGCCTGGTGAAGAGCATCGAGGGACCCTGCAAGAAAAAGCTCAGTAAAAGTTTTTAATTCCGAACGTAAAAAAGGTGACCGGGACCAACCGTGAGAGCCAAGCAGCCCACCTTCAACTGCAAGTCGGCCTGGATCCCTGGCTCGTCCCGCTGGAAAGCTCCGAAAATCAGACTTCCATAAGTTTGACCGGGAGCTAGTCGCAAGGCAAGCCGGCGAACCC
Organism: Calotriton arnoldi; assembly: GCA_963921515.1. Classification (NCBI taxonomy): domain Eukaryota; kingdom Metazoa; phylum Chordata; class Amphibia; order Caudata; family Salamandridae; genus Calotriton; species Calotriton arnoldi. Next base: position 153,455 of record CAWUFW010008305.1, read on the forward strand.
TCACCGAATCCGGACTGGCTGAGAGCTTCGAGGGACCTCGGGAAGAAAAGCTCCAGAACAGTTTCTAAGTCAGAAGGTAAAAACTTTGACCGAGACCTACTGCAAGGAGTAGCCATGCAGGGCTCCATCGCGGTCGGCCTGAAACTTTGACTTTAAGCCGGTCTAGCGCGACCAGATGTCCCAATAGGCGCTGTAGGTTTCTATGCGCTATATAGTGCTAAATCTTTAAAAAGTCATATCTCTGGTTCCCTACATTGAATTTTTTTCATTTTAAAGATAAAAATATTTCCTATTTTTATAAATTGGTGTTGGATTTTTATTGTGTTATGTCTTAATTATTTACTGAATTGGTGTTTTTAAATGCTTTACATACCTATCTTTGAAGTTAAGCCGGCCTGCTTGCAGCCAAGCTGCCAAGGGTTGAGCATGGGAATAATTTTCCAAGACCGCTACTGAGCCATATATTGAGGTAGTGGCCTTATTGCCGGGGACAGATATACATTTGTCCCTACTAATAACCCACTTCCCAACATCTAGACCAAGCACTCTTAAACTGTACTGTCTACAAGTATGGATGACGTGACTCCTACACCTTGTAGTCCTCGGTCTTATCTAACATTTCTATACACTGATTTACACACCTATGATTAATTGTCTCTCTGTAGTGTGTGTGATGTAAAGTGCTGACACCCTACACTGGTATAAGTGGCGCTATATAACTAATTAAATGCATCTGAGAGAGTGGTTATGGAGACTTGAGCGGCACTATTAAAGGGTGGTAGTGAGGGAATCCGTGGTGGAGCTGGATTGTTGAATACCAAGGCTGTCTATTTGATTTCAGCTCCTGGCTCCTTCATCCAGCAACATAGTCTCCCTTCACATTATCTCACTCTTAAAGCTTCTTTCTCATCTTTGCTTTCTCCCTTTTCACTGTTTTCCATATTTCCCTTCCTCCTTCTTCCCACACCCCTAGATGCCTTTCTCTCTCTTGTTCTGTTTTTTAAAAATGTACCGGTCTCTAAAAAAGAATGCAGTTGGGCCTCACCTGCAGCCACCAGCTTAAATTAAGCATCATTAGCTTGCAGCTCACAAAGGAAATGGCAGAGAGGCTAGTCTGACCTTTTCTGCATTTTATCTCCTGCCTAAAGAGCAGATACACCATTTTCTCTCCTTTCTGCAAGACACAAGGACCCCAGCCTTCTCCCTTCCCCATGGCATAGCATAGAAACATTACATATGACCAAAAATAGGAGCCACAGGGTCAACCTCATCTCAGAGTCCCTGACCTCTTTCTACCCAAAACAGTCTCCCAAGTTAACTGTTTTTACTCAGCACAACTGCCTCTGGTGTTAATCTGAGCCCATTTTAATATATCTTCTCCTATCCTTGTTACTTCTGCTGGGTACTTTACTATTTCCATCAGAGTGAATGCTGCTTCAGAGCATCACCAGCTACCAGTCTCTTGTCTGTAATTGTCGGAGGGTTCCACTACAAAAAAATGCTTGCCAACTGCATTGTGTACAGCTTCTGCTGTTTCTCATTCATGCCTCCCCCCACGTACCCTCCCACAGTATGCATGAATATAGAGCCTCTACAGGCAGAACTTGTTGCTTGAACCCCGTGCCATCGAATTCACATTCAGCCATGGGCCGTGCAGGTAAGAGCAGTGGGGCCGGGTTGGGGCGGGGGGATTCGACAGATGACCACAAGGGAAAATTAAATAATTAATTTTCCCTCGTGATCTGTCGAAATCCCCCTCCACCCAGCCCCACCGCTCTTACCTGCATGGGCAACGGCTGTTCTCATTAACTGTATTTGTAAAGTGCTTTACATGGTCAAAGGCAGAGATCTAACCAGAAAGTGAATCTGGATGGGAGATGCTGGGTTCTGCAGTGGGAGGTGGACTCTCTACTTTGTTGGGATGTAGTGTTCTTTAAAGATATGCATCTTCAGCTCCTTCCTAACTTGACTTTCCGGCTTTTCGCTCGGGACGTGACCTCAGCCGGTATGCTGATGGAACAGGGCGGTTAAAATAAGCATTTGAACAAGCGCATCGACAGGGATTCGTTGAATTAGCATGACTGCTATATTGTAATAAGTTACTGGATCAATTTCTAGTGGCTGTATTATGAACACTCTATCTGGCTTGCCTTCTCCTTCAAAAATTACCTACCTCAACGCATCTTTTTGACTACGATCTTTTGATATGCCATCTGAGTCCGATTTGGGCACTGAAGCCTTGTACTCATTGTGCCCTTTCTTCATTTAGTGTGGATGATTTTTTCCTTGTGATACAAATATTTTATTGAAGTTTACTGGATGCTCTTATGTTTGATGTTTTCTCCTGATGATGATCCTTCAAGTTCTAATGGGTCGAAACGCAGTCAACGCTAAGATGTGGCTCTAATTGAAGAGGACGCATTTTTTCTGCTGTGTGTTTTTCTTTTGTCTTGAACCTCGCTTTTGTATTTTTCCTCAGCCACTTTCTGTTTGATTACATATGATATTGTTTGTATTTGTTTGCATTGTATGTGTAACCCCATGAGCGCCTTATCGTTGTTTGTATGTATTTATGATTGATGATCTGAAAAATAAATTTTCTAATTGAAAGAAATTCTCGGTACGTGGGTACTGTGTGCCTTAAACTTTTGCCACTACTCTTTTTCTTTCTTCCTTTTTTCTTTTCTCTTTTCAATTGTAAGCTCTATTACGTTAATGTTTTCTTGCGTATTTTTGTTCTTTAAATTCTTTCTTATCTTAAGTGTTTTACTTGAACCATTGTTTGGATTCTAGTAACCTTCCTAACTTGAAGCACGGGCCGCGGCTGAATGTGAATTCGATGGCACGGGGTTCAAGCAACAAGTCCTGCCTGTGGAGGCTCTATATTCTTGCATACCGTGGGAGGGTACGTGGGGGAAGCCATGAATGAGAAACAGCAGAAGCTGTACACAGTGCAGTTGGCAAGCATTCCTGAGTGTGTGGATGGGGTAGGCCTGTTTCCTTGTTGTTTTATCAGTTCTTGCACGTCTTTGTCCCCCTGAATGTGAGGGTGCCTGAATATGTCCCTGACTGGCCCATTGATAATTTTGCATTGTTTGTTAGATGTGACCTGCATGACTGGGCCTAATACTGCAGATGAGTCCTCACCAGTGGTGTTTACAGAACTTACACCTGTCTGCTAAGTTTGCACCCCGATATCCAATCCAGAAGTATTCATACTGGCCCCAGGTTGTTGACAAGTGAATTCCACAGATTGCATTCTTTTAGAGCCATTATCCCTCTGTCATCCTGGTCCCAGATTCATGCCTAGAGCTGTTATGCTCCTAGCTGCCAATTGGCCACATGTCATATGTAGGCCCTTCAGGACATTCTGGATTTTTGGCCTACTTCACTCTGCATGCCTGAATTTCAAAGTCCATGCCTATAGTTGAAAATGTAAAACTACAAGTACCAGAATGCAAAGGGCTGCTGGCTAAAGAGCCACGACTGGCTGATGACCTCATCTGTGATTCTTGTCCACTTGGAGCTTTAAAATGTAAAGTTATTCTGCTGAAAATCTAATTTGCAGTCTTCAAAAGCATCGTTTTTTCCTTGAAAGCCCACTTGAGTGTCCCTTATTTAAGAAGACCCATAGCTGTCACAGACAAACACAAAGAGACAGCACAGAGGGCATGTGGTGCTAAAGCACTTGGCACATATTTTATCAAGAAGATGACCTAGCAGGCCTGCGATTTCTAAAGGTGGACGGGGCGCCAACTGGTACAATGGGGTCATAAGAGCTACTCACATTTCGATTGTTGGTGCAATACTGTGAGCAAATCTCTTGCAGTTTTTGAGATTCACAAACACAAGAACAGCCCTAAGTGGGAAAATTGGGAACATTGTCAGGCCATTAATGGTACAGACTTGATAATGAGGCAACTTGGTTTACACTTGGAGTGCCTGCAAAAAGGGGCCTCATATTTCTATCCGGGTTCAGAGTGGTACTGCCTGAATAAGTGTGGCTTACCTTTAATGTTACCAGAGGACTCCATAATATCATCAGAGACACAGTGGTCAAGTCATGGGCTTTCCCTTTTCCTGACATTGCTCTCAGGTGTATTAGTCCACTTGGTTAAGCTTATGTAATGCAAGACTATCTATCCCAGAATGCATTATTGTATTTAAGGAAAGTCGGGGACAGAAAAATAGCATTTTTAATGATACGGTGCCATCTGGTACCTTTACTAGGCTTCTTAGTGAAGTAGGAAGGCACATGAGAAAGTGCCCTATGAAGTCTGCAGTCTGTGATTCCTAATTTCAAGCCCCAGCTCCCACCTGAGCCAACTGTGATCTGTGACTGCCACGCTTAACCCCACAGTCAGACTCTGATAATACTTCAGTTCGTGAGGCCTTGACATTCAAAACACAATAAGCAGGAAGCAGTGGTTGAAGTGGGGGGAAAAAAGTAGGAGAACTGTGGGTGGAGAATCAGAGGGCGAGAATAACCTGAGATTTGGGTCTGTGGGCGGAGTCAGAGGTGTGGCCAGAAAGAACAAAACTTCCCTATTTTTAGTATTTCTTTGGCATTTCACTGACTAGTTAATTCAACCAATAGATACACATGTTTATTTAAGGTTTAATATGAGTTATTGACATTAAAATACATTCACAAAGTGGGATATGTTTTCAATCACAGAATGTGCCAAATACGCTTAAAAGTGGAATCACAAGCCATTTGTCTCTGAACCATGGAGTTTCTGTCATCAGCACTTCTCCTCCCTTTTTCCACAACAGCAGTTCAAATATGAATGGCAAAATATCCTAGTTTGCAAATGTTTTCCACTTAATTATGTCTGTACCGTATTTGCCACATAATACATCATCCGCTGCATAATCTAACGATTTCACCCAAAAAATTGTTTGTAGCTCAAGCAGATAAAAAATTACTATAAAAATGTGACGTGTTGCTGCGAAGTGGATGGCCCTTTGCAAAGGTTGACTAGTCACTCTTTCTCACTGCTGCATTTGTATGATACACAGGTACTAATGAGGCAAAAGCTTTGCAGAGGCTGTTAGTATGTATAAAAATGTCAAAATAAAGTATCATAAAATGTACCGCATTACTCTGTAGCCTTTATTTACTGCATAATTTAGTCAACATTGCACCATAATTTTTTACTCCATTGCTGCAGAACTCCAGTGGCCCAAAGGCAGACAGCACATGTTAAAAGTGCTTGTGCATGAAGCAGAGACCATGAAGTTTGCGAAATTAGTTTGGTGTGCATGCAAATCCTACATTGACAATCCTTGGTAAGTTGCACTACTATTGCTGAAAAAGGCCAATGGAGGTACCAAAGGGTGAGGTGGACTGGCCTCAAGGGTCTTGTGACCTCAATGACAGAGTCATTGTCGCTCTAGGGTGTGCTTCCTCGTATGCCTGCCCGCAAGACTGGAGGTGAACTTCAGTATGGAATGTGGTGGACAGGCCTTCAAGGTTAAGCCATACTTGCCACCGCAAAGGTCCACCTACTGCTGCTAAGACACCAGGGTTTCTAAGGTTTATCGGGGCCTTCTAAGGTGTATCATGGGAATGTGCTCTGTCAAGAGAGTGGGCTGGTGGACTGGTCATGAAGGTTGAACCTGGTTCTCCAGTTCCAAATTCGGCAGCTCTGGCCAGAGTGCCACATCCTCTCCCCCACTGAACACCATACTGCCCCACTGAGAGAAACTAGCACTGCCTTCAGCTACAACCCAATTGTGCTGTGACCCAATTCAAATTATGCACTAGACAAGAGTAATATGCTGCCTGAAAAAAAAGTAATAACATCCTGGAAAAAGGAAACACTCATAGGGAATGCAAGGATAAGTAAAGCATGTGAAATGTAAGCAGGAACAACATGGTTACCTTAACGCTTTTACACTCATTATTCAGACATCAGTGAGTGATTGTGCCTGAAAAGTTCAGGACATGACTACAAGACCCGGAAGGGACCCATTTCAATGTCCATTGCTTATATTCTTACAAAACTTAAGCAGTATGCTTTAAAACGACCACATCCCTGAACACAGAGCAGCGGTAAACATTTTATAATCTAAAATAATTAAAACAGTTGAAAAGGATCACATTAAACGTTTCCCACTACACCCATCAACCAGGTATTGCAGCCCCTCTAGGAATGGTGCCCTTCCCCACCCTGGGAAAACAATGTTGCTCAAAGAAAGAAGGTAAAAAGAAAGTAGCGCTTCACTGGCAAACTCTGTTAAGTGGCGCTAATGTGTGTGGGTGTAAATAACACCAATCTGGCCTGTCTGTGACCAGTCTGTATTGCTTTAATTAGTTATTTAATTATTTTTCGTATTTTGATACTTTTTTCTCTTCGTCCCGAGATTGCACTTTGGAATAGAAAAAGGTCAGAAAATGACATTTCCATTCAAAGTGTTTCGTTCATTTTTGGAACCATTTCACAGGGGAACAAATAAAGGAAAGGAGAGGCTGGAGAGGGTAAGAGCTGTCTCTTGAAAAAAGCAAGTGAGGAGGAGCAAGACAGAAAGAGAGGGAGGAATAAAGAGAGAGAAAGGGGAGGAGGGCAGCTGCCAGAGGCAGAGCAGGAGAAATTGACACTTCTCTGTGCAGGAAGGAAAAGAGACAGGGTTTTTTTCCCTTCTCTGCCCGTCCCAAAACGGCCGAGCCTTACTGCAGCATAACAAAGGGGAGAGGGCGGGAGGCCTCTGTGACTGGAGGCAGATCACAGGTAAAGTGCAGGGCCGTTAACGGTAGTGCTTTCGCGCGCTAATGGCCCTGAGAATCACAGAAGGGAGAGGGGAAATTCTTTTGTCCCCTCATCCACCCCACCTTTGTCCCCCGTGTCCCCCCCACTCCAAAATCTGGGGGGGATATATCCCCCGCGTCCCCCACACTTCATACGCCCATGTAGCTTGGCTTTTTTGGGGCCCTGTAGCTTGGAACAAGGTACTGTTGGTGTGAAAGGGCAGTCTTCCCTGTGGGTCACCTCTAATTTGAGAGATGTAGCTGAGACAGATGAGTTGAAGTTGAGTGTTGGCTTCTCCTTCGCCCTGCCCCTATGTTTTTTATTGGCCTAGGGCTTGGGTACCCCACGTACCTTTCCTGATCTCATGCTGTCTGGCAGCAAGTAGGGATAGTTAGTCGAGGTTCAGCAGCCCTAATTTGTTGAGCTGAGGATGAGTGAGAGAGGTATGCGGCTGAGATCAAGGCATGGGAGCTTCTCAGGAGGCGCAAGTCACACCTGAACCTAGTCAGACCGCTTCCGCACCAGTCCTGGCTCTACCCTTGACTACAGTCTAAAGCTGCGTCATGCCCTCCGAAACCAGCCTGAGTAGTATGTCCTTCTTGTTAGCCTCTCACCATAGCGCCCCTTCTGTGCTTCCAACACACACTATTCTGCACTGCTATATGCTTCCTTGGCTTCTCTTGGCCCCTACTGGCTCCTGCTAACCCCCGCTGGCTCCTGGAGGGCTGGTTGGATCTAGAAGCTATGACCTGTGAGCTGAGGGCAAAGGTATTGGCACTGTCACACAGGATAGTCAAGGGGAGGGGGTTTGAAGAAAGCCCAACTGAATGGAAGAACAAGGCCACAGGCTCTCAGGTTAAAACAGTAGTCAGCAGGTCCTTTGATTGATGGGGCTCCAAGGAGCAGAACCGAGGCAGTACTCAGGCAGTACTTGGGTGGTACAGGCAGAGGAGAGCAGCAGGCTCCAAGCTCCCAGCAGCATTGCACCCTTTACGCTGTGCCCCTTTCTGATTTGGTCAAGACTCTGAGTCTCCAAGTCCCCCAAACTCCTGCTGCTGCCTTACAGAGTGGTGGAGTTGACCGGTAAGAAAAGATGAGTTAATGGGCTAAGCAGGATGCAGTGGAACTCTCCTGCCACTCTTGCTGCTGCCGTCAAAGTCCTGCTCCCACTGCCAGCAGAAAGAGGAGTTAAGGGGCAGGGGTGGAACTCTCCTACCATGGAAAAGCTCCTGCAGATGAAGACCCGCCAACTCTGGGCAGACCGCGGCCCAACCACAGACTGCGGCTGCCGACGACGGCCCCCCTCTGCCAACCCCAAAGATAGCCCCAGGCTTACACAGGAGCTTTCTCAACCCTGCTCGTAGCCCTTGGAGCTGCGTCTCCTTGCTCTTCAATCCTTCGACCTATGCTGGAATCTGGCATCTGACGTCAGTAGGCATGGTCTAGCAATTTGAAGCCACTCTGTAGTTATAGTTAGGGTCACCAGAGATGTTTTTTTTCCGGATTTTTGTCTCTTAATAACTTTGCATCCGTTTGATGAATGTCCGTAAAACTTTACAGACCTGTTGCACCCCTTTCATTGTCGGAGGGCAAAAAGGTTTGCAACGTTTGGTCAAAGGGGTGCAAGGAAAAAAGGGGGTCCAAAAATGGGCTTGAAATCCAATGCATTTTAAATAGACTTTAGTATTTCACGTGGCATGAAAACGGCCAGTCGGATTTTGCTGAAATTTGACAGCATTGGATAGTAGGGTGTGCAGATGATTCTTTTGGGTACTGCAGGTAAGTAGAGTAGGAATTTTTTAAGTTGTAAGGTTTTTCAATTTAATGATATCTTGTAGCACCATACTACTAATAGTAGCACGGAAGACCAAAAAATACACTAGACTGCATATGTAAAGTTTCAGGTTTACTACATGAACAACTGAAAGACCCATTTATTGTCACATGCTAATGGAAACATATAAACAAATACATACCAAATAGAATAAATCTTAACCTACATAAGTTGTCTTTGCATGCTCTCTGGCTCACAAAATAAAACTGTGCCCAACAAGACCAACAAAAAACATCTTCCTTATGTACTCCTGTGCAACAGATGGAAAAGTGACCTAGCGGTGAGCTACACAAACTACTATATAAAGGACATGATAATTGGCCAGTAGGATAAAAATAATAATCTTAGTTTTTTTAAACAACGATTGGCTTTCATTCACTTTGGACTTCATATTATGTACAATCCTACTAAAACTAGCAAGAAAGTATAAAAAAAAAACTAGACTGCACTTGTAATTACTACATGAACAATTAAAAGACACATTTATGGTCACATGATTGTGTAAACCAACAAACAAATACAATAGATAAAAAGAAAGAAATCACATTAAATATGATTGCCACTCACTTTGTAGTTACAGTTAGTATTCCCAAAGATAGGAATTCGTCAGATATTAGATCCCTAATAACTTTCCACCAGTTTGATGAATCAACACAAAACTTTCCAGACCTACAGCATGTTCTACCTTTTGAGATGATGTAGGTTTTTGTGGTGAATCTTTAAGGGGGTGCAAAGATAAAAGGGGATCCCAAAACACATTTGTCCGCCAAAACATTTTCCATAGACGTAGCTCGAAAATGACTGTGTATTTATATGAAATTTGGCATGATTATATATTATGGTGCAGAGATGATGCTTTTTGGATACTGCAGTTAAGTAGGGTAAGTTATAAGGCATTTAAACTTAGTGACATCTATCACCTCTGTACTTTTGCGCAGTTTCACAAAATTTTGTGAAACTACTGTGGTACATGGCAGTAAACTTATTAAAAAATATATAAAAATATAAATACATTTCCCTACCTATTACCACTTTAGTAAAGTGGTAATAGGTAGGGATCTGTTACTTACCTATATCTAAGGCCCTCATTCTGAACACAGCCAAAGTGTAGTAAAAACAATATGACTGCCTCTTCTTTCTCTAACAGCAGCCATTACCCAATTATATACTGGTTTGTCATCGCCATGTACCACGGTATACTTCAAAGTTAACGCAGTCTACCATGACCCCAAATATAACTAAGGCCTAGATGTATTATTGGATTGCAGTGCCCCTGCATCACTCATGGTGTTGCATGGGCAATGCACTACTTAAGTCAGATTTACAGAGGAATGCAAAGCCACCATGCATAGCAGTGGTGACTGGTGAAAATTGAAAGTGGTGAGGCACCAAACTAGTTAACAAAGTTTGGCATGAGTGTAACAAACAGGGAGTTTGGAGGCAAGGGGGTTTCTTCCCCCCCCCCCACAGAACATTTTAGAAAATTGGTGGAAAATTATGCACTACAATTTTTATTATAAATGGGCCTATTTACCTATTGACTGTTCAATATCAGTGCTAAATATGATGAAAGGCCCCATGACACTTTTCACAAACGTTTAAATGCCCCAGTCATCCCAGCAGGAATCAGAGGTATGCCCATTCTGCCTACGCATGGCTCACATTTAGTACCGCTCTGGGGTACACTGCTACTATTACTCAGATTTAGTGATACTAGATTTCACAACTTCGGAAAGATGGAAGGCTGAGTTGCCCATGAACTTATGAGGAGAAGGCACCAACAGATGTCAGCGGCCAGCGCTAACTCCATGAGCCACTTCACCAGCTTTACAATACGCTTCAGCCCATTTTGCCATGCTTTGACATTTCTATGGGAACAAATAGCACCCTTGTGCCTCACCACAGAGCACATTCTTTTAACTGTACTACCATATTCAAATCCCCCTTGCTGACTGACATTGCTTCACATCTAACTCACCTTAGTACAGTAGCCAGAAAGATTTTTGTGGTCCACCCAGTGACTGTGTCCGCCTGCAGCATGTTCCCAAAGAAGGGCAGCGTGGTGAGTCAGGGTGAGTAATGGCTCCAACCCATGCGGCACTTCATGACATCAGAAAGTAGCGCAAGGATGGCCAGCAAAATGTCAGTGTCCCCAGGAAGGTGCCTGAGGACAGGAGGGATTATTAGAGTGCCAAGAACAGCCCAATGAAATGATTGGGGAGAGAATGTGGCGTAACAACTGACTTTGGAGTTCGAGTCTGAATGTCGGCTCAATTCTGATTCAGGGCAAATTACTTAACCTCACAGGGCCTACAAAAATGAATGTGTACCAGTGAAATATAACTCAAGGTCATCAATCAATCAATCAGGGGGTTTTAAGTGCGCTACTTACCCGAGAGGGTCTCAAGGCGCTGGGGGGGGGGGGACAGCAGTTCCGGTCAGTCGAAGAGCCAGGTCTTGAGGGCCTTCCTGAAGGTGTCCAGGGAGGGGGCATGTCTGATGTCGATCGGGAGCTCGTTCCAGGTCTTGGCCGCGATGTAGGAGAAGGCTCTTCCCCCTGTTCTGGCTCTGCGGATGCGCTGGGTTTCGGCGAGGGTGAGGTTGGCGGAGCGGAGGTTTCTTTTGAGTACGTGGAAGGTGATTCTCTCGTTGAGGTATTGGGGTCCTGTGTTGTGGAGGCATTTGTAGGCGTGTGTGAGTATCTTGAAGGTGACTCTCTTCTCGACGGGGAGCCAGTGGAGGTTCCGTAGATGTTGGCTGATGTGCTCATGTCGGGGGATGCCGAGGACGAGTCTGGCTGCGGTGTTCTGTATCGTCTGGAGCTTGCGGAGTTGGGACTTGTTGATGCCGGCGTATAGGGCGTTTCCGTAGTCCAATCTGCTGGTTATGAGTGTGTGGGTGACTGTCTTCCTTGTCTCGGGGGGGGGGGAACCATTTGAATTTCTTTCGGAGGATGCGGAGGGTATTGAAGCAGTTGGATGCGAAGTCGTTAACCTGCTTGTTCATGGAGAGGGAGGAGTCGAGTATGATGCTGAGGTTTCTGGCGTGGTCCGTGGGGGTCAGAGGGCTGCAGAGTGTGGTGGGCCACCAGGTGTTGTTCCATGCTGACTGGGTGGCTCCGAGTATGAGGACTTCTGTCTTCTCCGAGTTGAGCTTCAGGCAGCTGTTGCTCATCCAGGATGCGATGGCCTACATTCCTTCCTGGAAGCTGAGTCTGGTGGTGGTGGGGTCCTTGGTGAGGGAGAGGATGAGCTGGGTGTCGTCGGCGTAGGATACTATGCTGAGGCTGTGCTGTCTGACGATGGCAGGGAGGGGGGCCATGTAGATGTTGAAGGGGGTAGGGCTGAGTGATGATCCCTGGGGTACTCCGCAGTTGATTTTTGTGGGTTCAGAGAGGAAGGGTGGCAGTCTGATTCTTTGGCTTTTGCCGGTGAGGAACGAGCGGATCCAGTTGAGGGCGGTTCCTTGCATGCTGGCGTTGTGTAGTCTGGCGGCCAGTGTGCAGTGGAAGACGGTGTTGAATGCTGCTGAGAGGTCAAGTAGTATCAGGGCTGCGGTGTGGCCTTGGTCGAGGAGGGTGTGGATGTCGTCTGTGGGGGTGAGTAGGGCTATCTCGGTGCTGTGGTTGCTGAGGAATCCGGATTGGGAGGGGTCAAGGATGGAGTTGTCTTCTATGTACTTTGCTAGCTGTGCGTTGACGGTCTTCTCAGCGACTTTTGCTGTGAAGGGGAGGAGAGAGATGGGCCGGTAGTTCTTGAGGTCCGTGGGATCTGCTGAGGGTTTCTTAAGCAGGGGTCTGACTTCTTTGTGTTTCCAGTCATCAGGGAAGGAGGCGGTCATGAAGGTGGCATTGATGGTGTGTCGTAATTCTGGTGCGATGGTGGTGGCGGCTCAGTGGTAGATGTCATCTACCACAGATGTATGCCACTCCACTGTATACTACTACACTGTATGACACTGCAGTATATGGCACTTCACTCTTCGCCACTTCTATTCTGTTCTGTTCTAAAGGAGCTTATATAGCGTGTAGCTACCCAGAGGCATGTAAAGCGGATCGAGTTCACGTTATTTAAAAACTACAAAAAAAGTCACAAAGAGAAATTCATCCCTAGCGCTGCCACTACAAGATAATACAGACTTTAAAAACAATAACTCTTCCTTGCAAAAAAGAAGAAGGGCAAAGTGAAAGGAGCACATGGTGACGGAATGGTACCAATTAAAAAAATGAAAGTTATTGCAAAAGAAAAGAAACAGAAGTACTGTAAAGCAGCCCTTGCACCACACTGCGCAGAAAAGGGCATAACCTAACCTGTACGAAGAGTGGTGACCCCCATTAAAATGTGTGCTTTGTGCAGATAACGACTCCTGGAATCCTTATGCTTGGAACTCAAACGTGTTGAAAGGGTGACGTCAGTCCACACGCACACTTCTGCTTGTACACAAACAGCCTCCTGCTTTTTTGTATCCACACCCTTTCCCAACTCGTCGTAAGAAAGGGTTGGGTCCATGATGTTTCCTGACCCCACCCCTCCCTAGGACAACTTGGAAATGGGTGGGGAAGGTGAGGCAGTGATAATCTGCATGCAACGCAGGGCAGCACAGGGCTGGTTCTCATGCCGCTCGGGCTGCTTCAAAAAGTGAAATGTTTTGCACGTCATCTGGGAGTGGACCCCAAGACGCCATAAGGGAAGGCCAAGGCTGGAGTGAATTAAGCCCTTAGGCCTCCACATTCAAATGTCTGGTACATGGGCACTAGCGCCTGTGCTAGAGAAAAGGGCCTGCCTGGCTGCCTGACCCTCGCACACTGAGAGGGTTAGGGTGTGACGCTGCAGTTGTAAAACGGCGTTAGCTCTGCAAGTAAGTTTCCCTGCTTTATGCACCATCTGCATTGATAATTAAATAATAATACACAGCATGTAATATGTAATATGAATATTTAACTATCAATGTGGTGGATGGTACATAAAGCAGGAAAATTAGAGGGGCGTGGGCCTGATGCCCAAAGCAAGAAACCACCGCTGGCCCTGGGTTGATTGGTAAATCTGGAGAAATGCAAGGCAGCGCAATTCACTGTTTTGTGTTACTCTGCATGCCATAATCTACATTGCTGCTAAATTTCACATACATCCGTATGCCATGCCACTGTCGCCACTCCAGTATACACTATTCTACTGTACGATACTCTACTTTACGCCACTGCACTCTATGCTATTACACTGTAAACAACTCCACTCTACACGAGTCCACTCTACGCTATTACACTGTATGCAACTCCACTCTATGCCTCTTCAGTGTACACCACTCCACTGTAAGCCACTCCGCTATACACTGCTCCAGTGCATGCTATTCCTGTCTACGCCATTCCACTGTATGCCATTCCACTCTATGCTATCCCACTGTATGCCACTCCACTGTATACTACTGCACTGTATGACACTGCAGTGTATGGCACTTCACTCTACGCCACTTATATTCTGTTCCTTTTTTTTTTAATGTCCTCATTCGCCATCAAACATACACAGAGCAATTTGAGAAATCTCCGCGGCCCCCCCTCTTGATTGGCAGCACCTAGAGAGCTTTGTATCCAGATGGATGCACTTTACACAGAACCTCTCTTTTCCCGTGTTTGGTGTGTTCTGACCTTCTCACTGGGTATCTCCCGAGAACAACCAGAGGGGTAAAGTATTACAGTGTAGAGGCATAATCATTGGACAGTATTTATACCGTTATCTAAGGAATCTAGCCAACCTACACATGGTAACCAATAATCCCCTTTCTTGTTCTTCTTATTTCTCGAGACCCTATCCAGCTTCATCGTATACTTAATGGAGTTTACCCAATCAAGAAGTGTCAGAGAAATACTTTTAATCCAGTATTTGCAGATTTCTCTCCATGCCAATAGAACTAGATAAAATATTTAATTATTTTCCTCTGGAGACATAGATTCATAATTTGGTAGGACCCCAAAAAATACCAGCCTTATGCTCACCTGTATATCCATCCCAAACATGGCTCTGATAGCTTTACTTACATTAACCCAAAATTGATGTAACATTGGGCAGTTTAAAAACATATGCACATCGTCTGACTTTTCCTGGAGGCATTTTGGACATTTCGGGGTGACTCCATTCGCAAACTTGGAGAGCCTTAAGGGGGACCAATATACCCTGTGGAGACAAAAGATATGATTTCTCCTTAAGTTTGCAGCTTGAACAGTGGAGTACAAGATGTTATAAGATACTTGCCATAGTTCTTCTGGATGGAGACCAGGCAAGCACTCTCCCCACAGGTTCGATGGAAGTTCGAAGACGCCCTCTGCCAGTTCTACCAAAAGCCAACACAGGTTCGCCACCTCCTTCTTCTTCCCATTTTTCCTTCTGAGGGCATTCTCTAGTTCATTGGATATTCCGACCGTTGTTCCAACAGCTTGATGCCAGCTTTTGATTTGTAGGTATTTAAACTTTGATAATTCATTATCTGTAATGTTTCTCAGATTTTCCCACGGAAGCATCATATCCTCTGGTGCAATTTGGGCCCAACATAATATCCCAGCTGTCTTCAAGGGAGTTATTAAAGAATCTTTGGTCCATTCCGGCGAGCCTGGAGCGTCCCAGATAGGGGCCCGCCAGTGCACTATAATAGCTAATTTTCAATGGTTTTCTGATTTTGGACCAGGTAGAGGCTAACCCATTCAGGGTCTTTAGACGTACCCTTTTGAAAAATCTTGGATCGCCGAATTTATATATAAAACCTCGGTCTCCTCCCTTTAAATCCGTCAACATTTCCTTAAACATACTCCCGATGTCTGAGCTATCTGGTTCATTCAGAAGCATTTTTCCTGCCCTCATTAGGAATGCCCGTGCATATAAGACTAGGTCTGGTAAGCATAGTCCTCCCTTGTTCTTTTTTTCTCCGTAATTTTTTCCACGAGATCCGTGTACTTTTCGAGGCCCATATAAAGCGGTTTATTTTTGCCTGGAGTTTTTTCAGACCCTCTTCTTTGAAGGCTAGGGGAATATTTTGAAATAGGAAGGTAAGTTTCGGTAACACCATCATTTTCATTAGGTTGACCCTACCAATTATTGTTAGAGGTAAGTATGCCCAGCTCGTCAGAGAATTGCAAATCTCTTTGTTGATTTTATGGAGATTTGTATCCATAATTCTCTCAATACTCTGTGTGATCATAATTCCCAGGTATCTAATTTCTTTTTTTCATTTGGTGTGTGTGAGTATCTATATTCCATGCCATACATTCTGTTTTGGAAGCGTTTATCTTATACCCAGATACCTGACCGAACTGGAATGCCAAGTTGTATATTATTGGGATTGCCGTGTTCAAGTCAGACGTGTATACCATCAAATCATCGGCATTTAATGCCACTTTTTTCCCCAGCTCTTATATCTGAAGGGTGAAATTCCGACAGGACGTCTGATCTTGTCAGCAAACGGCTCAATATACAAGTTGAAGAGCAGAGGTGATAACGGGCACCCCTGCCTTGTCCCCCTCTGGATTTTAACAAGAGCTGACATGTTCCCATTCACTAAGACTCTAGCTGTGGGATGTTGATAAATCAGATTTATTGTTCTACAGAAATTTTCTCCCAGATTGCACAATCTCAATATCTGCATTAAATAGGGCCAGTTGACTCGGTCAAACGCCTTTGTGGCATCCAGGGTAATAACGGCCATCGGTACTTTGTAAAGGGTTGCTAGATCGATTGCCCCAATCAAGTTGTAGGTGAGGTCTTGAATTCCTCTCCCTTGGACAAAGCCTTTCTGATCTTTATGTAACAGACCGTCTATCACTCCTTTTAACCTCTCTGCTAGAATCTTGGCAAAGATTTTATAGTCAAGATTAAGCAGAGAGATAGGTCTGTATGAATCGCAGGAGCTGGGTGATTTTGATGGTTTGAGAATTAAGGCCACTGTGGCCTCGTTCCATGATTGCGGCATGTTCCCTCCCTCTTCATAGATATGAGAAAATAGCTTCTCCATTACTGGGATAAGGATCTCCATCTGACACCTATACAGTTCCGCCGGTAGCCCGTCCGGTCCCGCAGCTTTACCAGATTTTCCTGCTGTTATTGCTTTTCTAATCTCACTCTTTATTATTGAGCCGTTTAGATTGTTAGATTCATCCTCACTGATTTTGTTTGGGGCATCTTGGTCAAGCCAGGTTTTAATTTCCTCCTTTCGGACGATTTGATCTTCTCGTTACACCTTTCCGAAATGCCTTTGGAAAGCCTCTTCTATTTCTATAGTGCTCTTAAGTATGTTCCCTGTGGTCTCACATCCTATTTCTCTTATGTTTCCCCTTGCTAGATCTTGTCTGGTCTTCCAGGCTAAGAGCTTGCCACAACCTTACCCATACTCGAAGTGAGCAAGCTTGCTCACCTGCCATTTCCTTTTTAACCTTGAGTCAATCACCCCTGCCGGTTCTAATTTAAGAGTTTACAGCTCTGCCGAGATGTCCTCAATCGGCAGATTGCCCCCTTGGATGTTATTTCTTTGCTCTAGCTTCTGAATCCTACATTGGATCTTTTCCACCTCAGATCTGTATTTTTTTGCCTGGCAATCTGCAGCGATGTTATGCAACCTCTCAAAAAGGCTTTATATGAATCCCACACTATTTCTATTGGGGCACTATCAATGTTGTTTAAAAAGAAATCCCTTGTCTCACTAGTCAATCTCTCTATCACTTCCTCTTCTAGCAGAATGGCGCGGTCCAAAGTCCATCTCCTAGACAACGGCCTGGCTGGGAATTTTAAAGCTAAAATTACTGCTGAGTGGTCCGATAGATGTTCCCCCATGTGTTTTACATCTTTCACCCAGTTTTTCAAATCAAGGGTAATTAAAAAGAGATCTAGTCTGGATTTATGTCCGTATTTTTTATTATGGAAAGTATACCCTCTCCTCTTCCCCATTTTGCCTCTCCATACATCGAGCCATCCTAACTGTCTTATAGCATTTTTAATCGTTGATCTCATCTTACAATTTTGTGTCGCTCTGCTCTTTAATGAGCGATCCATAACAGGGTCTAAAACCACATTAAAATCTCCTGCCAAGATTAGAGAGTCTGGGAAATTTAATAGTTCAGAGAGCATACCTCTAAAAGGGGCTGGATCATCTGTATTGGGACCATAGTATCCTGCCACTGTAAATTTTTGAGAGTAGCACTTTATTTTAGCTATGGCCCATCTCCCCATCTTGTCTACTTTACTTTCTTCTAACATAATTACAGGGTTTCTTTTAATTAATATAGCCACCCCCTTTGTTGTTATTTGTTGCGTGGTACAGACTACATCCTAGATCCAATTTCTAGTCTTACACAAGTTCCTCATCTCAGTATCAGTTAGATGAGTCTCTTGAAGTATAAGGATTTGTCCTGGGACGTCCTTCAGATACTGAAAAACTTTTCCATCCTATACTCAGATCTTAGACCATTTAAGTTCCATGACACAACCCTCAACTGTGCATTTTGTTCCACTATTGAATGTGTCATATCACTAATATGAAAACATATGAATTTGAGGACATACTCAGGGGAATCGGACATATTTTTTTTAAACTTTTCTCCCACTGCCCCCCACCCAGTGCTCCCCTCCCTCTCCCTCCCCTTATCCCCACCAAGTCCCTCCCTCGGAGAACCCCCTCTATTCCTCATTATGGCCCTACCCTGGCCTACGAGGCCCTCCCCTCGGAGTCGGGAAATAAACTCAAATTTTAAACTAGCTTAAAGAGTGTTAAAAGCTAGATTTAAAAAACCCCAAATTCTTATTTTAGACCAGCGGGGTATGAAAAAATATATAGAAGATAACGCTATAGGTGGCACAGTAGAAAAAGATTTTGCTTAACTTGCTCCACCCCCCGAGATAGACTGTAGGAAGTCTTCCGCTTCCTCTACTCGCCTAAATACTTGCATTTTGTTGTTATGCATTACTTTTAGTGTAGCTGGGAATTTTAGCTGGGCAGTTGCAACCTGTTTTCTAAAGGGATCTAGCATCTTCCCCAGCTCCCACTGCTTAGTTGCTGTGATGGAAAAAACATCTGACCGTATTTCAAAGGTTATTCCTTCTGCACATAGTGAATTTAACTTAAGTGCCTTATTCAGAATTTCATCTTTCAGATTATACGTTAAGAAGTGGACTAATATTTTCCTAGGCCTAGTTTTGTTTGTATTCAGTCTGAAAGGATCCCTGTGCACCCTCTGAATATCCAGCATAAGTGCTTGCGTTGGGGTGTCGATTTGAGTAGCTTGCTTAATCAATCTAACCACAAATTATTTAAGATTGTCCCCTTCTGCCCCCTCCGGAATCTTAAGCAGACGTATATTATTTCTCCTTTGGGAGTTTTCGAAGGATTCTAACTTATCCTGAAAGCCCGTCTCCCTTTCTTTTAATCTACTTATAGTCTTTGCCGTTTCTTCTGATTTTGAGACTAGCTCTGCTACGGAGGATTCTAATATTGTTGTTCTGGCAGCTAGCGAGTCAAATTTGGCCTCCAATTTTTCGCATGACTGCTTAATTTCAGCTTGGTTCCTCTCTGACACCGCAAACCTGTGACTGACTGCCATTGTTAATTTTTGCAACAGGTCTGAGACTGACTGCGGAATAGACTGGGTTCTAAGGTCTGCTGAATCTGCAGTGTCTACAGTATCCACCCTCTGAACTAACACTTGCTCTGTATTAGTCTCACCTAAACATTTGTCTCCAAATGGGCCCGGCTGGTTCGACAGGGCTTTTTTGCCTGTTACATCTCCTCCATCCTTGTCTTCATCACCCGCCATCCTAGTTTCCACCTCACCTTCAAGTAACTGAAATCTATTGGGACTTTGAATTCCTACCGGGTAATCAGAGTACTCAGAGTATTTCGAAGGCTTTGGGGCGCCACTTAAATTGTTGTCTACTATTGGTTTTAGAATCAGTGTATTCGGAGCAACCTTAAAATAGCTCCTCAGTGATGGGGTAAGTTTCACTTTCTGAGGGTTTTGAGGGGGGTCTTTATTTTCTTGGCTCTTTTCTTCTTAGGAATAATCCATTCTCCTGGAATTGCTTTAGATTTAGGTGTTAATAGTGGTGGTGGAGGTTTTATATGTTTTTTACATACAGATTTTTCCTGCTTTGCGATAGTACCCCGGTTGTCTTGGTTATTTAGATTTGCTTGGTGAGCAGAGTTAAATTCATTCGAGGCTGTACTCCTCAAAGTGTACCTGCTTTGCTTTCCTGTGGTTATATTTGTGTCCCCGCTCCTTTACTTTCGTCAGCCTGCTTACTGATGCCGAGTTTCTTGACTGCCTCCGTCTTCCAGTGGTTCCTTTGTGAACCCGGTAAGTCCTGCAGCGTATCTGTGCTGCCTCTGCTCTTGCCACCCTGAATGGGAACACGCGCCGTGGCTCTCCGACCTCGGTCGACTTCTCTGGCCACACGGGACCAGAGAGCCTCCTGGATCACTCGCCCCCCTCGAGACTGCTCTCTAACGGGCGCCGCCACCAGTGCCACTATGCTCCCAGCCCAGCTAGCACTCTCCGTCTTGCCGCTACGTCTCCACGCCGACTGACTCGCCGAAGGGAGGAGGATCCAAGCATCCCGCCTCGGACCGAAAACACCGGCTCCTGTGAGTTTCCCTTTTGCATTCAGATTTTATTTTTGAAATGTGAAGCTCCTGCCATAACAAAAAGGTAGATTATATCCCTGCTGGTTATTTCATGCTGGTACCATTGTTGATTCGCCGCTTTATTTTAACATTCTTCTCCCGATTCCCAGAGCCTCTGCGACCGGCTACTCGCTGGCCGCCATGTTCTCCAACAAAAGTTGATCATTTGTCACTCTTGCTTATGTTTAAAATCTTGCAGGGGCCCAGCCCACTTCTATTCTGTTCTGTTCTAAAGGAGCTTATATAGTGTGTAGCTACCCGGAGGCATCCCAGCGCTGTTAGTGCACCACAGAATGATGAAGGGGGTAAAGTTAAGCATTTTGAAAAAGCCATGTCTTTAATGCTTTCCACAAAGGAAGTTCCTTTCCGAGAGATCGAAGAGAGAGGGTGAGGCTATTCCAAAGTTTGGCTGCTCCATATGAGAATGAACTCCCACCTTCTTTCACTCTCTTAATAACAGGTGTCTTTGCAAAAAAGGCATTAGAAGAGTGCAGTGCTCTCCCCGGAATGTAAAAGGATAGCAGGGGACGAGTGATCATAGGCCCTTTGTCACACGAGCCCTTTGGACAATACAGAGTGATTTAAATTTGATCCTTTCTGCTAAATAGAGCCAGTGTAGAAGACGTAAGGCTTGCCTGGCAGATCTGTGTCTCAGTATATTATACAATATACAGGCCACAGAGTTCTGGACTACCTGTAGTTTGTTTAGAGTGGCTTTGGGCTCTCCCAATTACAATGAGTTGCCGTAGTCCAGGCGTGAAAGAATGAGCGCCTGGACCACCAGCCATTTAGAGATGGGAGGAAGAAGAGGGATTTTGTGTAACATCCTCAACATGCCATAGAAGGTAGCAGCTAATTTTAAAGCCTGGGGATCAAAAGAAAGAGATGTGTCCAGCCACATTCCCAGACTTTTTATGGCTGGTTTTGAAACTGAGGGCTGGGGGCATAGAGTCTGGCCTGCCCAACTCAAGGGATGGACTCATGTTATTTCCCAAGATCATCAGCTCTGTTTTGTCTGCATTCAGTTTAAGACAAGAGCTTTTCATCCACTTGGCAACAGATTCAAGGCAGGGGCCTAAAGTGGGGGATACCGAATCATGACTCTGAGTTAATGAGAAAAACTATTTTGTATCGTCTGCATATGATATTATTGAGATCACAAAAGGAAGGACGATATCAGCAAATGGTTTCATATATAAGTTACAAAGAGTAGGGCTCAACGAGGAGCCATGGGGTTCTCCACAGTTAAGGGGGAAAATGTTGGATGTGCAATCCTCCCTCATAACTCTGAAAGGTCCTGTCTTCAAGAAAAGATTTTAACCAAGCTAGGGCAGTACCGGAGATTTCAACACTGTGTATTCTAGCCATCAGGATATTATGACTTACTGTATCGAACGCTGAGCTGATATCAAGGAGGATGATTGCTTCTATGCCTCCTTGATCTAATAGCTTTTTAGCTTCTTCTACCACAGCTAGGAGAGCTATCTCTGTGCAATGCAAGGGGTGGAATCCAGTCTGCGTAGCATGTAAACAATCATGTTTCTCTAAGAAGTCTGAAAGATGGATGGTAACATGTTTTTCAACTTTTTTACTGATGCCTGGCAAAAGAGAGTTAGGTCGATAATTCCCTAGCTCTCAGGGGTAGAGTTTGGGCTTTTTCAAGAGGGGTTTTACGATAATGTGTTCTCACGCTCTTGGAACCAGGCCTGTGGTTAAGGAAGATTAATCAGTTCGAGCAGGGAGGGTGCAATCACTTCTCTTACTTTGGTTCCTTTAGGGACCTGGATTTGATTTTACTTGAAAGTTCAGGGCAGCTGTCTAAAGTCAAGGAGGAAAATGCAGTCAACTTGGAGAGGTTGGTATCAGTCATATTTTCCTTGAGGTTATCAGAGTCAGAATATTTGGTGGATTGAAACGTATTATAGATGATCTGGATTTTAGTCTGAAAAAAGTTTGCCAATTAATTACACTGTGCAATCGAGACTTCAGGCACTGGGCCATTAGAAGGAGACTCTAGAAGGGTTTTCACCACGTGAAACATTTTGTGGGGGGAGTCATTGTACACTATTCGATTGGACCCCACTCCAATGTATGCCACTCCAAATGTATGCAATTACACTCCACCCCACGCCACTGTACGCCACTCCAGTCTACACCACTCTATTATATGCCGCTCCACTGTACGCTACTCTGCTATACACTATTACAGTCTACACCACTCCACCGTACAACGCTCTGCTCTACTCTATTACACTGTACATATCTCCACTCAATGCCAGTTCACACTATGATATTATACTTTATGCAACTCCATTCTACGCCACTCCACTGTGTGCCACTGCCCTATATGCTTCTTCAGTATATACTATTCAACTCTACGCCATTCCACCTTATGCTACTCCACTCTATGCTATTCAATTATATGCCACTCCACTGTATGCTACTCCATTCTACACCACTTCATTGTTTGACATTCCAGTTTACCCCCACTCCATTCAAAACTATTCCATTGGACGCCAATCCAATGTACACCACTCCACTGTATGCTATTACACTCTACCTCATTCCAGTGTATGCCACTCCAGTCTACACCACTTCACTGTATGCCACTGTCGTCACAATCCCCTCTTGCGCCCTCTTTGCCACTCACTACTCCTTCTTGTCTCCCTGAGTATTGGTCTACCGTGCAGGGCAGGGCTCATGTTGCTTTATTCCTATGGCGCTTAATGGCACACTGTGATATCATGACTAATGTTTCCCCAGCATCCTTATGACAGATGTTCCCCCAGTACCCTCATGACTGATGTTCCCCAATACCCTCATGACTGATGTTTCCCCAGCATCCTCACGAGCGATCTTCCCCCAGCACCCTCATAACTGATGTTCCCACAACACCCTCATGACTGATGCTCTACCAGCAGCCTCATGACCGATGCTTCCCCAGCATCCGTAATTGCATTCATTGCGCTTGAATTCCTGCAAGCTTCCCCCAGAATCCCATGAGCCACTTGCAAGCCTTGCTCCCACTGTTACTGAGGACTTGGTGTTCTTTACCATTATACACATTTGAGCGAAAACGATACATTTGTTTCTTGTTATTTGGTTCCAGTCAACAAGTTGCACCTGCTCATTCTGTGAGGTCAAAGAGAGTGTACTAACACGTATTTTCTCCAAGGTTTGTGAACCTTCCAGATGGCATGTGCCACACGTGATTTAGCTACATCCATTAAGCCTTCGAGACATTAACCCGCCCAACCCCGAATCGTGACTTGGCCTCGCACCCTGCAGAGCAACCTTCATGCTTCCCACTCACCTGAAGAATCCTGCCTGAACTGAGAAGCGCTCCAGTTTACTTCAAGTTCATCCGAACCAGTGATTCCTGTGGCACCAGCTCGATTGACGTCTTCATCCGCACTCCCTCCTGCACAGCTACTCTGGACCCCTGCAACTCCTTCTTCGAACTTTAGTCAAGTGGAAGAACTAGGTTAAGTACATGATTTCAGGTTAGTTCACACTAAACCTCCTATAGTAGTAAACAGGACCGAGTATCCCCGTCTTCAAAGACTATATACTTTTTTCCATATCCACCGGACCCTTCCTGCAACCTTAGAGCTAGAACTTTATCGCGCAAAGGATTAAATACTTGAGCTCCGTGTTGCCCTGATGAACATTTGGGTCTAGAGAAAGCACTTCAGAGTCTCTGATATATGTATGAACCTTGTACCAAAATCTGTGTTCCGAGTTTAATCCTTAGGAGTGTCCCAAACTCCAATCTGTGATTTTGATTATTCTGCTCTCATGCCGTGCTTCTGATGAAACTTGTAAGTGCATGTCACTGAAGTCTATGTATGGTCACTGTATTTAGAGACCTGTTAGTGTATGGATGGTAACTGCCTCCCCTTGTTATTTCCAGAGCATTGCGTCATCGCAAAAACAGAGGTTCTAGTCCTGGGCATATCTACCTCACAAACGTAGATGGTCTCTGAAGTGACAGATTCTGTTGCGCAGTGTTGCACAGCCGCAGAACAGATCCAATAGCACAAGTCTCTCTTTTCTCATTTTATTGCCACACCCAGTCCCCCTGTGGGACAGTGTGTGTTGTAAGGTTTTGGTTACTAGGTATTTGTTGTCCTCGGGAGGAATAGGAGGTCCAGAATCGTCTGCAGTATCGTCTCCGCGGTTGGGACCAGGTGAGTGCATGACAACTGTACTGTACGCTACTCCACTATATGCTATTCCAGTCTATGTCACTCTACTGTACACCACTCCACTCTACACTGTTCCACTGTATGCCACTCCACTACACGCTACTCCACTCTATGCCACTCCAGTGTACACCAGTCCACTCTACGCCACTCCATTCTATGCTAGTCAATTGGATGCCAAGCAGTCTTTGCCACTCCACTATATGCGGTCTCGCTCTACCTTACTCCACTGTACACTATTCTACTCTACGCTATTCTACTCTATGCTGCTCCACTATACTGCACTCTACGCTATTCTACTTGTACACCATTCCATTCTATGCTATTACACTGTATGCAACTTCAATCTTTGCCCCTCCACTATATGGTATTCCACTCCACTCCATCCCATTCCACTCTATGCTATTACACTCTACCCCTCCCCACAATACACCACTCCAGTCTAACCCACTTCACTGTATGCCACTCCACTGTACACTACTACACTATAACATATTACACTCTATGCCACTCCATTGTATGCCACTCCGGTCTATGCTACTACACTCTATGCTATTAAACTTTATGCCACTCCACTGAACGCTACTCCACTCTACGCCACTCCATTGTGCTCTCCTCCACTCTATATAACTGCTCTCTACAAAACACTACTACACCCTATGTCACCCTACTAGACTCTACTCCACTCTATCCCCGTACACTCCACTGTCCAAATTCACACTTGACTCAATGCCCGTACACACTATTGCACAACACTCTGCTCCATTCTATGACAATTTCCAACACTGTACGACACAGCATTCCACTCTACTGCATGAGATGCCACTCCAATTTATGTAGCACTCTATGCTACAACACATCAATGTATGCCATACCATTCTACGCTAATCACTGTACCCTATTCCATTCTACGCCACTCCACTGTACACCACTCCACTGTCCACCACTCCACTCTACGCCATTCCACTCTATGCCACTCCACTCTTCTATACTTAGCTATTCCTCTGTATGCTACTCCACTTTACAGTAATCCACTCTACGCCACTACTATGTACGGAACTCCACTCTATGCCGCTCCATTGTATGACACTCTCCTCTACTGTATGTAACTTCACTTTATAAAAGTCTACCACACTTCATGGCACTCTATGACATTTTACTCCACTCTATCTTCGTACACTCCACTGTCTACTCCATACTGTACTCTATGCTTGTACACTCCAATGTACAGCACTCTTTTCCACTATACGACACTTTTCTATACGACACAGCACTCCACTCTACTGTAACCCATTCCAATTCATAACAGTTTACTACATACGCTACGCCAGTACACTCCATTCCATTCCACTGTACTCTATGACACAGCAATACTGTTGGACATGGCCCTCCACAAAACTTTTTGCTTTTTGTCCTCCTGGTTTTTGCCCACTCTCTTTTTCTGACCTTAGGACTCTGGGCACTTTCCTCCTGTACTGCAGTGGGAAAGTGTGTGCACTCTTCTAACACATACCAGGACAGGATGTTTACTTGATTGGCTTAGGTGTAGTACCTGTAGGTGCCCAGTGGAAGGGTACCCCACTGTTAGAAATGGGGGTCTCTAGTTGGCAATGGCTTGCACCCTGTCCAAGTAGGGACACTTCCTTTTAGTCAGGATAAAGGAGTTACACACCCAAATAACCCCTGCTCACCCCCTTGGTAGCTTGGTACAAGTAGTCAGGCTTATCTTAGAGGAAATGTGTAAAGTATTTGTACATAACACACAGTAACACAGTGAAAACAAAACAAATGGACACCACGCCAGTTTAGAAAAATAAAGTAACTTTATCTAAACCAAACAAGACCAAAACAACAAAAATACAACATACAGAACTCAAACTATGGGGCCGATTCCGATTCGGGCCGGAAAAAATACCGACCGACTCGGAGCCGGAATAAATTCCGATCGACATATACCGGTGCAGCCCGACCCGCAAAGTACGATGAAAAGCGTGCTAAATCCGACCGACTCGTACGGAACACAAGCCGAACGACCGAGCCGCGCGGAAAACAGCCATCCGGCCGGAAAACCACGCGAATCGAACCGACCGACACGCACCAGGAAGAATCCCGAACGAAACGTACCCGCGAACTCCGACCCGCCAAGTACGATGCAACGCGTGGAAAACACAACCGAGTCGCACGGAGCCCAAGCCGCACGACCGACACGCATTCAAAACAGTGAGCCGAAGCAACCCAAAACCCCGCGACCGACGCGTACGCAGCACAGAAAACAGCACAAACACAGCGTGAACGAATCGGAGAGGCTCGCACGAGACAACTGGAGGGTCCGACTCGGTCAGAAGAACGTCTCCTACATGCACAAAAAGAACCAAGGAAAAAAAAACACAAAAAAAGGCCAAACAAGCAATTACAAAGAAAATAAATACTGGGTGGGGAAACAGGGAACAAAGACACACCCACAACTCCACCCATATAAAGGACACAAATCCCTACCATGATCCTTTGCAAATTCAAATTACCTGCCAGCACTCAACAGACAGCAACCACACACCCACAGCTCATCCATCACACAAGCCACACACCATCAGCACCTCAACAAATAGCACCCTCACATACACCCAGCAAAACACACACTCACACACCCTCACTTGCACACCAACACACACATCACTCACCACCACCACCCATCACCATGCCCCCAAGAAGAATCCAAAGTTCCTAGATAGTGAATTGGAAGTCCTGGTAGATGAGATCCTCAGGGTAGAGCCACAGCTGTTTGGTACACTGGTCCAACAGACCCCCATGTCGCAGAAAACCAAGATGTGGGCGAGGATCGTTGACAGGGTGAACGCACAATCACCATGTTTGCGCACAAAGGAAGACATCCAGAACAGGTGGTATGACGTGCGCAGGAGGGTCAAGGAGCTGTTGAAGAAGGACTACCTCTTGAGCCAACACACCGGCAGTGGCCCTCCTGCCAAACCACTATACCTCAGGCCCTGGGAGGAGAAGGTGCGGGCCATCCTACCACCAGTGAGCGCCTATGGACTAGAAAACATCCCAGAGCCTGGTGAGTACACAACAAATGTACACAATATTGTGCCACAATACACACACATCACTGTCAAGGGGAGAGTCAAACCATGCACCCTAAGCAAATACACACCAACCAGAACAGAATCATCCCAAAATGTGTATGTCAGTCAGATAAACACAACACATGCCATCTCATAGTGATATGTAACTGTGTCATCACATGTACAAACACAACTACAACTACAGCTAGGCAGTGGCACAAATATAACTAACAAACACATCCAGACATGTAGCCACCACTACAACACCACCTCACAGTGAAGCCCACTCAAAGGAAGGAATCCTGTGTATGCTGGGCAAGTCAGTGTAGCCAATAGCATCATGGGAGTCGTAGTCACAGATATTGCCCACCCTCACAATGCGCACATCAACACCACCATGAACCATGCTCACATCACAGGGAGTGGAAAACAACTGACAAGATGGCTGACACTGGCTACTGCTGTGGGGAGCACAAGGCCCTGCTGGCAACTGTGCACCAACCAACAGCAGGACACCACTGACTGACATCCTGAAAGACAACTTGCACTCCCTGCAACGGAAGCACGTTCCATGGTGGAGAATCTGGCTGGGTGGGAAGGAGGACTCACAGCACTGACCATAGTTACCAGCAGCACCACTCACACACACCCCTAACACAAACTCCACACAACTCACCTGGGAGAATGCATTGCCTCACACTCAAATCAAATATCCCACAAAGAACCACAACCCTGGGTCATGCAGTGTGAAGCACAGGGACACACATGGGACGTGTAGCAAAACTAACCCCAGGATAACACTGTCAGCCATCTTGTCAGCACAGGCACACAACCCCACAGGGAAGCAGAGTCAAAAGGAAGGAAGCATGGGCATGCTGGGAAGTGGGGTGGAGGCAATAGCATGATGGGAGTGGTAGTCACAGATATTGGTCACCCCCACAACAGTCACATCAACACCACCCTGAACCATGCGCACATCACAGGGAGTGGAAAACAACTGACAAGATGGCTGACACTGGCTACTGCTGTGGGGAGCACATGGCCCTGCTGGGAACTGGGCACCAAGCAACAGCAGGACACCACTGTCAGCCATCTTGCCATTGCTCTCACACTCACACACAGTGAAGTCCACCCAAAAGCAAGTAAGTATGGGCATGCTGGGAAGGGGGAGGAGGCAATAGCATGATGGGAGTGGTAGTCACAGATATTGGTCAGCCTCACAATTGGCCCATCAACACCACCCTGACCCATGCCCACATCACAGGGAGTGGAAAACAACTGACAAGATGGCTGACACTGGCTACTGCTGTGGGGAGCACAAGGCCCTGCTGGCAACTGTGCACCAACCAACAGCAGGACACCACTGACTGACATCCTGAAAGACAACTTGCACTCCCTGCAATGGAAGCACGTTCCATGGTGGGATATCTGGCTGGGTGGGAAGGAGGGCCGGATGTCAACCATATACAACCAATGCAGACCATGTACACACCCCAACATTCACATAGAAATGCCCAAATAATGCAGGACAATGTGCTACACCAATATCAACCCCTGACTGTGACAACTTAGGACAATGCAATGTACAGGCCCGCATCCAGAGGCACAGTCACAACTGTCAGGTGTGTCAAACGTGGATGCCTGCAGAAACATAACATACATTGTGTGTGTCTCCCAAAAACAGGTGATGATGGGGACACAGCAGCAGACGCTGAGGAGTCCCCGACCCAGGCTCAAGAGGATACGGAGCTCACTGGTGTGGAACAGCCTCTGCCCTCCTCGGATGAAGAAGACCAACCTGGCACCTCTGGAGCAAGTCATCATGCAGCACCAGCAGGACCACCAGCTGCACCCCCTGCACCCACCCCTCCAACGACTGTCAACACACATACCACCCCTGCCGACATGGAAAGACCAAGGAGCACCACCACCACCAGCACAGGGACCCTGGACCAACGTGGGGCCAGGGACACCAACACCACCAACAACCCCCAAGGGGGCCCAGGGTCACCTGTGCGTGCCACCTCAAGTACTGCACGTGTCGCCAGGGATGGTGGGAGGGGTGGGAGACAAAGGTCGCTGCTTGCAGAGGGGTCTGGACTGCATGATGACCCACAACTGGCACGCATAGCCGATGCGTACCAGTCCAGCACCGGAGAGCTCAGCCAGGTAGTGGGGCTCCTCAGGGACATTAAACAGCAGCAGGCTGCCCATCATGCCCGCTTGGACTCACACATGTCCCGCGTGGAGTCCAAGTGGGACACACTGCAAGAGATGACGGCGGTGCATAGGGACATATTACAATGCCTCCGCCAGATGAGCAGCAACCAGTCAACACCTCCCTGTGTGCCCACAACATCTGCTGCTGAAACAACTGCAACTGCCACAGGGAGGGAGGATGACTCTGGCGGAGAGTCCCCTGCACCGCAGCAGCCTGCACTTGAGGGTCCCCCCCAAAGAAGAGGGGTCGTCCGAGGAGGGGCAAGTGAGAGGCCGATGGCCATGTGCAACCCCCAGGAAGCCAAAACCTGTTCTGGATAATCACCTTTGTGCGCAAACTGTTCACCCTGTTGACTGCAACACAACTCGCCCACATGACATGGGGAGCTCAAGTTGGACCAATGTCTCAGATGACTGTGGACTCTACTCTGGACATTTCTGCTACCAGGACTTCCAAATCATCTAGGAACTTTGGATTACAATCACAATGTACAGCACCCACCATCCTGTGCACTATACTCACACATGTATGTCAATAAACTCACTAATACACCATACTTGCCTCTGTTGTGATTCCTATGTTGTCTCTGAAGTGGCGATGATGATCTGGGAAATGACACTGTGCATGCTAACTGCTACAGCAAGTACAACACCGGCATGTGAGTCATGGCGACGTCACACATATGAGGGAGGCACACCACCAGGGCTACACAACACATACACACCATGGCCATCTGACTCATCGCCTACACTGATGTTGCCAGGAAATACGTTGCATTGCATAGACCCAACACCTATTCACAGTCTGTGTCAACTAGCCCACTGGTGCAGTAAGCAAATGTCAGTCAGATGTGTGACCACAGACAACGCACATCCCAAAGTGAAGCACAGGTTTATTACACATTTGCAACATGTTGTAACCACCACAGATGCAAGGTAATCCCACCTGGCAGCGGGCACACAGTCAACAAGTGTAGAAGGAAGGAAGTCCATGGGTGTGGTGCACATCACCTGTAGGGACACGACAGCTACCACCCTGGAAGTCGAATCACGGTGTTGGGGATCACAGTTGACCAAACGACTCAGAAAGTACCCTGTGAAGGACAGAAATGACACACAGTCAAAAGCACTGAAGAACAGGACAGAACTGCAATACTCATGCCCAATACATGTCACAAGATACCCACCCAGAACCAAGTTAGCATGTCAACACCGTTGGGGAGTACAGACTACCTGTAAGGACACATCGCTACACGCATACAGTCATGTAGCACATGGACACACTCAAACAGCACCAGAGCACCACCAACACATTTCATGCATACTCACATCATTGACATGACATCTCTGGATACTCACATTCAGCTGAAGAAGTTGGTGATGAGCTGTGTGCGGACATCACCATCATCATCATCATCATCACTGGCATCGTGGTCCAGGCCAGGATCCTCCACAGGTGGCGGACGTTGGTCATCGTCATCCAGGATGAGAGGCAACTCCTTCCGCACTGCCAGGTTGTGTAGCATGCAGCAGACGATGACAATCTTGCACACCTTTGCCGGGGCATATGGGAGGGACCCTCCTGTCTTGTCCAGGCAGCGGAAGCGGCTCTTCAGGAGACCAAATGTCCGCTCAATCACTCTCCTCGTCCGACCATGTGCCTCATTATAGCACATCTGGGCTGGTGTCACAGGGTTCCTGAGGGGCGTCAGCAACCATGGCATGTTGGGATATCCGGAGTCACCTACAGACAGACAATTGCACATTAGCTGAGTTGGAAAAGAGGGTGGAACACTACATTGCAGAACACACACAATGGTACAAAGTCAGTACACACCAACAAGCCAGGCACGCTGGTTCCGCATCTGTGACATCATCCTCGGGATGCGACTACTCCTCATCACGTAGGCATCGTGTGCAGAACTGGGGAAACGGGCACACACGTGTGTGATGGTCATATCTGCAAGACAGACCACCAGTGCATTGACCGAGTGGTAGTGCTTGCGGTTCCTGTATGCCTGCTCCTGGGCCTGTGGTGGTACCAAAGCCACATGTGTCCCATCAATGGAACCAATGACATGCGGCATCCTCCCCAGGGCATAGAAGTCACTCTTCACGTCAGTGAGTTGCTGGAGTCTTGGGAAATAGATGTACTGGTTCAGGTATATCAACATAGCCTCCAATACATCGCGGAGCACACGGCTGAACATGGTCTGTGACATCCCACCAGCAGTCGCCAGAGTGTGTTGAAAGGTACCGGTGGCAAAGAAGTGTAGGGCTGCCATCACCTTCACCTTGGGGGTCAGCACTGTAGGGTACGGCCGGCCAGGTTGCAGGTGTGGTGCCAAGCGCACTGCCAAATCATCAATCAGCTGCCTGGTGAAGCGGTACCGTCGGATGCTGTCACGTTCCACCATCGTTGCCAGGTCAGGGAATGGTCTATGGACAGCTGGTGCCCTGCAGTGCATAGGTGAAGAAAGAAAGATTGTCACTAACCCCACATATGTGGCATTGTACACACTAAATATCACACGATACAGCATTATGAGGCACAAGTACATGATGTGTGCA
Source organism: Calotriton arnoldi (assembly GCA_963921515.1). NCBI lineage: Eukaryota > Metazoa > Chordata > Amphibia > Caudata > Salamandridae > Calotriton > Calotriton arnoldi. The sequence goes on from CAWUFW010008305.1 coordinate 185,769, forward strand.
GTTCCGTAAAGACATGTATGGCAAATACATGGCCAACATCCTACATCACAGTTCAACAAGTGGCATCAATAAGTCCCAGGTTGTGCCATTGGGTATCATGAGGACGTGTCACATTTCCCATCTCCTGCTGCCACGTTACAAACACACCCCACAGTGACATGTGAGGACAGATGTGCCCCAGGCATCACAGCTCAACAACAGGTAGATTTCCAGGGACCCTGTATTGCCACATGGACACTGGCATGACATGGCGTATCATGTATACACCACAGCAAAACAACCATGACCCCCACAGGTAGGGGTCCCTGTTGCCTCGGCAGGACAGACATGGACGTCTGTGACACACACACGCACAACATCAAAGTCCATGCACAAACAACGTGGGTGTGGAGACTGTCTCCCATTGTGCACATGAAATCAGAGACATTGTAAACACAACATGCACACAGACTGTAGAGGACCATCACTATTGTGCCAATGGGTCATCCTGGGTTAAACATACCGTCCCACATGGGACACAGGGGGCATGTGACATGACATACACATACACCACCGTGAAATGTGACCATGCCACATGCTCAGATATGAACAGTTGCACATCACAGTGGTCATGTACACGAAACACCAAGGATACTGTCCCCATGAACACGTGCACAGCCTGGGGTTGGCTGCCCGAAGTGACACCCACAGAACAACATGTTCACCCCCATACACGGAATAGGTAATGCAGCCTTACATGCCTTAGGATACAGTTTGGACAGGCTGTGGTGTTGTAGGTGTGCCCCTCACTCCCTGGGAAGTATATGTGGCTGGCATATGTTCACCTGTGACAGGCATGGTGACATATGCCAGTGACATGTACAGAGACGCGTTGGACAGCAATGGACCGATCGGTGCGCACACATTGGCCATTGCATTCAATGTGTGCTGGTACGCGTTGTATTCGCAATACGCGTTGGACAGCAATGGACCGATCGGTGCGCACACATTGGCCATTGCATTCAATGTGTGCGGGTACGCGTTGTATTCGCAATACGCGTTGGACAGCAATGGACCGATTGGTGTGCCCGGCTGGCCCATTGCATTCAATGTGTGCGGGTACGCGTTGTATCCCGGGTACGCGTTGAACAGCAATGGACCGATCGGTGTGCCCGGCCGGCCCATTGCATTCAATGTGTGCGGGTACGCGTTGCATCCCGGGTACGCGTTGAACAGCAATGGACCGATCGGTGTGCCCGGCCGGCCCATTGCATTCAATGTGTGCCGGTACGCGTTGTATCCTAGGTACGCGTTGAACAGCAATGGACCGATCGGTGTGCACCCATTGGCTATGGCCTGGCCTGGCAACGGACGCATTTTCAAATTTTGAACGAGTCTGATGCTGGAAATTCAGTTGGTCACCCACAACAATGTTGCAAATTCATGGGTGTCATGAAGTTGAACATTTGAAGGATGCTGTGGGCGTGTGTAAGTGGTGCAATTCCATGGATTGGCCAGATTCAGAAGATGCTAACGACTTGGACCTATCACTTTGGACACATGGGACAGTAACTGCCTCTGCAGCACACATATAATGCTGGCTGTTCCCCTGAGAGCTCACTTGCCTGCACTACATGCTCCAGGATGACATCTGCCACCACCACTGCTGCTGTATCTGCACCCTCTGGACCCTGCAATGGCACGTACTGTGGAGAGAGCCCCAGCCTTCAGCACTGAGGAGAACCAGGCCCTGCTGGACAGCCTCCTTCCACAGTACAGCAAGCTGTATGGGAAAGCAGGGGAGCAGGTGAGTGTTCTGTCCACTGCCTTCCTAAATGTGCATGTTGTCTGACTAGCAAGGCTAACAGTCTGCACGCCACTGGCTAGCAGGCTCACTGAGTAGTTGTCACCCCCCATAGTGTGTAGTCACATGCACTGGACAGGTATAGTGCAGTGACAGTGCATTTAAACAAGGTTTTACTTCCCAGGCAATGATACCATGTAGTTACTGCTGGCATACTGTCCATGGCCATCGTTGCACTGCCTGTGTACATCATGTGCCCCTGTGATTGAGACATGTATACACAACTGTGTCATGCACGGATATGTTGCATGTGTAGTAATAGCATTCTCACTTTGTCATCCTCACAGGTTGATGCCCACCAGAAGCAGAAGATATGGCTGACCATCGTCCGGGCAGTGAGATCCGTGGGGGACTACAAGCGCCGGATCCGCAACTGCCAGAAGAGGTGGCAGGACCTTCGGGGCTGGACCCGGAGGATCGCACAGTTCCAGCTGAAGCTGTCGCCTCCTCGCAGGAGGGGCGGGCACCGGACCCTGACCCCCCACATGCTCAGGATCCTGGCGGTGGTCTTCCCTGATCTGGATGGGCAGCTGAAGGCCAGGGAGCAGCACGGAGGGGCTGAGTCCATGACTGCATTGTGTACTCTGTCTGCCATGCTATGTGCCCTCCTCTGGCCTGGTTAAACTTCCACAGCACATCAGTCATGTGGTCCAGGACCCATGTCCCTCGATTGTGCACTGCCCACTCCTCATCTGATACCCAGGTGTGGCCCTTGCAGTCAGGGAATTGTGTCACTTGGGTACTGTGTCCTGCAGTTTGCTTGACTCAAGGTGGGGGACAGCATCTGTTCCCCTAACTGTGGTGGGCATCATGGGTGGGTCCATTGCTTACACAATGCCTGTGTTCTGACATGTAATCTGCGTGTTACTTTGATCTGTGGTCCAATTGCTGAGCTGATCCACCACATGTGCCTGGGGTAACTGGCACACACCCAAGCTGTGGGTGGGAACAATGTTTGGGCCCCAGGAGTGTGTATATTACGTGTGTCACACATACTCAGCCAGCTGCCTACTGTCCAGGGTTCATCCCTCATTCATGTGGGGCAGGACAGTCATGCCTACTCCAGGCCATGCAATGCACTCTGTATTCCCACTCCCGTGTATCAGCTGACACGTTGTGCTCAGTGATATGTCCCCTCAGGTGTCAGCCTATGTGTCAGTGTGCTGTGGCTTCGATGTCAGGACTGCTGGGGTGTTTATCGGTTGGGGCTCAGCATGCCACCGGAGATGTGACCATAGGAGACGATACTTGTGTGACACATAGGTGTTTGAACACCTGACCGTGCAGACTGGGGTATGCGAATGTGAGGTCCATGCAGCTGTTTCCCATTCACAGCAGATTGTGAGGTGCTCAGGTTCAGAGGCTTGTGTTACAGGTCACCCATATGTCCAATCAGTATGACCTGGACAGATAAGGGTTCAGATGATGTGGTGTGTGGGGGATGTACATGTGCACTTGTTCAGCTCCAGGACTTGCATTCCCCATGACCTACTATTGTGACACAGTGCAGACTGTTGTTGTGTGGCTGCCCTGCCCATGTGACTGGAGACAGTGATGTATGACTTAGCAGGCATGCCTGTGCCATGGCATGTGACTTCCTATGAGTGATCCTGCAGGGGAGTGACATGTGCTACATGCACACCATAGTGGCAATGGCTATCTGCACATGGGTGCATCGTGGTGTCTGTCGCTGGTATGCATCACATGCATTTCATATATCTGACTCTGGGCATCACTTTAATCCGGGCACCTGTACTGACTCAGTGGCAAGAGATGTGATGTGTGCATGTTCACATGCTTCACCGTGTTCTCTGCACCGTCCAACTACTGTGTAGGTGGTGCATGTGTCCACACTGGGGTATTGCCAGCCAACGGACGCCAGACAGATGGGTGCAAGGCCAGGTGTGATGTGAGTGCCATGGTTGATGATCAGACTGACAATTGGCTTCTCCTATTCTGTTTGGGCAATTTTAGCAATGTTCAACTAAGGATGCCAGGCCTTGCTCTGTATTGTGCTGTACTTACTGTGGTGTGTGCGTTCGGTGCAGGTGACTGATGTCTGTCTGTCTCCCTATTGTTTGCAGATACATCCACGGCCACAGGAGGGGACAGCTCCACGGACCAGGAGGAGCCGCAGAGCCAGACTGGGTCAACAGCCGAGGAGTGGTCGGAGGGACCCAGTGGCACGGAGGGTGAGGGGAGCCACACCGAGGAGTCCTCAGCACCATCCACCTCAGCTGAGGACCACAGCAGCTCGGAGGATGACTCCCTTATGGAGGCGGGTGTCAGCAGCCACCACACCCCAGCTAGTGTTGCTGTCCCCGCCACCACCACCACCGCCCTCCCATCGGCTCCCATTCCCGAGGTCCGTGGAGGCTCCCATGTACGGGAGCGTGTCTCCTTCGGGCCAGGCACCGCACCCCTGCCCCTGTGTCCCCTGCTGCCCTGAGTGAGGAGTCTGTGTACCTCCTTCGGCAGCTCCATGTAGGGCAGACAGCGATGCTGATTGTCCTCCATGCACACACCACTCTGTTGACTCAGCTGGTGTCGTTCATGGAGGGCATCTCATTGGGCATGTCTGCCCTACAGAGGGGCAATAGGTCCATGGACTCCTCCCTGACGGCAGCAGTGTCCCTCCTCCAACAGTCCCTCACCCCTCCTGTCTCTGCCCCATCCACACTCCCCAGCACCTTACCTGTCCCAAGCACACACACACCGGCACAGGCACACACCAGCACAGACACGAGCAGCACATACACACACACGCCACAGACAAGACGCACACGCACGCACAGTCAGGGGACTGAAACCACACTCACAGGGGATGGGGCCCAGTCACACACACACGCATCCACGAGCACTGCGCAGTCCACAGTTGCCTCTCCCTCCAAAGCCCCCTCCGTTGCCTCACCTGCAACCCCAAAGACCCAGCGGCTCTTCCTCAGTGACCTCGGCCTCTTCCCCTCCGATCCAGCTGATACAGCATTCAGGGGGAAGAGGAAGCCCACCCACACGGAGCAGAGTGCCCCACGCCACCGGACACCCTCCCCCAGGCGCAGACCGACTGACGCCCCCATCCGCAAGTCCCCCCGGACCCGGAAGAGCAATACCCCGCCGCCGCCCTGCAGCTCAGGCACCAAGTCTCCTTCCTCCATCCCTCAGGCCCCCAATCCACAGGTGCCCCCACCACACCCTGCCCCAGGTTCCCCCACCCACAGATACACCATCCCCAGAATGATCAGGCCTTCTCCCCCTGCCACTTGCTCTTCCGGCCCCACACCCCCGCTGCGCTTGTCTGTGCCACTGGTGTGGAGACGGTGTCCTCCCCTCTGTCCTGCCCACCTTACCTGATCCCCATTCTCCTCCCCTGGAGGTAGGCACTGCAGTGGAGTCCACTACCACCCTGTCTGACTTGGGCACTGCAGTGGGGAACCTGTCCACTCCATCTGCACGGTCCCCTGCAGTCTTGCCGGCACCCACACCATCAGAGTCATGCCCCCCAGTTGTGCTGGCACACACCATGTCAGACACCTCCACTGCAGTTGTCAGTGGCTCTCCAGCACCCACCACCCCTTCCCTGCCTCCTTCTGGTGAGCCATGATCCTGTCCCTGCGGTGCCTGGCCTGCCCCCCCGTATGCCCCTCCGAGGGGATTGTCCCTGGCTTTCATCAGTGCAGGCATGCGTAGGGTGACGTCTGCCACTGTCACCCTGTTTTGACTTTCAAGTTAGACTGGCCATTGGCCTTTGTTAATTTTTTGCTGGACATCAACTGTTAGTCCCACATATGCTGAATAAAGCACCTTTCTGTTCTCTAGTGCTTTTGCTTCTGATGTACATGTTGATGATGCTAACCATGCCCTTGCTGCAGTGATGGTGATATTTGGTCTCATGATAATGAAGTGTTACTGAGCAGGTACACATGTGGTCCAGGGGGAATGTGTCCTATCCTGTGGTGTATCCATGTCATCCTTAGCAGCATCTGAGTGTGTCATGTGTTCAATATTTGGCAATGGGATTTCCTACTTACATTACCAATTTCACATCTGTGGCTTCCACCCCTGCACATCTGTTGTGCCTGCCATTGTTCAATTCGTCTACTTCCCTGACCGTGTGGCCATCTCCACTGGACATGCAGGTTTGGGCATCAATGGGGAAGGACTCATCTGTGTTGTCAGTGCAACATTGCTATACAAGTGTGTTGGATCTGTGCTGATGATTTCGTTGGCACTCCCATGACCAGGCTGATGTGACGGGAGCATTCATTTGGTGCTAATTGTTGACTGTGTGACCAAGTGCTCAGCTGACATGATGGAGCCCTACTGAGGCAACATATGGCACAGCTTTCCTCACACAGGAGTGGAGTCCCCTCATGGCAGTGTGTACTCCTGTGACATTGCCTGCGCCCAAGGTGTGTGTTATATGAGCATGTCTGTGTGTTCACTTCCGTTTTGCTGTGCATGCTGGGATCCCTAGTGTTGTACCTGTTTGTGATGCTTGCTGAGTTGACCTATGTTCCCCCAAGTCTTCTCCCTGGATTCTCTGTGATGTGGGTGCATGGCACATTACTGGTCATCAGGGTGTCACCCATAGGTGTGTTTGCTGTCAGGGCTGAGTTTGTGTGCAGACGCAGATGGGTCACAGTCAGGATTCCCCTTGGCACTTGTTGTTTACACCTGTCATGTGATTTCCAGTTTGTGTTATCTTTCAGTGATTGTGACACGTTGTGTGTGTGACTGCTGGCACTCCTCAGGGTCCGGGCTGCAATGTTGGTAGTTGTCTATGTGTGTTCTTTGTGGGTGTCCTTGGCTTCTTTATTGGTGTGTGACTGTGGCTGGGATCCCATTGGTTGGTGTGGTGTTGCCGTCATGTCCATGTACAGCGTAGTGTGCAGTGTGTCAGACATTCAGGAGTCTTGTTGAGTGGCCATGTGTGATGTGTTTCTGCACCTTGGTTCCCACCCACCAGCCTGGGATTGTCATGGGTGCATGTGCAATGTCACCAGTGCATGTGTGCTTCACTGCTGCACATTGTTGGAGGTCGAGCTGTGTGGTGTTGAGTGTGTGCAGATGAGAGTTCTTGCCCGGCTAGACCCCTGCCTCCATGTTGGCCTTGGCTTACTGGCTGTGCTGATTGATTTGTGCTTGTGTAGGTGTGATGGTAGTTTGTTGCTCAGGACACATGACTGTGGTTCACAGTGTGAACGACATTTGGCTTTGTCATCACAGTGGGTTTGTAATGCAGCCCAGGGTCAACACATTGTGGGGGCCCTGGGGGTAGTGCTGTGGTGTGTCTGTGTCTTGCTGTGTCAGTTGCTGTTCCTACATGCTTGTGTGACATGTGTGATTTGTGCTCCCTCTCATCTGACAATGCCTGATTGCCCACATAGGGATTTGGATCCATGAGTTACCTTTGTGTGGCACTGTATGCACATCTGTGTAATTGGTATTCAGGCCTCCTCATGTGTTGTGTGGTTGCGTGGGGACACTGGCACCCCCCTCACCTGTTGTGTTTGATGTGCAGTGTGGGTCTGCCTGTTTGTGTTTGTGCATCTGCACCACTGCATTGGCATATCTTTGGTGTGCCATTGGCTGTATGTTGTTTGGTGGGTTTCCCCTGCTGTCCCTGGGACTCCTAGGTCATCGGTCAGCACAATGAACATGGTTTGTGTGTCCCATTGCTGCCATGGTATGGTATCTGTTCACCTCACATCTACAGTCTCCACAGGGTATCTGCATTTGTGTGCCCATTGGTGCAAATATGTGGGTCTGCATTCTGATGGTCACTTCTGTCATTGTGTCATTGATGAATGTTGACAGTGTCAGCCCCCTTGGGTGTTGTTTGTCTGGACATGGCCAAAGGTATGTCTTATTTGCACTGCAGTATTTGCCTCCCCCAATCTATGTTGCAATGGGACACATGCACTACTTTGCCACTGATGTGTTTTATGTTCTGTGACCAGGAATCATCCATGCAGTTTGGCAGTTGCAGCTTTTTCTTTGTCAACACTTGCATTTTGGTCACTGTGATGATGGGGGTTTAGGCCCCATTGCCACAATGTTCAAAATGTGCTTCAGCTATGGAACCCACACTTACCTTTTGGTCACTGTGATGATGGGGGTTTAGGCCCCATTGCCACAATGTTCAAAATGTGCTTCAGCTATGGTCCCCACACTTACCTTTTGGTCACTGTGATGATGGGGGTTTAGACCCCATTGCCACAATGTTCTGAATGTGCTTCAGCTATGGACCCCACACTAACATTTTGGTCACTGTGATGATGGGGTTTTGGATCCCATTGCCACAATGGTCATGGCCTGCTTGCATTGTGGGGGCCACACACATATATGTGTGGCACATGTGATAGGGGGTCACATTGTATGTTCAAAGTCATGTTCAGTGTTGTAGGCATTTGACACAGTCTACTCACGCTTGTCATGGTGTTGGGAGGATGTCTTTTTCTTGCATTCCCTAGGTTGTGGTGTGCTGGTTGTGTCATGCATTGTCCATCCTATGAGTGGGGGTGGTGTTGGTGGTAGGCATTTGGCACCCCCTGGGTAAGGGTGGTAGTAGTGGTAGGCATCTGGCACCCCCTGGGTAAGGGTGGTAGTAGTGGTAGGCATCTAGGCATCCAGCCCCCCATGGGTAGAGGTGGTAGTAGTGACAGGCATCTGGCACCCCCTGGGTAAGGGTGGTAGTAGTGGTAGGCATCCAGCCCCCCATGGGTAGAGGTGGTAGTAGTGACAGGCATCTGGCACCCCCTGGGTAAGGGTGGTAGTAGTGGTAGGCATCCAGCCCCCCATGGGTAGAGGTGGTAGTAGTGACAGGCATCTGGCACCCCCTGGGTAAGGGTGGTAGTAGTGGTAGGCATCCAGCCCCCCATGGGTAGAGGTGGTAGTAGTGACAGGCATCTGGCACCCCCTGGGTAAGGGTGGTAGTAGTGGTAGGCATCTGGCACCCCCTGGGTAAGGGTGGTAGTAGTGGTAGGCATCCAGCCCCCCATGGGTAGAGGTGGTAGTAGTGACAGGCATCTGGCACCCCCTGGGTAAGGGTGGTAGTAGTGGTAGGCATCCAGCCCCCCATGGGTAGAGGTGGTAGTAGTGACAGGCATCTGGCACAACCTGGGTAAGGGTGGTAGTAGTGGTAGGCATCTGGCACCCCTGGGTAAGGGTGGTAGTAGTGGTAGGCATCCAGCCCCCATGGGTAGAGGTGGTAGTAGTGACAGGCATCTGGCACCCCTGGGTAAGGGTGGTAGTTGTGGTAGGCATCTGGCACCCCTGGGTAAGGGTGGTAGTGGTGGTAGGCATCCAGCCCCCATGGGTAGAGGTGGTAGTAGTGACAGGCATCTGGCACCCCTGGGTAAGGGTGGTAGTAGTGGTAGGCATCCAGCCCCCATGGGTAGAGGTGGTAGTAGTGACAGGCATCTGGCACCCCTGGGTAAGGGTGGTAGTAGTGGTAGGCATCTGGCACCCCCTGGGTAAGGGTGGTAGTAGTGGTAGGCATCCAGCCCCCCATGGGTAGAGGTGGTAGTAGTGACAGGCATCTGGCACTCCCTGGGTAAGGGTAGTAGTAGTGGTAGGCATCCAGCCCCCCATGGGTAGAGGTGGTAGTAGTGGTAGGCATCTGGCACCCCTGGGTAAGGGTGGTAGTAGTGGTAGGCATCCAGCCCCCATGGGTAGAGGTGGTAGTAGTGACAGGCATCTGGCACCCCTGGGTAAGGGTGGTAGTAGTGACAGGCATCCAGCACCCCATGGGTAGGGGTGGCAGTAGTGACAGGCATCTGGCACCCACTGGGTAAGGGTGGTAGTAGTGACAGGCATCTGGCACCCCCTGGGTAAGGGTGGTAGTAGTGGTAGGCATCCAGCACCCCATGGGTAGGGGTGGCAGTAGTGACAGGCATCTGGCACCCCCTGGGTAAGGGTGGTAGTAGTGACAGGCATCTGGCACCCCTGGGTAAGGGTGGTAGTAGTGGTAGGCATCTGGCACCCCCTGGGTAGAGGTGGTAGTAGTGACAGGCATCTGGCACCCCTGGGTAAGGGTGGTAGTAGTGGTAGGCATCTGGCACCCCTGGGTAAGGGTGGTAGTAGTGGTAGGCATCCAGCCCCCATGGGTAGAGGTGGTAGTAGTGACAGGCATCTGGCACCCCTGGGTAAGGGTGGTAGTAGTGACAGGCATCTGGCACCCCCTGGGTAAGGGTGGTAGTAGTGACAGGCATCTAGCACCCCTGGGTAAGGGTGGTAGTAGTGGTAGGCATCCAGCCCCCCATGGGTAGAGGTGGTAGTAGTGACAGGCATCTGGCACCCCTGGGTAAGGGTGGTAGTAGTGGTAGGCATCTGGCACCCCTGGGTAAGGGTGGTAGTAGTGGTAGGCATCCAGCCCCCCATGGGTAGAGGTGGTAGTAGTGACAGGCATCTGGCACTCCCTGGGTAAGGGTAGTAGTAGTGGTAGGCATCCAGCCCCCCATGGGTAGAGGTGGTAGTAGTGGTAGGCATCTGGCACCCCCTGGGTAAGGGTGGTAGTAGTGGTAGGCATCCAGCCCCCCATGGGTAGAGGTGGTAGTAGTGACAGGCATCTGGCACCCCCTGGGTAAGGGTGGTAGTAGTGACAGGCATCCAGCACCCCATGGGTAGGGGTGGCAGTAGTGACAGGCATCTGGCACCCCCTGGGTAAGGGTGGTAGTAGTGACAGGCATCTGGCACCCCCTGGGTAAGGGTGGTAGTAGTGGTAGGCATCCAGCACCCCATGGGTAGGGGTGGCAGTAGTGACAGGCATCTGGCACCCCCTGGGTAAGGGTGGTAGTAGTGGTAGGCATCTGGCACCCCCTGGGTAGAGGTGGTAGTAGTGACAGGCATCTGGCACCCCCTGGGTAAGGGTGGTAGTAGTGGTAGGCATCTGGCACCCCCTGGGTAAGGGTGGTAGTAGTGGTAGGCATCCAGCCCCCCATGGGTAGAGGTGGTAGTAGTGACAGGCATCTGGCACCCCCTGGGTAAGGGTGGTAGTAGTGACAGGCATCTGGCACCCCCTGGGTAAGGGTGGTAGTAGTGACAGGCATCCAGCACCCCTTGGGTAAGGGTGGTAGTAGTGGTAGGCATCCAGCCCCCCATGGGTAGAGGTGGTAGTAGTGACAGGCATCTGGCACCCCTGGGTAAGGGTGGTAGTAGTGACAGGCATCTGGCACCCCTGGGTAAGGGTGGTAGTAGTGACAGGCATCTGGTACCCCCTGGGTAAGGGTGGTAGTAGTGGTAGGCATCTGGCACCCCCTGGGTAAGGGTGGTAGTAGTGACAGGCATCTGGCACCCCCTGGGTAAGGGTGGTAGTAGTGACAGGCATCCAGCACCCCATGGGTAGGGGTGGCAGTAGTGGTAGGCATACAGGCCCCTATGTGTTTGTGTGGCATTGGTGAGGGCCATCCCGCCCCTATGGTGCTGCTGTTGCTGGTGTAGGTATTTCTGCATCCCTCTGTGTGTGATGGGTCAGGTACGTGTAGCTTGTTTTTGTTGTTGGTGTCTGACTTACCTTCTGCGCCGTACGCGTCCGTGCCTGTTCCGGTAATAGAGGTAGAATATTGGTAGGATCGGCACGAAGGGATTCATGGTTGGTTCGTCTCGTTCGTCTTTCTCTTTGCTTCGCCTCGTCCTCGTCGCTGGCGTGTTCGTCTCGTAGCCGTGGATCGTGTTGTAGCGCGAATCGGAGCTTATGTGCGCCTCGCCCAGATGCTTTGACGTGCTGTGCGTAGCGACGGGTTCGGCGCGTACGCGAAGCGCATCGTACTTGTCCGGCCGGACGGGGCTGCATTTTTGCTTCCGTGCGGCTCGATTCTACGATTCCGGATCCGGCTCGGTCGGGGAACAGGACCTGGATTGGGTGAGTACGACTGGGTCGGAATCTATGCTGTTGTGTGCATCGTACTTGCTCGTTCGGAATGATGTGCGGATCGGTCGGGAAACAGGCATTCGCATGGCTTTTTTCCCGACCGAATGGTGTTAGGTGCGCCTCCGACCGAGATCGGAATCGGCCCCTATGACTGTTTAAAAGTTTCAAGCAATGCTGTTCATAGAAGTCTAAGGATGCAGTGATTTTACACAAAGTACCTCAAATGCGTCAAAATCACAAGGCAAAACAGCAGCAGAGGGAAGCATCGGAAAACACAGCGATGCATTGGTTCCTGAGTCTTTGGGGAGGTGATGCATCAGTTCTGCTGCACGCAGGAGAAGTGTTGCATTATATTCGTTCTGTTGGGGGAAATGATGTGTCGATTCTGAGATGGTTCTGGTCTGCAGGTGATGTGTCGGAAAAACTTGGCGCACAGATGCAATGTGTGGAAATCCGGATGCACTGGAGGTCGATGCGGCAGCAGCAAACAGGCACTGCATCTATTTCTTCAGCCACGGTCCCACGATGCGTCAATTCTTTCAGCCGCAAAGCAGGGCCTGCGTCGGAGTCAGTTCAGGGATCTCGGACTTCAGAGACACAGTGCGCTGAACTCGGGCTGCTGTGGTTTCTTCGGCCCCTGATAGGCGCTGCATCAATTTCTTCGGCTGCACTGCATTGGCCCAAGGAAATTCTCCCACACGGCGGTGCTGCTTGGGAAAAACAGGCGCTAGAAGGGCGATGCGACGATTTTGATGGTTTCAAGCAGGTTTTTGCAGCAGGAACAACCTCCAAGGGCCCAGAACTGGATTTGGCACCACAAGAAAAGTCAGAACTCCCAGCAGTGGAGTTCAGGGATGCTGCAGATGAAGTCTTTGATTGCCCTGGGACTTCCAACAGGATACAAAGTAATACCCAGTCCTTTTTCTCCCAAAAGCAGAAGCAGCAACTGCAGGCCAACCCAGCAAAAAGACAACAAGGAGGGACTAAGGGCCAATTGAATAGGTCCAGCATACAGGCCCACGGAAGCACAACAAGAAAGAGTATACTGTTCCTAGAGGGTCCTACAGGTCAATGGTTGTGAAAAAAGGCATGTGAGTGCTCATGGAGATCGGAGAAATTCTTATCTCCTTTCAGAAAAAGACCCTCATACATCCAGCCAGCTAGGTGTCTTGCTTCATCACTGGGTCTGCTCCTTATCGGGTCGGCGCTGCAATACCCGATCAGCACCCGTGGTGGGGCCTTCTTGGCGGAGATCTTTTTTCTTAGCCGTTGGGTGTGGTGCGCGTGAGGGCCCTAGTGAGTGTAGATGTGTAAATGTGTAATGTGTGCAATCTAAAACAGGAGTTAGTGATCCACCCAAAACTATTTTAATGACTGTGGTCACTATCCTGATTAAAACCAGAAAATGGCGCACACGCCTGCTCTAAGATTGCAGGATTGTGTGCTGAAGCTCAGGCCAACATGTTTCTTGCCTAGTGTCAAATTAACGGCAATTCTTCAGGACCTAATATCGATCATTCTACACTTTATGGTTGGTGGTCTGTTAAGTACACAGTTAAGTGACCACCCATACAGCACCCTATAAAGTGGTACCTGTCGATCAACAACACTGCCTGTAGGAGAGAAGAATCATAGCGATTAATACATCGTTCTACTATAGTCTGCAGTTCAACCTAAATGCAAAAGTGCAAAATATGACCATGCTATTGTGACACTGCAAAACAAACGTGAAAGATGAGCATGCTTCACATAAAAATGTATGTGCTCATGCACATGGCGAATTTGAAGAAAGAATAAAAACAGAAGTAGCAAAGAATATGCAAATATACACAGCATACTAGCACACTCACCCAAACTTGGGTCAGCTCAAAGCATCAAGGTGTCACGGCAGGTGAAAACACTGCAAGGTTCAGTGTCCTGTGGATTGTAACAATTGACAAAGGGAGGGTGGGGGAATTATGGCATCGGAATATAGGTAGAAGCTCACCTCATGACATTACTAAAATAAAGGTAATAAATGCACATGGGATGGAGGTTACCAACAAGGGACCCGAGAGGGGTATGGCCCATTGAGATCCCGATGGCTATCGCTTAGAGAACACAGTGTCTCCTGCTCGTTGGTAGCAGGCGGTAAACCGGTGGTGTGTCGTACCGCGCGCTCCTGCTAATCACCACGGCAAGATGGTCGAGAGTGATACACTGAAGAGTGCCGCTGGCACCCCCCGATATCGCTAGCAACCAAGTAGGGCAACGAAAACAATGAAAGATTAGCGCAAGAAGAGTGAGCGCAATGGATGAGGACCAAAGCCGTGCAGCGTCGCCATTCCCTCCTAAGTTGTTCACAGTGGGAAAACTCACTCGGGCGATGTCCTCAACTACGGCACCCGCACTGAGTAGAAGGAGGGTGCGGGACACAGCAAGGCAGGTCCCGCCAAACGGACACTCTTAACAATGCCAAAAATCCCCTGTTTGGAGGTCCAAGCAAAGGCAAACAGGTCCCACACTCTTCGACTCGTCCCAACCCCCGGTACTCACGTTGTCAGCTCCGTCTGATCACGGTCTTCCAACAGGATACAAAGTAATACCCAGAGCTTTTTCTCCCAAAAGCAGAAGCAGCAACTGCAGGCCAACCCAGCAAAGCAACACATAGCAAAGGGGCAGTACTCCTCCTCACAGATCTTCTCCTTAGCAGAGGTTGCTCTTGATGCAGAAGAGTGCTAAAAGTCTGGGGTTTTAGGTCCAATACTTATATCCCTTTTGGCCTTTGAAGTAGGCATTCTTCAAAGGATTGTCTTTGTAGTGCACAAGTTCTTCTCCAGCCAGGTCCTGGCTCCAGACACACACACCAAGAGCATGGAGATAGCATTGTGAGAGGCCAGACACATTCCTATTCAGGACAGTTCCTCCTACCACTCTAGCTCAGGAAGGCCCATCAGCCTGGTGATGGGCCATCAGGATGTGTAGGGTACACCTCAACTCCCTTTGTGTGAAGCTCGAGAGTGAATGCACAAACAGACCCCTGTCAGTCTAAACCAGACGTTGATTCCACAGGCAGGCAGAGGCACAGGATGGTTAAACAAGAAAATGACCACTATCTAAAGTGGCACTTTCAAACACACAATCTAAAAACCACCTTTACCAAAAGATGTGTTATTAAATTCTGAGCTCAGAGAGCCCAAATCCTAAATCTGTAGCTGTTCCCATTTTGAAAATTACACTTATTCAATGTTACAAGGCATCTCCAATGATAGCCTATGGGTAGGGCTAGTCTGTGCAGTAGTGAAAAACGAAATTGGCAGTATTCCACTATCAGGACATGTAAAACACACCAGTACATGTCCTACCTTTCACATATACTGCAGCCCGCCGATGGGGTACCTTGGGCCTACCTTATATGTAGTAAAAGGGAATTTACACAGGGAGCACTTGCTCTTTAGCCCTGATCAGCAGTGGTAAAGTGCCCAGAGTACATAAACCAGCAAAAACAAAGTCCAGCATAACAGTCAAAAACTACAATAGGTAGAGGCAAAAAGACAGAGGAAACAATGCCAAGGATGCCAGGTCTAACATGTGTCCCCTCCAGCTAAAAGTAGGAAGAACTACAAAACCTCTTGGGAGTACTCATCACTTTGGCGGAAGAATCTGGACAGACTATCAGTACTGGCGTATTCTGTACCAGAGCTGTATTCCACCCTAAAGTCCATCTCCTGTAGGGAAATGGACCACCTCAACAGTTTTGGGTTCTCACTCGTCATCTGCATTAACCATCCGAGGGGCCTGTAGACTGTCTGAACGCAGACGTGAGTCCCAAACAAGTAGGATCTTAGCTTCTTCAGTGCCCAGACCGCAGCAAAAGCTTCTTGCTCAATTGCGCTCCACCTCTGTTCCCAGGGAAGTAACATCCCTTAATGAAGGCTACAGGTTGGTCTAGGCCCTCATCGTTCAGTTGTGTGAGAACTGCCTCCACACCATGCTCTGAAGCATCTATCTGCACAATGAATTCTTGGCGGAAGTCGGGAGCCTTGAGCATGGGCGCCGTGCACATGGCTGCCTTCAGGGCATCAAAAGCGCAGATGACAGGCATCAGTCCAGATCACTTTCCTATGCTGCTTCCTGGAAGTCATCTCAGTCAAGGGGGCAACAATGGTGCCATAGCCCTTAATAAATCTCATGTAATAACTGGCGAGACCTAAGAAGGTTTTCACCTCTGTCTGGGTCTTGGAGGGCTCCCAAGCCAGAATGGTGTCAATCTTAGGTTGTAGGTGCACCACCTGGCCGCTTTCTACCTTGTGTCTTAAGCACACCACAGATCCCTGCACTTTCTGGTACTTACTGGCCTTGATATTGAGGCCTGTCTTTGGCAGAGCCTTCAATACTTCCCAGAGGTGGTGCAAGCGATCTTTCCAGCTGGAACTGAACACTGCAATTCCATCCATGTAGGCAGCACTGAAGTCCTCCAGTCCAGCCAACACTTGGTTGACCAACCCCTGAAAGGTGGCAGGAGCGTTCTTCAACCCAAAGGGCATAACCCGGCACTGGTAGTGCCCCTCTGGCGTTGAGAACGCAGGCCTCTCTTTGGCCCCATCGGTCAAGGCAATCTGCCAGTACCCAGAGGTTAAATCAAATGTACTGAGGAACTTGGCAGCTCCCAGCCGAACTATGAGCTCATCAGCTCTGGGGATGGGGTGTGCGTCAGTCCTGGTGATGGCAGTGAGCCCAGCATAGTCCACACAAAACTACAGTTCAGGTGTGGCACCGGGTGCAGCAGCCTTTGGGACCAAGACCACTGGGCTGTCCCAAGGACTGTTGGAGGGCTCTAGCACCCCTAATGCCACATCTTGGAAACTTCTTCCTTGATGCTGGCTTTGACCCTGTCAGTCAACCTGTAAATGCTATGCTTCAAAGGTGGACTTTCTCCAGTGTCCACATCGTGGGTACACCAATGGGAGACTCCTGGGGTCAGAGAAAATAGAGTGGAAAACTGCCCCAGCAACTGGCTACAGTCACTCTGCTGTTCTAGGGTCAGTGCAGGAGAAAGGTTCACACCCTCCACTGACCTATCTTGCTCCTTGGCAGACAGGAGGTCTGGAAGAGGCTCACTCTCCTCTTCCACCCCATCATCTGTTGCCAAGAGCATATTTACTTCAAACCTCTCAAACTGAGGTTTGAGGCGGTTCACATGTAGGACCCTGAAAGGGTTCCTTGGAGTCTGCAGGTTCACCAGATAGGTGACATTACTCTTATGCTCTACCACCTCAAAAGGCCCAGACCACTTGTACTGCAGGACACAGGGTGCCACTGGGCCATGACCCACACTTTCTGGCCAGGCTGAAACTCAACCAGAGTGGCATTCTGGTCATACCAGCATTTTATATATGCTCCTGGGTTGCTTCCAGGTTCACCTGAGTGACTTGGGCAGTCTGGTTTCTGCAGGTCAGAATGTAGCTAAATACATCCTGGGGGGGGGGGTTACTGGGAGCTTACTCTCAGCCTTCTTTCACCAGACTAAAAAGTCCTTCCACACGGTGCCCAAACAGCAGCTCAAAGGGGCTGAACCACAGTACCTTCTGCACTACCTCCCTGTAGGCAAAGAGAAGCCATGGCAAGAGGACGTTCCACTTATGCCTCATGGAGTATGACGGACCTCCAATCATGCCTTTCAGGGTTCCGTTGAATCTCTCAACCAACCCATTACCTTGGGGGTGGTAAAGAGTGGTGAACTTGTAGGTTACACAACATTCCCCCAGAAACCTCATATACCGGGATATGAAGTTGGTACCCTGGTTGGATACCTCCTCCTTGGGGAAACCCATGCAGGAAAAGATCCCTATCAACGCCCAGCCCACCACGGGCACTGTCATTGTTCTCAGAGGTATAGCCTCCCGGTACCGGGTGGCATGAGCCACCAAGTCCAGGATAAACCTGTTGCACATGACTGTCTTGGGGTCCAGAGGCCCCACAATGTCAATTCCCACCCGCTCAAAAGGGGTGCTAACAATAGGAAACGATAGGTGAGGAGCCTTACATCTCCTCCCACTCTTACCATTTGCCTCCAAGTTTGAAAAGACCTACTATGGGTATCAGAATGTGTTTACATTTGGGGCCAATAGAAGTGGGTGGCAAGTCTTTCAATGGTCTTGGCCTGCCTCAAACGTCCTTCCAAAGGCACATCATGATCCAGACCCAGTAGGAAGGCTCTGAAGCGCTGGGGTACCACCAGCACATGGGCTGCCCCAGGCTCAGCAACCTTAGGCTCACTATACAGGAGACCATTCTCCCAGTAGATCTAATGTGATCCAGACTGATCACCAGCTGCCTGGTTTGCAGCCTGCTGTCACAAAAAATACAAGAGAAGGGCATTTCTGCTCCTCCTTGCAGAATTCCACCCTGGTGGCCCTCCCTTCTTGCTGCCAATGTGTCAGCTCAGGCAAGTCCCCCAATTCCATCACTTACTCCCCTATAGGTTCTGGGGCATCCTCCTCAGGGTCAGCCACCTCCCAGATTGTGGGAACTTCTGGGGCTGGTTTCCCGTGTCCCCTGCCCCTCCTCTTTCTGGCAGTCACCTGGGCCACTCTTTCAGGCTCCAGGCCCCCTTAATCACCCTTACTGGCTGCCATTGACCGAGTGGCCACACACGCCCGCTCAGGCAGACCCATCAACTCCAAGTGTGCCCAGCTTTCCACCTCACGCCAAGAGGAATACTCCAGGTCGTTCCCTAGCTGACAGTCAACAGACGTGGTTGGACTCATAGCCACCCTCAAGGGACCTGAGACCCACCCATTCAAAGGGAATCTGCACCACCTAGTACTGGCACTCAGAGTTGTTCACAGCAACTACCTGGTGAAACACATTGGGGACCACCTGCTCTTCAGACACCAGGTGACACCTTACCGTAGTCACACTGGCTCCTGTGTCTCTCAGAGCCTCCACCCTCTGTCTATTGATGGTCACCCACTGCCTGTACTTCTTAGTGTTCTCAGGCAGGAGGGTCCTCTGGACAATCTCACTCTCCCCTAGTGAGGCAAGGGTCATCTCAGCTAGCTCCCACCCTTCACCTGGAACCAACTCATCCCCAAGCGCTACACTGGCCAACCCCCATGACTGCGCACCAGTGGGTGCCGGATTCCAATTGGGACACTTGGGACTCCCCCTCATGTGACCCTCCTGGCAACATGCATTACACCTGTAGAGATCCATGACTTCTCGCCTGGGAGACGGGAATCCTTACTCTGGGTACAGGATTGGGGCCCTTTAGAAAACTCCCTCTGTTTACACTTGTCCCCACACTCTTCTGCTGGGTACCCTGCCCACCCTTGGCAGAGTCTACCACATTCCCCTTGTGGACCCTGGTACTTGTCCTGCAGTCCGCCTCCTGGGCAAGCTTCCTGGGGTCAGTCATCTTGCTGTCAATGAGATTCTGGTGCAGCTCTGGAAAACAGATTATGCAAGTGCTTCCATGCAATCAAAGAATATAGCCCCTGATAATCTGTTACCTGGCTGCCTTTAATCCAACCATCCAGTGCTCTGCAAAAACGATCACAAATTCCAAACAAGTATCAGAATCAGTTTTCTTAAAAGATCTAAACTTCTCCTTATACTGCTCTGGTGTGAGACCATACCGGGTGATGAAGGCATCCTTCATGATAAGGTAGGTGAGATTCTGGGTGGCCCGTAGTGCTGTCAAAGTGTCCCTCCCCTCTACCTTGAAGTGGTTCCACAGGCCCGCCCCCACTGCGTGTCAGGGACCTCATTCATGTGGAGTGCTGCCTCATATGCCAAAAGCCAAGCATGTATGTCATTCCCCCTTTTATACTCATTTAGCAGATCCTTTGGAATGTGTACCTTTCTCTCATACTGCACTGGTTGCACGCTGCCACAATTTGAACTGGACTCTGCCTGCTTCGCCTTAATGTCTAGCTCCTTTAAACTCAACTCATGGGCTAAAAGCAATTTCTTTTTCTCCAGAGTAAGGGACATCTGCTCCAGAGCAAGGGCCTTCTCCTTATCTTGTTGCTTTTGCTCCCACGCAAACTTTTTACTTTCCAACCTGAGCATTTCAAGCTCCAGCTCATGATGCCTGGCCCCCTGTCTGTCCTCTAGCTCCACTGGGGACACACTCCTAGATGGCACACTGCTGCAACCCTGGCATAGGCTCCCACAGGCAGATCCTGAGCTTCACAATCCCCTTGCTGGTTCTGTACATCCAGATCCACATTCCCATTCTCAGCCTCTCCAGCTTCTCTGGCTACCCACCAGGCCCTCGGCGCCTTTTGCAGCTCCTCCTTCTTAGCGGAGCGTCTAATGGGACATCCAAAATCCTTGCAAAACTGTTTGAGTTGATCCCCTTTGTAAGACTTCAACTTCTCAATCTCAAACACCACTTTTGCCACTTCACTTGCTGGCTCACCAGACAGAGACATGATTCCTGGATACTTCAAGGGTTATCACAAAAATAGGAAAAAATCAAAAAGCAGCACGTGGTCGCATAATGGTCTGCACTCAGTAGTAGTGTACTCCAATCACTGTATGTCAAAGTACAAACACAAGTCCTATCCTCAACTCTGAGCACCAATGTTAGAAATGGGGATCTCTAGTTGGCAGTGGCTTTCCCCCTATACAAGTAGGGACCCTTCCTTCTAGTCAGGATAAGGGAGTTGCACACCCAGATAATCACTGCTCACCCCCTTGGTAGCTTGGTACAAGTAGTCAGGCTTATCTTAGAGGAAATGTGTAAAGTATTTGTACATAACACACAGTAACACAGTGAAAACAAAACAAATGGACACCACGCCAGTTTAGAAAAATAAAGTATCTTCATCTAAACCAAACAAGACCAAAACGACAAAAATCCAACATATAGAACTCAAAATATGACTGTTTACAGTTTCAAGCAATTCTGTTCATAGAACTCTATGGATGCTGTGATTTTAGACGAAGTACCTCAAATGCATCAAAATCACAAGGCAAAACAGCAGCAGAGGGAAGCGTCAGAAAACACAGCGATGCGTCGATTCCTGAGTTCTTGGGGAGGTGAAGCGCCAGTTCTGCTACACGCAGGAGAATTGTTGCGTCGAATCCGGACTGTAGGGGGACAGGTGCGATGTGTGGAAATCCAGATGCACTGGAAGTCAATGCGGCGACAGCAAACAGGCGCTGTGTCGATTTCTTCAGCCACAGTCCCACGATGAGTTGATCTTTCAGCCGTAAAGCAGGGTCTGCATCAGAGTCAGCTCGGAGCTCTTGGACTTCAGAGACATGTTGCACTGAACTCGGGCTACGGTGGTTTCTTCGGCCACTGACAGGCGCTGCATAGATTTCTTCGGCCGCACGGGGGCGGTGCATGGAAATTTCTCCCACACGGCTGTGCTCCTTCAGAAAAACAGGTGTTGGAAGGGCGAAGCGTCGATTTTGATGGTTTCAAACAGGTTTTTGCAGGAGGAACAACATTCAAGGGCCCAGAACTGGATTTGGCACCACAAGGTAGGTCAGAACTCCCAGCACTGGAGTTCAGGGATGCTGCAGATCAAGTCTTTGATGGCCGTGAGACTTCCAACAGAAGGCAAACACACAGAAGCCCTTTGAGAAACTTCACAAGCAGGATACAAAGCAAAGTCCCGTCCTTTTACTCTCCAAAGCAGAAGCAGCAACTGTAGACCAACCCCGCAAAGCAGCACACAGCAAAAGGGAAGTACTCCTCCTCACAGTTCTTCAGCTCTTCTCCTTGGCAGAGGTTCCTCTTGATCCAGAAGTGTTCTAAAATTCTGGGGCTTTAGGTCCAATACTTATATCCCTTTTGGCCTTTCAAGTAGGCATTCTTCAAAGGATTTTTTTTATAGTGCACAAGTTCTTGTCCTTCCTGGTGTTGGCTTGAGACACCCTGGAGAGGGGTGGAGACAGCATTGTGAGAGGCCAGGCACAGCCCTATTCAGGTGCAGGTGATAGCTCCTCCCACCATTCTAGCTCAGGAAGGCCCAGCAGCCTGGTGATGGGCCATCCAGATGTGCAGTCTAAACCAGACATTGATTCCACAGGCAGGCAGAGGCACAGTCAATCAATCAGGGGTTTATAGAGCACGGCTACTCCGCCGTGAGGGTTTCAAGGCGCTGGGGGCTGCCGATTGGTCTGGGTGCTGGGGTTCAGTCATATGTCTGTCAAACAAAGGGATCCACCCCTGTGGAAAAGTAAGGTAGTGTTCTTCCAATCTAGTGTGTCTCCTAAAATGATGGAAAGCACACAGCTTTGTTAAAATACCCCTCACCCACCAAAAGGGCCCTTGGTGGCATGCTTCATCATCGGGGTCTTCCCGTCCCGCTGCGGGACGGGGCGTGCTGCGATCTACGACTACGTGGGAGCACTGATTTTGTAACAGTACTATGTGTGGTGCAGGAGTGTGAGTGGAAGGGTCAAGAGTGAGTGAAAGTGATGTATGATTAAAAAATACCTGGCTCTACGGAAAAATAATTTAATGTTCCTTTGAGCTGATATTATTAAAGGTGGGGAATAAGACGGAGGTACTAAGCTTTAATGGGCAGTACTTCCTGTGTCGACATGTTTCGAAGCCCTCCCCTGGCTTCTCATCAGGACCTAAAAGAGATCCCTTCTACACTCAAAATTTACAAGAATGAAACGTGTGATATTATGAGGTAAATACTACGTGGCGCACATAACATTATACATGTATTGTATACTATACCCCAATAGGTATTTTGGCTGATATGGCTTCTGGAAGAACAAAAACATGGTTAAAAATTACATAACACATACACCCTGCACCATTTGTGGTGGTGACCTGTAAGGGAAAGTGATTTATTTTTGCGTGATATATTTTTCTCTTATTCTTATCCAGTACGCTTTGTAACTGGTGCTGTGTTATGCCGGCGAATTGAGACAGTACAAAATACAGACAAAACATTTAACATAAAACACACACTCTATAGTGTGTGGACCGCGTAATTTGCGTGTCCGCTTTGTAAAATTCCATGAGTCTCTGTTATATATCCAAGATTCACTCTCAAGTGCAAAGTATCCAAAAACAAATCTATTCAATAGGTTATTTACGTACTTTTAATTAGCCCATTAATTGCCTTTATGAGCCTGCAAAACGAGAGGGAAGGAGCACCTACAGTCAGACACTGAAAATAGAAAAAATGGAAAGACCGCCGTTGGTTATGAAAACTAACATTCTGTCTCAGCAGCGATTCTCTGCTCGTATGCGGCTATGCCGTACTCACGTCTTCAAGGTTACCTCTCGCCTGGCTACTATTCCTCGCTGCCCGTGGAACACTGAGCCTGCATGGGGGTCCCCTTTAAACTGAGTTTAATTGGTGTTAAGCGCGCCAAACCTGTACTGATTGTTTCGTGACACTGGACCGCTATCGTTCCTGGAGCATAACCGTTCTAATCCTTACTTCCTGTTTGTGGTCCGTATGCTATGAGGAAGACTAGAGCGTCAATGTCCCTGGAGCGGGATCGCAACAGGAGTGATCCTCACTTCCTGTTTCGGCCCGTCTGTTATGAAAAAACTGGTACTCACACTCAATTCCAGTAACAGCCGTAAAAAAAGAAAAATCTACCCCTGGTTGTGGGATGTTGTGCTTCATATTCTATGCGTTATATATCCCAGGCACCAAAAATGCCCGATGGAGGTGTTGTATATTACGATCCTGTCACTCATTGAGAGGGAGAAAAAAGAGAGAAGAAGATAAGAAGCACATCTCGTTAGGTGACTGCATTTGCGTGCTTCTAGTAGTGACTTATAACAAAAAGCAAACACACGGGTCAATAAAGTGGTAAATAATGGCCCAGATGCCTGAAGTGAATGAAAGTACATATTAAGGCACCCCATCGAGTGTGATTACTCAGGTGGTCTCTGGAGCAAAACCCATGTGGGTGTGTATTTTCGCCCTATACTCAGGATTCATTATTGACATATGTGTTAATAACAAACGCATATTACATATTTTTAAGAGACGTGCCTGGTTGTTTTTACACCCCCAGAGGATGGTTAGGGTCCTGGTGTGAGTAGAACAAAAGGAAGAACATAAGGGGTTGTAATTCAGCCACGATTGGTTGTACTGTGGGTACTCTCTTATATTAGGTGGACCTTAACCAAATTGTCCCCACGGAATATCATTGTTCAGGCCTGTGACGTGAGTGCCCAGGCAAAACACCCACCGTTGTTCTTTCTCGAACAGGCCATTCTCATCATTCAATTGTTCGATGATGGTCCATTGTAGGTCTTCCATCGTGTGTTGGTTCGTCAAGTAGTTTGTGGCCATTTTGGTGGTACTTTTCTTGCAACGTACGTTGCTCCTGTGTTCTCCTATCCGGGTTTTAACAGGTCTTGTTGTCATTCCGACGTATTCCATACCACATGGGCAGGTAATGATGTAAACCACATTTTTGCTATTGCAGTTCGTAAAACGTCGCTGTTCCCATTCAGTGCCGTTTTTAATTTAATGTGTTTGGTTCTTTTCGTCAGGTGGCAAGTGCTGCAATTTCCACAAGGGTAGTGGCCCTTCACTGGGGGTAGGAATATGGTGTCTGTTTCCCTTGCTGTGATATGTCGTGGTCTTGTGTGGACCAACATGTCTCTCAGGCTTCTTCCTCTTTTATGGGCGAACATTGGTTTAGGAAGGTCGAGGTTGCCACAGTTTAATAGCCTCCAATGTTTGTTCACGATTTTGGTCACCTGGTTAGAATTGGTGTTATACGTGGTTACGCATATGGGTCTCTGCTCGGATTCTTTAGGGACTTTGGGTTCCAATAGGGCTTCCCTATTGTTGTTGCGTGCCCTCTTCATAGCTTTATCTATGATTCGTACTGGGTAATTTCGTTTCCTCAGCTTCTCTTGAAGATCCGTTGCCTGTTTTTTGAAGTCACTGATCTCGGTGCAGTTTCTCCGTAAACGGAGGAACTGTCCGTAAGGGAGGTTGTCCCCGAGGTGTCGAGGATGGAAGCTGTTGTATAACAGCAGGCAGTTCTTTGCTGTTACCTTGAAGTGAGTGGTGGTCTTCAATGTGCCATCTTCCGGGTAGATGTTGAGGTCTAGGAAAACCAAATTGCTCTGCGATACTGTGCTGGTAAATTTGAGATAGGTGTTCTGTTGGTTTAACCAGTTAAAAAAAGTTTCCGTTGACGTAATGTCTCCTTCCCATATCACCAGCACATCATCGATGTAGCGTTTCCAATTTCTTATATGTTTTTTTTTTTTAAATCTTTATTTTCAAATTTTCTTCCATAGCAATCAAATAGAATAAGCGGTCCACTGTTTAAGAACATACCACGTAGCAATCATCACATGTATACATTTTAGCAGATAGGACTTAGACACAACGGTAGACCTGATATCACAGCAATTGCACAGTTTGTCACCTTACCCTCAGTTTGCCTTCTTTTTACCTCTTCGGACCATAACGGACCATCGCTACCCCACCCCTGCTTTACAATCATTCCATAAATCCAAAGACCAGCAGTAAAATATTTAGTTAATACCTAGATTTGTGTCTAAGAAGGAGGTGGTGTGGTGTTCGGAGACATGTCCCATCACCCCACTCCCTCTGGAACTATGATGCTTGCTACTTGGGAGGCGGCGGATTGGCGCATGGTTTCAATATACACCTCATATGGGCCCCAAATGTCCTTAGGACGTGAAGAACTAGGCTTAAGGTTAGCGTAGATCTCGCAGTTAACGTTGCAGTAAGCCAAGCTTCACAGCCACCCCTGTAGGGTCGGGGTAGTTCGCTGGCCCCATAATAGTGCTATTTCCCGCTTGGCTAGCAGGAACCCAAGGGCTGCAAATCTCCTGATCTTTTTAGGGAAATTAACAGTGTACCCCAGGAGTGCTATCTCTGGTGTGGGAAAAGCGTCATGGCTGTCATGGCACCCAGCGTGTTATGTATTTGTTCCCAATATGTCTGTAACTTGGGACAAGTCCACGTGAGATGTGCAAAGTCCGCGTGGGGAGCTGAGCATTTCAGGCAATTGTGGGTTCTGGCAGGGTCTATTTCATGTGCCATGGCTGGGGTATGATACAGTCGGCGGAGAAATTTAAAGTGTATAAGTTTGTGTCTGCTATTAATGGATATTTCCCTTGTCACCCGCAGCACTTTGCCCATTGTTCGTCCATGATTGGACGGCCGAGGTCGTGTTCCCATGCGGCGCGTACCCTCTCGTCCTTCACCGGTCTCAGACTAGAACATGACTTGTATAATTTGGAGACAATGTGAGTTCCCGCCTCACTCTCGATTATCAATGTAAGTGGAGCAAAAGGTTAAGGTTCAATGGGGTAGGTAGTCAATGTGGCTCGTAGAGCCGAACGAATTCGTCGCAATACGAAGTTATCCATAAAGGAGCTGTCATAAAACTGGGAGTCGTCAGCTACTGAAACAATATGGCCGTTTGGGTATAAATCGCCTACCTTTGTGATGTTGAATTTGGCTAATGTGCGCTGCACAAGCGTTTCTCCTGTAATAGGCAGCCAGGGAGGGTTGGGGAGAGGCAGAGCAGGAGAATATAGCATGGTGGTGTTTAACAATCGCCGTAGCCTGTCCCATGCCCAGCTAGTAGTGGAGACTGTTTGTATGTCGTGCGGGTCTCTAGGGATGCCCTTCGGTAGCACAGTGGACAATTTTTCGGGGAGCACAAGGTCTGCTTCTGGCCTTAGAAATGGAATTCTCGCATCTGGATGAAACCACGCATATGCGTAACTACTCTGGGCAACGAAATAATATAATTGGAGATCGGGAACTCAATATCCCCCCCTATCATATGGGAGAGTGAGGATTTGCCTGCGGATGCGAGCTCGCTTCCCTCCCCATACTAATGGAATGAGGTGCGCGCGTAGTGTTAAAAAAAAAATCTTAGTGAGGGGTATGGGGATATTATTAAAAAGGTAAAAAAAATTGGGGGAGCACTAACATTTTGAGTATAGCGACCCTGCCAGCCATAGATAATGGTAGACGTATCAAGCGGTCAACCTGCGTTTCTAAGGTGCTGACCGCACGTCCATAGTTCAAGCTGATAATGCTTGCGGTGTCTAAGTGCACATGGATGCCTAAATATTTGACTGAATCATGGCACCATTCAAGGGGGAACTCGCAATTTCTTATATGGTTGATGAATGGGTCGTCTTGGTGTAGGATTTTCTTGGTCTCTAAGTGGTAGACATAGAAACCAGCTATGCTGGGAGCAAATGTGCTCCCCATGCTGGTCCCGTGCCTCTGAAGGTAAAGGGTGTCTTTATAGTCAAAAACAATTTTGTGAGTGCCAGGAAGACGCACTCCATGACCACATTTCGTGGTGTTTGGTACTCCCAGTCCGCGGTGAATAATACATCTTCTATGATGGTCAGGGTCTCGTCATGTGGGAGGCTGGTGCAAAGGCTCTCCACGTCTAGTCCCATTAGGAGATGCTTGGTGGGGTCAAATTCCATCCCCTGAAGTAGCTGTAGGACTTCCTTCGTGTCCTTTCGGTATGTCTCCGTTTTTTGGACCAGCGGGCGAAGGAAAGCGTCCGCAAATTTTGATAGAGGCTCAAGAATGGAGTCAATGCCTGACACTATAGGGCGGCCTGGTGGTTTCCCAAGATCCTTGTGGATCTTGGGGATGGTGTAAAAATAATGGGCTCCTAGGTGATTTTTTAATGAGGAACTCGGCCTCTTTCTTGGAGATCCAGTTATGTGAAACTGCTTCTTCCACCATAGAAGCAATCCGGATTCTGATGGATTCCGTGGGATCTTCCTGTAGTATCTCGTAGTTCCTACGATCTTCCAAACGTCGGCTGCATTCATTGTCATATGCAGTTGTTGTTTGAATGACAATGGCCCCTCCTTTGTCCGCAGGCTTTATTGTGATGTCACTGTTGGTCGAAAGCTGTCTAATTGCCTCTTTTTCTTCTTTGGATGTATTATTGAAGGTATGGTTGTCTTGGATATTGATGTTTTCTACTACCTTCATCACTGCCTTCTCAAAAGTTAATAGCTCAATTGGGAGTGTGGAATCAGGGGGGGTGAATGTGGATTTAACCCTTAATCCCGTGTCTTCTCTTTCTTCCCGAGGTAATTCCTTATCCTTGAAAAAGGCTCGTAACTTGAGTTTACGAATAAATTCTTTCATTTCTGCACAGAGTTTGAATCTGTCGAGATTGCTTGTGGGGACAAATCCCAGACCTCTTTCCAAAACCTTCTTCTGTGCTGGTGTAGGTATATGTTCCGTCAAGTTAACCACTAGGTTATCCTCCTGTTCGTTGACAGTGGATTGGTCAGTGTGCCTGTCATACTCCTGGTGGAGACGCGTGTCGTCTCGTCTTCTGTTGCTGACCAGTGGGCGTTGTTGCCCCTCTGGTTCCTGCCCCTCCGTGGTCCCGGGCGCACCCCTAAAAAAGGTGGTGGTCCATAATAGTTATAATCATACTCCTGTGGTGGAGGTAGCCAATGCTGGTAGGGTCCTCCCATGGGTGGGGGGCCGTAGGCATATGGTGGATATGTCGGTGGTCTTTGGTAGTTCCCCCATCCTCTCTGTCCTCTGTTGTGGGGTCTTTGGTACTGGCTGCCCTCCGCTGGTATCTAGGGCCACTGCCCCTGCTGGAGTTGTAACTATTTGATCCTGTATCTGATGTGTTGCCATCCGAGCTAAGGTCTTGGTTGGAGTTTCTGGACACATAATCATCACGTATGTATGGGTAAACTTTCTCGTGACTGAACCGTGCCGTATCTTTTTTCAATTTATTATATTGACTTTGTTTAAGTGTGATCTCAAATTCATTCATTTCTTGTTTTAATTCTTCCAAGCGCTTCTTCAGAATGCTCGGGGATTGGTAGCTTTTTAGTCGTACCTCCAATGATTGAATCTCGACCTTCAGCTCCTGCGCTAACCGTGTGGCTGTCTTGATGATTAGGATGAGCCAATCACGGGTGCAGTGTCACGAAATCAGCGAACAGTCTTTTTTTAACACTTTATCCTGTTGGAATATAAAAGGTTTGTTGCGGACGATCAGGCCCTGTGGTGCTGCATTCGCCCTGAGATACTCAGTCATTAGTAGACCGTGTAGTGCTGTCTTAATCTGTGTTCTCCTAAGTGCTGCCAACTCATCCCAGTCACCATTGTTCGGACAGGGTTCTGAGGTGTTCAACCCCTCAAAGGGATTGATGGAGGCCAGAATTCTATTCATGGGAGGACCCTACCAGCATTGGCTACCTCCACCACAGGAGTATGATTATAACTATTATGGACCACCACCTTTTTTAGGGGTGCGCCCGGGACCACGGAGGGGCAGGAACCGGAGGGGCAACAACATCCACTGGTCAGCAACAGAAGACGAGACGACACGCGTCTCCACCAGGAGTATGACAGGTGCACTGACCAATCCACCGTCAATGAGCAGAAGAATAACGTAGTGGTTAACTTGATGGAACATATACTGACACCAGCACAGAAGAAGGTTTTGGAAAGAGGTCTGGGATTTGTCCCCACAAGCAATCTCAACAGATTCAAACTCTGTGCAGAAATGAAAGAATTTATTCGTAAACTCAAGTTACGAGCCTTTTTCAAGGATAAGGAATTACCTAGGGAAGAAAGAGAAGACACGGGATTAAGGGTTAAATCCACCTTCACCCCCCCCTGATTCCACACTCCCAATTGAGCTATTAACTTTTGAGAAGGCAGTGATGAAGGTAGTAGAAAACATCAATATCCAAGACAACCATACCTTCAATAATACATCCAAAGAAGAAAAAGAGGCAATTAGACAGCTTTCGACCAACAGTGACATTACAATAAAGCCTGCGGACAAAGGAGGGGCCATTGTCATTCAAACAACAACTGCATATGACAATGAATGCAGCAGACATTTGGAAGATCGTAGGAACTACGAGATACTACAGGAAGATCCCACGGAATCCATCTGAATCCGGATCGCTTCTATGGTGGAAGAAGCAGTTTCACATAACTGGATCTCCAAGAAAGAGGCTGAGTTCCTCATTAAAAAATCACCTAGGACCCCCTATTTTTACACCATCCCCAAGATCCACAAGGATCTTGGGAAACCACCAGGCCGCCCTATAGCGTATGGCATTGACTCCATTCTTGAGCCTCTATCAAAATTTGCGGACGCTTTCCTTCGCCCGCTGGTCCAAAAAACGGAGACATGCCTAAAGGACAAGAAGGAAGTCCTACAGCTACTCATGGGATGGAATTTGACCCCACCAAGCATCTCCTAATGGGACTAGACGTGGAGAGCCTTTACACCAGCCTCCCACATGACGAGACCCTGACCATCATAGAAGATGTATTATTCACCGCGGACTGGGAGTACCAAACACCACGAAATGTGGTCATGGAGTGCTTCTTTCAGGCCCTCACCAAAAAATGTTTTGCCTATAAAGACACCCTTTACCTTCAGAGGCACGGGACCAGCATGGGGAGCACATTTGCTCCCAGCATAGCTGGTCTCTATGTCTACCACTTGGAGACCAAGAAAATCCTACACCAAGACGACCCATTCATCAACCATATAAGAAATTGGAAACGCTACATCGATAATGTGCTGGTGATATGGGAAGGAGACATTACGTCAACGGAAGCTTTTTTGAACTGGTTAAACCAACAGAACACCTATCTCAAATTTACCAGCACAGTATCGCAGAGCAATTTGGTTTTCCTAGACCTCAACATCTACCCAGAAGATGGCACATTGAAGACCACCACTCACTTCAAGGTCACAGCAAAGAACTGCCTGCTGTTATACAACAGCTTCCATCCTCGACACCTCCGGGACAACCTCCCTTACGGACGGTTCCTCCATTTACGGAGAAACTGCACCGAGATCAGTGACTTCAAAAAACAGGCAACGGATCTTCAAGAGAAGCTGAAGAAACGAAATTACCCAGTACGAATCATAGATAAAGCTATGAAGAGGGCACGCAACAACAATAGGGAAGCCCTATTGGAACCCAAAGTCCCTAAAGAATCCGAGCAGAGACCCATATGCGTAACCACGTATAACACCAATTCTAACCAGGTGACCAAAATCGTGAACAAACATTGGAGGCTATTAAACTGCGGCAACCTCGACCTTCCTAAACCAATGTTCGCCCATAAAAGAGGAAGAAGTCTGAGAGACATGTTGGTCCACACAAGACCACAACATATCACAGCAAGGGAAACAGACACCATGTTCCTACCCCCAGTGAAGGGCCACTACCCTTGTGGAAATTGCAGCACTTGCCACCTGACGAAAAGAACCAAACACATTAAATTCAAAAACGGCACTGAATGGGAACAGCAACGTTTTACGAACTGCAATAGCAAAAATGTGGTTTACATCATTACCTGCCCATGTGGTATGGAATACATCGGAATGACAACAAGACCTGTTAAAACCCGGATAGAAGAACACAGCAGCAACGTACGTTGCAAGAAAAGTACCACCAAAATGGTCACCCACTACTTGACGAACCAACATACGATGGAAGACCTACAATGGACCATCATCGAACAATTGAATGATGAGAATGGCCTGTTCGAGAAAGAACAACGGTGGGTGTTTCGCCTGGGCACTCACGTCACAGGC
Source organism: Calotriton arnoldi (assembly GCA_963921515.1). Classification (NCBI taxonomy): domain Eukaryota; kingdom Metazoa; phylum Chordata; class Amphibia; order Caudata; family Salamandridae; genus Calotriton; species Calotriton arnoldi. The sequence continues at coordinate 217,052 of CAWUFW010008305.1, forward strand.
CTGAACGATGATATTCCGTGGGGACAATTTGGTTAAGGTCCATAAGAGAGTACCCACAGTACAACCAATCGTGGCTGAATTACAACCCCTTATGTTCTTCCTTTTGTTCTACTCACACCAGGACACTAACCATCCTCTGGGAGTGTAAAAACAACCAGGGACGTCTCTTAAAAATATGTAATATGCGTTTGTTATTAACACATATGTCAATAATGAATGCTGTGTATAGGGCGAAAATACACACCCACATGGATTTTGCTCCAGAAACCACCTGAGTAATCACACTCGATGGGGTGCCTTAATATGTACTTTCATCCACTTCAGGCATCTGGGCCATTATTTACCACTTTATTGACCCGTGTGTTTGTTTTTTGTTATAAATCACTACTAGAAGCACGCAAATGCATTCACCTAACGAGACGTGCTTCTTCTCTCTTTTTTCTCCCTCTCAATGAGTGACAGGATCGTAATATACAACACCTCCATTGGGCACTTTTGGTGCCTGGGATATATAACGCATAGAATATGAAGCACAACATCCCACAACCGGGGGTAGTTTTTTCTTATTTTACGGTTGTTACTGGAATTGAGCGTGAGTACCAGTTTTTTCATAACAGACGGGCCGCAACAGGAAGTGAGGATCACTCCTGTTGCGATCCCGCTCTAGGGACATTGACACTCTAGTCTTCCCCATAGCATACGGACCACAAACAGGAAGTGAGGATTAGAACAGTTACGCTCCAGGAACGATAGCGGTCCAGTGTCACGAAACAATCAGTACAGGTTTGGCGCGCTTAACACCAATTAAACTCAGTTTAAAAGGGGACCCCCCACGCAGGCTCAGTGTTCCACGGAGCCGCGAGGAGGTAGTAGCCAGGTGAGGAGGTAACCTTGAAGACGTGAGTACGGCATAGCCGCATACGAGCAGAGAATCGCTGCTGAGACAGAATGTTAGTTTTCATAACCAACGGCGGTCTTTCCATTTTTTCTATTTTCAGTGTCTGACTGTAGGTGCTCCTTCCCTCTCGTTTTGCAGGCTCATGAGGCAATTAATGGGCTAATTAAAAGTACGTAAATAACCTATTGAATAGATTTGTTTGTGGATCATTTGCACTTGAGAGTGAATCTTGGATATATAACAGAGACTCATGGAATTTTACAAAGCGGGCACGCAAATTACGTGGTCCACTCACTATAGAGTGTGTGTTTTATGTTAATTGTTTTGTCTGTATTTTGTACTGTCTCAATTCGCCGGCATAACACAGCACCAGTTACAAAGCGTAATGGATAAGAATAAGAGAAAATATATCACGCAAAAATATATCACTTTCCCTTACAGGTCCCCACCACAAATGGTGCAGGGTGTATGTGTTATGTAATTTTTAAGCATGTTTTTGTTCTTCCAGAAGCCATATCAGCCAAAATACCTATTGGGGTATAGTATACAATGCATGTATAATGTTATGTGCGCCACGTAATATTTACCTCATAATATCACACGTTTCATTCTTGTAAATTTTGAGTGTAGAAGGGATCTCTTTTAGGTCCTGATTAGAAGTCAGGGGAGGGCTTCGAAACATGTCGACACAGGAAGTACTGCCCATTAAAGCTTAGTACCTCCGTCTTATTCCCCACTTTTAATAATATCTGCTCAAAGGAACATTAAATTATTTTTCCGTAGAGCCAGATATTTTTTAATCATACATCACTTTCACTCACTCTTGACCCTTCCACTCACACTCCTACACCACACATAGTATTGTTACAAAATCAGTGCTCCCACGTAGTCGTAGGTCACAGCACGCCCCGTCCCGCAGCGGGACGGGAAGACCCTGATGATGAAGCATCCCACCAAGGGCCCTTTTGGTGGGTGAGGGGTATTTTAACAAAGCTGTGTGCTTTCTATCATTTTAGGAGACACACTAGATTGGAAGAACACTACCGTACTTTTCCACAGGGGTGAATCCCTTTGTTTGACAGCTATTGACTAGAGGAGGACGTATCCACCTCTTATGCTCTTTCGAGCACTACCTCTTCACCCCCTCTTTGATTTTTGATGGTTCAGTGATATGAGCCAGGTCTTAAGATCCTTCTTGAATTGGGTCAGCGACGGGGATTTCCTGAGGTGGAGAGGCAGGGTGTTCGAGGTCTTGGCGGCGAGGTAGGAGAAGGATCTTCCTCTGGTTCTAGTCTTGTGGATCTGTGGGACGGTGGCCAGGGCCCGTTGGGCGGAGTGAAGGTGTCTGGCGGGTACATGGAATGAGAGGCGGTGATTCAGATATGCTGGTCCTGCATTGTGGAGTGCTTTTTTGGCATGTGTGAGGAGCTTGAAGGTGATTCTGTTGTTGACTGGGAGCCAGTGGAGTTCTGGAAGTTGTTCGATGATGTGGCTGGTGCGGGTGATGTTGAGGAAAAGTCTGGCTGTGGTGTTTTGAATGTTCTGTAGTTTCCTGAGGAGTTTCTGGGTGACACCGATGTAGAGTGTGTTGCCGTAGTTGAGTCTGCTGGTGATGAGTGCGTGGGTGATCGTCTTTCTGGATTCAATGGGGATCCATCTGAATGTCTTTCAAAGCAGGCAGAGCAAGTGGAAGCATGATGAGGCTATGGCTTTGATCTGGCGGTTCATTGTGAGGGAGGAGTCCAGTATGATGCTGAGGAATTGTGCGTGGTAGGTGGGGATGGGGGTTCTTAATGCGGCGGGCCACCGGGAGTTTTTGCAAGCTGAGGGGGTGGGTCCCAAGAGGAGTACTTCGGTCTTGTCCTAGTTGAGTTTGAGGCAACTGTCTTTCATCCAGGTGGCAACGGGCTTCATCCCGCTGTGGAAGTTGACTCTGGCGGCTGTGGGTTCGTTGGTGAGGATCAGCTGGGTGTCGTCGCTGTAGGAGATGATGTTGAGTCTGTGTTTCCTGACGATGGCAGCGAGGGGGTCCATGTAGACGTTGAAGAGGGTGGGGCTCGGGAGGAGCACTGGGGCACTCCACAGCTGATCTCTGTGGGCTCAGAGAGGAACGGAGGTAGTCTGACTCGCTGTGTTCGGCTGGTGAGGAAGGAGTGGATCCAGTTCAGGGCCTAGTTCCGGAAGCCGGTGTCATGGAGTCTCTTGATTAGGGTGCGGTGGGAGACGCTATCGAAGGCGGTCGAGAGGTTCAGCAGGATGAGGGCTGTGGTTTTTCCCTGGTCGAGGAGGGAGCTGATGTCATTGGTGGAGGCGAGGAGTGCGGTCTCGGTTCTGTGGTTGCTTTGGGAGCCGATTGGGAAATGTCCAGGACATGGTTCACTTCTATGAACTCGAAGACTTGGCGTTGATGGCCTTTTCGATGACCTTGGCTGGGAAGGGGCGCAGAAACATGGGTCTGAAGTTCTTGAGGAATGTCGGGTCGGCTGATGGTTTCTTCAGCAGGGGGTTGATCTTGGCGTGTTTCCTGTCTTCGGAGAAGGAGGCAGTCTCGATGGAGTAGTTGATGGTGCGGCGAAGCTTCAGGGCGATGGAGGTGGCTGCTCTATGCAAGATTTGGGGCAGACAAGGGTTCGAGGGGGCTCCGGAGTGGATGCTCTTCATGGTCTTGAGTGTGTCGTCTATGGTGAGCGGGGTCCAGTTGAGCAGGATCTGTTAGGGTGCGGCGTGGTTGGGTGCGGTGGTGTTGGGTGTGGTGGGAGGGTCTTGGGTGTCAAAACTGTCGTAGATTTGCCTGATCTTGTGGTGAAAGAAGGTGCCGAGGTTGTTGCTGAGGTCTTGGGAGGGTGGGACATCTGTGGTCTCGCTGTTGGGCCTGGCAAACTCCTTGACGATGGTGAAGAGTTCTTTGCTTTTGTGTGCATTGGTGTTGATTCTGTCTTGGAGGGCTGTTTTCTTTGTGGTTTTGTGGAGGAGGTGGTGTGCGGTGATGGCGGTTTTGAAGGTTGCGTGGGTTTCCGGGTTTTTTTTGTTCCTCCATTTCTTCTCGAGTCATCTACAGGTGCGTCTGGACTCGTGGAGGGTTGGAGTGAACCAGCTGGCTTTCTTGCGTGTTACTTGCCAGGGGCCTTCTTGAGGGGTGCCAGAGTGTTGGCGCAGTTGGAGATCCATCGGTGGAGGTTGGGCGCTAATGTGTTAGCGTCTGCTGATGTCGGCGATGTGGTAGTGCTGAGAAATGCGGTGAGATGTTCTTTGGTGACCTTGTTCCAGCTACGACGGGGGGCGGTGATGGCGGTGGGCACAGGATGGTTAAACAAGAAAATACTTACTTTCTAAAAGTGGCATTTTCAAACACACAATTTAACAAGCATTGGAAACGCAATAGGTCTCGCCTTTGTTTAAGTTAAACCATTTGCTTTGCTAATGGTATTGTATTATAGCTTTGTATTATTTAGTGTATGTTTGTGATATGTTGTGGTTCTATGTTGTTAGAATTGTATTTGTTAGCTGTGTAGTAGTCTAAAGCATAGCGTTAGTAGGAGAAGAGCAGTGTTTAAGATTTGGGAAGGAGAATGATTAGAAGAATAGCATGAGGGTTAATGAAGTATAGTGAGGAGTAGAATAGAATGAGGCAGAAGAAAGGGGTGGGGGAGAGCAAATAGGGAGAAGGAAGAAATCGTGGAGGAGATTAGCGTTATTTTGAATGAAGGAAAGTGTGGAGAGCAGTATGAGGCATAAGGAAGGATAGAGTAGTAGAAGAGTAGTAGGAGGGATATGAAAGGAAATCCTGAGGGCTGGAGGAAGGATAGTAGTGGAAAGCTAGGGTTGATGAGAAAGAAGAGGTACTTCTACGTGTTTTAGAATGAATTAATGTATTTGTTGGCAGGAGAGAGGAGAGTATGTGAATTGGAGGGAGGAGTATCGGGCAATATGAGGGAGAAGTCTATCAGTTAGATAGAAGAGACACTGTCAGCAGGAGGAAGGAGAGGCTGTGAGTCAGCAAAAGAGTTGCTATCAGCACGAGGGAGGAGTCAACAGGAGGAAGGAAAGGCTGTTAGTACGAGGGAGAAAGGCTGTCAGTAGGAGGGAGGAAAGGCTGTTAGTGATAGGTGTGAGCCTCTCACCAGGAGGGAGAAGAGGCTGTGAGTCAGCGAGAAGCGAGGCTGTACGCGAGGGAGGCTGTGCTATCAGCAGAAGGAAGGAGAGGCAGTCAGTGATAGAGGTGAGCCTCAGCAGGAGGAACGAGAGGCTGTGAGACAGTGGGAGGCGATGCTGTCAGTGAGAGGGGGGGGAGGCTTTCAGTGATACGGATGAGCCTCCCAGGAGGGAGGAGAGGCTGTCGCTAGGAGGAAGGAAATGCTATTTGTGATAGGGTTGAGCCTCTGAGCGGCAGGGAAGAGAGGCGGGGAAACACAAGAAAGGGAGTCAAGTAAATGGGGGTTTGGTGTCTTGCATAAGAGGGGAAGCAGGTATGAGAGGCACAGTCACTGGAGGCACAATAGGGGCTATGTTAGAAGCTGCAGTAAATTCTGACAGAACCGTGTCTTACCAGCTCGTCTCCAGCCTGCTGTCCACCAATCTCTCCATCGCCTCTAGTCGCAAGACGCCGGCCAGTTCACCTGCAGTCTCCTGTGCAGACAGTAAACCCCACTCCTGTGCCCCGCTGAGCCCGTGACACAGGACTTGAACCCATGCGGTCAGTGTCTCTGGCTTCCTTTATCCCTGGACAGCTGACCCGGTATAACTCCGAGCACCCAGGTTGGCTGGCAGTTTTGTGCTGCAGTAGCCCGGAAGGACCAGGCCACGGCCACCCTGCTCTCCATTGAAGCCAGAGTGACGCCATCTTAAGAGGGGAACAGAAATAACGAACCCGGAGGACAATGGGTCAGAAAAGAATAACAAGACCATCCAGCCACAGATTAGGGAGAACACAATCTATGGGGCAACACCCGCTCTATCTGCTGAATCCACGGTTAAACCAGCAACAGTATCTGTAGTCTGTTCAAGCGACCATGAAAACAGAAAAGGGACAGCAGCAGTGGTATAATTGCCAGAATGCCTGAAACTGTTGTGCGCATACCTGCACCAGGCGAGATCTGCGCGGTGCTCTCGGCAGCTCACAGAAGCAGCCCAGCCCGGCTTACTGCTGTTCCTCGCAGGTACACATCCTCTCCCAAGAGCACTGCCATGCATTCCCCTGCTAAAATTTACTATAATAATAATTTAAAACCCCCCCACAAAAAAAAAAAAATGAGGAGAGAGAGCGAGCGTTCGCAGCTGTTCAGAACGAACACATGGATAACAATGCAATGTTATATGTCTCGTATTTAAATGCGAGACACATACAAACGGCCACATTGCCCGGCTGCGCTCTAAAAGTGAAAGTGGGCATGCGCGCTCAATGGAAGCGATTTCCAATCACGAGCCAGCGTTTGCTGTAAACCGAACCCTCCACGTTACGCCAAACAAAGATGGCGTCGGCCTGTCCACATGGGCCGTCCTAAAAGTGGACAAGGCGGTAACCCAAAAGCCCGATTTTCAATCACGCGCCAGCGTTTAACATAAATGATGATGCAAGCCAATTGAAAACAAGGGCGTTGCTAAAGTCCCCTTCCGAAACTGTATCGATTCCAAAAGGCTCTTGCAGACCGAGCAGCGCATGCGCGCTGCAACGCCAGGTGAGACCTAAAAACCACCTTTACTAAAGGATGTGTTATTAAATTCTGAGCGCAGAGTCCAAACTCCAAATCTCTAGCTGTTCCCAATTGAAAGTTATACTTGTACAATGTCACAAGGCAGCTCCACTGATAGCCTATGAGATAGCTAGTCCTTGCAATAGTGAAAAATAAAATTGGCAGTATTTCACTATCAGGACATATATAACACACTAGTACATGTAATACCTTTCACATACACTACAACCTGCCCATGGGGGTACCTTGGGCCTACCCTTGGGGTGCCTTACATGTAGTAAAAGGGAAGGTGGGGGCCTGGCAAGTGCGTACACTTGCCAGGTCGACATGACAGTTGAAATCTGCACTCAAAGACACTGCAAGGGCAGGCCTGATACAAATTTACAAGGCTACCCATGTGGGTGGCACCACCAGCGCTGCAGGCCCACAAGTAGCATTTGATTTACATGTCCTGTGCACACATAGTGCACTTTACTAGGGACTTACCAGTAAATGAAATATGCTGATCATGGATAACCAATCATAATCCCAATTTACACAGGGAGTACTTGCACCTTAGCACTGATCAGCAGTGGTAAAGTGCCCAGAGTACATAAACCAGTAAAATCAAAGTCCAGCATAACAGTAAAAAAATACGGGAGGTAGAGGCAAAAAGACAGGAGAAAACACACCAAGGATGCCAAGTCTAACACCCACATACCCAGAGCAGGGGCGACACAGGCTAATGGGGGGATGCAGCACTGAGTGTGCCACCCCCCAGATTAGCCTATCAAGAATGTCTCATACTCAGGTTGGCCAGGCTCACTCCGTGGCCAACCCTGAGAGGTCCGTTCCCTACCACCACACCGGGGTAGGTGAGGGGCCGGGTAGGTACATCTGCGTGTGCACTGCCTCGGTAGGGACAAACTCACATGTGGGTTTTCTCTACCTACGGGTCAGCTCTCCCCATGCAGGAACGCCTTCAGGGTGTTGTGGCTGATGCCCTTATTATGCCATAGGGCCTGGGGCACTTTCCCACTGTCAAGGCAGCGGGAAAGTGCGTGCACCCTTCATACACACATTAGGAAGGGGATGCTTATCTGCAGATTCTGAACATAGGCCCGGGCAGGCTGGTGTGTGTGTGCACTCGCACTTAGGGTGGTGGTAACCCGGTGCTCAGCCTGCCAGTGCGGGCAGGTGTACACACTGGAACAGGTAATGTTGTAGAACCCGGTGTCCAACCTGCCATTGCAGGTTGGGGGCACATTTGCATCGATGGTGACCCCAGTTATGGGGCCAGCCTGCCTTTGCAGGCTGGGGTGCACACTTGCACCGATGGCGTCGCTAGGTGCATGTCCAGCCTGCTGTTGCAGGCTGATGGGCGCAGTGCCACCAGTGGTGGCCCAAACCTATGGGCAGCTCGCCATTGTGGGCTGGTGTGGGCATTGGTACCATTGGTGTTTTCTACATGCGTGGTCAACCTGCCTTTGCAGTCCGGTGTGTGCGTTGCCCCACTAGTGTTTCTGAAAAAGTGTCCAGCCTGCCATTGCAGACTGTGGTGTGCTTTGCACTGAAGGGGCCTGTGCATACGTGGCTAGCCTGCCATTGCAGACTGGTGTGCATGTGCACCGCTGGTATTTCCAAATATGTGACCAGCCTGCCATTGCATATTGGTATGCGTGTTGCAACATTAGTATTTCCAAATACATGGCGATCCTGCCATTGCAGACTGGTGTGTGTGTGCACCACTGGTATTTCCAAATCCATGGACAGCCTGCCATTGTAGCCTGGTGTGTGTGTGCACTGTTGGTATTTCCAAATAGGTGTACCGTCTACCATTGCAGACTGGGGTGCGTGTAGCACTGATGGTGTGCTTAAACCTGTGTCCAGCTCGCCACTGTGGACTGGTGTGCGCACCAGCACTGATGGAGCCTCTGAATACGTGTCCAGCCTGCCATTGCAGACTAGTATTTTGGGCTGCAACAATGGTGCAGCCTCATCATGTTTCCTATCATTTGATGCGCAGTGACAACCACTTTCCAGTGGTAAAGGCGGCTTTGTCAGGATTTGCATAGAAATGCCACTGCTAAAACAATGGCCATTTCTTTCTTTGCTCTGAAACTCTCTCATGTGCCTTTGTGCTTGGCTCCAGTCCACACATGAGGTTGGGGGGGCACATCTGGGCATTCCCCAGTGACAGCTGAAAAACACTGGGCATGCAACAGGAATGACAAACCTCTGCAATTTGCGGGCCTAGATGGAGAGATTGGAGGGAGAGGTTGTGACACTTGCCCTCTGGAGCCAGGTCATGGCCCCACTAAAGATCAGGATCTGCATTCCATGGATTTATGGCAGACAGGACTGAAATTTAGGGGAGACATCTGAGGTTCAAAGGGAGACCCTTTGAACAACCCCCAACTTCAAAGAGACAATGTAGTATAACTATGGGTGGCACACTTCAGCAAAGGGAGGGATACGCTGGTGGGGATGTGGGGTCGAAGAACCTGGAACTATGTGGTGCACATTGCCAGAGGAATCTGCTATGCGCAAGGAGGATTATTGCCATTGAGAGGGACTGTGTGCCCTTCCTGGAGAGTGGCTGGCTTGGGCCAACTACCTGCTGCTGTCTGGCACCCTGAAGTGTGCTCACCAAGTGCTTGTCAAGCTTCCCCCCTGTTCTTCGGAGGTCTCAGGGACATCAAAGACCTCCCATGAGGGACCCACAACTTCTACCTGTAACACTTGGAGAGTGGTGCCCTCTCAAGTGCCCCCATCGCCAGCTGGAATCCAACTGGTAGTGTGGCAAGGGCGTTGAACTAAGAACAGTGCCTTGTGACCGGAGTGCCTCGTAGGGAGCTCTAAAGTCTTGCCCCCATTGAAGGCATGTGGTCCCCACATCGTGGGGACCTTGGCACGCATAAGCGTCTTGTTGGTGGTGAGTGGATTCATGGGTTGTGGGATCCAAAGTGACCGCTTTGTCGATCGCACCCCATCTCTCTAGTGCGATACACCGACTGCATGCTCATTGCATGCGGTGTCCGATTCACATGTTGCGACCCTCGGTGGTGGGGGCATAACTGTAGTAGCGCCTCATTCTACCTCATGAGGTATTGCTGAATTTGCTTCTGTGTGTGTGTGACCGGAACTGTCTGATGTGACCAATATCAATGTGTACCGGATCTCATTTCCACGGAGGTATGGAATTGCATCTCTTTGTGTGTGTGACCAGAACGGTTTGGTGCGACTCGTATCATTGCGCACCAGCCGTTGTGCCCGGATTGTTATGGAATGACCAATATCACCGTGCACTGGATGTTGAGCCACATTTCAAGAGAGGTACTGATTTTGCAACTCTTCATTGTGTGTGACCGGAACAGTCCGGTGCGACCCATATCATTGCGCACCAGCCATTGTGCCTGGATTGCCTGGGTGCGACTCTGATTGATGTGTACCTGACAGGGTGCCTCCTCCTTCCGAGAGGCCCCCCTCCTTCTGCTTCATTCCTCAATTATTCCTTTTTTGCCCCTCAGCACGGCAAACCAACTGCCCTCTCCTCACCTGGCCTTCTACGATGACACCGTTTTGCTAGGTAGTATTGCCCGGCTAGGGGCTGGGTGGTGAGAGTGATTGGCTGGGCTGGATGGAGGTACACTTCCCAGAACAATTAAAAGCGGGTCAAGAGACTGCGTGACCCCTCCTGTGCTTTGCAGAACTGGGCAGGGCCGGAAGACCCTTGTGGACCCCTTTGGTGTGACCGACTATTGCCCTCAGCCCGTTCCTGTTCCGCATCCTGGGGGTGAACTTCTCAAGTGGCTGCCAAACCCCTTTTGCTGACTGCCGCCTAATTGACCTTACTGCTGACCCCCCACCTACTTCCCTGGGACCCTGGCTAAAAGTTGCTTTGGCCACATGCGGCCTAGTGCCTGGGAGGAAGACAGGGTGTCTCCAATCAGCCGGGATGTAGGATAGTCGGGGTGAGGTGGAGGGAGGCTTGGGTCACGGGGCTCGCAACATGTTACCAATTGACCTGCTGGGTATTCTTGGCACCGCATTAGGGTGTTGGGTGAATATGAGAGCGAGGGTGTGCTGGACGGACCTGCCTGATAGTCATTGCACCGCATAGTGTTGCGGAGTGAGTGTGTGTGGGAGTGACAGCAGGTTAACTGCCTATGATTCATGACACTGCTGGTGGTTTGCTGTATGCATGATTTCTTGCTAGAAAAGCATTCTAAAAAGTGGTTCAATTGTACAAATGTACATATTTTTTATATCGTTGTGACCCGGGGAGCACCTTCTAACTGTGTGGTGGTGACTTATAATAATTGTTGGGGTGGGTCTGGGGTAGACAACGTATTGCACCACATAAGGGTACTGGGGGGTGTAAGATCGAATCTTTCCTAAGTGTGCATATTGCTAATGTCATAAGAACACAGTTGGGCCTAGTACTGCTAGAAATAATTCAGAAATGTGATCTATGCACAGAAGCAGTAGTAGTAATAGTAGTAATAAATCTTTATTCGATTATGCATCATAATCATGAAAAGATAAAACATAAAAACCACATAAATACATTAAAAACATTAAAACGCACAGAAGTACACAATGTTCATGTTATGTTGATTACTAAGTGTGTGTTGAATATAAACGTTATTTACATACATCCTGTGTGAAGCCTCTTTTACAACGCCCCTGTTATTTATCGTGAGTAAGTGCTGTGCTAATGCTTTACACATTGCCTCTGTGGTAAGCTTGACTACTCAGTGCCAAGCTACCCATGGTGAGCTCAGGTTATACAGTGCGTTTAATCACCCGCCCCTGATGGGAGTGGTAGGTTCTGCCTGACTGGAGGATTGCCTCAGCCAACCAGAAAGTGCCAGTTTCAACATTTGGTGGTCAAGCGTTGGGCTAGGACTTGCATTTGCACAGCACCGCATGTTAACTAGTGGCATGCAACGACTTCACTCAGGCAGAATATTCCTTTGTTTCCTCAGGGTACCTGAAGGATGGATTGACCTCTGAGTTGGTGATTGTTGTTCCCTATAGATCTCTATTTCTGCTCCCGCTAGTTTGCCAACATGTCTGGGGTCCTACCTAAGGATGACTTGTTTGAGTTGGCTGATCTGGACCTGTATACAGTGATGCAGCTCAAAGGATTCTGCTAGGAGAGGGGGGTGCTTGACAGGGAAAGTGCCACAAAGGCGGATCTTCAGAAAGCCCTGCAAGTGTGGGCTGAGCCCAACCTAGAAGGGTCAGTAAACGGTGGGGGAGATCCTGAGTGTGGGGAGGGATAAGAGCTGACACAGGAGTTTCCAAATGGACTACATGTGGACAAGGGGAGCCCCTGTCTTTTGAGACAGGGGATCTTCTTGCCCACAGGTAGCAGTGTGTTCTGCAGGGGCCTGTCCTCCGAAGAGCTGAAAGACAGAAGGGAGGAAAAGACGCTGAGTGCCAAGCAAGGGGAACAGCATGTCCCCATCTTTTTCGGTGGATTGATAACATTGTTTAAGTCAAATGCACGTATAAAACCCTGTCTGTGCTGCCATCTTTCTGGCAGGCATGCCTGTGGGCGGCAACTTCTCTTACTAGCACAAAGATTTTTGGGGCTTTTAAAGAGAGATTTTCCCATGTTTCCTTACTCATCATTAAACACTAGGGGCCTCATAAATGAGGATTTGGTGTGGGGCAGCAGCGCAAGTCTTCAGTGGGAACCCAGTGGGGTGTAGGGCGTTTATCCAGGACTGATCTGGTCACTTCCAACGCTTTGGTCTGTGGGATGCTCGTATAAAGATATATCGATCATATCCTCCAGCCATGGGTAGAACAGACCAAGTGGTACATAAGGGACACCATGCATACGATTCAAGTTGTGGAAAACCAACCATTTGGCCCGACGGTACAATTTCTGGTTACACTTGATGTCTCTTCTCTTTATATGAGCATCCCACAGACCAAAGCGTTGGAAGTGACCAGATCAGTCCTGGATAAACGCCCTAGACCCCACTGGGTTCCCACTGATTTTTTGATATCACTGTTAGAAATAGCAATGTCCAAAAACTATTTTGTATTCCAAAATCAACACTATTTACAGTGCAAAGGCGTGGCTATGGGGGCAGGGTTCGCTCCCAGCTTAGCTAACCTGTTCATGGACGCCTATGAAGACCAGCACCTCTGCAGTCTCGATAACCCCTACATAGATAACATCAACATGTGGAAGAGGTATATCGATGATGTGTTTATGATTTGGTCAGGCAGTGAAACATCATTGCTTACATTCTGTAATTGCCTTAATGGGATATCGATTGACATCCAGTTTACTATGTCATCTAATAAGGAATCGCTTAGCTTTCTGGATCTCACATTGCAGATTGAAGAAGGTTTGATTTTTACCAATTTATACAGAAAGCCAACTAAGCGTAACACCTTGCTCAAATACAATTCAAACCACCCAAGGAGCCTTCGCGATAACCTGCCCTATGAGCAATTCTTGCGGTTACATCGCAACTGTTCACACAGATCCGATTATTTTAAGGAGGCCGACATACTGACACAACGCCTGAAAGACAGAGGTTACCCAATTGGCCTACTAAAACGGGCTAAGAAAAGGGCGTGGTACTGCCCACGCGAAGCATTACTGGAAGTCAATCCTAAGGCGAATCGAAGTGACAAGATCGTTTGCGTGACAACCTACAACCCCAAAAGTCATGAAATCAAGAGAATAATCAAACAGTATTGGAATCTGGTACCTACAGAATAGGCATTACTGAAGATCCACTATTCGCCTTCAAACGTGGAAGGAATGTCAAAGACTCCGTGGTCAGTGCCAACCTGGAAACCCCCAAACAACCGGATTTAAGGATGCAACTGAACTTACCCCCACTGACTGGCCACCACAAATGTGGTTGTTGTAAGACCAGCTCTTTAACAATTGAAGGAAATAATTCTCGTATGCTAACTGCACCTACACATTGGCACATTTCACCAATTGCAATAGTACCAACGTAATTCACGTTATCAAATGCCCCTGCGACAAATTATACGTGGGGCAAACTACCCAGAAAATCAAATGCAGGATCTTGCAGCACATTAGCAGGATCAGATGCCGTGTTCAAGGGGTACCCTTAGTCGAACATTTTGTTAGCCTAGACCATCACCCGGAAAGCCTCAAATGGATGGTTCTTGAGAAAGTACACTTACATCCCAGAGGAGGCAATCTGGTGAGCTTCACTGAATTTCAAAGAATGTAAGTGGATTCATTCTTTGAAAACAGTTACCTTTGGCCTGAACGAAATGGAGGAAACATATAAACAAATGGGTCAACTAAGAAATAGATGATACTAGATCCATACTGCGTACCATATCATGTCCCTTGTTATGACACCCACGCTAACGTAAAGTTATTATGTTTTCTACTGATGGGCATGTAATTATCAGAACGTTATGATCCCAAACGCACGAATGAACCACCAGCGTGCATATGTCCAGGAGTGTACGGAAGAGTTGGTCTGAGGGTACAATATTTATACCTGGTGCCAGCCTTTGAAGTGGGAGAAGTTTCTAAACTTCCCCCCACATCTGGTTCAGGAATTTCCTTCCTTCCCCTGCCCAGGCTCGTAGGGGCCTGGGTAACAATAGACAGGTGTCAAGTTGTTTGTGAATGTGCTGGATGCAGCCCCTTTGAAATGTAAGTGTGCCAGGGAACAGCTCCATCCCACCCAACCTTGAAAGACGGCCCATCCTGCCAACACCTACTCCCCCTTTGTTGCACTCTCTGGGAGGCCAACTGCCAACTACACCCAGTCATGTGACCCAGGACTGAGGCTGCAGGCACCAAATGGGTAGGGCAAGAAAATGCCAACTTTCTAAAAGTTATTAACAACAATAGGGGTTAAGCCCAAAGGACCGGGGTCAGGTAGGGCTATTCAAAATTCAAAACACAACATGAACACCTGGCTCCGTGCTAACCTACACTCCTACTATTTATGGAGTAACGGGCAGACTATTCTTTTATCTGTCCAAGTAAAATTTTTATTAAATAGTCTTTAAATTGATTCAAATTTTTTTTCAAAAGACTGAAAAAGAAACACATATTTCTCAAATTGACACAGAAACCTTCACATATAAATAACACAATACACAATCAAAATCAATTTGGACATACACCAAAGTGAGAATTATTTGCAACAAATTAAAGAGGATTTTAAATTGCAATTCATTTGAGTGTAAGCATGACCTTCCTATCTGGCCCCAATCAAAAGTTATCACTTACTAAATGTACTAAGGTAACCCAATGATATACAATGGGAGAGATAGCAATTACAGTAGTGAAAAATGAATTTCAAAGTTTTTTACTACTAGAACATGTAAAACCTATAAGGACATGTCCAACTTTTAAATACTCTGCACCCTGCCCTGCTGGCTGTTTAGGGCCTACATTAGGGGTGACTTATTTTATTAAATTATCCACCTCTATTCCCTAGAGAGTAACCTCCTACTTATGAAGGCAGCAGGTTGGTCTAGGCCCGTCTCATTTAACTGTGATAGTACAGCCCCTATGCCATGCTTTGAAGCATCTGTCTGCACAATAAACCCATTGGAGATGTCAGGAGCTTTGAATACAGGTGCTGTACAAATGGCTTCCTTGAGGGTGTCAAAGGTTTTCTGGCGGCCTCTGTCCAGATCGACTTTTTGGTCTGCTTCTTAGAAGTCAGCTTAGTTAAGGGGGCACAATGGTGCCAAAGCCCTTAACAAACCTCCTACAGTAGCCAGTGAGGCCCAAGAAGGCCCTCACTTCAGTACGAGTTTTAGAGGTTCCCAGACCAGGATAGTCTCAATCTTGTCATGGAATCCTGCCCACTAGGTGTCCGAGATACTCCAGAGATTCCTGGCCTATCTGGCACTTGCTGGCCTTTATTAGTCAGGCCTGCCTGTTGCAGAGACTAAAGCACCTCCTGGAGGTAAAACAGGTGATCCACCCAGCTGGAGCTGTAGACAGCTGTGTCAATCAGGTAGGCAGCATTGAATACCTCCAATCTAGCCAGGACTATGTTAACCAGCCTCTGAACGGTGGCAGGGGCATTCGTTAATCCAAAGGGCATCACCCTAAATTGGAAGTGGTATGGTAGGAGGACATCCCACTTTCGTAACATGGGCTCAGGCAGGCCCATTTATTTTATAATCTTTTTATAAGTTTTCAAGTTTATCAAAACAGGAACATTTTTATCTGTCTAGGTACACCCTTGCAATTCCTCCATAATAACAGAGTGTCACGTCATGAGGTACCATTTAGCCAAATAGAAAACAGAAACTATAACAGTAACATTTGCTGGGCAGTTTGTTCACAACACCATTACAACAAGAACCACTCCACATTCGAGTCAACATCCAGGGTATCAGCAACATTCAAACAACAGCAGCCAAGGTATTCCATAATTTCCAACAAGAGAATCAGGAAGGTGCAAAGTCAGCATTTGTCAGCCCCAGAAATGTCATCTGGGTCGCCACCCAATCTTCTGCCATCGAGTGGGAGAGCAGGCCCCTGCGCTCCTCTTCCCGGATGGTAGACTTCTCTTGTAGTGCCCAGCGTTCCACTTCCCTCTTCCCTCTTCAATCTACTAAGGGTGGGCCACTCTGACGACTTCTAGTGCATTGCAATTGCTCTCTTACGAGAGTCCAGGGCTAAGTTCAGGGACTATGTAGTCACACGTGCCTTACTCGGGATAGGGTATAGACCTAGCAGGTATGTTTCCATCTGCAGGAGGTCAAGGTGTTGTATCATATTGTTTTTAGGAATTTACCCCCTGAAGAAGGGCGGTTCATCTGCCCGAAATGCATTGGGGCTAACGCAAATATAATTCACAGCATTACGGATAATGGTCAATGGATTTATAAGCATCATGTGAACTACTCATGAATTTAATGAGAGTACACCATTTCAACCTACATTAAAGGATGTGTTGAAACCCAACTTTTGGATTATTTGATTAAACTTGCCATTTTGGATTTAGGCAGTGTACATAGAGGGACACTTCCTGGTGGGGAAGTGCAACTGTGGATATTTTCATACGCCCAGGTTTAGGGGATGATACCTCAGTGCACGCCCTCGAACTTGATTAATTCATCAAACCACTACCGTAAAATTTGAATACTACGGAGTGCGTGATTCAATAGCTTTTGATATATTTCCTTTCTAAACAAGAATCACAGCACCCTTCTTCTTAATGTCTTATCAAGATATATCCAATCTCACAGATAAAAGAGCGGATACCTTTGCGTTTGGAGAAAATGAAGCACAAAGAATTTATTCCTTGATCGGCGAAATTGAGACGACTGCCACAGGATCTGGAACAGTTCAAAGCAATATTAAACAACTTCTATACTTGACAAAACGAGAGATAAGCCAGCGTCTGCATGCTAGCACGCTTATAAAATATCATTGCACACAACGCATTCTGAGAGGGTTGAGAATTTTGTTAAAACCGTCATTGTGCAAAAACTACTCCAAGTTTGTTGATAGATGGTATGGGATCCTTAACAAGTGTTCATTGGACCTCATCTTGTTGATTATAGAGGAATTATCAAAGATCTTGGAGGAACTAGGTAGCAAAATCAACCAATTGAAAAGCGAATTATCCACCAAATTAAGTACCGATGAATGGTCGAAAGTTCTAACTGACATTAATGAACAGCTATCTAGACACACCCAAGAAATCAATGAACGCAAAGTTCGCAAATTCCGTCGAGACACCATCGACTACAAGCTGGGAGAAGTATACAATTGGGCGGAAGTATATGCCAGGAGGAGACAGAATAGGCCTCCCAATAAATCATCTGAAACGGATTCATCACCAGCGAGTAGTGACTCTGAAGCCAACAAGCAGAGTCGTAGACCTACCAGTCAAAAGGAACATCCCAGCTTAGACATCACACCAACTGAATCCACTTTAGCCATATCAACCCTTTCCACGGTTCCTTTTTTAGGAATGGGATACTTAGGCAACGACAAACCAGGAAGAGCAAGAGGCGGAACAAATTCCGATGTTCCAATGGAGAAACGAGTAATCAGGAGCCAGAAATAAACAATGACAAACACAATTTGGTGATTAACATTTCATCGACTAACTTGAACCCGCATGAACTTGGAGTTTTACAAAAAGGAACGTCCTTCGTACCTACGTACAAATCCAACATCTTAGAAGCTGAAGTTAGCTTTTTTAGGTTCATGCGTTCATTAAGGTTGCAAACTTTTTTCGATAACGTGATCACAGAACCTTTTGAAAAAGCAGGTAACACCTTAAAAGGGTTGAAACCTAAGAGCTCATACATGGCACCTACTAGCCACAAGGTTTTGGACACTTTCGAAACTCTCATCAAGAACGACCTACAAAATCTGTTCAAAAACAGTAAGTCCAAACAATCGAATTTCACCATGAAGGACAGAAGTGTTTTACAACGGTTAGCAAACAACACAGAAATTATGTGTGTGAAAGCGGACAAGGGTGGTGCATTGGTTATAATGGACACGTCCTATTATAATCGGAAAATTGATGAACATGTAGATGATCTAACCACATACTTAGAAATCGGACACAATCCAACTGAAATGTTTCGACGTGAACTAAAAGAAATAATTGACAAAGCGTTCACCGCGGGCACCATCACCGATATGGACCACAGGTATCTTACCTAAGAATTTCCTAAATGTCCTACCCTCCAAATGTTACCTAAAATTCATAAAAATCTACTGAAGCCACCAATGAGACCCATAGTTTCAACACGGGGATCTATTTACGAACCAGTAGGCAAATATCTCGACAGGCATCTACAGGATTTCGTACAAGACATGTCCACGTACATTAAGGATACCACAGAATTCCTGACAAAAATTCAGAACCTTTCAATAGATTGGAATGAAGAAACGTTCTTATGCACCATCGACGTGACAGCCTTGTACACTTCGATACCCCATGATCTAAGCATTGAAGCAATAGAATTTTTTCTATTACAAGCTGACCTAAATCAGGATCTAAACTTTTTTTATTGGAACTTCTTCAATTCACTCTGAACCATAGCTATGTCATTCACAAAGACAAATTTTTCCTTCAACTAACGGGGACTTCCATGGGGAATTGCGCAGCTCCCAGCTACGCGAACCTCTTCATGCACAAGTTCGAGCTTGACAACATTTTGAACAACACGACCTGGAAGGAACATTTGGTGGCCTTTTTTCGGTACATAGACGACATATTTGTAATTTGGCAGGGTCCCAAAGAATCTTTAATCACAGCTATTGGAATCTTAAACCAAGTCAATGATCGGATAAAGTTCACATTCAACATCGACAATGTGAAGATCAACTTTCTGGATGTTCTTGTTTACATTGGGGACCAACAATTAGAAACCACCTTATACAGAAAAGACACAGATCGCAATAATTTATTGCATTTCAGTAGTTTCCATCAACCAGCCCTCAAAGCTCATTTGCCCTATTCGCAACTGCTTAGAATTAAGAGAATTGTGTCTGATCAAGAACGACTTCCAGAAAACATATCGAACATGGGGACCGTTTTCACAATCGAGGTTATCCCGAAGAAATTCAGACCACGGCTAGCAACCGGGTGGCTGCAATATCTCGCACTCAACTATTGACCACTCAAAAGGGACCTACACAAACACATAGAACAGTTATTGTGTCTAAATTTTCCACGGAGAGTAGAGGCTTCAAAAAGATTATACTAAAACACTGGCCAATGCTCCAGGTAGTGCCTGATTTCAAAAACATATTCTCGGACAAACCACTGTTCGCATTTGAAAGAAGCAAAAACTTGGCTGAGCTACTCAGAATACAAAGGCAAGACAATCTTATCACCACGTACAAAGGCACAGTACCATGTTACAACTGTGGGAACTGCAACAATATCATTAAAGGAAATACAATTAACCATCCAACTAAAGGTTACAAAATCAGACTTTTCACTACAGCCACATGCGATTCAAAAAATGTGGTCTATTTACTGAAATGCCTGTGCGGGCTGGCATACATCGGTAAAACTGAAAGAAAGATCAAGATAAGATTGAATGAACACAAGAGCAACATCAGAAATAAAAATCCAAAATCAGTGGTGGCTACACATTTTGCAAGTCATAATCACAACATCAGCCAGCTGCGGTTTCTAGTGTGTGAAGTTGTGGATATCAAAGAAGGGAGAGACAACCGCAAATTCTTAATACAGCGCAAAACATTTTGGATTAAAAAGATGAGCACTCTAATGCCACACGGTCTCAATGACCGCATCGAGTATAGCTGTTTCTTGTGACCAGTTTGGACCGCAGCTACACGCGTAACGCACTATGAGTGCGTCCTGAACACTCCCATACTGTTTCAGTGTACTTTTTTTATTTTTTATTTTTATGTTTATTTTTCATTTATTTCACTATTCTTTTCATCATTCTTATGGATGCAGCCCATATTCATGTTCCTTCAATCTTCTCGTTATTCCTGTTCACCTTCTTTCTATTCTGTATCCATTTTATCCGTTCGTGCAACGCCATTAATACATTTATGTCTGGTATAACATTTTCCTAGTTGTTCCTACTGTATTATGAATGGTCTCTACCCTTTGTGAACTTTATATATTCACGCAAGTCTGATTCACATGTTTACCTTTCTTCTATTTTGTATTCATTTTTATCAGTTTGTGCAATGTCATCAATGCATCCATGTCTGGTATAATGTTGTTCCACTGTATTTATGAATTATTCTTCTCAATCTCCTTCCTTTGTGTAACTTTATACATTCACGTAAGTCTGATTCACACGTTGTTTCACATATCTCCATAGAACTCGAGATATATCCACTCATTTCAAAATGGCTACCACTCTTTTTGGGCGACAGCCCCCTCTTCACTTTCCACAACCGTTAGTCTGGTTACACGTCTTTTCACATATCCACACTGAACTCGAGATGCATTAACCCACTTCAAAATTGCCCCCGTTCTATTTGGGCGGCAACACCCTTTTCACTTTCCACAATCATGGGTAAATACGGCGTCAGTTAATCGGTGTCTTAGTGACATCCCAGTCATCCGCGTCGTGAACTCCGTGATCGGTATGAGCAACATCTGAGTACATTAAGGAAACTCTTTTTTACACTCTTTTTTACACTCCTTCAGCTTGAAAAGGTTTGCATGTCGGGAGCGACATTGCGCTGCACAAGTAACTTAAAATTCACTTTGAGAAGATACCGCCATCACAGCATGTCACGGTTATTATTTTGGCATTCAGATTTTTGTACATTCGGAGCATGCCACAGTTACCTCTAGTTTCACGCACAGTGTTTTACATCTCCGCATTCATCATGTATTACAGTTTCGTTCACAAGAGTCGTTTTCATCTGGTCTCCACTCGTCTTTCACTCGTTTTTTCACCCGACAGTATTCGTCGCGGCCGCATCGAATAACACCAAAATAAACACCAAAATAGTTCACCTTGCACCTTTCATTTCTATTGGTTTTAAGGAACTTTGTTGTCTCATTTAGTTCCTTCTCGTTTTTAGGAATTTACCAGGCCTGGGCGTAGTTCGTGGAGTTTTGCTACGCGGAACTTCGTGAAGTTACAAAAAAACTCCGTGAGTGGCGGAGTGCAGTGCGAACTGCAGTTTGTGCTGGTATTCCTGCCGCTCGGGTAGAAATTCTACCCGAGCGGCAGCCTGCGCTCACGAACCTACCGTTCGCGATCGTGAGCGGGGAAAAAACTCCGCTGCACATCGCGAAGCGGAGTTTTCTGCACTCCGCGAGCTCCGCGGAGTGCAGAAAACTCCCCAAACTCCGTGAACGGAGCAAAGTTCACCGCCCAGGCCTAGAATTTACCCCCTGAAGAAGGGCGGTTCATCTGCCCGAAATGCATTGGGGCTAACGCAAATGTAATTCACAGCATTAAGGATAATGGTCAATGGATTTATAAGCATCATTTGAACTACTCATGAATTTAATGAGAGTACACCATTTCAACCTACATTAAAGGATGTGTTGAAACCCAACTTTTAGATTATTTGATTAAACTTGCCATTTTGGATTTAGGCAGTGCACATAGAGGGACACTTCCCGGTGGGGAAGTGCAACTGTGGATATTTTCATACGCCCAGGTTTAGGGTACGATACCTCAGTGCACGCCCTCGAACTTGATTAATTCATCAAACCACTAACGTTAAATTTGAATACCACGGAGTGCGTGATTCAAT
The DNA here is from genome assembly GCA_963921515.1 of Calotriton arnoldi. NCBI lineage: Eukaryota > Metazoa > Chordata > Amphibia > Caudata > Salamandridae > Calotriton > Calotriton arnoldi. The sequence goes on from CAWUFW010008305.1 coordinate 238,854, forward strand.
AGCTTTTGAACTTATAAGTCACCCATACTCATCCCACATTGACTTCATGTGTGCAGACATGAAGTGTGTGCCACTGTTAGACACTAACTCCTTGGGGAACCCCACCCAGGTAAAAAACCCCAGCAAGGCCCTAGCCACTGCAGGTGCAGTCACATACCTCAGAAGTATGGCCTATGGGTGTCTAGGCGCATGGTCCACCAAGACAAGGATAAACCTGTTGCCTAAGGCAGTCTTGGGATCCAGGGGCCCAACAATGTCAATACCTACCCTTTCAAAAGAGGCACCAATGACATGCAAGCGAACCAGGGGAGTCTTTAGCTTTTCACATGACTTCCCACTGGCCTGGCTGGTGGGATATGCCCTAAAGAAGGTATATGAGGCTGTTTTCATCCGGGGCCAATAAAAGTGTGTGACAAGCCTGCCAGATGTCCTGCCATGGGTATATCATGTGCCGACCCAGTAGGAAGGCCCCTTAGCTCTGGGGACCACCAACAAACAAGTTGCCCTAGGCTTGGGAACCATAGGCTCACAATATAGAAGCTTATTCTCCCAATAGATAAGGTCGGTCTCCAGAGGTGTAACCAGCTGCTTGGGCCTCAGCTTGCTGCCTCAAGCCTTGTAGACTTGGGCACTTTTTCTGAGCACTACAGAACTCTTCCCTGGTGGGCCCACCCTCAACTTGCCCCCCAGCAATCTCAGGAAAGTCTCTCAAGGCTAAAATGTTCTGCCCTGTAGGTTCCAGGGCAGCACCCCCAAGTTCTGTTTCCTCTTGGACTGTGGGAGTTTAAGGGGTTGGTTTCCCATGCCCCTTGCTGTTCCTATTTTTGGCTGCTGTCTGGGTCATTTTTCCAGGCTCCAGGCCTCCTTGATTCTCCTCTTGGATGGCCATGGACTGTGTGGTCATTCACACCCACTCAGGCAACCCTAACATCTCAAGGAGATACCTTTGTTCCACTTCCTTCCAGATAGTGTGCTTTAGATCATTCCCTAGCATGCATTCTACAGGCATGACAGTGCTCACAGCTACCTTTAGAGAACCTGAGACCTCCCCCCCACTCCAATGGGAGCCAGAGCCACAGGGTAGTGGCTCTCACGGTTGTCTACTACTACAACCTGGTGGAATGCAATGGGGATTACCTGCTTTGAGGTTACTACATAACACTTTACAGCAGTCATACTGGCTCGGGTGTCCCTCAGAGCCTCCACACTCTGCCCATTGATGGTGACCCACTGCCTGCACTTAGAAGTATTGGAAGGCATGTGGGCTTTGGGCACAAACTCCTTGTCACCCAGGGACCTCTGCTCTGTCCCCGTGGTAACTGGAGCTATCATCTTCCCAAATGCTCCACTGCCAAACCCTTGGATCTGCCCACCAGTGGGGGACTATGCCATGTTGGGAAACTTGGCCTCCCCCTTCAAGTGCCCATACTTATAGCACTCATAGCACTTGGAGATAAACTTCCCTATCTTATTATCAATAAAGCCATTCTTTTAATGGTCAGGTTGGGGATGGGTCTCCTTCCCCCGTGAACTATTTTGGGAGTCTTTAGAGAACTCTTTTTTTTTTTAAATCTCCCCCGCTTTCTTTTTTTAGGGACACTGACCACCCTTTTGGAGATCCCCAGGGGAACCCAACCGGAAATCCAAAGCAACCCTGGCAAATTTTGTCTGACAAGCCCCCATATGGTGCATGGCAAGCAAGCACAGCGAGCGAGCCTGACCCCTACAAAGGGGACTGAGGGCTCTCCCCCCAAGAATATTTGGGGAAAAATGGCAAAAATTGTGCATTCTACAACACATTTTCCATTATATATTTAATCGTATTAGTTTTTAAAGCATAGTAAATGATTACCTTACAGTGTCCCAGGATACAGCAATCTTTATTAGGGCTCTTCAATTATTCCAGTGTCTCTCATCTCTTCATAGCCCCTCTCTCACATGTATTTCATTTGTTTTACCGCACCTTTCACACCAGGGTAGGTTGTTGGAGCATTTTACATCACATACAGAAACATTGAATCATACATTTGTAAATCAGTGTAATGAAAATATTACAAAAGACAAGGTGTAGGATTCACAAGTCATCTGTACTGGTAGGCATCTTTTAAGAGTGCTTGGTCTGGGGAAGCACAAACTCAGGATTCAGAACGTAACATCATGGTTAGGGTTGGCGTTACTAATTGGAATTTATTCTACCCAAACAAACCCTTTAGCAAAATTAGGATAATAAAAGACTGGGAAAAACCAACTTTCTAACCTAGATTGCAATTATAACTTATGAACTGCACAGTAACAAAAGGATCTCTGTGACAAAAGCAGTAACCTACTGAGCTATGACCATAAAATGCTGTTTTGTGATCTGCATAGTACGCACTCTTTGTGGCAGGCATATTAACCCTCTACTCTACCTTAGATGAGTCAAAGATGCCACTAGACAAAACTCTGTTCAGCAGGTACATTAATCAACAGAGTTATCTTGGCACTTTTATTGTTGCCTGAAAACTGTTGGATGCACAAGGAACCATGCAGTGCTTTTAAAACTGCTGCACGGCTACAAAACCGCCCCCCAGTAACAAAAGCAGCCCCGCCCCCTTCCAGCCTCCCGGGGAAACACCTGATACCTAGTACGGCCAGTCTGGCCTTGGGGATCCCCCAAAGAACGTCTTGGACACTCTGGTACTGACCCAGAATTCTGCCTCCTTTGCAAGCCCCCTGGGGTCAGTTAGCTTGCTGCCAAGCAGGTGTTGGCACAACTCTGTAGAGCAAGCCCTGAGCATGTGCTCTCTCAAAATCAGATCATACAGCCCATTGAAACCACTCACTTTAATGCCCCTCACCCAACCACTCAGTGCCTTGCTGGAGTAGTCTAAGAATTACACCCAAGGCTGATTTGGCAACTTTTGGCTATTCCTAAACCTCATGCAGTATGTGTCTGTGATGAGTCCAAACTTATTGAGCAGAATGGCTTTCATGGGACATGGGAGCATACGTCATCTGATTCCTTACCTATAGTGTAAGAAGGGTGTCCCTCCTTGCTCTGGGAATGTGTTTCCACAGGCGTACCCTCCGGTCCTACTCTGGAAATCTGCATCCTCAGGGCTACCTCATAGACAGAAACCCAATTATCTATATCATGCCCCACCACACGGCTAGACACCATGTCTTAGGGTATGTGGATCCGGATCATTCCATGGGACACTGGATTGCTGCCACCATTACTGCTGTACTATGAGGCTTGTTTTTCTTTTATGTCCAGCTCTTTAAGACTCACTGCATGAGCTAAGACGAGTTTCCTTTCAGCCAAGGCCCTGTCAGCCTCAGCTTTCTCCTTCTCCAAGGCCAGTTTCTCTTCCTCCAGGGTTCCCTTTGCAGCAGCCTCCTCCATTTACAGTTTGGATATCTGCAACCTGAACTCCCTTTCTGCTTTCCTGTACGCCAGTTCCTCTGGGGATTGGTGGTGGGCAGAGTTGCTGCTGCCTGCTCTGGATCTGGCAGGGACCTCACTTCTGTGGGGCCTCCTCTCGGGCCACAAGTAGGGGTTGCTATCCTTCCCTTCATTTTAATTTTACTGAATCAGTGATTAGGGGGTATCTCTGCCCCCCAGCACTGATTCTAATAGGAGAGGTATCGTTGGAAAGAGGAGAATCTCCCCTTTCCAATGGTACCTCTGCCCAGTGGATCCTTGCTTGGGGATCGCCGCATGAGAGCGATCCTCAAATAGGGATCCACCCACAAGACACCATAGATGGGGCAACTGGCCCTTGGGCAAAGGCTTGTGCTCCCCCTTCATCGATTATTTTATTTCAGTCTTTCTGCCCCCCCTTGGGGGCAGACTGGTACAATTAACACAAGTGGGAAGAAAGCCCACTAGGCACCGGGGTTATTTTCATATAGAAATAAAGGAGTGGGGACTGCCCGGCATTGACATGCCCATGCCCCCACCCCAACTAAATGAGGCAACAATCGGGACAGATTGGGACAATTGTTCATGATCTGCTCCCCACAGTGTCAGAAAACCCACTAGGCACCAGGGTTATTTAATTATATAAAATACAATTAATGTCCATGCCTCCACCACAATGAAATGGGGTAATATCCCTGGGGGGGGGGCATACTGGGATAATTACCTCCAATCTGCCCCTCCGGGAGGGGGGGGCAGAAAGTCCACTACACACCAGGGAATTTCTTTTTTATTCAATATTTGAGTGGGGGCTGCCTGGCATAGCATGACCGTGCCCCCCAAGTAAATGGGGCAGCAGTCTTTCTGCCCCCGGGGGCACATGGGGGTATTACCCTCAATCTGCTCCCCGGAGGGGCAGAAGCCCACTGAATGGCAGCAATATATATTTTCAATAAAACAATGGGGTGGGTCTTACCCATCATAACATCAGGACCCACCCTCACCCCTAAAGCCTCAACAATATTTCTGCTCCCCTAAAGCCATCCCATCCCGATGGCAAGTGAGAGGACATTTGATTCTTTTGGGTGTTGTTTTTACATATGGACCAGGAGAGTGTGGCTAACTCTCAAAATCCTCCCAATTGGAATGGTGAATGGCTGCACTTTTTTGGCCTGGGTAGCCTGCCACCTAGAAAAACCCACTAGACCTAGATAGTTCTGAAAACTGTTGTGTGCTTCATATGCATCCCACACCATTTTCTTACTCACAATGCCCTGCAAACTTCAAATGTTGACTAAAACACATTTTCCTCACATTTCTGTGAGGAAAATTTCTAAAATGTGCGGGGAGTCACAAATTTCCTACCACACAGCATTCCCCCAAGTCTCCTTGGTACCTCCCTTGTGTGGATGGGCCAAGAGAGCTTGACACAAAAGGCCCTAAAGTGCAACATGGAGAGATCAGCAATAGGATTAGCTTCAGGATTTGGGGCTGTGTTCGGCCACCACCCATATAAGCCTACCAACCACAGACATTTTTGAGAAGTAGATAACCAGGAGATTCCAGGGTGGTGTGCCTTGCATGAATCCCATGAGGCTTTCTTACCCACAATGCCCTGCAAACCTCAAACTTTGCCTAATATTATGTATTTTTCTTACATTTCTGTGATGGAAACTTCTGGAACCGCAGGAATCCACTAAATTCCCAACAACCAGATTTGGCTCACTTGAGCTGATAAAAACTCTGCGCCACTTGTGTAGTTCGGCCCAGTGCCCGCAACAGGAATGGATCACACCAAGGTCATAGGAGTCCCTATGCAAGGGCTCCCAAAATCCACAGCTACCCATTTTGCAAAAAAGGGTCAGTTTTGAGTGGAAAAATGTGATGTATTTATGTTGCATTTTGGACCGTTTCCTGTCACGGGCACTTGGCCTACCCACAAAAGTGAGGTTCCATTTTTATCGGAAGACTTAGGGAAAAGCTGGGTGGAAGGAAGTTTGTGGCTCCCCGCAGATTACAGAACTTCCATCATAGAAATGTGAGGAAAATGTGTATTTTGCAGCCATAGTTTGAGGTTTGCCAGGGTATCTGGGTAAAACAATCTTGTGAGAGCCACACAAGCCACCCCATCTTAGATTTCCCCAGGTGTCTAGTTTTCAAAAATGTACAGGTTTGCTAGGTTTCCCTAGGTGTTGACTGAGCTAGGGCCCAAAATCCACAGCTACCCACTTTGCAAAAAACAGGTCGGGTTTGAGTGGAAAAATGTGATGTATCCATGTTGCATTTTGGGCTGTTTCCTGTTGCCAACACTAGTCCTACCCACACAAGTGAGGTACCATTTTTATCAGAAGACTTAGGGGAATGCTGGGTGGAAGGAGGATTGTAAGGGATTCTGAGTAAAACAACCTGGCGAGAGCCACAAAGTCACCCCATCCTGGATTTCCCTAGGTGTCTAGTTTTAAACAAGCATTGGCATAGCCAAAATGTCTCACCTTTGGGAGCTTATAAGTGTTTGGCCTTTTAGCACATTATCCTGGGTGCTACAACATCTACTGTTCAGCAAACAAAAAAAATGTGAAAATGTACAGATTAAAAATCCCCAACTGAAACAAATGGAAACGATGAGACCCTAACAATCAGCATAATTATGCTACCGAAAACACACAGAATTTCCTGCATGCAGTTTGTTATGTGTCCAAACACCCATTTGGTAGCAAGTAGCAGGCATACGCCAACTGCCTGCTGTTTAGTAAATATCAAAGGTAACACTAGTGGGCTACCTAGTATCAGGGCCGCACTGGGATAGAAAATATGCATGGGCACCAAAATAAAAATGCCCCCTATTAGTGAATCAAATAGCTGCAAAAGTGGTTCACATGTCTGCATCTATAAGCTAATTATAATGCAAGTTATCGTGCAAAAGGAACATAATAATAGACTACTGCTTAGAACATCTGTCAATTGCAGTGACAAAAAGTACATAGACATGTATGTCAGATCAGAGAGGACTATATTAATTCGATATCATGCGTTACAATATTTTAGCTTTCTCCCACTGGAAACTTCCTCTGTACAATAAATGTTAATGTGAACATGTATTCCCCCATGTTTCATTAAATATCTCCCACATTGTTGTGCCAAAATACATGTATGCCTTCCTTATGTACATGAGGGCATACACTGCTCAGGTATGGGCCTATATTTTGTAAATTCTGGTTCATTCCCATGAAAGAGAGGCCTAATAGACTTACAATGTCCCTCTCTGTGACATTACTGCACACTGCTTATGCTAATTTGCAACCTCCACCCCCAAAACCTATTTTATTGTTGTTTAGGGAGTGTGCCCCCTGTACTCTGCATTCTAGTAATCAGTAATACCTGCGTGGCTTGGGTTACTGTTGACTTGTGATGCAGGCAGCATATTTATTGCGATGGTGAAGGAGCTGCCTGCATGTCCTCTCACTCTTGAATGCGATTAGAACAGTGTTTCTTTATGTGACCTGCTGTTTATGGCTTCCCTGACAGTGCTCTGTGGATGACTCATGTTTCCTGCAGTCAGCAGATAATAAATTGCCAAGTTTGCGGTCTCTGCCGGAGGCACAGTGATCAGAGCTAGGTCACAAACTTTTGTGTATTTACAAGTTTATGTGCATGTTCATTTTCACTACAAGCAGCTCCTCCATTCTGCTAATCCCTTCACTGGCTTTCCAGAGACGTCAGAGGCAGGCCGTCCCGCTGAATCACTCTTGGTTACTCAGCAAGTCTGTTTCATTTTTGCAACATGACTTCTTGTCAATGTGTTTATTTTTAAATGCATGATGACAAGAGGGGCAGATAATATTCTTCCTGTTTCTGTTGATAAGCCATGGCAGTATTTTGTGAGCTTCTTGAGTTGCTGCAGGGTGTGAGCATCTTGAAGGGCAGCTATTTAAAAACAAGCGCGCAGAGCTTCACTGCAACAAAAAAAGAAATGCATGCCATAAGGTTGGCCATATGTTGTAATGGCCAACCAGAAGTATCAATTAGTGAAATCATCTGGGAGGGAACCAAGCTGTGTGAATGCGTTGCAAACACTAAGGCTGTAATGCCGAGGAGGGAGGAGGGGCCATCACATGCTGTAACAGAAGAAAGCGTGAATGTAGTGTGGTGGGCAACAAAAATGTTTACTTAGTGAAATTGTCTGGGAGAGAACTAAGCGCACAAAGTAGGAACATTTACAAAAAAGCACCAATAAAAAGGAAGCATTTAAGACATGCCCAACAAAGTACGAATGACAATAGATGGGCAAGCATAAAGCCCATAGACTGAATACAGCATGTCTTGCATACAGCGCATGCACGCTGCTGAGGCTCGACCTAAAAATTTACAGGTTTGCTAGGTTTCCCTAGGTGCTGGATGAGTTAGGGCCCAAAATCCACAGCTACACACTTTGCAAAAAACTGGTCATCTGGGGTGGAAAATTGAATGATAAGTAACTGACATGTTTTGACAGAAATCCGACACCAATTTATAAAAATAAAGCAGAATTTTATTGGTTTTGGGAGGAAAATTATGCTCCATCAGCAGAGTTCGTTGAGTTTTGCCCACTCTGCGCTACACGAGTGTCACGGAGCTCTGGCAAAACTCCACCAAGCGCCGCGTGGCAGAAGTTTTTCTCATGCGCAGCTCACCAATGTTAAGTTGGCAAGCGAAGTGAGAATTTGCATCCCTTAGAATGATTTTTAGGTGCTAGAATGCCCCCCTGCAAGATTTTCTCAACGCGGGCAGTCATGGCAGTTCGCTACCGTTCATGTAAAGAAAACACCTGCTCGAGTGGCAGAAAGAAGCAGCGCCATCTGGCTTGCAGCATGGAGCCATTCGAGCTGATGTTAGCGTGGAACAAACTCCCAGCACTACAAATCAGCGTGACGTGCTGAATTTCGCCTGCTTACAGATCTCTGCGGAATCTTGCTGAGTTTTTATGTAACTCCATGGAATTCCGCAGAGTGGAACTCCACGAGCTCCACCCACCCCTCATTTTTATATTAATTTAGACACCAAAACGCACACAATCGGATAAGAATAACTGTAGTTATGGATTTTAGAAGATAAACTAAATCAATGCAATTCAATACTGCAGAACTTTAACATTGCGGTCAATGGTGAAAAGCACTACTGACAATCGGTCACTTGCGGGTCGAACTGCATGGAACCCACTTGGGGGGGGGGAAGGTGATGCGGGCCCCAGAGCCAGTCCACAACAAGTCAGTTGAATTTTTTCTGTTTCGTAGGGCCTGGGTGTAGAGTTGCTCTGGCTTTCGGTGGTGCTGAAGCAAGAGTCACGGGGGAGCTTGGTTTACCACTTAGATGGTGCTGGTGAGTAAACTGACGCAAAAAGTCAACAACGGGGCCACTGACAGACCAGCAACAAAGGGACTGATATCACCTGCTAAAGCAGTTTTCTGGACTGTTTTCTCTGACCCAGGCCTGACAACATGGTGTACCCATGATGTTGACATCGGTGACAGCTTGTCTGTCAACAGTAAACGTTATAGATTCTCTGACCAGGTCAAGGCCAGCATCAAGGCTGAGGTTGCCAAGATGTTGGAGCTTGGGGTGATTGAGCTCTCCAGTAGTCCATGGCCAGCCCAGTGATACTGGTGCCCAAACACAATCCCAAAGGGATGAACCTGAGATGAGGTTCTGTGTGGACTACAGGAGCCTCAATGCAGCCACTAAGACTGATGCCCCCCTCCCATTCCCAGAGCTGATGAGCTCATTGAGAAGTTGGGGGATCTACGTATCTGAACACCTTTGACCTGACATCAGGTTATTGACAGATTGCCCTCACTCCAGGAGCCAAGCAGAGGTCTTCTTTCTACTCACCTCAAGGCCACTTTCAATTCAAAGTGATGCCCTTTGGATTGAAGAATTCCCCTGCCACCTCCAGAGGTTGGTGGACCATGTATTATCAGGATTGGAGAGTTCCAGTGCAGCTCATCTTGATGATAAAGCTGTATTCAACTCCACCTCAAGGACGTGTTTCAGGCAGGCTGTCAAGGCAAGTAAGTGCCAGATAGGGCAGGGCACTGTTGTGTACCTGAGCCTCCAAGTTGGAGGAGGCCACGTACAACCTCTCCAGCCCATGGTTCAGACCCTCCTGGCTTGGGAGCCTCCTAAGACCCTGGCAGAGGTCAGAGCCTTTTTAGGCCTGACAGGGTATTAAAGGAGATTTGTGAAGGGCTATGGTACCACAGTGGCACCACTAATTGACTTTATTGTCCATACAGATGCCTCTGAACATGGGATAGGGGCAGTATTGTCACAGGTGAATGGTTTGGGCCTGGATCAGCCAGCTGCCTTCATCAGCAGGAGACTTCTTCTTAGGGAGCAGCGTTGGAGTGCCAATGAGAGGGAAGCCTTTGCTGTGGTTTGGTCCCTGAGGAAGCTAAGACCCTAGCTGTTTGGGGCTGACTTCAAAGTTCAAACCAACCACAGACCCCTCAAATGGCTTATGCAGATGAGAGGAGAGAACCCCAAGTTGTAAAGATGGTCCATTTCCCTACAGGGCATGGCCTTCACAGTGGAACACAGACCTGGAACTGACCATTCCAGTGCAGATGGCCTTTCCAGGTTCTTCCACTTAGATGATAAGAATCACAAACAAAAGATTAGTTGCTCATCACCTTTTGTCTGGGGGTGGGGGGCATGTAAGGAAATGCCTCTTTTTGTGTGGTCACCCCAAGTTTTTCGACTAATGCTGCTGGTTTTTCGACTCTGAGAGTACACTGAGGCCTGCTAACCAGACCTCAGTGCCACTGCCCTGACCCTAAAGTAAATGTTGAATTGGCTGTTCCCAATTGGAATTGGCTAACTTACCTAAAGGCAGGGTGTAACATATGACTCAGGCATGACATGTACTGCATATGTCCTTACAGTAAAGTCCACAAAACTACTGTTTTACTACTTGGTCATCCAATTGGCAAGTACAAGGTTACACACTGATCCCTCAGCTGTGCTAACTCCTGAACGATGTGACCAAAGTTGGCACTCCAAGGTATCAAACAACTCATTACATTAACCCCAACTTGTATCTCAAGTCGAAACTAATGTTACTTGTTGCAGTGTGAAGCTTTAGCAAAACTACCACTTTGTTGCCTTTAAAACCTGTGTGCCTTCCCGGGCTCACATGGAGTCTGTTCCACAAGACAGCTTTCTGCCCTGCTGGAGAGATATGCTAACGACACTCAGGAAGGGGAACAATGAGGGATTGCAGGCTAGGGGGGTGTCACCTCTCTCCTACAGGAAGCCACTGGGGTGTTAGCCTCAAATGGCAGGCTTCAAAGGAAAAAAACACCTTTTAAGGGCAGATGTATAACACTAGGTGGGAGGGCTGCCCTATTGTTGAGGTGGACAGGCTGACATGGGAAGCAGAGGGAGAGACCTGTTGCCAAACAGGTTTCCGCAGGGGTGTATAGCCCTGAGGTAGCCACACCCAAGGGTGGGCTAGGGAAGTCTGAACACCGAGAGAGGGGTCTCGCCAAATTGGGAGGGGGCAGAATGCTGCATCCTGGGATAACCAGATGCCACACTCCACAGGAAGTGATCATCAGGTGGAAGGGAACCTGGTAGCCAATTGGCCACCAACCGCATCCTGCCCTGAGGGCATTTTCCGAGCACAAAAAGGGCACCCTTGGCACCCAGGCCTCAGATCCCGACCAACTTAGAAGAAGGACAAAAAGAGGACTGCCCTGCTGCACTGAGAGCAGAAAAGAGAGGCTGCACAGACGAGGACTCCACCTGCTGCACCTGGTGGCTAGCAAATATATGGACTGTGCCTGCCACTTCCTGCTCAAGGAAAAGATGTCTTCAGAGCTTAGTTAAACCAAGATACTTCAAGGACCAGCTGACTGGCCTCCTTTTTGCAGCATAGGGACACAACAGCTGGAGAAGTCTGCTGGGGCAAGTTGGTAGCTCAAAGTCTTCAACCCACTACCACTGCTACTATGCAGCACAAATGACCATGACCCGATGCACAAAGTTGCACTTGAGTTTGTTGAACCCGGGACTGCTGTCGAAGAGTTGCTGGACCCCTCAGAAATGAAGTTATCAACCCAGGAAGGATTGACCTGTGACTGCGACAACAGGCGGATGGTAGTCCAGTGGCGACTGGATTTTGGCCAGACGGGAGAGGTCTTTGTGGGACATCGATCCGGCAAACAGGACCCCCTCACCATCTTCGTGGACTGAGGAATCCCCGTAGAACGTCCCCCATCAACCACATCGCATCCACAGCATCCTTGGAGCATCTTCAGCATCCTTCATCCCTTGTATCAGGACCACTCCATAGGAATCAATTGCAAAGTGGATAAAGTGCCTGGACTGCTGGAGGACTGCTTCTTCTGTTGAGGTAACTATTCTTGAGGACCTTGCTGGTCCCCCTGACTAACTCCCTGTGAGAGTTGGTCACCCCAAGTACTTGTAACCACCCCCATGGATACTTACCTAAAATTTCCTTGAAAAGGTTTCCAAGTATCCAATTGTTTGACTTTGCCAAGGCTTGTTCATGGTTGAGTAAAATTGCTTTGATTTATTATTGCTTGTAAAATCAATATCTCCAGAAAACTCTGGTGGATCTTATTCATTCTAGAGTCTAAATTCTTATAAAAATACAATCTATTTTTATAAATTGGTATTGGATTTCTTGAGTGTAGTGCCGATTTCTTCTTCAATTGTATTGGTGCTGTTTAAATGCTTTACACTTATTCCTCTGTGTAAGCCTTGCTGCTCAGTGCCATAGCTACCGAGGGTTATGCTGACGGTTTTACAGACGAAAACTATTGGACCTATATGGGTTGGTAAGTGTCTTATGTGGTGAGGTGGCACAACCTAGACACTCACCTTCTGTAAAAATGGTGAACTGGGTGGCTCAGTGGACTAATGCACCCACTAAAATGACTACGTGGTCAGAATCCAATGGTGGGTCGACTCAGCCTTTCATCATCTTAGGGACAATGAAATTAGTACTACTAAGGGGGGTTAGGAATAAACATATATCATGCTCCATAAAGATCAGTGGTGGAAGTGGGTGGGATCTGAGGGGCATGACATGCCCATCATTTTATTTAATTTAAGAAAAACAGTTCCCCTACTTTTTGTGAAAAGGCAAACGCCCAGGAATTATTAATTTCAGCACTTAAAATGCTTCAGCTGAAGCATAAGGCAGGGAATCGCCTGTGCTCGAAAAACCAAGGGAGTGGCAGACAGCTAAACAATCTTTCTTGCCAGGGTACCTGCTTGCCTGAAAGAAATGAAAATGTGCGCAACTGGTTAATTTGCCAACGTAAAAGGTGCTTGGAAGCCAGTTTTGCCTTTCATTGATGAAATCACTTAAAGCTTCCATTTGACACAGACTTATTCTTTTTGAGTGGTATTGCAAGGGAGTTACAGACAGAGCTGTGAAGTGTGTGCTTTTAAAGGACATTTAAAAACAAAATTACACTACATGTAGTCTGGGTATTACTAAAATCTATATTTTGGAAGCACTTTTTTTATCTTAAACATGTCTGCGTATTTTGTAGCAGCCTCTTTCATAGTTGTCAGAAATTCGGTTGTTGGTTGACTAGGGTATGAGCCCTGGTCAACCAGAAACTACAATCCTAGACAGGGTAAGAGGCAGGCAAACCCAAAATTAATCTGTGCTCACCCTCTGGTAGTTTGCCACAGAGCAGTAAGGCTTAACTTAGAGGCAGTGTGTCAAGTATTTGTTCTACACTTCAAACAATAAAATAGTGAAAACACCACACTAAAAGATTCCACACCAGGTTAGAAAAATAGACTTTGATTTAATAAATAAAACAAGCCCAAAATGACATAAATCCAATTAGTAAAACTTGAGTTATGAATTTTTAAAGAATAAAGTTTAAAATAGCTCTTAGAAATAGGAAGCGCCAACCGGTGATATCTGGTTGCGCCAGTTCAGGCTGACCGTAATGGAGTCAGTAATGGAGCCAGCTACAGTGACCCTGTTAGGCCCGCTGAACCAAAGTACCTTAAATCCGGATTGCAGACCATTTTGTGGATCTGCGTAGAAGATGAGTCGCACAGTCGAGGTGATGCATTGGTTTCAAGATGCTATGAAGCTGTGGTGTGAGGTCCTGTTGTGTTGACATCCAGGATCCTGACGATGGGGCTTACGAGGTGAAGTCCAGTGTCGAGGATGCGAGGCGCAGCAGAGGCGATGTGTTGGTTCCGATGAGCGCTAGAGCTGCGATGCAGAGTTTGCCATCGTCATGGAGGCTGCCGATGATGAGGGATGCGAGGAGCTTGCGCCGGGAAAAGCGTTGCATAGTGGCCAATCTAAAGGCGATGTGCCGGTCCCAAAATGCGGGATGCCTCGGCGATGCACGTTTTTTGCGATGGGTTCAATCCACTTAACAGCTGCGATGCGTTGGTTCTGCTCGTAGATGCGCCGCTCAGCTGAGCAGATGCGTGGGTTCTGCTCTGGGTGCTTCATTCAGCAATGGATGCATCGGTTTCACTGGTAAAGCACTTTAGGCCCACTTCCAAGGGTCCAGGATTATGGTGGTACCACTTGGCCGGGTAGACTCACAGATGGCAGAGTCCATGTGCAGAAGCAGGTTGATTGGAAGGCTTTTATGTCCCTGTGACTTCAGATCAGGCGGCCAGCTTCCTAGCTCTTGGAGTCACTCTGGGTTCAAGTGATGAAGGTCCAGCCCTTCTCACCCAGGCAAGAGGGCAGCAGGCAGCAGAGCAGCACAGCAAGGCAGGAGTTCAGCAGAACAGCAGTCCAGCAGAGTGACAGTGCTTTTTAGTAGCACAGCAGTCCTTCTTCGTTCACGGGTCCAGAAGTGTACTGAAGTGGTAGTGTCTGAGGTCTAGTACTTATAACCAGCGATGCCTTTGAACTGGGCCAGACTTCAAACACATGCCTTTGAAGTGCACAGATGCCCTGTCCTTCCTGCCCTGGCTCCAGATTCACTATAGGGGTATGCAGCCATTTGTGTGGGGACAGAACACAGTCTATTCAGGTGTAAGTGAGGCAGGGTCCACCTCCTCCCTCCCATCAAGCCAAGATGGCCCATCAAGTCACACCTAAGCTCCCATTGTGTGTGGTTGTTTAGGGGGAATACACAAAGCCCAACTGTCACCCACCCCAGACATGTGATCAGAGACAGGCAGCTGGCACCTAATAGCTAAATTAAGAAAATGCCAACTTTCTAAAAGTGGCATCGGAATTGCAATTTAAAATCCGACTTTATCATCAGGTGTGATTTTTAAATTGTGATTCCAGAGACACAAACTTGAATCAGTTATATCTTCCAATTTGGAAATTACATCTATAAACCAATTTCCAGACTCCCTGTGCCTGCAAAGATGGTGGAAAAAGCTATGAACACGGTTCTCTCGTATTACCTGGAAAAGCATGATTGCCTAGACTATTCTCAGTTTGGATTCAGAAAGCAACACAGTACGGAACTGGCGCTGATTTCTGCCTCTGAAATGATTAGGCAGACCATAGATGCAGGAGGCAATGCAGCACTAGTGCTGCTTGACCTATCTGCCGGTTTATGAACCGCTATTTATTTAGGCGGACAAAAGCTAAGACTGTTCAGTTCTTACGCTTTAAGTGTCTTAATCACATTCATTTACCATGTTAGACACATTTATAAAAACATTTTGCTCATGTCTGAATTAAATACATTATTTAGAAAAAGAGAGGGACCCTTGGTGACCCAAAGGACTGGGGTTCAGACAGAAATTTTAAAGTGACGTCCTCTGGGAATTTATTTTTATTCACACCTTATTTTAAAAAAACCTCATACCATCCAATCTAGTCTCATACACTCAACATACAGTCCAAAAGGTCACTGCTAAGCCCAGTGTTTGCAACATATTGGCACAAAAACCTGCAGTTAATACAATTATGATAGCAGTTTATTAGAAAAAATTATCAATACAGGATTTAAAACATTTTTATCCACAAATCACATAAAAACAAAATCACCACATCAGTGCAATTCTTAACACAATTAATCACAATAAAAAGCAGTTTTTAAAAAAAAACACACAACACGAGAGTTAAAACAGACAGTAATCTTTGTCATAAATCACCATAACCCATAGCAATAATTATACAAATGATCCCTGATGTCTTGTAGTTCATCAACATCTAAGGTAATGTTCGTTCGGATGGATTTATGGCAAGAAAGAGCGTTGACGCGTTTCGAAGGCCTATTTACATTACACCTTCTTTTTCAAGACAGTAGCGTTATGTACTCCCGTTGTCTTAGAAAATCTATAAACATAAACACATATATAAATAAAAATGGATATACCATAAAAACATACACTAGCTGCAACCAATTATCAAAGTCAGACTATATTACTTTAGATACACAATCTGTTATTTAAAAAGCCGAAGTTTTAAAATGCCAATACCGCAATCATCTTAGCCCCCACAGTGCCTCATAAGAATCAAGTTAGAACGTCCAACCTTCCTTAATGCAATACCACTCAATCCATTCGTGTAATGATAGGGGACCATCTACAACCACTCCACAGCCTACTTATATACTCTACCATTCACCCCATTCCTTACAAGCATCCATCTTCTAACTGCCAAGATAGAGCATGCTTACTTACTTATAGGCTGTTATATGGTGTGCCAAATTATTGTTTGGACAGTGTTAATCCAAAGGCACTGTGATCAGCTACCACAGCCTGATCTGCTCCTTATCTAAAATCACACATGAAAAAATCAGTGTATAATTATATCATGAACTCAGGAATATCTATAATTCCTCCCCATATCTCATTCTAATCCCAATCTGGATACTATTCATATCAGCGACTTACTTGTTCTAATGTCCTTTCTCTGATAGGACGTATAATGCTGTGCGTTAATCCGGTCCCAACTTTAGGATCCAACCAACAGCTTAATACCTAATATAAACTACATAAATGGTAAAATGACAACTTGACTGAGGTCATAGTTGCCCCACATTACCCCAATGCATCCACAGACTATCCTGTTTCTTGTGGCTGTTACCTACCTGACATTAAAAACAATTGTCCTAGGCTTGTTGCAGAACTTCCCATCTTCTTACAGGGGCAACTATGCGTCAATTAAAATGCTTTCTTTTGACCACGTTTCTCTTTGGGTCCTTGCGGTTCTATACTCCCAAATTAGTACTTTTTGTATAGCTATAAAATAGAGAAAAACCTAAATCAACTCCTTTGTATATATCATATACGGTTACTTTCAAACTAAAGACCAAGCCAATTTTGGTATATTAATTAACAGGCCAAATTATTAAAAAGCAAAACCCTTTTCTCCTTTAATATCTATATCGGCTAAGGAGCAGAAGATAGTGCCGTTATTAATCCCTACTTTTTATGTTTGGTTATTGCTCTATCTGGCCACATCCCCATGTGTATCCCTCGAATTCATTTCCCCGGCCGCTTGTAGTAAGCGTTTAACCGGATACATTGTGTCCCAAACTCCTCTGAGGCTGAACCGCATATTAAGTTGCCGAGTGGTTTAATCTATTATTATCTCTACCATCATCGGTCTTACTCATTTACAGAAAAAGTCCTCACACCCCTCTATTCCTCTTCTTGTCTAAATATAGATAACCACCTTAACACTCACCTTTTTACATGTAAACCGGCGGCACTCGGATACGTCCGTCCTGGTAGTTTGTTTAAGTCTGTAATCAAACCGCGGTTCACCCACTTTTTAAACACGGCCTTCTCTCTGTCTAATTGACGTTCCCTACGTAATGATGTCATATCCTGTGGAGACGCCCGGGCTCTTTTAATTGTTAATTTTCCGACGTGCCATTTTTTTCTCTTTTTATTTCGGCGTTTTTTAAAACTGAGAACTTTATTCCGAATTCTACAAAAAGCACAATTGCCCCGTGGCTCATACATCTAAACCCATATTTCCTCACACTAATGACTAGCTAAATTCGGAGCGTAATTGTTAGCTCTATAATCGTAAAAACTATCCAACAACAGAATTCCTATTCTAAATCTTTATTTGAAGTAATCATTTTTCATACTAAGTCAATTGAGAGACGCCCCATCACTAACCTCCATCAGTCCTGCATCATTATACAAAAAAATATATATAATAAATGCTTCCAAAATGCGAGTTCATAAAAAAGGTTATAAAATCCATCCTACCTGTTGGTCACATCTATACCTATAGGCTCCTACTTTAAATTGCAGCCTCCTTCTTCACACTAGGTATACAAGTCTATATTAAGAAATTATTGACATCCAGTCCTCCCGGGAATTTAGACCATTCTGTACTGTATTTAATTTACATATAAACCATTGTTCTCTCAGTTTTCTCTTTTTGTCCAGGTCCCCACTCCTCATGTTACCAGAAACTTTCTCCAATATAAACCACTGCAAATCATTACATCTATGGTTTAGACTTGAGAAGTGTTCCGTTAGAGGTGCATTTTCTTTCCTTGTTCTGAGTGCCGATTTGTGCTCTAGTACCCTAAGTCTAAGTTCCCTGCTTGTTTCCCCTACATAACCCAGGCCGCATGGGCAGATCAGTAAATAAACCAAGTTTTTACTGCGACAATTGCTGAGACTGCTACACTTTATCTCTTGACCATTAAAATTGAGGCTTTTGGTCACCACACAGTGTTCACATATGGAGCACGAGCCACATTTATGGTTGCTAATCGCCTTAGTGCCCTGTATCGTACCTTGCACATCCTTATTGCGGTCTCTATAGGTGTTTACCAGGCAGTTTCTAATATTCCTATTCTTCCTGAAAGCAAAAAGTGGCTTCTCTAATTTCAAATCTTGGCCATCATTTAGAATTTTCCAATTCCTGTTAAGAATATTCTTGATTTGATTACTGCTTTCACAAAATTGACTCACAAATACAATCTTTTCATTTACTAAGTCCTGGCTGCTGGTTCTATTTTGATCCAACATATATTCGCGGTCGTAGTATTTGGCTCGCTTGTAAGATTGGTTGATCAATTTTCTAGGATAACTCCGATCCTTCAGCTTTTGTTTCAGAACCTCTGAGTGCCTATTAAAGTCACAAATGGAGGAACAATTTCTGCGTAATCGCAGAAATTGCCCAAAGGGAATATTATCCCTTTGGGCTTTGGGATGAAAACTCCCATAGTGTAGCAATGTGTTCTTGTCGGTAGGTTTGGTGTAAAGTTCCACCGCCAGCTTACCTTCATTTTCCTTAATGCAGATATCCAAGAAATGTACCCTATCTTTACTGAACTCTGATGTAAATCTCAAATTTGGATCCCCCAAATTTAACCACCCAATAAAGTCCTCGAGTTCCTCCTGATTCCCTTCCCATATGAAGATAATGTCGTCAATGAAGCGGCACCACGAACTCACGTTCTCAAAGTAAGGTGCCACTTCATTGAAGACATGTTTGTCCTCAAACTCGCCCACATAGAGGCAGGCCAGACTGGGAGCACAGGTGGCTCCCATGCTGGTCCCCTTAATCTGCTGGAATAAGTCCTCCTCAAATAAAAAAAGATTATTTTTCAACACCATTGTGATACAGTGTAAGATAAATTCCATGCTGCCACCATGGAGGTCTGCTCTCTCTAAGAGGGATCCTATCACTTCGATTGTATCATCTTGGGGTATATTGGTATAAAGGGCTTCAATATCCAGTGTGACCAAGAATTGGGTCACCCTGTTGAAGCCCTTCCCCTCAAAAATTGAGATGGCGTGTGCCGAGTCCTTAAGGTATGATTTTTGCTGTTGTACCAATGGTTTAATAAAGCAATCAGCAAATTTACTGAGAGGCTCTAAGAGAGAACCAATGCTACTCACAATTGGTCTCATTGGGGGATTTCTAAAGTCTTTATGGACCTTAGGCACTCCGTATATGGCTGGAGTGATAGGGGTACTGTTATATAGAAATTTATATTCCTCTTCACATATCCAGCCTTCAGTCCTGGCTGTGTTCAACAGAACATCAATCTCCCTTTTTAACTTCTGAATCTTACTGTGGGGAACCCTCTTATAGTGTTCCGGGATCATCAGTAATCCTAACATCCTTTCTCTATAGTCATCCGTGTCAAAAACCACAACTCCCCCGCCTTTATCGGCGGGTTTGATCGTAATGCCAACATCATTTTGTAACGATCTTAATGCCTCCCTGTGTTCTTTTGAAAGATTGTTATTAAGATTTCTTTTAATTCTTGGGCCATCCAGTATTTGTTTGAGTTCTATTTCCACTACTCTTTCAAACACCTCAATGTTCTTATCAACTACATTTAATGAAGGTGTGAATGTTGATTTGGGTTTCAGGCCACATACATTCTCAGAAGCCAAACACTCTCTATTCTCAAAGAATCTTTTAAGTCTGACCTTTCTAAACAGTGCCTTAAGATCTTTCTCAAACTCAAATCTATTTAACACTGTACTCGGGGCAAAACTAAATCCCTTCTCTAAAACTTCTTTTTCACTACTGGTTAAAATACGCCGCGATAAGTTGATAATTGGAAATGTATCTATCTACAATATCTCTGGTTGCGCGTTTTCAAATAATTCTGTTGGGGGTAATTCCTGCCTTGATCCTGTTGGGGAAAAGTCCTCCCTTGGTCCCCTTTGTGTACATTCCGATAAATCCCCCGGCCCCTCCTTTGTCTTTGTCCTAAAAAGACTCATGTTCCAAACTAACCCCTTCTCTCCCTGTTGGTCTTTGTTATAATCCTCCTCCTCACTGCTGGACTCCGACGTTTCAGAGAAAGTAACTCGTTGGTTTCTACCTCTGAAATAGACTGGTCTCTGAGGATACGGTCTTTCCCACCTTGAGTTTTTCTGATTGTAGTATTCCTTGTTGAGATATGGGTATACCTGTTCAACATTGTACCTCTCTATGTCTTTCTTAAGTTTATTTGTTTTTTTATTTATCAAATAATCTTTGTACCCATTTACTTCATGCTCCAATTCCTCAAGTTTCTTTTTGGCCTCTTCTAACCCTGTACTTGCCTTTATTTTAGATTCTAATTCCTCAATTTCCTTTCTTTCTAGAATCAAAACCTCCTGTGCCGTTTCAATAATCAAAATGATCCAATCGCGGCTACAGCGGTTGGCAATAAGTGTCCAGGTTTCCAAAAACTTTCTGTTTTCAATAAAAAAGGCCTGGTTCATTCCGAACTCGAAGTCCAATTGGAATCACTCCAGATTTCAAGTACTCAACTAAAAATTCCGCATGTAGCTCTGTTCTAATAATTTCTTTCTTTAAGTTGAGTATTTTAAGAAGTTGATCACTACTCAATGCATTGGTACTCATATTCCCATTCATGCGAAGATTCTGATTAATCAGTTTTTCGAATTGATCCTCTGAAAAGCCAAAGGTCTTAAATGTATCCATTCTATGTTTGTATTTCCACTACTAGCCCACTGGCTTGTGATATAAAATAACCTCTCCAACCAACTGGTTGTACAGAAGACTATTTAGAAAAAGAGAGGGACCCTTGGTGACCCAAAGGACTGGGGTTCAGACAGAAATTTTAAAGTGACGTCCTCTGGGAATTTTTTTTTATTCACACCTTATTTAAAAAAAACTCATACCATCCAATCTAGTCTCATACACTCAACATACAGTCCAAAAGGTCACTGCTAAGCCCAGTGTTTGAAACGTATTGGCACAAAAACCTGCAGTTAATAAAATTATGATAGCAGTTTATTAGAAGAAATTATCAATACAGGATTAAAAACATTTTTATCCACAAATCACATAAAAAACAAAATCACCACATCAGTGCAATTCTTAACACAATTAATCACAATAAAAAGCAGTTTTTTTTTTAAAACACACAACACGAGAGTTAAAACAGACAGTAATCTTTGTCATAAATCACCATAACCCATAGCAATAATTATACAAATGATCCCTGATGTCTTGTAGTTCATCAACATCTAAGGTAATGTTCGTTCGGATGGATTTATGGCAAGAAAGAGCGTCGACGCGTTTCGAAGGCCTATTTACATTACACCTTCTTTTTCAAGACAGTAGCGTTATGTACTCCCATTGTCTTAGAAAATCTATAAACATAAACACATATATAAATAAAAATGGATATACCATAAAAACATACACTAGCTGCAACCAATTATCAAAGTCAGACTATATTACTTTAGATACACAATCTGTTATTTAAAAGTCGAAGTTTTAAAATGCCAATACCGCAATCATCTTAGGTCCCACAGTGCCTCATAAGAATCAAGTTAGAACGTCCAACCTTCCTTAATGCAATACCACTCAATCCATTCGTGTAATGATAGGGGACCATCTACAACCACTCCACAGCCTACTTTTATACTCTACCATTCACCCCATTCCTTACAA
The DNA here is from genome assembly GCA_963921515.1 of Calotriton arnoldi. Classification (NCBI taxonomy): domain Eukaryota; kingdom Metazoa; phylum Chordata; class Amphibia; order Caudata; family Salamandridae; genus Calotriton; species Calotriton arnoldi. The sequence goes on from CAWUFW010008305.1 coordinate 260,621, forward strand.
GCATCCATCTTCTAACTGCCAAGATAGAGCATGCTTACTTACTTATAGGCTGTTATATGGTGTGCCAAATTATTGTTTGGACAGTGTTAATCCAAAGGCACTGTGATCAGCTACCACAGCCTGATCTGCTCCTTATCTAAAATCACACATGAAAAAATCAGTGTATAATTATATCATGAACTCAGGAATATCTATAATTCCTCCCCATATCTCATTCTAATCCCAATCTGGATACTATTAATATTAGCGACTTACTTGTTCTAATGTCCTTTCTCTGATAGGACGTATAATGCTGTGCGTTAATCCGGTCCCAACTTTAGGATCCAACCAACAGCTTAATACCTAATATAAACTACATAAATGGTAAAATTACAACTTGACTGAGGTCATAGTTGCCCCACATTACCCCAATGCATCCACAGACTATCCTGTTTCTTGTGGCTGTTACCTACCTGACATTAAAAACAATTGTCCTAGGCTTGTTGCAGAACTTCCCATCTTCTTACAGGGGCAACTATGCGTCAATTAAAATGCTTTCTTTTGACCACGTTTCTCTTTGGGTCCTTGCGGTTCTATACTCCCAAATTAGTACTTTTTGTATAGCTATAAAATAGAGAAAAACCTAAATCAACTCCTTTGTATATATCATATACAGTTACTTTCAAACTAAAGACCAAGCCTATTTTGGTATATTAATTAACAGGCCAAATTATTAAAAAACAAAACCCCTTTCTCCTTTAATATCTATATCGGCTAAGGAGCAGAAGATAGTGCCGTTATTAATCTCTACTTTTTATGTTTGGTTATTGCTCTATCTGGCCACATCCCCATGTGTATCCCTCGAATTCATTTCCCCAGCCGCTTGTAGTAAGCGTTTAACCGGATACATTGTGTCCCAAGCTCCTCTGAGGCTGAACCGCATATTAAGTTGCCGAGTGGTTTAATCTATTATTATCTCTACCATCATCGGTCTTACTCATTTACAGAAAAAGTCCTCACACCCCTCTATTCCTCTTCTTGTCTAAATATAGATAACCACCTTAACACTCACCTTTTTACATGTAAACTGGCGGCACTCGGATACGTCCGTCCTGGTAGTTTGTTTAAGTCTGTAATCAAACTGCGGTTCACCTGCTTTTTAAACACGGCCTTCTCTCTGTCTAATTGACGTTCCCTACGTAATGATGTCATATACTGTGGAGACGCCCGGGCTCTTTTAATTGTTAATTTTCCGACGTGCCATTTTTTTCTCTTTTTATTTTGGCGTTTTTTAAAACTGAGAACTTTATTCCGAATTCCACAAAAAGCACAATTGCCCCGTGGCTCGAATTTTTGTTCTATTCAGTCTCCTCCTGTTGACATAGTTTGTCCAGAACACGCGACATCTGACCCATGTGAGAAGTACAACAAGTGCACTACTTTCAATTTAAGGTTACACCGTGCTTTAGCCCTGATGAAATTCCCGTGATTGTTCTTCGGGATTGGAAATGCGTCGGCAACTTCCATTCCTTTTTTGCCACAAAGGGCATTTCAGAAAAGCTTTGGATCTCTGGAGAGGGTTTTCAAAGTTAATGTACCCCACAGAGCAGCATTCATCCCGTGTGGCGGCAGTTCCCTAAATTGTGCCAAACTATAGGCCCCTTGGAATTGCCTTGAATTATTATTTGTACTTGTATTCTGCTGGTGTAATTTTTGTATAATGTTTACAAATTTTGTATATTATTTATGAGTGCACAATTTTCATGTCACATCAGTTTGATTTAACGAAGCACTTTATATGTATCACAGTTGTTGTGCATTGGTAATGTATTTAATTCAGACATGAGCAAAATGTTTTTATAAATGTGTCTAACATGGTAAATGAATGTGATTAAGACACTTAAAGCATAAGAACTGAACAGTCTTAGCTTTTGTCCGCCTAAATAAATAGCGGTTCATAAACCGACAGCCAGGTCGTTCTTTTCTTCTTAATCGTAATATACGTCCATACGTGGCGTCTTTTTTGGACGAAAACCCCTCCTTGCTTCTTCGTTGCTTGACCTATCTGCAGCATTTGATACGGTTAACCATCAGAAACTATTGCAAGTTCTGGAGGGTATTGGTATCAGAGGCAAAGCGCTGGCTCTTCTAAAATCGTTCCTGTCAAGGCGGGAACAGTTTGTAGCCCTCGCTGAGCACAAGTCGCTGAATTTCACACTGCCATGTGGGGTCCCACAGGGCTCGTCATTGAGCCCCACCCTTTTTAACATTTATGTTGCCCCACTGGCTAGATTAATTAGATCTTTAGGCTTCTCTGCTATTTCATATGCAGATGATACCCAGATTGTGGTTTCAGTGACAGGCTCTCCAGACGAAACTGCGGCCCAGTTCCACACATGTCTTCGCCAGGTGGGGGACTGGATGTCCAAAAACTGTCTGAAGTTAAATGCCAGCAAGACCGAAGTCCTACTATTTGGCAAAAATACCAACTTCTGGGCCCCCACGTTGTGGCCCCCAGAGTTTGGTCCGCTCCCCTATCCAAAAGATAAGGTAAAAAACTTGGGGGTGATTTTTGACTCTTTGCTTTCCTTCGAAGGTCATGCCAATCAGGTTACTTCCGCCTCCTTCTATACTTTAAAAATATTAAGAAGGATCCTGCCACTCATTCCAGTTGAATTGAAAAAATTAGTGGTCTCGGCGCTTGTATTGTCCAGAGCTGACTACTGCAATGGACTTTTTATGAATCTACGCAAACACTGCCTCAACAAATTACAGATTGTTCAAAACGCCGCAGCACGGCTACTGCTAAATATCCCAAAACACAAATCAGTCTCCACGGCGCTCAAAAAGCTGCACTGGCTGCCAGTGAAGAGGCGGATAGAATTTAAGGCGCTCTGTATTGCGTTTAAGGCCACTCACGATGCGGGGCCAGTGTTTTTCAAAAAGAACTTGCAGCCTTATGTTCCTGCCCGCCAGCTCCGCTCAGCACATTCCCACAACCTGGTAGTTCCCAGGTTCAAAAAGTGTGCTTGGGGGGGAAGAAGCTTTTTGGTCAGTATGACTCGACTTTGGAATACATTGCCGGTACAGATTAAGAAAGAAAATCAACTGCTGTCTTTCAGGAAGGCTTTAAAGACGTGGCTGTTCAATCTTTGAGCTGTCTCTATCACTCTTATATGTTTTGTGCGGAGCCAGCGCCATGATACCTTTCGGTGAATGTTTTGCGCTTTACAAGTCTCCTTTTCATTTCATTATAAACTGTCATGAGGTTACTCCAATGTTATCATATGGGAGAGATAGGCCTTGCAGTATTGAAAAACGAATGTAAGAGTTTTCCACTACCAGGACATGTACATCTTAAAAGTACATGTCCTGCTTTTTAAATACATTGCACCCTGCCCTCTGGGCTGTCCACTGCCTACCTTAGGGGTGACTTAAAAAGGAAAGTCTTGGCCTGGCAAAAGGTTTATTTTGCCAGGTCGAAATGGCAGTTTAAACTGCACAGCAGGCTCTGCAATGTCAGGCCTGAAACATATTTAAAGGGCTACTTCAGTAGGTGGCACAATCAGTGCTACAGGCCCACTAGTAGCATTTAATTTACAGGCACAGTGCTTTCTGTCATTGTTGGACTTGGCCCTTTTTGGCTAAAGTTCCCTAAACTTTTTGCATTCCCCCTAGACCTTTTTTCTGACATGGTGTTGCCAACTTAGATGCTTTGGGCACTTTGCCACTGCTGATCAGTGTCAAAGTGCAAGTGCTCCCTGTATAAAGTGTAATGGTAATTGGTTGTCCATAATTGGTATATTTGTCTTACTAGTAGAGTCCCTAGTAAAGTGCACTATGTGTGCCAGGGCTGGTAATACAAATGCTACTAGTGGGCCTGCAGCACTAATTGTGCCACCCACACCAGTAGCCTTAAAGAGGGATCTCAGGCCTGCCACTGCAGTGCCTGCGCGCATTTTGTTAAACTGCCATGTTGTCCTGACAAGTGCACCCACGTGCCAGGCCTTACCATTCCCTTTTTTATGCACATCAGACACCCCTAGGGTAGGCCCAAGGTACCCCCCTGGGCAGGGTGCAGTTTATGTGAAAGGTGGGACATGTACTAAGGTGTGTACCATGTCCTGACAGTGAAATACTCTCCATTTAGTTTTTCACTGTTGCAAGGCCATCTTGCCCATAAGGCAGAATGGGGGAGGCTGTGTAATATGTTTCCAGCCTATCTTCCCATAGGTTTAAGATGGAGAGGTGAAGTTTAGTGTGCCTGAATTCACAATTTAATAACACATCTTTTTCTGAAGGTGGGTTTTGCATTGTGTGTTTAGAAACCACACTTTTAGAAGTGGCTGTTTTTTTTGTTCTAACAATTCTGTGTGTCTCTGCCTGGTTGTGGATGGACTGTCTGGATTTGAATGTGATAGGATCTGGGAAATGTCCTGACCCAGGGGAGGAGGTGAGATAGCCACAGGCTGACCTGCATCTGGAGTGTAGGGGGGAGGAGTAGCCCCTGGAGGTGAAGAGGCCTGGGCTGCCGCCATAAAACAATGGCTCCATCTCCTGCTGAGTGATTGAAGACCCAGACCCCCACTATCAAAGGAAAAAGGTGTCACTGGCAGGGAGACACCCGGAACTGGTTTAGACAGGGGTCAGTGCCCCCCTGAACACAAAGACTTCAAAGACATTTAGGGGTATAACTATGAGAGCTGAAACCCTTGAACGTGGGATTGATCAAGACTGAAAAGGCTTGAAACTTCTTCGTGGTCAAGAGGAACCTCTGCCAAGGAAGAAACAGCTGAAGAGACTGAAGGAAAGGACTTACCCTTGCTGTGTGTTCTGGGGCTGGCCTGCAGCTTGCTGATTTAACCAAGGAGAGGCTAAGGGACTTTGCTGTGTGCTGTGTCCCCCTGCTTGAGAGGACTTTGCTGTGTGTTGTGTCCTGAAGTAACTTGTCCCCAAGGGCCCGAGGAGAGCTGGCTCCCTGTTGTGGAAACTCAGGAACACAAAAGTTTCCAGGTGGGTCTCAGCGACGCTGTGTGCGTGTGCTTTTTGCAGCCTGAGACCTGCGTAAGGATTGCCCTGTGATCGTGTATATCCGGAGTCCAAGGGAGTCTCAGCGACGCTGTGTGCGTGTGCTTCATGCAGCCTGAGACCTGCGTAAGGATTGCCCTGTGATTGTGTACATCCGGAGTCCAAGTGAGTCTCAGCGATGCTGTGTACGTGTGCTTCGTGCAGCCTGAGACCTTTGTGAGGATTGCCCTGTGATCCTGTACACCCGGAGCTCAAGTGAGTCTCAGCGACGCTGTGTGCGTGTGCCCTGTTGCAGCCTGAGGCCTTCGTGAGAATTGCCCAGTGACTGTGTGTCCCAGAGCAGTCTTGTTCTCTGCGTCGATCGAGCAGCGTGACCAGAGCTGCTGCGATCGTCATTGCCATCAGCCCGGACCGGCATCCCCAGAGGAGCTGTGCCGCAGGCCAGAGCCTGCCTGTGCCAAGGAGAGACCTCGAACCATCATCGTCGGGGGTCCGAGATCCACTGCCCAAGATCAACGAAGTTGCATCGGAGGCCCAAGTCGCGAGGAGAGGAGAGTGAGATCGCACCCCCCAGGTAACGTTCAGCGAACGTGCGTGTGTTGCCGCCTGGGGCGGGGTGTGGGCTCGGAGAGAAACGCTCTCAGCCTTTCCCATCTTTGCAGCGCGAGCCTCCGCTCAAGTCCGTATCGCGGCCCGTACTTGCCGAGGAGTGGCAGTACCGGGGCCGGAGCGTGGAGCTGCACTTTGTTTTCCATCAGAACAGTGTTGGGGGCATATTTTGGCAGCAGCTGACCGCGAGTCAGTAAGGGTGGCAAAGAGACCGTGCAGAGCACCGTGATCGGTGCTGATGTTTCTTATTTGTGCATTACAAAGTGCCCTATTTTTGCATTACGAACTGCCTGATTGTTGCATTACGAAGTGCCCTAATTTTGCATTACGAACTGCCTGATTGTTGCATTACGAATTGCATTATTTTCGCATTACGAACTGCCTGATTGGTGCATTACGAATTGCCTGATTCTTGCATTACGAACTGCATAGCATTGCATTAGGACTGCATTAGATCATTGAGAATTGCTCATTAATACTGCAAGAACCTACCAGTGCTTGCTGGCCTAATAACCGGCAAGGTGAAATATTACAAATACGCATATGTTGGATTTTTATCGTGTGGTCTCATCGTATATCTTTTTATATAAACACATAATTGTTTTTTTAATGAAACTCGTGTGGAGTCCATTTGTGGTGTTATCATTGTGTCACAGAGAGCGTGGTTGCAAATTCTTTACACATTTGCCTTGGAGATAAGCCTGGCTGCTCGTGCCAAGCTACCGAGGAGGTGAGCAGGGGCTATCTGAGAAGGTGTCCTTCCTTTCCCTGACTTAGAAGCAAGGGTCCCTATTTGGCCTACGGTACCTACCTCAGCCAACTAGAGACCCCTGGTTCTAACATTGGTGGCAGCGGTGGTATTTGAACGTGTATTTGCAAATTCACTCACAGTGATTGGTGTACATCACTGGTTTAGCGCAGACCACGAGGCAACCACATATTGTGTTTTGATTTTTGGTTCTATTTTTGAGCGACCTTTAAGCCACACATAATGTCTCAGAGGAGTCAAGTAGCCAGTGAGGTTGCAGAATTTGAGTTCGACATTGAGGCATTGCTTACCTACAAAGTTGATCAATTGAGGCAATTCTGCAGAGCTTTGGGATGTTCCATGAAAAGTAGCGCCAAGAAGGAGGAGCTGCAAACGGCCTTGAGGGCCTGGTGGGAAGCCAAAGAGGCTCAGGAGCCAGGTGATGTTGAGGTGGATGAGGATGACACAGGGACTGGATTTGGTCCACAGGATTTGCCGGTGGAAGGACCAGCCACAGGGGCTGGAAGTAACTATTCAGGGAGGAGTTTTTCCCCAGAGAAGCTGGAGGAAAACCAAAGGGTCAGAGAGCATGAGTTGGAGGTTTTAAAACTTAAGGCTCAAGCAGAAGAGAAAAAGCTGCTCATTGAAAGTAAAAAGCCAGCAGAGGAGAGCAGGAAAGCTCTCGCCTTGGAAGAGAAGAAGTTTCTCTTAGCTCATGAGTTAAGCATGAGGGAACTGGACATTAAGGCTAAACAGGCGGAGTCCAGTTCGAATGGTGGCAGCACACAACCAGTGCCAGCGGGTAAGGTGTACATTCCCAAAGACTTAGTGCGAGATTACCAAAGGGGTGATGATATTTATGCGTGGTTCACGGCATATGAGATCGCACTAAGGATGAATGAGGTGCCTGAGAAGCATTGGGGGGCGGGCCTATGGAAACACTTTGTGGCTTCTGGGAGGGAGGTTTTACCACCTTTAGAGAGGGCGGGAACCCTGACCTATGCCAATATGAAGGAGGCTTTATACCTCAGGTATGGGCTCACTCCTGAACAGTACCTGCAGAAATTCAGGGATTTCCAGAGACTGAAATCCAGTACTCGGGTGGAGGATCTGGATGAGTACACGCGTGTGCTGGATGATTAGGTGATGGTTAGCATGGCGAATGATTACAAAGGATTGCTCAATTTGGGCTGCAGGGAGCCTAGGCTCAGTAATTATTTTCCAGGGTTGCGCCAAAACTTGTTAGGGTGCGAGCTCTTTCATTCCCGGGAGCTGGCACAAGAGCCCGATCCCTGGTCATGGGTCCAAGGGTCTGAGGAGGCATTAGGGAGAGAAGAGAAGCAAAGTAGAGCAGTTAGGTCCCAGAGTAGTAGGGGGGGCATGCGGGCTAGCACCCTGTCTCAAAGGAGAGGGAGAGAGTGTGAGCAGCGTCCCCGGGGGTCCACAACCCCACCCCATAGACTGGAGGGTTCCTTAGAGGAGCACCAGGTTGGAGGCCTAGCGCCTACCTGCCAGCAGTGTGAGGAAGAACACCTAGCGTCAGGAGGTCATGGGGCGTCTGCAACCAGAGCTCCCGCCGTCCTGAAGTTTGTGGGTGCCATTCCTACAATGGCAGGCACAAAAATCTAAATGGAAGGTTAAGGGGGGAAGGTGTTCTCCCGTGGGGGAACCCGTGGAACTGTGCCCAGCCAGTAGGGCTAGGTCCCCTAAAAGTGACCGGGGTAACCCCACCTCTAACCTGGAGGGCCGGATAACTGGAGACAGCATCCTGGCCGGTGGGTCTTCCAGGGGTACCGCTCTAGGTGGGAGTTGGCAAGGGACCAGCACCCCTAGAGGGTCCCCGACTGCCAGGAAGGGCCCATGGAGCAGCATAGTTGGCCCAGGGAGTAGTGACCAAGAGAACCCCCTGGGGTCAGGAAGGCAAAGAACAGGAGGGTGTCCCTGCAGTAGTGGGCCTGCGTCCGTGTTCTGTCGCCCCAAGCAGGGAAGTCCATCAAGGTAGTTGATTGGTCTACCCTGGCTTTAGGCTGGGAGGGGGTTGTGTTGGACTTGGCCCTTTTTGGCTAAAGTTCCCTAAACTTTTTGCATTCCCCCTAGACCTTTTTTCTGACATGGTGTTGCCAACTTAGATGCTTTGGGCACTTTGCCTCTGCTGATCAGTGTCAAAGTGCAAGTGCTCCCTGTATAAAGTGTAATGGTAATTGGTTGTCCATAATTGGTATATTTGTCTTACTAGTAAAGTCCCTAGTAAAGTGCACTATGTGTGCCAGGGCTGGTAATACAAATGCTACTAGTGGGCCTGCAGCACTAGTTGTGCCACCCACACCAGTAGCCTTAAAGAGGGATCTCAGGCCTGCCACTGCAGTGCCTGCGCGCAGTTTGTTAAACTGCCATGTTGTCCTGACAAGTGCACCCACTTGCCAGGCCTTACCCTTCCCTTTTTTATGCACATCAGACACCCCTATGGTAGGCCCAAGTTACCTCCCTGTGCAGGGTGCAGTGTATGTGAAAGGTAGGACATGTACTAAGGTGTGTACCATGTCCTGACAGTGAAATACTCTCCATTTCGTTTTTCACTGTTGCAAGGCCATCTTGCCCATAGGACAGAATGGGGAGGCTGTGTAATATGTTTCCAGCCTATCTTCCCATAGGTTTAAGATGGAGAGGTGAAGTTTAGTGTGCCTGAATTCACAATTTAATAACACATCTTTTTCTGAAGGTGGTTTTTGCATTGTGTGTTTAGAAACCACACTTTTAGAAGTGGCTGTTTTTTGTTCTTACAATTCTGTGTGTCTCTGCTGCCTGGTTGTGGATTGACTGTCTGGATTTGAATGTAATAGGATCTGGGAAATGTCCTGACCCAGGGGAGGAGGTGAGACAGCCACAGGCTGACCTGCATCTGGAGTGTAGGGGGGAGGAGTAGCCCCTGGAGGTGAAGAGGCCTGGGCTGCCGCCATAGAACAATGGCTCCATCTCCTGCTGAGTGATTGAAGACCCAGACCCCCACTATCAAAGGAAAAAGGAGTCACTGGCAGGGAGACACCCAGAACTGGTTTAGACAGGGGTCAGTGCCCCCCTGAACACAAAGACTTCAAAGACATTTAGGGGTATAACTATGAGAGCTGAAACCCCTGAACGTTGGATTGATCAAGACTGAAAAGGCTTGAAACTACTTCGTGGTCAAGAGGAACCTCTGCCAAGGAAGAAACAGCTGAAGAGACTGAAGGAAAGGACTTACCCTTGCTGTGTGTTCTGGGGCTGGCCTGCAGTTTGCTGATTTAACCAAGGAGAGGCTAAGGGACTTTGCTGTGTGCTGTGTCCCCCTGCTTGAGAGGACTTTGCTGTGTGCTGTGTCCTGAAGTAACTTGTTCCCAAGGGCCCGAGGAGAGCTGGCTCCCTGTTGTGGAAACTCAGGAACACAAAAGTTTCCAGGTGGGTCTCAGCGACGCTGTGTGCGTGTGCTTTTTGCAGCCTGAGACCTGCGTAAGGATTGCCCTGTGATCGTGTACATCCGGAGTCCAAGGGAGTCTCAGCGACGCTGTGTGGGTGTGCTTCGTGCAGCCTGATACCTGCGTAAGGATTGCCCTGTGATCGTGTGCACCCGGAGTCCAAGTGAGTCTCAGCGACGCTGTGTGCGTGTGCTTCGTGCAGCCTGAGACCTTCGTGAGGATTGCCCTGTGATCATGTGCACCCGGAGTCCAAGTGAGTCTCAGCGACGCTGTGTGCGTGTGCTTCGTGCAGCCTGAGACCTTTGTGAGGATCGCCCTGTGATCGTGTACACCCGGAGCTCAAGTGAGTCTCAGCGACGCTGTGTGCGTGTGATTTGTTGCAGCCTGAGACCTTCATGACTGTGTGTCCCCGAGCAGTCTTGTTCTCTGCGTCGATCGAGCAGCGTGACCAGAGCTGCTGCGATCGTCATTGTCATCGGCCCAGACCGGCATCCCCAGAGGAGCTGTGCCGCCGGCCCGAGCCTGCCTGTGCCAAGGAGAGACCTCAAACTATCATCGTCGGGGGTCCGAGATCCACTGCCCAAGATCAATGAAGTCGCATCGAGGTCCAAGTCGCGAGGAGAGGAGGGTGAGATCGCACCCCCCAGGTAACGTTCAGTGAGCGTGCTTGTGTCGCCGCCTGGGGCGGGCTCAGAGAGAAACGCTCTCGGCCTTTCCCATCTTTGCAGTGCGAGCCTCTGCTCAAATCCGTATCGCGGCCCATACTTGCCGAGGAGTGGCAGTACCGGGGCCGGAGCGTGGAGCTGCACTTTGTTTTCCATCAGAACAGTATTGGGGGCATATTTTGGCAGTAGCTGACCGCGAGTCAGTAAGGGTGGCAAAGAGACCGTGCAGAGCACCGTGATCTGTGCTGAAGTATCTTATTTGTGCATTACGAAGTGCCCTATTTTTGCATTACGAACTGCCTGATTGTTGCATTACGAAGTGCCCTAATTTTGCATTACGAACTGCCTGATTGTTGCATTACGGAGTGCCTTATTTTTTGCATTACGAACTGCCTGATTGTTGCATTACGAATTGCATTATTTTCGCATTACGAACTGCCTGATTGGTGCATTACGAATTGCCTGATTCTTGCATTACGAACTGCATAGCATTGCATTAGGACTGCATTAGATCATTGAGAATTGCTCATTAATACTGCAAGAATCTACCAGTGCTTGCTGGCCTAATAACCGGCAAGGTGAAATATTACAAATACGCATATGTTGGATTTTTATCGTGTGGTCTCATCGTATATCTTTTTATATAAACACATAATTGTTTTTTTATGAAACTTGTGTGGAGTCCATTTGTGGTGTTATCATTGTGTCACTGAGAGCGTGGTTGCAAATACTTTACACATTTACCTTGGAGATAAGCCTGGCTGCTCGGGCCAAGCTACCGAGGGGGTGAGCAGGGGCTATCTGAGAAGGTGTCCCTCCTTTCCCTGACTTAGAAGCAAGGGTCCCTATTTGGCCTAAGGTACCTACCTCAGCCAACTAGAGACCCCCGGTTCTAGCAGTCATGGATTGGGACCTTGTAGGACTAAACATACAAAAGTCACTACCCTCCACTGCACCAACCAGGATTCAATTCTGTGGCTCTCTGGTTATAGATACAGACCTCCTCAGTAATAGAGGTTTTATAGGGTGTGATAGTGCCTTTCCCACTGATTAATTTAACTTGCATTTATTTCTCATTTATGCTGTGCATTATTTTATATGTAATCACCTGAAGGTGAAAGACCGAAAAAAGTTACAGAATATTTAGTTTTTTTAGCCATGCCTTTGACCCTGCCCCCACGCTCACTCACCTTTTCCCCTATTGCATGCAGCATCAGAGTTCCCATACCTTTTTAATGCACTTCAACAGCTAACCAAGATACTCATGTGTGAATGTGCACTTTACAAATACATTATGGCATGGAAATGTCCTGACTACTCACAGATAATCTTCAATACTCTTAGTCCTACTTGTCCTTGTCCAAGTCATTACAACTTGAGGTGGTTCTACCTGCGAGACAGAAATAACACAGGAGAATTCTAAGTAAACTCTACTCACCCTCCTGGGTGCTATACAAGGGTAGCTTACACAGAATCCTCCAGTTGTTGCTAAGCATCATCAAAGGTAAGGAGGGAGGGTGGGTGGGTCTTGTAATAACTGTGACAAGGCTGAGTAAGACTAAGAGTAATGAAGATTACCGGTAATCGGGCCATTACATCTACGCCCCTCATCCCAGTCCTTACAACTTGTGGTATACCAAATCATATGTCCTTTGATCCATACAAAACACTTACATTTAGTATGCACAACCAATGATTTATTGCACACTAATATGGAAACAAAACAGAATTAGAATTTCTCCAAAACAGACTTCAAAAGTCCCCAACACCAAAATTTGCATCGTAGTCCACCACATTATTCAGTCTATATTGTCTGACAAAGGTAGAGTCCGAGGCCAAGTAACAGCCCTACAAATCTCCTGGACAGAGACTCCCCTGAAACTCACCCCAAGAAGTGGCCATGCCTCTGATAGATCTACCCTGAAATGAGTCACCCTCAGAGAAACCTTGACTAGCCTGTAAAATAGTAGCCTTCAACCATCTACTCAAATTCATCTTGGTTGCCTTTCTTTCTCTTCCTGTTTGTCCAAAAGTTACAAACAGATAGTTTGACTTCCTGAAAGGCTGTGACTTGTAAAGATAAACGGAAAGACCCCTTTTAACGTCCAGAAAATGAAGAGACAGTTTTTCCTCAGAGAAAGGAGAAGGAAACAGGAAGGAATGATCACCTCCTGTGATTTATGAAAAGAAGAATTAACTTTAGGTAAGAAAGAAGGGTATGGTCTCAAAATTACCCCATCATCAAAAAACCTTAGGAAAGGTAGTCAATAAAGTAAGGCCGTAAGATCACCAATTCTATGTGCCGAATTGATGGCCACCAGAAAAAACTTTATATGAGAGAAATTTCAAATTTACTACTTTGCTAAAGGTTCAAAAGGAGGAGCTTGAAGTGATCTAAGAACAGTTGCAATATCCCACAAAGGAGAAGAAGACTTTAATACAGGTCTTGAGATTAAGAAACTTCTAAAGATTCAGTTAACTAGGGAGCTAATTTCCCTGCGGGGTTCAGAGAAGTTTCTAAAAGCTTTATTCGTAAACCACTGTGATTTAAGAGTTGAACTAGACAGATCAAGCTGAAACCCTTCCACCAGGAAGTGTAATACCATGGAAAAAGGACAGGAGGGTGCTGAAAAGCTATGCACAGAACACCACTTGTCAAATGACTCCTAATGTCTAGAATAGACCTTCAAATTAGAGGGTCTCCTAGAAGTTTGGACCATCTGAACCAACTGAGGAGGAAGACCCTTACTTAATAAGGTCAGCCTCTCAATATCAACCAGAATCAGATTTAGAGGAGAAGGAAAAGCTGACTTGATGGGAGAAGGGACTGGAGGAAGAATTCATGGATGACATATTGCCAGACTGCTCAGGGTTGGGAACCATGATTGTTGTGGCCAGTGGGGTACAATTAGCATTACATCCGCTTTCTCCTGCTGAATCTTTGATAATGTCCTTGTGATAAGGGGAAAGGGCGGAAAAGCATAAAGATGTTGCTGGGACCAATTTATCAGCAGAGCGTCCATTCCCCATGCTCCCCTCTCCTGGAACCTTGAGCAAAACCTGAGGACTACTGCATTGTCCTGTTGGCCAAAGAGGTCCAGAAAGAGAGTTACGAACCTCCTGCTAATTTGTTTGAAGATCCTGCGAGATATGGAAAGGTTCATTGAGGAAGGAAAAGATCTGCTGAGACTATCTGCATGGACATTGTCTTTCCTCTTCATATAGATCACCGACAGATTCACAAGATCGGTCTCCGCCCATAGACCTATTGCAGTGGAAATTAGATTCAATGCTCTTGACTTGGTGCTTCTCTGATGATTGATATAAGCTACGGAGACCGTATTGTCTGTCCTTACTTGAACATCTTTCTGAAAAATGAGATCTGAGAATCTCAGAAGAGCTCTGTGAATTGCTGTGAGTTCCCTCCAATTGGATGATCTCTTCTGCTCCAAAAGGGACAATTTCTGCTGGTATGACTGCTCTAGGATTGTTGTTCCCCAACCAATTTTGCCGGCATTTGTAGTAAGTACTACAGGCTGTTATGGATGTATGTGCATGCCTTTTAATAGATTGCTTGAGTTGATCCACCACATCAGTTCCTGCTTCATGCGACTGGATAAGGAAATAAGGTGATCCAAGGGGTGAACTACCAAAGAATAAAATCTGTGTAGGAGCCACAGGATGGAGCGAAATGAAGACATGACCATTGAACCATGAAGACACAATCTTCCATGTGCCCCTAAATCTACAGACATAACCTGGCAGGAACTTCTGAGCTGGAGAGAAGAAGGGATATCTGGCTATGTAGACTGTAGATTCTTTCCAAGTAAAGGAAGATTTTCCCCACATCTGTTTTGAAGACATCTCCTATGAACTTGATTTCCTTTGAAGGTATCAGTTGAGATTGTGGGATATTGAGCAAAAGTCCTAACCTGCTCATCACTGTCATTGTGGCCTCCAGAAATCTGAACATCTTTGGGATAGATGGAGCATGAACTAACCAATCGCCGAGGCATGGGAAGACTGGTATTACCATCAGATGAAGGTGCACTACCACCGGAGTCATCACCTTTGTAAAAACTGTGGGAGCTGATTTGACCCCGAATGGAAGTACCATGAATTTGCTAATGCCGGTCTCCCACCACAAACCTCAGAAACTGCCAATCCTTCCTCACCATCCGAACATGAAGATAAGCATCTATGAGGTCGAGAGTAATCATGAAACTTTGTAATGGGATTAAAGGCGCAATCTTCTGCAAAGTCTCCATCTTGAATTTGATGTCTGGGATAAACTGATTTGGGTTCTTCAGGTTTAACATGAGACGGTAGCCTCCGGAAGTTTTCTGAACCAGGAAGACACCTAAATACATGCCCAAAACTGTCTCCCACCTTGGAACTGAACAAATTGCCCTTTTCTTCAGAAGAGCAGCAATCCACTCCATCAAGGTCTACCTCTTGAAAGGTTCCTTGGGAACTGAAGTTTGAATCAAACCTAAAGAAACTGGGTGAGACTGAAACTCGATCTGATAACTGGATCTGACAATATGAAGAACCCATCTGCCTGATGTTATCTTCCTTCATTTGGACAGGGACAACCATTTGGACTTTCCAGTGACCATATACAAATTGCCCAATGTGTGAGAACCATACGCCCCATTAAACGAATACAATTGCATAGTTTTGAAGTGAAATATTGAGAAAGGCAGGAATGTAGTCACAGTTTGCAAGTTATTAGCCTGATATAGTCCAATAAAGTGCTCATGAGGGTACAGATCTTGAGTAGTGTAACGCATACAAAAGCTTTCTTGTTCCTGACTAGATATATCCTGTGTGCCATCAACAATTATCGTGTATGGCTTATCACCAATAATTTGACAAATTTGATGCAAAATTGCATTGGACAATAACTGAAGAACTTCATTTTGGATGTCTGGGCTGAGATATTCTGGTCGATTTGCTGTTATCCACTGTTTCAAATAAGGTACATCCTCTGCTCGTGCACTAAGAAATTGACGGAAACTCCCTTTGCTGTCATTATGACCTCGAACCGCAAGGCCTTGTTTTGCCAGAAGAGCTATGGTATGAATGATTTTGTTAAGGCAAAGCCAGCTTCTTTCTGTTGGTATCAGACTTGCTGTGATAACTGTTGAGTGATTGGTTGGCCTCCTCTATACTGTGCTAGTTGACTCAGTGCATATGAATGAGCATAAGTGTTCTGGTGCTTTTTTAACCTTTCTATTGCCTTCTTCATGTTGGCATTACTGGTGCTGCAAAATCCTTCCTCTGTGTTTTTGTAAAGCTCAGTTAATTTCAGTGACTTACCTTTTGCACAGTGAAAGCATAGCACTCCTGTCACTCTATCGCTGTAATGCAGCCAGGAGAAATCGTGGAACCATCTTCCTTGAAAATGCAGAATGTCTTCGAGAATGAGTCTCACATGATCAGAATGTGCTTTTTTTTAGTTTGTGACTGTGTTACAATGATTTGAATGGGCACAGTGCTCTCATGCAGTTGGTTTGGTGCCACTGTGCCTTAGGTAACCCAAGATAGAGATCTGAAACTAAGCACCGATAGAGTGTTTAAAAGTGAGGAGTAATCCAATCTGTGAGCGATCATAGTAAATGAAAACTAGTGTGACCCCAGTCTATTATTACCACGAAAAGTATAAAGCAGGAAGCAAGATTCTAGAAGTAAAAGAAATAAAGAAAAATAAAAAGAAATAACACCCAAAAATGCATAAATAAACATACTTTCTAGGTATGAATTAGAACTCCTTAATAGGGGATATCCTCATAGACTGATTAGGGATGCCTATAAGAGGGCCAAATCCTACAACAGGGAGACCCTCTTACAAAACAAACTGGCGACAGATGACATGAAGTTGGTATGTGTCACTCGACACTCCAACTTCAACAACAAACTTCGCCAGATAATTGGCTCACAGTGGCATATCCTGAACTCAGGCCACCAAGTTACCCCTCTTTCTAGACCAGTATTTGCGTTTCGGCGCAATAAGAATCTCCGCAACTCATTAGTTAAATCCACCTACAAGGAAGAGAGAGAATATACCCAGAGATCCATCACAGGAAGTAATCCCATATTTGGTACCCACAAATGTGGCAATTGCCATGCGTGTAATTTCGCCATTGTCGTGGCAGAACTTAAATGGGGTAAAAGAAAATTCACCTTTAAAGAAATGACCAACTGTAGAACTACTAACGTTATTTATCTCATTCTCTGTCCCTGCAACCAGGGCTATGTTGGCGAGACTAGCAGAGAATTCAGAGTGAGATTCAGCGAGCACAAATCTGCTATATAAAATAAGCTAGTAGGTGCTCCATTGGTTGATCATTGGCATCAAAACCAACACTCTGAAAAGATCTTAGATGGATTATTCGAGAGAAAGTACGTAATCCAAAGGACAGCAATATTGATGCCCTAAGAAGAAAGAGAGAAGTGTTCTGGATTTCCAGACAGCAGACACAGGCCTTAATGAACACTTACCATGGGAGAATGCGATACTTTGATTATCTCTCCTTATCTTACTTTTTTGGATTTGGCATCTCTTGTAGTTCGGTATTTTCCTCTTACCATTTAGCCTAGGATCCAGCCCGTCTACAGCTTCCGGGACCTGTTAGTGAATCGTATTAAGTTATTCTTACTCACTATTTTCATATCTCATTATTTTACTTCTCTTGTCAAACCATTCGTCACACCAATTTTTTAGGCAGGTACATCTATACATGCCGGAGCTAGAGGTCATGGTTGTCTAAATGCACCTCTCTTACATATACATCTGTGGCTCCACTTTGGACATGTCTCTACCCCCAAGGAGCTATATAATGTATGGTTAGGAAACTGCTCCATCCCGGGTTTTCCTCTATATACACCTTGTGTCGTTATTGTTTGTTAGTCACTTATTTTTTGCTGCCTTTTCTCTATTTTATGAGGACCTGGACCCCATGACTATACAGTCATGTCTATTTAGCTGCTTTGGTACGCATTCGAGCAGTAGTTATCTGTTTATCTATTTTTTTCACTCTTGTTTTGCACAATTATAAATGGCAGCCGATTTAGTGTGAGCGCCGATCCAAGATGGCGACTGAAACGGCATCCGGTGCATTTCATGTAGCGCTCCACGTGTTACTTTTAGGTCCAGGTGCGATGCATTTGATAATTGACTTTTTTGGCGGTGCACTATACTATTTAAAACACCGTAGGTCCGTTTACTTTTATTCACTTTGGGTGGACGCTGACACCTGATTGCTGCGCTGGACCCGGAGGGCGCCATATGAATTTTTAAAAGTAAGTACTTCTTGTGCAGAGTGCCTTCTCGTTAGACCTGCTCTATTCGCCCGTGGCATACCTTTACTTCCACTTAATATACTTTATTATTACTTTATAGATTTACGACTTTACCTGACCAGTAGTTTCCTCTTTGACCACCCACACTGTATGTGGCTCAAATTACTACGGCAGTCTACGGAGCCACAGTCCCGGCTGGGACGCCCGTGTAAGTGTCTGCCTACTTTGCCATTTACGTTCTTTCTTCATAGGTTTCCGCATGACTTAATCTCTCTACCATATTATTTTAGATTTGTTAATCATATCCCATTATTGAAATACCTCGGATTTTGGGGACAACTATATGACATTACATTGCGTCCAGATTGACCAACGGGTAAGCGCATCTGCTACCTCCATAGAGTCGATTCTGACTCATTAGGGCTAGAGATTTGTATCTTCACCTGCAGTTTTCCCACCTCACCACCCGGTTGTGGGTGTTCATTCTGTTTTTTACCTGTTCTAGTAACTTTTCTCCGGCGCCGGGGCACATCCGTAGGCAACTTATTTCACCCTATTTCTAGAGGCCTGCCTGACCTCCCCGGTTCATACCCCTGCTACCAGCTAACTGTTGTTGTGAGTTTAATCCAGTTTAGGAATAGTTTTATAGTATTCATTCCCTTGGATAGGTCGCTTTCATCCGGATTGGGGGGACACCTGATGGGTCACCTTACCGTAAAACTACAATTTGTGTGCATTTACATCATGAGGTGCCGATGAGTGTATCGCACTTTGCTGTTCTGAGTCTCGTTTCTGCCTTCTCCATTTTTAGAACCACACACGTCACTAGGGGTATTTATGTCATCAGAAGAAGGGACTTTTGGAAGTTCCCTTCGGCAGAGCCAGTTCTAATTCATACCTAGACAGTATGTTTATTTATGTATTTTTGGGTGTTATTTCTTTTTATTTTTCTTTATTTCTTTTACTTCTAGAATCTTGCTTCCTGCTTTATACTTTTCGTGGTGATAATAGACTGGGGTCACACTAGGTTTCATTTACCATGGTCCCTCACAGATTGGATTGCTCCTCACTTTTAAACACTCTATCGGTCATTAGTTTCAGATCTCTATCTTGGGTTACCTAAACTCTCCAGTGCTCCGTTATGTGGAATCTTTTTTATTATATAATATGATGTTTTGTTGTCCCTACAGACCTTTTAGCGACATGTATTGACACAGAGCCCCCTGCACTACATATTCAGCAACAGTGCATGTTATACAGATGGCTTTCAGCCACTGATCTAGTTGTATTTTCAGCGCCCTGGTGAAGGAATTCTCTATGTATGTGCCACTTCCGAAACGTGCGTCGGCGCTTTTCTCTTCGAAACATGTATAAATAATGATTTTATTAACTGGGCATATATTGAATTTTGTTCTAGTGTGTTTGTGTATTTTTCTTGTGTTTATATTGTTCATTGTCTACTGTTCATTTGTCTTGACAATGTGTTATGTCTCCTGTCATGTTTCATTAATTGACTTACGTATAATATGTTAATTGTTCATTATAATGTTGGTGGGGCTCCTCAACATTTGATGTGTCAAGTATTTATTCTTCAGAGTTTGTTGATGTACTTTTTATAATGAAATGTATATGCATTATATCAAAGAAAACATATTTATAAATATGGTATATATTTTTGAATAATAAAAATTGAAAACCATTGGTCTGTTGGGCAATTGTAATTCTACCTTGGATGTAATACCTAATACTAAATAATTGGTTTTGGAGAAGTGTTCTTTGTTATATATCCTTCCAAGTGTTTCCTCCTTATCCTGAAGACTGATTGTTGCTGCAGAAGAACTGTTGCTTGATTCGTCTGAGGCAGTGACAACTCCACAAAATGTTCCTGGGAGTGGGGTGTTATCAATTGATATTTCTAAATCTGCTGGTCTAACTCCATGTTGAATTGCAGACTGCAGCTCCAGCATATCATTTCAATGAATCAAATTTGTTTCTGAGTTGTCTGAATGTAGGTGCATTTCACTTGGCCATTTCCTTGCAAAGAATTTCCGGATGTCCATTCTAGGAAAAAAGGAAAAAAACGTTTGTAGCAGTTGCAATTTGGGAACATACAGAATAATTAGTTGCAAACTGTCTTTTGTGTGCATCCTCACATCTAATCAACACAGGGAGTTCAAGGGGTAAAACCTTCCTCCAGCATAAGGATCCTCACCCAATGTAGTGTGACAGTGAAGGGAAGTAGGTGCAAAGGCTTCCTAGAAGGTCTATCCAGCTGCTCTATAACACCGGTAGGTTTCCACAGCAAGAAGAGCATTTTTTTGCAATTATCTTGATCCACTCACTGGTTGTAAGTTGTGGTGTGACTGAATTCTGGATTCTGGATTCTGGTGGCTGACGGTGCTGCTTTTCCATCTGCTCAGCGACTCAGGAGACTTACAACTAAGGGGTTGATTACGATGCCGTCCGGAAAGGCTCCGAACGGCATCCGATTCGTTCGAATCTGATTCGGAAGCCTTGTTTCCGACTAGGACACATTTCCGGACGACCGATCATGATGTTCTGAAAACGTTCGAACTGTCTGACTCGGTTCCCAATGGCACTTGGAGTAACGGTGTAGTTCAGAGCCAACTCGTACAGATCTACCGGCCGCGTTTCCGGACGAGCGATTAAGATGTTGGATTTGGACAGCCTTTCCGAGTCGGTTATTCCAACATGGATTGGCAGCTGGAATCTGACTTTGTGGGCCCTTAGCAAGCCCCCCTTCACCCAGGGCCCTCCGACTCGGGCCTGTGGGGGTACCCATGGGTCCCCCTTTTCCTTGCATGCACAGTGTGGCATGCACCATGGGGTGCCTGCCACAGGGTGCAAGCTTTTCCCCAAACACCCCTTTTCTCAATGGGAGCCTGTGTTCTCGTTCGGAACACAGGCTCCCATTGAATTCAATGGGAGTCTGACCGAACGGTGTTCGGGCACCCCGTAATTGGTCGGTTGGACTCCCTGAACCCCAGTCATTCGGAAAGCATTTCCAAACCGATTCGGTTGGACTGCTTTCTGGACGGCATCATAATCGGGCCCTAAGTAATAGTTCAGGTGAGGCGAAGCTCAGTCTGTGGACTTGGAGTTGAAAGAGGCACTGGTTACTCTGGGAGCACAAAGATGGTCCTGCTCAGTTATTAAATGGTGGTTCAAGTACAGAGAAATGAAACTGAGGGGCTTGAGACCTAATCTTCAATAGCAGTACCCTGGGCCAAACCACCACCAGACTTAAAATTCCACACAGTTTTAATGGCAATTGAGAATGGTGAAACACAGAACCAGGATCCTGTGTACCTGTTTAGTGTGTGTGTACAGTGAGCATGTGACACATGCATGGTATAGGATTCTGTGTGTGTGTTTGACTAATGAAGTCAGTTGGATCCCTTTTGAAAGCCCCTGGCTTAGCAGGGCACAAGATGGAGTGCGAGAATAGTTGTCCAAATACTGGAAGTTTATCACCTGCATTCCTGTGGCTGGAGGGTGGAGAAACCCTTAATGCATCGCAAAGTATAAAACAGAATACAAAAACTTTTGTTGTCTAATCTATGGGAAGAGTTATTGCAAGTGGATGATATGAATGTGAAGTGCACTCAAACTGCATTATCTGGCACAAAAATATAAGATGCCCTATGAGACAAATTTGCAATAAGAATAAGCCTTGTGTGGGGTGCTCGCAAAAATGAGATGCACAGTGATTGTTTGGAAGAGAGATGGACACCAATGTAAAAAAGCCTGTTGTGCGAGACACATACGAGAAGTTCACAGAAGATAGGTATAGTGAAATATGCAGAATGAGGTGTGTGGGCAAAGCTCAGATATAAGGGGGTGAGTTATGAACACCTGAAACATGGTGTTTGTGTGTGAAGTTTACAAATGATTACAGCGGGTGGAAGCTCACAAATGAGTAGTGGGATGCACGAAAGCACAAAAACTTTGTTATGGGGAGGCTCACAAAAACAAACAGCATGTTATATAAAATGCTCAAAACTAGCAATCAAGTTCTGTTATTTTCTTGTCATATTTATGACACCTTTTAGATTGTTGAGACAACCATACATGCCGTTTTATGGGGTCACAATGTTTCTTGTAGGTTGTTCTCCGATCGCGTGGGAGGTAGCCTCTTACTGCTGTTTGGCCCCAACTAGCTACCTTGTCTGTCCATTTTGTGCCCTGCCATCCGGCTGATCTGAGCTGTGAGTGCATTGCTCACCCTGCCGAAAGGCATACCCAGGTAAGTGCCCTTCCTCCGGCACACATGCCTCCTTTACCAACAAATGTATCCCATTCATCCACCTTGTCTGCTGTCCAGCACTGCGATAGTGCTGCTGCTCAGGTGTGGGGGTCCTGAATGTAGAGCTGCGCGCTGCCCCTGCTTCCAGAAACTAGCCTGTGCTGGGGCAATGCGGTGTTTATAACCTACAATGTACCCCTCCAGAAGATAATGGCGTCCCCCCATTGGGGGGTTAAAAAATTACTTGAGCAACCATTGGCCCAGTTCTGTTGTGCTAACTTTGGCTCGCACTCTTGGCCTAGGAGTAGCAGGACCAACTTCTCTATTGTTGTTGGGCACGCCGTGTCGGCCCAAACCGGAATTTTCAGGCCCATGGCTGATGTTATGGTAATGGCCTGTGAGGCCCGCCTCGGGGTCAATCTCTGCTAGACTGTTCAGCACTCAGTGGTTTGAGTTTGGGCTGCAATTAACTGTGGTTCTGTAGAAAAGCAAGCCTTCATCATGTCAAGCATGTGCAACAATTGCAAGGTCAGAGGGGGGCCGGCGTTTTATTAGCATTTAACTCTGTGTCCTTGGGTCGCAACAGGTGTGTGCAGCGTCGCACAAGGGTGACTTCTTTATGGGCAAAAGTGTTTGTCCACGCCAGCATAAGATTCCCGCACTTGCTAAGCAGGTTTGGGCGGAAGCCAAACGGCGATCAAAACACCTTCGGTTTCGGTTTTCAACATGAAGAACTGGCGATCGTCCATTAAGAAAACCTGATGGTAAGTTTCGGTGAAATGTGTGGTGTTCTCCCTATATTTAGGGTGTGGTTTCGAGGAAGGCTGTGGGGCTTTATGAAGGTGGACCGAGAAGGTGTTTTTGGACTCGGGGGTTTCGTTAAGCCTCTGAAAGACGCGAAGGTGAAAAGGGCAGTGTATGCAGGCCTGCCAAGTATCACGCATCAGGTGTGACTCTAACGCATTTCAGTGTGGTGTTCCGCATCACCGCACTGAAATGCATTGTCACGCATTTTAATGCCTGCCCCTGTGTCAATCAGCTACCGTTGCTAAACAGGCTGCTAGCGCGCGCGCCGGCGCCTGTGACTCCTGCGCGCCGGCTCTGCTGCTCCCCGCTGCTGCTTCTGTGCTACAATGTATCCTTGTTTTAGCCCTGCTGGCTGCATTCATTGAAATACCCGTCCACGGATGTCACGTCACTGACTCACTGCCCTATAGTACGGAGATCCAGGCAGTGGTTACTTCGTGGCTGTGACCTCACGTCCTGGTCTGGAAGGAAGTGAGGTCGGATATTCAAGAAGCCGCGGGATCCGACTGAAGGAGTGGTGTGTGCTGTCCGCGTCCTGGCGTCCGGCGGCATTAGCGCTACTGGCAGAGTGTACACTGTGCTTCACTGACCGAGATTGATCCTGCATGATGCACTGGCCTTTGAGTGTATTGGTAAATTCAATGCAGTGACATGGGGCAACTATAACTCTAAGCACATGATGGTACCGCTTGTGCCTGGGAGCTGCACTGAATCAAACCACCATTCGGCTTTAGGTCACGTGCTCCGTCACAGCAGCGCGTAACCACGTTAAAAAATGCACCATCCTATCAGAGTAGCAGAGGCGGCGGGCGGGAGCTTTGTTTGTATTTCCTTGTTGCTTCTCGCCAGTAGAGAGTTCCTCTGGTCCATGCAACATAGCGGTACTCAGCCTCAGTGACAGTGCTGGTGATCTAGTTTAGGAGGAACGCATACCTGATTTGCTGCATCCGGCAGGCAGGATGTTTTCTAGGAAGTTCTGCCGGGCCTCCAGGAAGACATGGTGTGACTGAGACAGGGCTCGGAATAGGCTCAACTCGTCACGGTGAGTACGGTCTTTAAAGGTAAAGCTTAGTCCGATAAATCGTGTCACGGACTAGCTCACTCACCGTGACCAGGGCCGGACTGGGAACCGAAACTGGCCCTGGCAAACTGCCTCGGCTGGCACCCCCTGGGGTGAGGGGGTGCAGCCGAGCAGTTTGCGAGGGCTGATTTCGGCCGATTTTGTTACAGGGGGCCGATATTTCCGACCCCCGGTAACAAAATCGGCCCCCAGGGGCCCAAAACCGGCCCCCACCCTAGCGGCCCACCGGGGAAACGCCCGGTGCCCGCTACGGCCAGTCCGGCCCTGACCGTGACTTCTATTTCTGAGAACATCTTCCTTCTCAGAGACCACTGTCTGAGCAGCCCTGAGCAGAGCAGCTGTCAGCAGTGTTTGTTCCCCACAGCAGCTTTCAAAACCCTTTCTCCTCTTTCCTTTTTTGTCGGAGAGGTAGCTGGGGTCAGTTCCAGCTCAAAAGAAAATGGCAACCTAAAAAGACTGCGTACACATGGAGTGAGATGGAAGACAGTCTGAGGACAGGAGGTAGTATGTGCAATCAGTGTGCACTGGGCTTTTGTTGGTCTCCAGTCCACTGACTAAATAACTGCTTCTATTCCCCTAATGGCAATGAAAGAGAGCCTTCAAAGTGCTGTGCAGCTCCTTGCATTTATGTAGTGCTCCCATTGTGCAGTCGTGGTAGTTAACAGGTTAGCATCAGACGTTGCTTTCTCGTCATTTAACATAAAACAAACAGTTTCAAGTAAAATGGTAATTCTGAAGCGAGTATGTAGGTGCAGAATATATCCTTTTTGGAAAAGAAAGGAGCGGATGATTCACTCACTGACAGTGTAAAATCATCGATACTTATAACACCCCGTCCCAGCTGCTTACAAACTACTAGAACAGTGTCAGCCCAGGGCATGGCCTGTTCCAGGCGGGGCAAGCACTACAGAGTTACTTGATTCCTGTGTTTGCAGAGAGATCACGTGTATGGTACTGTTAAAATTAAAAACTTGCAATAAGGTATTCCGTAGCCAGACATAGTCTGGCAAATTTACAATGGTGAAATTTGTCTGTGGTTATGCAAGCAACTGCAGAGGTCAGAACGGGTGTAAAATCATGTAGTTTGTAATTAGAGTGTGGTTACACAATTGTTTTACAGCAGCATCAGGTTACAAAGTGGCAGTCAAATAGTGCCTTTTCATTTCAGGTGTTCTACAGCCATTTCAAGATCTTTTTGATCTCCTTCTTGCTCAAATGGATGTAATTTATGATGTTTAACTATTACCATGAATTTCATTGCTTGATTTTGATGGTGAACAAATGTCACTCATAGTTGTTGAAATGTCACTCATAAGTACACTGACATAATGAAAATGTCACACATAGCAATCTGAAACCTTGGCAGCTATGTGTATGAAGTGGCGGATCTATTGGGAATGACTTTCACAACTGTTACACAATCAGTTTCTCAACTTTTTGTTTTAATTACCGTCTCTGAACTGTTAATTCTGAGCCTGGGGTGCCGGGGGCTGACGGGATCACCTGTTCTGACGCCATGATGGGCGAGGCTAGGGAGAGAGCGGAAGAAGGAAAGAGCAAGCCTTCTTGCCAGGTTGCCTGTGTACTGAAAGTAATGTAAATGTGTGCAATTGGTTAATCAGCACTTCTAAGCGCCCCTTAGGCGTCGGTATATAGCTTGAAATGATGGAATTGTTTTAGGTTTCAAAGTCACGAAGATTTATTTTTCCTGAGTGATAAATAATTAATAATAAATTGACTATTCACAGGTCTTTCAGTCTGTGGCTGGGACTTAGTAGCACTATAATGCAGGTGGCACTGTTCCTCCATTACGCCAACCAGACATCTGCGGTGATCGAATTCATCAAATAAGCCTTCATAACGTAAACGACTGCATTTCCTTCCGAATTTCTTTAAAATTGTTTTTATTTTTCATTACAGGCGTACGTTATATTTTGTACGTGTTTACCTTAAGATGAAAGGCAAACAAAATAATTGCAGAATGTTGTTTTTACCCACGTCACTGGCCCCGCCCCATCTCACTCAGGATCACAGCTCCCTTACTTTTGTTATGCACTTAAACCTCAGGCTGGATAACTTATCACAGGTCAGAACCCACGTATTAGTTTCCAGGTGTGTGTTTTTTGGAGTCTAACCCCTCGCCTGCCAACCCTCTGCAGGCGAGAGGGTGCAGAGGGTTCTCATGTTTCTCATGTTCTCATGTTTCCCATGTTCTCATGTTTCCAAGGTCCAAGCACGAGTAGCTCCACTATAGTGCCGATATCGATAACCCCCCGCCGCTTAGCAGTAATTAGTTGTGCTGCGCAGAAATAAAGAATCGACACAAATCTTGTTGGGAAAGTTTGCTGCAGGTTTATTACATACATACAAGGAGTATGCCAACTTGGTGGGTTAATTTACGGGCGATCTAAGGGCAGGCAGCGGAGATTAACCTAAGCTGCCCTGCCTGCCTGATGAGCCAAACTGCACCGTGGCCAACCCAATCGGTGCTACCATTTATGTGGGGTTATCCCCCTTACATACCATGGACCCCTAGTCCATCACTTTTACTCACACCGTTTTAGGGGCCGAGCATATCCAGGCAAGCCCCCGGTTGCTCAGGCTTACAACCACCCGAAGGACTAGCGGGGCGCCGTCATTTTCAACCAGGGTACTGCCGTAAAGACTCCTGGGATTTTGGCATAATGCACCCCTATTGTGCTCCTGAAAGGGTACCCCTCTTACCAATCAGCCTCCGGATCGACCTGTAACTCCGCCACAGCCCTGGATGTGGCCACCGTCATGTCCGGGGCCCCCCACCATGGCAGGCTCCACAACCTCCTGCAACGTGCGGTTACCAGTCCTTCTAGCTGTACAATTCCCATCTACCTCTGACAGGTTACCAGTCTTCTAGCTGGACAATTCCCATCTACCTCTGCAGGTGTTCCCCGTCCCTATTGGGGGAACCTTGTGGTGTATGCACTAAAGAGACCATGCCTGATTTACCAGGCCTTTCTTATTTTATTACATTTTTAATTAAAGTTGAACTGATCCCTCCTGCTTGGTGGGCTTGTGCATAGCTCATTTACCCTTCCGTAAGCAAGTTCGATGGCCTCCACTTGAATTGGGAACTACTGTTCTCTGTTTTAACCACTGCTCTAATTACCCAGCCGTAGGCATGATCGATGGCCAACCCTGAGTTGGGAACAGCTGTACTCTACTTTAACCACAGTTCAGGGTGAAATCTTTATGGTGCCCTCTGTGCCATACTTGTTAGGTGTTGCCGGGTCATAATTTACCCATCACTGCGAAACTACTGCTCTTCGTAACCATACTTATGTCTAATTTAAACCCTTGTGCACTGCGTGAAGTATGTGCCTTAACTTTGGGGTTGACTAAGCCTTTGTTTACCCCCCCGTACATGGTTATTCCCAAATATGAGGGTTCTAACTGCTAACCGGTGCCGCACCAGCAGTGGGAAAAATACCTGCTCCTTTGCAAATTGGAATGTACCCTTCTTTCTCCCCTTATTCGAGTCACAACCCACACTATTATGGAATGGCAAACTTACGCAACCCACCTTTTTAAAAACCCACTCTATTTGCGAGTTTCTGGCACTGTACCCTTCTGCGCGTGTGTGGCCACTGTAACACCTAGAGCATCGCACCTGCCCCCCCAGTGTTCTGCTACATTACATGTCCATATTGCATGTCAGCCCATCATCTTCTGACTGCGATATTTAGCTGATATGTCGCCAAGCTGATGTCCACTCCCAGCGCAAGTCGTGCACTTTCCAAGTTCTGCTAATATGTACCATGGAGCAGACAAGTGGGTGGGAACGGGGGGGGGGGGCATAGGTGCAGATACCTGCCTTTTCTTGAATAATGGAATTGACAAATGTTATTTAATACATTGTAGCCTTTTTGTGCCCTAACCCATTGTTTCCCCAACTTTGGGAACCACAGCACACTTGTTAGATGGCAACTTCCACAACCCTTCCTAGGCTACCATGGCTATAAGGGCTGGTACATTATTTGCTTAACTGAAGCAACCTGTCACATGCCCACGGTAAAGCGTGCTCATACTTTGCTGAATTTGACCAGACGTTTGCACAGACCTATTTATTGCTAACCATGGCGAACACATTAATGGCGTCAATTCTGTTATCAGGGAATGTTAGCATTGTGCACACTATTGGAGTCACCCCACACTTTTTGGAGTGCCCAACTGAACGCCACCACCAGGCTTGCTTAACTGCAGGATCCCGTTAGCCATACCCTCACTTTTCCAGGGTGCACGTCTTTCATAGACCTGGCCAGAAGGAAAACCTATTGAAGACCCACTCTATTGCAGGTTCCTGCGAATGACCCTTCTGCCCGTATGTGGGCACATGTAAAAGCCTATAGCATTGCGGGTCCCACCGCCCTACCCTCTAATGCGGTAAGGTGAGGGAGGGAAGCCTTGCACCCCAGCATTCAACTTATTTCTTGACCCTATTGTATGGCTGCCCCTCACGTCTGACTGCTTTTGGGTGCTGTGTCACCAAGCTGATGTCCCCACCCTGGCTTAGTCATCCAATTCCAAACTTAGCTAGTAAACTTTTCTTGCGAGAAATGCGCATGCACAGGCGCGCGCACATGCACAGTTTTCTCAAGGATCACCGATACGGCGAGGAAGAGGAGGAGGGCAGCCCGGGGACGCCGCAGTACAGGTAAGTGGTTTTAAATGTATTTTTAATTAATGTTTAATTACTTGTTAATAGGGGGGGTGGGGCGGGGCTGGCCAACTCCGCTCCGCTGCGGAGTGTGCGGAGATTTGCCTTCTCCGCGGAACGCGGAGAAGGCAAATCTCCGCACACTCCGCGGGCGGAGCGGAGTTCTCCGCCCGGGGTTACTGCCAGTAAGTGCTCAGCTTTGATCTGGCTGTGTTAAAATTGTTGCTTGCATCACCTTCAGGATTATAGAAATGTGAAAAATCTTTTGCTTTCTTCATTGCTGAGGGAGCCCAGACCATTCACAGATCTTACTTTACATTTCCTGTTTCTGACTGCAAAATGGAATAAGATTGCAAGCACCATACCCAGACAACTAAAAATAGCATCTTCTGTCAGGTGACATGGCCTTGCCTTCGCCCTATGTGGTGTGATCTGGACTGCTATGACAAAGCATCAATGAGGCCTAGCAATCCAGTGCACCCGTTCATCTTGTGATACACATCCGCTGTGATAACTAATATGCTCCCTATCCATGGTACCTTGTAGTAGGTACATGATGACCACAGCAGAGCCTTTGCTGGGCTGTCCCTGGTTGCCTAAACCAGCAGTAGGACCTTCTTCAATGGTTTGTCCCCGGAATGAATTGCCCTCCACAAGAATCAAAGGCCTGCCTGTTTACTGTCAATAAAATCTCCTGAGCACCACAAAGTACGTAAATGAAATGTGTCCAGTATCTCTTGGTTCCAGTTCAGTTTATTTCATCAAGATTTCTTCAGCGTCACAGTTTCTCATCTTCAGATCTCATATTCGGATGTCACAACATTCTTCGTATAGCCAACACGTGTTTCGTCAGAAATTGATGTTCTTGCATCACTGACTTCATCAGGGCTCTCGGATAATTTATCAGTATTCAGACGTTGAAATGAAAATTTTCTCAAATCCTTTCTCTCGTCTTCCACAAAATATTAAGCGCCAGATTATGTACTATTGAACCTGTCGATCGGAGAGTACTCCATGCTCAGTCCCGGACGGCGTGGTAAAAGGACTGCAAAATGGAATAAGATTGCAAGCACCATACCCAGACAACTAAAAATAGCATCTTCTGTCAGGTGACATGGCCTTGCCTTCGCCCTATGTGGTGTGATCTGGACTGCTATGACAAAGCATCAATGAGGCCTAGCAATCCCGTGCACCCGTTCATCTTGTGATACACATCCGCTGTGATAACTAATATGCTCCCTATCCATGGTACCTTGTAGTAGGTACATGATGACCACAGCAGAGCCTTTGCTGGGCTGTTCCTGGTTGCCTAAACCAGCAGTAGGACCTACTTCAATGGTTTGTCCCCGGAATGAATTGCCCTCCATAAGAATCAAAGGCCTGCCTGTTTACTTGTTTGCATCCTCGTACCCTTCTATTTGGTGATACGAAAACATGTTTGCTCAGCATGAGCTGACAGTCCTGCGCGCCATTGACCTCACCCATCCTGTGCCCTTTGTAACCACACCCTCCATCCTCCTGAGCAATGCTCATTTGGCTAAAAGCCACGTGGAACCTGAAATGCCTTTTTACCCTCATATCGTTTGCACTAATGGCAAGCACCACTCACGGTTTCCCACCTGGAGGCTCCCGTTAATCTAAAGTGTGTGAAGATGACTTGCTGGAGTGGCCACACAGGCTGTTATACGTTTGTGTCCGTCCTCAGCAAGCTTTGTGTCTGCCCAGCTTCTGGTGCTCATAAACGAGTGGTTTTGAGAAATGCTGGGCTGTATAATTCAATCTGTCCCTTAATTACCTAAAAGGATTTTCCACATGCAGTTGAATCCTGTGCTGTCCAGCTGACCAACCTCAGAGGCTGTTTAACTGTTAACTATATGAGTGGTGTTTAAACTAGCGCTTCAGACCGTACTTGTCTATCTCAGCCTGTGCTGGCAGGTGCTACCCTCTGAATGCGTTTCCTGTCCTTGTCGCAGGAGGAGAAAAGGAGGCCAATTGTGATTGACATAGCTATGCCAAACATAACGTGTATTCAAGCGCACCTTCACCCCGAGAGATACCTGGCGCTGATTAACCGGAGTTATGATACCCAACTTAATGGTACTCATTTTATGGACCTCAGGAGGCTGTCAGGCTGAGTGGCCTGCCGGGGGTCTGCATTCTATTCAGGAACTAATGCTTTTGTATCCTTGAAACAGGGAATGGCCATGTGGGCGGTGCTCCATCACTACCAAATAATGATTCTCTGCACTGGCAAGTGGAGAAGGAAGTACAGGTGAGTATTGACTGTTGTGCTGAGCTGTGAGAGGCTAACCTCGGGATGTCGTGGAGAGCTCACTTATTAGTTTTTTCCTACACCCCCGTGACTGACCCCATGCAGTGCACCTCAAGCACAGTGCAGGAGGGGCGCTATATGCAGCGGGGACCTGAGGTGCAAACAACAGGTTCAAGCTCAAAGTCTCCCAATGGCTCCCACGGTCAACACGCCTGCTGCCCCTTGCTGCTGGGTCATCCTACCCTATGAAAGTGCCCTTTGAATGTTTCAACACCCTCTAATCTATACTTTGTAGTTTGCACGAGGCTCCTGATGATAAACAATAGCTTGGTGTTCTATGTTAGGCTTATATATTTAAACTTATACGCTGCCATACAAAAGAACCTCTCAGATCAGCAGAGTAACTCAATGACTTATTCACAATATATGCGCTTGCGATCTGCATTGTGCACGTACTTAGCAGGTGTGTTGACCCACTGCGCTACCACCCATGGGTCAAAGCTCCCACTAGGCAAAACCTCTGATCCTTCGAGCCAGCAATAGCTCTAAACTTCATGATATATTGGTGAACAGGTCACCCATGCCCGAAGTCAGCACCCAGTGTGGCTGCACCGCTAGGGCCCACCCCATTCTCAACATACAGCCCAGGGAGTCACGCTTCCTTATCCAATTGCTATTGTGATGACTGTGCTAGTGTATCAAGGTGTGTGCCTCACACCATGTGTCTAAGTAGTGCCACCAGGCTAAGCGCAATGAGTTCCCTACCTTTCATGGAGGAGGTTTAAACTTATCTAAGCAATAACCCCAAGTCCCAAACGACCACCAAAACAAGGAGGGGTGGTCCAGCTTTGCATTGTGAATAGCTAGCCGAAGTTGACACTAGTTAATGAAAGTGCAGAAAACCGTGCATGCACCCAACAACGGGCCTGAATTTCTTTATGTGGAAAAACTACGTTATTACTACTATTCATATTTCTGGTTTCCTATCTTGTTGAGTTGCATTTTTTTTTTTTTTAACAGAACATAGTTGGGCTTTGCCAGAGGAACACAGGGGGAATTGGGTGTCCTTAGTTACTCTTCAGATATTGTAAAAAGTCAACACCACCCCTTGACCACATAAAACACTTTCAATGAAAATACACACCTCCCTTCCTTGTCCTACACAAACTGTACACAAACACATCTCCATACTCCTAACACAAAACATTGTTTGGATCTCAACCGCTTAGCGACGCAACTGCTGCTGAGTAATCAGTCTGCTATAGAATATGTGGGGTGTGCTCGCCTCTGGTTGACGAACCTCTAGATAGAAAGTTGTAGGAATGGATATTTCAGAAAGTGTAATGTATGATTGCCTCTATACCCAAAGACAACAAAATTCCCAAAAACCTTTGTGGCAAAATCCATGCGTCGTCACGAGGGGAGACAGCAAGCCCACAAGAGGCGAACCTGCGGCGATGGCGGCAACGACAATTGCCCAACAGCGCGACTGACCGGCCTGGCCAGAAAATTGTAATTGTCAAGCAAGGCTATGCAGACACCCTGCGCTGCTGGTTTCCTGAATCATTAATTCGAAAGCAAGATCATGCAAATGTCTTTCTGCCACCCCAGATGTGTCTAGATCTCATAACCCCTTGCCACAGGAGGCCAGTGGGGCCACAATTGACTCCTCTAAGATCCGAATTATCGCGAACACATGCAATGCACTTATAGAATTTACATTTATAATCCACTCTTTCACAAGAAACTCTAATCAAGGGACATCCCTTCAAACGCAAAGTAAGGTAGTCGGTCGTGTTTTAACACCGGGGCACAGTTTGCAAGCATGCCCTATACCCATACGATGCTGCGGCTGCTGTGAACCTATGGTAGTGTAACCCGAATGCCACCCCGGGCCGCCCACAAGCACCAGCCCCATTCACAGAGATACCCCCACCCTTTACAAAAGCAGCAGGGGACCAAGTGACCAGCTCAGAAGCACAGGGTGGAGAGCTGACGCCGAGACCAGAACCCGCATCACTATTTTTCCTAAAAACCCAGGCCGGGATTTATGCGAGTAGGATGGCAGGCCTCACCACTAACAATGGGTGCGCCGCCTGCCGCAAAGACAAGGCAAGTTCGACAAATGCAGAGGCGACCTTCTGGTGGCACCCGACCTGCAGGCTGCCCGTTTTCTCAAGCCAGGGGGGGGTTGACCAGAACAGACCGTGTGCACTCTCGGCAGTAGCACAAACAAGGCCATACCTGGGCCGATCTCCCAAATCCTGTTGCCGACGCGCAAAGCTGGCCTTCTCAAGCCACGCGCTGTGACAACCGGCGCCCCACCAGGCACAGTGCACGCTCCGAAGCCACAGCTCCTGGGCCGCACCACTCTCCGTTACCCCTTACAACGCTGGACCCGGCGTGCCCCACAATGTCCGGGGCAGTACCAGCAGGCCCTGCCCACCCAATGTCCGCGGAGCAGCCAACAATCCACCCAAGCTGCCCGGATGTGAAGGCATGACAGCAACTGCCCTGGCACCAAAAGAAAACCCCCTAGACCACGACTGGCTGCTCCACCACCAGAAAGGCGAAGGATGCGGACAGCCAAGAGCAGGGTGGGGGCGAGTACCTCCAGGCCGAAGAGACGGAAGCGAGATCCCACTCCACCCTGGACAGTGCAGACCGTGCTCCAACGGAACAGGGGCCCCACGCCCGGATGTCGGTGAGCAGGAAACGGGACCAACCCCTGCCCACCACAACAGCTGGGGCTCCTTAACCCCCATGCGCCCGTGTTTAACATACGTGTCCTGCGGGGGACAAAGAGCCCCTCAGGCCGCAGCCCGCGCACAGTCTAGCGGGATCCCTGACTGTAGGCCCGACCGCGCCTCTCCCAACCCCAGTCGCTGCAAATGACTCGAGCGCCCCGGAGGGGGAGGGGCGACCGCTTCTCAGCACCTCGGGGGACCGCACCGCTAGGGAGCCCCTGCCGCAGCAGCACCCAAGCTCAGTGCCATGGGTCACGGGCACTCGCAGCTCCGGTCACCACCTCCACCCTGCGGTTGGTGATAGCGTGTTAGCTCATACCCAGACCGACATGGTACCCGTGCACATCATGCCACAATGACTGTGCACCTCGTGCAAAACGTCCTGGCGACATACCAAACCCTGAACACGTCTGCCAAAACACACGTGGGAGCCCCTGTACCTGATGGGGCAGGGAGCTACCCCCCCCTGCTCAACTGTCCCCCCGAGCGCACCATCCCTCGCCTGCCAAGCAACCGGCCGAGGAACAGCAGAGGCCGAAGGCCCTCTCACACAAACTCACTGCGCCACGACGAACACCACTCGGTCCCGGGAACGCAACGCGACACAGCTGGACAGCGTGGACAGCGGGGGACAAAGAGGGTGGGCAGTGGGTGGGGGCAGGTATAAGTACCTTGCCCCAGCCCACTGCACACCGGAAATGACGCCACAGAGGCGCCGGCGTAAGATGGACTCCCAGAGTAGGGGGGTCCCTGCAGCAGGATGCGGGGAGGTGCCTAATGTGGCACTAAGGGGGCCGCCCTCTTACAGGGCCCACTGCGTGTGCTATGGGCAGCCGCATTTTTCTTTGCATTCTGGCACTTGTAGTGCGCAAATGGCACACAGAGAACAACCAATCCCTGAACGCAGATTAAAAAAATGATGGACGGTGTAAATTACGCAGGGACATGCAATAAGCTCGAAAGCTCTGTGTTTTTGTAGGGGATTCCCGATGTCTATATTATTAGGATTAAGTTGCAACCAGTCCTGAATTGTAACTCCCTCACTTCCCCAAAAAACGACATTTCGTAATAACTGTCATTGCGACTCGGCGCCCTGACCTTAGAGCTAATGCAGCACTTTTAATCGGAGGGGTACATCGCCAGACAGAGACGCTGGGGGAAGCACTTAGATGACATAGGTGTAGGGCAGCCTGGATTAATACCTTCCAACCTCATGTCCATGTTCATCCACTTAAGGGCGTGTAAAACCTATAACTACAACTGCTGCCTAGCCCGGAAGCTGCTTTGAGAGAGTGACAATGACATGCCCCCAGCTTGTTTTACATACTCTTCCATCCGTCAGGCGGTCTGCAACCTGCAGCTCACGTTTGCATCTTAGTGCAGTGAATCTTATTGTCCTTTGCAGAAATATTTGTGTAACCCACAAGCCAATAGTTCACATCTTTGTAAATAGTTCATTAGTTATGGGCCTGCTGCAAGCATCTACATGTAACTAGCAAGACACTACAAATGTTAATACTTATGAGGTCCATAATAAGAGTAGAGGTGTGCGAGCCAATGAATTAACATGGAGGGCTGAGCCAAGGGTCTGGCTCCTATCTTAGAACTCGTGCACTGAAAATATTGCATATGTAAAAGATACAACAAACATAACGTAAAATATAATAAAGTCTATTCAAAATTATTTCAGTATATGTGAGCTTTCATATTACGCTGTAATAATATGTGGCTTCTTCCTCCTGCCAAGAATAGCCTTCTGCCGCATTTGAAGGGCAGATGTGAAAGCTTCCATTTGTTATTATTGTATTTATTAGTGAAGTGGTGTGGAGTGGAATGGTGCAAAGTGGAGTGGCATTGAGTGGAGTGTTGTAGAGTAGAGTGGCGTACAGTAGAGTGACATAGAGTGGAGTGGCATAGAGTGGAATAGCATACAGTGGAGTGGCATGCAGTAGAGTGCCGTAGAGTAGAGTGGCGTAGAGTGGAATAGCATAGAGTGGAGTGGCGTAGAGTGGAATACTGTACAGTGGAATGGCGTAAAATGGAGTGGCATAAAGTGGAGTGGCATAGAGTGGAGTAGTGTTGAATGAAATAGCCTAGAGTGGAGGGGCGTAGACTGGAGTGTTGTAGACCAGAGTGGCATACAGTAGAGAGGTGTAGCATAGAGTGGATACTGTACAGTGGAATGGCGTAGAGTGGAGTGGCATAAAGTGGAGTGGCATAAAGTGGAGTGGCATAGAGTGGAGTAGTGTTGAATGGAATAGCCTAGAGTGGAGCGGCGTAGACTGGAGTGTTGTAGACCAGAGTGGCATACAGTAGAGGGGTGTAGCATAGAGTGGAATAGCGTACAGTGGATTGGCGTAGATTGTAGTGGCTTAGAGTGGTGTGGAATAGAGTGGAGTAGCATACAGTAGAGTGGCATAGAGTCCAGTAGCATACAGTGGAACAGCATAGTGGCATAGAGAGGAGTGGTGTAGAGTGGAGTTGGCATAGAGTAGAGTGGCATTGCGTGCAGTGGTGCAAAGTGGAGTGGCATAGATTGGAGTGGCACAGAGTGGAGTGGTGTAGAGTGAAATGGTGTACAGTGGAGTGGTGTAGAGTGCAGTGTTATGTCGCAGATTGGAGTGACATGTCATAGATTGGAGTGTCGTGGAGTGGTATGTTGTAAAGTGGAGTGGCGTGTGTTAGAGTGGAGTAGCGTGTGGTACAGTGGAGTGATGTGTCGTAGAGTGGAGTGACATAGAGTGTGATACAGTGGAGTGGTACAGTACACATGAGAGAAGGCTCGTCACAAAGGTAGGATTTTCTTCTGCTTTAATGTGGCCGGTAGCAGTCGTGACCACCTCCCAAGCTGGCCAGGACAACTGTCATTGAATAGAATTCAAACTACAACAATCAGTGGAGTTCCACGGGCACGTGAAATTCTGTAACACATTTACAGAGCCTCTGGGAAACATCCAATGCCTGAAAACAGTGTATAACAAGTGGACTGTCGTACAGCGGAGTGGCTTAGAGCGGAGTGGTGTGTCAGAGTGGCGTGTGGACAGTGTCTTAGAGTGGAGTGGCATAGAGTGGAGTGGCATAGAGTGGAGTGGCATAGAGTGGAGTGGCATAGAGTGGAGTGGCATAGAGTGGAGTGGCTTAGAGTGGAGTGGCTTAGAGTGGAGTGGTATAAAGTGGAGTGGCACAGAGTGGAGTAGCGTACAGTGGAGAGTGGCAGAGTTGAATGGTGTGTCATAGAGAAGAGTGGCGTGGAGTGCTGTGGAGTAGTATGTCGAGTGGAGTGGCCTGTGGTAGAGTGCAGTGGCGTGGAGAGTGATACAGTGGAGTGGACTGTCATACAGTGGAGTGGCATACAGAGGAGTGTTGTGTGATAGAGTGGCATGAGGTACCATGTCTTAGAGTGGAGAGGCGTAGAGTGAACTGGGATGTCGTAGAGTGGAGTGGTATGTGGTATGTGGTAGAGTGTAGTGGAGTGGCGTCATGTGGAGTGGCGTAGAGTGGAGTGGCATGTTGAGTGGAGTGGCATGTGTTAGACTGGAGTGGCGTGTCATACTGAGGAGTGGGGTGTCGTAGAGGTGAGAGGCATGGAGTCTCATAGAGTGGACTGGACTGTCATAGGGTAGAGTGGGGTGTTGTAGAGAGTAGTGATGCATTATAAAGTGTCGTAGAGTGAAATGGGGTGGTGTGTCATGCCATAGAGTATTGTTTGAAAAGTCGCAGTGTGAAAATGACTGAACACATGTAGATGAAATGTGCCAGAAATATAGATTATGTAGCTGTAGTATTAAGGGTCCTTTTTGGTAGCTGATCTAAATTGTTTGTGTAGCTTTAAAGTTTTAGGACATGATTCACAAAGGTAAACGTACACTTTTGTTCAAGTTTATGATTGTTTGCTGTTCACAAAGGTATTTTACAGGTAGTATCTTTGAGACTGTGGATTCTCTGACAATAAAAAGACAGGCCAGTCCCATTAAAATGCCTTTGTGAATAGAAAACAACAGTGGGACAGTATATTTACACTTAGAAGCCAGAATACAGCCAAAGTGTGGTCTAAACAATATGGTTGCTTTTTAGGGCTCGCCTAGGCAGCGCATGCACGGTCTCTCTGAGACATGCTGTTCTATTCTGGGGGCTTTTGGCATGCCCATGCGTTTCATTTGTTGTTCTGTGTGCTTTTCGAATTTCCTGTGTTTTGTTTGGCGAATCCTTCTCAATTGTCTTCCTTCTGCTGTTTTGTTGGTGCCCTGGAGACTGCCCCTGTTATATGTATTATTTCTTCCTTGCCTATTTGGATGTTTCCTCGCACTCTTTTTCTTTTTTAGTTTGCTTAACCTGGTATTTACAGTTAGCTTAATCAGCAGTTGCATTTCCTTATCAGCATTCCTCATTTTTTATTAGTAATGATCGTTATGTATTTTTTATGTAACAAACTTTATGTATTTACATACTTTATTTTTTAGGCACAGTTTTATTGACGTCGGTACTCGAAACTGGTTCCCCAGTTCCAAAGTCAGCAGCTCTAAAGGTTACGCCACAGCCCCTCTCCTACTGGGCATAGGCGTCAGTGCTTTGGCTGCATATTTCCTAATTTATTTTTTTCTTGCTTCAAGCGCTTTGGCGCTGTTCTGTTGCTGAGACCTGTGCCACAGGATGTAGCTCCTAGATCCCTAGAGCCCCTGCAGACATGGTGGACAGAGGGAGCAGGTTTGTTTACTTCAGATCTGGTTCGGGTCTAGCAGGATGAGATCCACCTCCTGAGAATGCGCTCTACGACACAAAATGTGTGTTGTTGTGCACACTCAAAGTTCTAGGAGGACTACCATTGATTCCCAGTGTGTGGTTGCCGATGCCTGAGATGCGACCACTGTCTCAGGACCAAGTGAGCACTTTCATCTAAGATGCACCATGAAAGGATGATAAGGAAGTGCATCAGATGGATGTGGGAGGTGGCACCCCGTTGTCACCTAGCACCTCGTGGGTGAGTCGCAATACGATAGAAGCGGAGTCTTCTTAGGTGAGTTCACTAGATGGACAGTGTCCTTGTCATATGAGCAATGCTCGCAGCACTTATGGGAGTGGGAGGAGCCTCTCTCAACGGGGTCAAAGACTCCTGAGTGCAACCTTTGCTCTCTCTGGTTGGATCATGTGTTGCAGCCAGTCCAAGCAGAGTGGGCTTGAGTTCTTGTAGCCTCGCCCCATCATTTAAATCCTCTGTGATGCGCTATCTGTCCCCTCTACTCTCAAGCTTTCAGTCTTTAAACTTCAGTCTGTTATTCCCTCTTCAGGACCACTGTCTGTCTCCTCGCGCCCACATCCCCTTGTGACCTAATGGCTAGAGTGGTCAACTTCAAAGCTGGGGAACCAGGTTCGAGTCTGGCGGGAGGCTCAAACATCCTCTATCCACTCCACTAAAAACAACTAAACATAAATAAAAAAGCAAAATCATTTACAACCCCAAAAACTCTAACTTTGACAAATGCTAGACAGATTGCATTGCAAATGCTTGTTACTTTTGTAAGGCCAGTTATTAGTCAATTAGATACTGTTTTTTCATCAACATGTACCGTGGTATACAGCAAAATTACTGCAGTATACCGTAGCCCAATATGTAGTTGTTCTGCCTTATGGGCCTGATTCACAATAGTAAACCTACACTTTTCTGAAGGTTTACAATTGTTTGCTGTTCACAAAGGCATTTTAATGGGAGTAGCTTTACAACTGCGGAGTGTCTGCACGTATAAATAAAGGACTGGCGTATCTTTTTATGTGCGAAGACTCCTCAGTCTTAAAGATACTACTCGTAAAATACTTTTATCAACAGCAGACAATCGCAAACTTACACAAAAGTGTAAGTTTACCTTTGTGAATCATACCCTATAACTTTAAAACTACACAAGCAATTCAGATCTACTACAAAAAAGACTGTTTACACCACATCATCTATATATCTGACACATTTCTTCTACATGCGTTCAGCCATTTTCACCCTACGTCTCTTTAAACAATAGTCTACAACATGACACGCTAGTGTATGCGACTCCACTCTATGACACTCCAATCTACACCACTCTGCTCTATGCTATTCCACTCAGCTCTATGCCACTCTATGCCACCCCACTCTAAGCCACTCCACTCTACGACACTCCACTCTACACCACTCTGCTCTCCATCAATCCACTCTATGCCACTCTTCTATATACCACTCCACTCTACGCCATTCCCCTGTATGCCACTCCACTCTACACCACTCTGCTATACACCACTCCACTGTGCGCCACTCCACTTTACCCCCCTCCACTCTACACTATTCCACTCTATGCCACTCCACTCTATGCTATTCCACTCTATGCCATTCCACTGTATGCCATCCATTCTATGCTACTGCTCTCTATGCCACTCCACTCTACACTACTCCACTGTATGCCACTCCATTGTAAGCCACTCCTTTCTGCGCCACTCCACTCTATTCTATTTGACTCTATGCTTCTCTACTGTGTTTCACTGCACTTTAGGCCACTGCACTCTATTCCACTGTGTGCCTCTTCACTCTATACCACTCCACTGTATACCACTCCACTCTGTCACTCCACTGTAAGATATTCCACTCTACGCCATTCTACTTGGCACCACTCCACTCTGCGCCACTCCACTCTATGTTATTTCACTCTACGCAACTCCACACTACGCCTCTCTACTGCACGCCACTCCAATGTATGCCACTCCACTCGATCCCACTCAACTCAATGCAACTCCACTGTACAATATTCCACTCTACACAACTCCACTCTTCCCCACTCCACTCCATGCCACTGCACTCTACACCACTCCACTCTATGCCACTTCACTTTACATAACTCTGCTGTATGACACTCCACTCTATTCCCCTCCACTGCACTCTGCTCTATGCTATTCTACTCTATGCCACTCGACTGTACTCCACTCTATGCGACTTCACTCTACGCTATTCCACTCTACGTCATTCTATTCTACGCCACTCCACTCCATGCTATTCCACTCTATGCCACTTCACTCTGCACCACTCCAGTCTACGTTATTCCACTCTATGCCACTGGACTTTACGCCACTCCACTCTACACCACTCCACCCTATGCCACTCAACTCTATGCTGCTCCACTCTACGCCACTGCACTCTATGCCACTCCACTGTACTGTACGTCACTCCACTGCACGTCGCTCCATTGTACCTCACTCCACTCTATGTTATTCCAGTCAATGCAACTCGACTGTATGTCACTCGACTCTATGCTGCTCCACTCTATACTATTTCACTCTGCGCCTCTCCACTTTAGGGTATTCCACTTAATGCCATTCAACTGTACACCACTCCCCTCTATTCCACTCCAGACTACACTGTTCCACTGTATGACACTGAACTCTATGCCACTCCACTGTATGCCACTCCTCTTTATGTGACTCCACTGTATGCCACTCCAGTCTATGCCACTCCACTGTATGATATTCCACTCTACGCCATTCCACTTGGCGCCACTCCACTCCATGTTATTTTATTCTATGCAACTCCACACTACGCCTCTCTACTGCATGCCACTCCAATGCATGCCACTCCACTGGATCCCACTCAACTCGATGCAACTCCACTGTACAATATTCCACTCTACATGACTCCACTCTACCCCACTCCACTCCACTCCACGCCACTGCACTCTACGCCAATCCACTCTATGCCACTTCACTTTACATACCTCTGCTGTATGACACTCCACTCTATTCCACTCCATAGCACTCTGCTCTATGCTATTCTACTCTATGCCACTCAACTGTACTCCACTCTATGCGACTCCACTCTACGTTATTCCACTCTACGTCATTCTACTCTACGCCACTCCACTCCATGCTATTCCACTGTATGCCACTTCACTCTGTGCCACTCCAGTCTACGTTATTCCACTCTATGCCACTGGACTCTACGCCACTCCACTTTACACCACTCCACCCTATGCCACTCAACTCTATGCTGCTCCACTCTACACCACTGCACTCTATGCCACTCCACTGTACTGTATGTCACTCCACTGCATGTCACTCCAGTGTACCTCACTCCACTGTATGTCATTCCACTCAATGCAACTCAACTGTATGTCACTCGACTCTAAGCTAATCCACTCTACACCACTCCACTCATCGCCACTCCACTCTATACTATGTCACTCTGTGCCTCTCCACTTTACTGTATTTCACTTAATGCCACTCAACTGTACACCACTCCCCTCTCTTCCACTAAAGTCTACACTGGTCCACTGTATGACACTCCACCCTATGCCACTGTACGCCACTCCATTCTTTGCCACTCCACTGTATGCCACTCCTCCTTATGCAACTCCACTGTATACCACTACACTCTATGCCACTCCACTGTATGATATTCCACTCCAATCTGCACCGCTCCACTCTGCTCCACTTTGCTCTAGGCTATTTCACTCTTAGCAACTACACACTACGCCTCTCTCCTGTACACCACTCCACTGTTTGCAACGCCACTGTACAATATTCCACTTTACACCACTCCACCCTACAACACTGCACTCTACGCTACTGCACTCTACGCCACTCGACTCTACACCACTCCATGTTACGCCACTCCATGCCACTCTACTCTCTGCTATTCCACTCTACACCACTCGACTGTACACCACTCTATGTGACTCCACTCTACACTATTTCACTCTGTGCCACTCCACTATATGCCACTCAACTCTATGCCACTCCACTCTATGCTATTCCACTCTACACCACTCCAC
Source organism: Calotriton arnoldi (assembly GCA_963921515.1). Classification (NCBI taxonomy): domain Eukaryota; kingdom Metazoa; phylum Chordata; class Amphibia; order Caudata; family Salamandridae; genus Calotriton; species Calotriton arnoldi. The sequence goes on from CAWUFW010008305.1 coordinate 303,051, forward strand.
TCTACACCACTCCACTATACACTCCAGTGTACATTTTTCCAATCTACGCCACTGCACTCTGTCAATCCACTCTATGCCACTCAACTCTACGCTTCTCCACTCTACTCCACTCCACAGTATGCTAATCCACTCTACACCACTGCACTCCACTCCTCTCTATGCCACTGTACTGCACGCCACTCCGCTGTACGTCTCTCTAGTATACGCCACTCCACTCTACGTTATTCCACTCAATAACACTGAGCTTTACACCACTATACATCACTCCACTCTACGCTATTCCACTCTACGCCACTCCACTCAATGCCACTCCACTCTACACTATTTCACTCTGCGCCTTTCCACTTTCCACTATTCCACTGTGTGCCACTCCAATGTATGACACTCTGCTCTATACCACTCCACTCTACACTAGTCCACTCTACACCACTCCACTCTATGCCACTTAACTCTACACCACTCAACTCTATGCCACTCCACCGTACGCTATTCCAGTCTATGCCACTCCACTCTATGCCACTATACCGTATGCCAGTCCACTCTACCCTATTCCACTCTGCGTCACACCACTCTGCGTCACTCTATGCCACTCTACTCTACACCAGTCTACTCTTCCCCAGTCCACTCTACGCTATTCCACTCTATGCTACTCTCCTCTACACTGTTACACTCTACACCACTCAACAGTGTGCCACTCCACTCTATGCTGTTCTACACTATGCCATTTCACTGTACTCCACTCTATGCCATTCCTCTCTGTCACTTCACTGTACGCCACTCCACTCTACACCACTCAACTCAATGCCACTCCACTCTGCACCACTCTACGCCACTTCACTCTATGCTATTCCACTCTAAACCACTCCACTCTACACCACTCCACTCTATGCCACTCCACTCTACACCACTCCACTTTACACCACTCCACTCTACCATATTCCACTCTACACCACTCCACTCTATGCCACTCCACTCTATGCTATTCCACTCTACACCACTCGACTCTTTGCCACTCCACTTTACACCACGTTTCTCCACTTTACACCACTGCACTCTAAGCAACTCCACTCTACGCCACTCCACTCTACACTATTCAACTGCAGGCCACTCAACACCAGTCCACTGTACAATGTTCCACTGTACGCCAATCCATCATATGCCACTCCACTGTACGCCGTTCCACTCTGCCCTACTCCCCTCTACACTGCTCTACTTTACACCACTCCACTCTATTCCATTCCACTCTGCGCTATTGCACTTTACACCACTCTACTCTATGCCACTCTATGCCACTGTACTCTAAGCTATTCCACTCTACACCACTCCAGTGTACAACTCTACACTGTACTTCACTATCCTCCACTGTACTCCATAACAGTCCATGTAACAACACTCCACTTTACAATTTGAAACACTTTTGTATTAAAAAATAGAAACCATTGAAATTGATTGGAAAAAACAAAAGTTAATGCTTAGTTATAGTTAGAAAAACCTTATTTAGTCTTTCTACCAAAGGTAAACTACACAATCATTGAAATTCTACTGTTATAGTTGTACCTTACATTTATAATTTAGACACCACCTTCAAATTACTATAACTTTATTATTCTTTCTATACCAGTGGTCTCCAACCTTTTCTGTAATAAGAGCTACTTATGTTTAATGAAAATTATCCAGAGCTAGTTGTGATAGTCCATCTAAGGCTGTCAGCACTGACCACATCAGTGCACTAGGCAGGGTTGCCAGCAGTAATCAAAAAACAACTATCAATTTAGAATGCATCTACATAGGTAATACATAACAGGCATAGCTGCAATCCCTCGGCACCAAGGTAATAATATGAGTAATAAATCTTGCCAACTCAGATGTATTTTGAAAATTGAGCCATTTTTCTCCAAACATCAGCTTATGAGTTCTGAAAATGCACACATTTGCGTCTCAAGTAGATGTGTTTCAAATTTGGCATATAAATAATAATACAACCAAGCAAAGGCTTTCATGTTAGTGGGCTGAGATGCACACAAGCGAGCTACTCACAGGTAGGTGGAGAGCTTCTGGTAGCTCACGAGCTACTCATTGGAGATGCCTGTTCTATACAAACCAAACTTTTATTACAGAAACATTGGAAATTCTAAAGTTATAGATATACCATAAATTTATAATTTATACAACACCTTCAAATTGGTATAACTCACGCACCTCCACACAAAGTGTAATTTACAGTGTAAATGTAAGGTATAACTATAATTGTGGAATTTATAATGTTTGTAAAGTTCAAGTTAGGCTTGTATAGAAAGAGAAAATAAAGTTTTCCTAACTATAACAGGAGCTGATTCCGAGTACGACGGTCTTTGACCACCATACTCACGGTGGCGGTCCTGCGTCCGCCCTATTCCGAGGCAGATTTTTGAACCATCCACCGCTGTGTCGGCTGCTCCAGGGAACCACTGTTCCCTGATGGTAGCGCAGCGCACAGGCCTATATAATATGCAAAGTTATACAATAATGGGGTAGACCCGAAAGACCACTGGACCCGGGTAGTTTATGGTACAAAAGGATAATGTCACAGTGGAATACAATTACATATTATGCCGAACATAGGAAAACATTATTACTTTAAACAAAATTAATTAAACGCCACCATTTGAATCATTCACCAAAAATGGTTGTGATTTAATTTCATCACAGAATTGCATAATAGCAAGATTATAAATGACATGTATCAGTATCAAACATTTTATTCAAGTCTGGTGCAAAGAGGGAGAAGTGCATGGAGAAAGGGGTGTTGTGAAAGTGAAGTGCAAAGGAAGGTAGTGTGCGTATGTGACATCAATAATCAATATATACAACCTAACCAACCAGATGTCTGGCAATTATAGAATTGATAAAACATAACACAAGATATCCGATGCAGATAATGAATCTCTGTCATCAGTGTTTGAATAAAAGAAACAACGTCAACGTTTCGACCCCTGAAATAAACAGCTGGTTTGATGCCTTGTGAATGGGGTCTTCCTCAGGACGGGGGTGTAAGAGGTTAAAAATGAGCACCAGAAAAAATCAGCCAAAGTGTTACAGGTTGAGAGTTTGAAAGTCAGCTAACCTTTCAGTCGATGATTTAGCAGCCTACAGTCAGAGGTTACTGATCAACCTCGACGTTTTACTTGAATTTTTGAAGAATTGTGGACCAATCTGAGAGCTCACAAGGCCCAGCAGTTCAAACTCTCAGCCTGTAACACTTTGGGTGATTTTTTCTGGTGCTCATTTTTAACCTCTCACACCCCCGTCCTGAGGAAGACCCCATTCACAAGGCATCAAACCAGCTGTTTATTTCAGGGGTCGAAACGTTGACGTTGTTTCTTTTATTCAGACACTGATGACAGAGATTCATTATCTGCATCGGATATCTTGTGTTATGTTTTATCAATTCTATAATTGCCAGACATCTGGTTGGTTAGGTTGTATATATTGATTATTGATGTCACATACGCACACTACCTTCCTTTTGCACTTCACTTTCACAACACCCCTTTCTCCATGCACTTCTCCTCTTTGCACCAGACTTGAATAAAATGTTTGATACTGATACATGTCATTTATAATCTGGCTATTATGCAATTCTGTGATGAAATTAAATCACAACCATTTTTGGTGAATGATTCAAATGGTGGCGTTTAATTAATTTTGTTTAAAGTAATAATGTTTTCCTATGTTCGGCATAATATGTAATTGTATTCCACTGTGACATTATCCTTTTGTACTATATAATATGCAAGGCTGGACCACTGCGGTCCAATGAGCATATTATGAGTTTCTCCTCTGCCACCATGGGGATGCATTTAGGGGGGGCACAACGTCGGCCTCCTTTTTGCATGCACCCCAAGTTCCAGCGCGGCATGGACTTCACAGTCCATGCTGTGCTGGAACTTCTTTTGTGTTCCCATTGCGGTGCCAGTTTTCAGGGCACCGCCATGAGGATGGCAAAAGAAAGGACCAAAAAAGCCCACAGACACGAGTTGTACTTGTAATCTGGCGGGCGGTCCCTGCACGGCTTTGGCGGTGCTGAGCTGGTGCAGAACAGGCACAGCACCGCAAAAGTCATAATCGGCCCCTAATTTTTTTTTTTTTTAAACAGATTTTATTCGTCAAATAGCACATATAGAGCAGGGCTCTGAAACCCAGAGAGTTCTGCATAATAAACGTACGACCTTTCCATAATGAAATCAAGGAGAAAATGAAGTGCAATACAGATGAAAGAAACCATCAGGGAACCTAAACCCAACACCCCCGTCTCACTAACAACCTCCCAGGAGCAGCACAGAAATGGAAAATGCACCACAATAAATGATTGCAGCATACGAATACACAGTAAACCACAGTTTGCACCAACAGGATAAAACTTAAGCTAGATTGAAGGGCCCTGCTGTAGAGACCGGCTCCAGCAGCAAGCCTCGATAGTCCGCCCATCGCTTCCACATTTTAAAATGTTTATGCGGGCACCCTCTTGCAGTGAAAATGGGAAGCTCCAAACCCATGCAAAAGTCCAGACCATTCTTCCATGCGGACACTGAGGGCGGTGCCGGCGCTTTCCATGCCCTAGCAATGTCTCTCTTTGCCAGGGTGAACCCAAGCAACATAAGATGGCGTTTATATATATTACCCCCAATCCCATCCATGACATGTAGGAGCACCAGCTTCGGAGAGCGGGGAAGGTCCCAACACAACACTTCGGAGAGGCAGGCCATAACTCCCCTCCAGAATCGTGCCAAGGAAAGACAGTGCCAAACTGTATGCATAAGGGTACCCTCCTCCTGTTCGCACCTGAGACACACAGGGGAGGCCACTAAACCCGCCCTCCACAAGTGAACCTATGTGAAGTAAACCCGATGAAGATACTTAAACTAGACAGGGCGTAGACGTACTGCTATGGCCACCCCCCGCAGGGAGGCCAGGGCCTCCGTCCAATCTTCCTCATCAAGTGGGCCTACGTCTCCCTCCCAGGCCCCTCTAAGCTTCTGCAGCGTAGGAGAACAGTGAGTAACCAGGGATTGGTAAATCTTAGAGAGCTTATGATCCTGAAGATCTCCCATAAACACCTTCGCTTCTATCGGACTGAACTCCGCCAGTGACTCCAGGCCCTCCAGGCTAGGGGAGAGGGCGTGCCGGAACTGAAGATATTTATAGAATTGGGATCTCGGCATATGAAAGTCCTTTTGTAGGTCCTGAAAGGACTTCAGGACCGGCCCCCGCATCACATCTCCCAGGGTAGAGATACCAATGCTATCCCATCCACGGAACGCCGACAGAGTAGCTAATTGTGGCAGACGCCCATTGTTCCATAGAGGGGTCTCCCGCGTCAGTGTATTCCACCACCCCATCCTCCGTAGGGCCTGCCGCCAAATTTGGAAAACGACCTTCGTCGCTGACGGTAACGAATTGCGTCGCGGTGCAGAGTACAGTATCGTGTGTAGGGAGAGATCCCCAATACATCGCCGCTCAACAGCATAAGCTGGGTCGTCCCTATCCCCATACCACCATTCATTCAAAACGAGCAAGTGTGAGGCCATGAAGTATGACAAAATGTCGGAAGTCGCCAGCCCCCCACAATACGTAGAAAGGAAGCACGTCCGTAAGCCGACTCGTACCGCTACCCCGGCCCACAAGAACTGACCCAAGGCAGCATTAACCTGCCGTAACCATCTGGGGGAAATCGGGTAGGGGTGATTCTGCAATTGATATAGTAAACGGGGGAGCACGACCATCTTAAAGATGGCCGATCTACCATAGATGGAGAGTGGCATATGGGACCAAGTCTTGAGATCCCCCCGCACGCGTTCCCAAACCGGAACCAAATTCCTGTCCCAAGACACGGTAGGCGAGTCTGATAGAAATACTCCCAGATGCTTCATTCCCCCTGTAACCACTCGGACCAACGTCGCCCAGGCACCCAGACCCGACGCGTCACCTAGAACCCACAAGGTGGACTTGCGGGGTTCAAATAGAGGCCCGACGATTCCCCGAAGATCTGCATGATACGAAGCAGCCTCGGCCCCATCCTATCTACATCTGTAAGAAAAAATAAAACGTCATCAGCATATAATGCGATGCGATCCGATAATCCGTGCGCCCATTCAAAGCCAGTCACCTGCGCATCAACACGAACCCAGGTGGCCAGGGGTTCCACTGCCAATGCAAACAAGTATGGAGACAGAGGGCAACCCTGCCGGGTACCCCGTCCAATGGAAAAAGTGGAGGAGGTAGATCCGGCGACACGCACGGACGCCGTAAGTTCAGTATAAAGTAAGGTCAGGTAGGACAAAAAGCGCGGTCCAAAATTCAGCCTGTGCAGCAAGGCAAAGAGGTATACCCAACTAAGGGAGTCAAATGCCCTGTCCATATCTGCCAGCAATAGCGCCGCCCGTTCACCCAGCCCCCGAATGGTCGCCACAGCAACATGTGCCCGTCGAATATTATGACGGGTCGCCCTCTGGGGCATAAACCCGGCCTGATCTGGGTGCACCAATGCAGTAATATGGGACAGCAGGCGATTGGCAAGTGCCTTGGCCAAAATTTTTGCTTCGGCATTCAGGAGGGAAATAGGACGATATGAAGTGTGTTGATCTGGAGGTCGGCCGGGCTTATGGAACACCACCACCTCCGCGTGTCTCCAATCACGAGGAAGACAGCCCCGCTCGCGGGCCTCCTCCACTACTCTGAGGTAGTGGGGCCCTAGCTGCAGAAAGTACTTCTTACAAAATACACAGGGAAACCCGTACAGCCCTGGGGCCAAAACCAGAATTAAGGTCCCCCAGGGAAGCACCCAACTCCTCCTCCGTGAGCGGGAGATCCAGCTCCGCCCTCGTGTCATCTGACAAAGCCTTAGGCGGAAGGTCATCTAAAAAACGGCCTATCACATCTTCGGTGAGACACTCTCTGGGGGCGTATAACTCCGCGTAATACGCAGCAAAGCTTTTGGCAATTTCAGAGGAGTCCGTAATGGACTCCCCGTCTGGACCGACCATGCCGGGGAGAGCCTGGGAGTGAAACATCCCTTGACACAACCGGTGGAGCATCTTGCTGGACTTATCTCCCCACTGGTACACCCTACTGCGTGTAGCCAGCCAAGCGAGGCGGGCCTCGTCTAATAGGAGAGCGGCATAGTTCTGTTGCGCCAGCAGCAATTGTTGACAGACCTGATTACCCCCCTCCCCCTACTGCGATGATCCAGGTCCGTAATATGAGCCTCCGCTCGTAGCAGAGCCTCCCCACGCACCCTGCGAGCTGCCGCGCAAAAGGAGATGTCGACACCCCGTATAGTGGGTTTCAATGCCTCCCACTGGGGTTCGGCCTCCGAAACCGATCCCACATTAAGTGCCAAGTATTGATCAATAGCACTCTCTATACACTCCCTATAGTCTTCCTTCTGGAGGTTCCAAGTCGAGAGGCGCCAACGGAAAGGCTGTCTCGCCCGACCCACCTGTAACGTAAGGGCAACCCGCGAGTGATCAGAAAGGCCCCGCGGAAGAATATCGGCCTCGACAACCCTATCCGCCACCACCCGGGGCACAAACAGGTAATCAAGTCGGAAATAGGAATCATGCACCGCCGAGAGATATGTGTAACCCTGAGCATTCCCATGTAACTGGCGCCACGGGTCCACTCAGTCAAGTCCCAACGTCAGAGAGTATAGTTTCGTGGGCTGGTGAACAGCCATGCACCCCCCGGGTCTCCAACGATCCCTGGTCACATCCATCACGTCATTCCAGTCCCCCCCAACCACGGACAGGCCATCTGGCATATCCGTCCATAGCGTCATAAGGCGCTCCACCAGACTCCACGAGAGTGGAGGGGGGGCATAGACACAGCCCAACACCACAGGCTCTTCCCAGACCATGCCCTGCAGGAACAAATACCACCCCTGAGTTTCTGCCCACGTCTTGACATGTGTGTATGGAACTCGGCGATGGATCAAAATAGCCACCCCCGTGACCCCCTCACAAACCCGGAGTAAAACACCTGAACATAACCATAGCGCTGGAGGCAAAGTGCCTTCGATCCCATAAGGTGTGTTTCTTGTAGCATGAGTATGTCGGCATGGGCCCTTTTGGCCTGTTGAAGTATGGCCCCACGTTTAATTTTGTCTAGAGCCCCCCTGACATTCCAACTTACTATACGAAGGGTACTGGAGGGCACCCGTGAACTAACGAACTGGGCTGCCATGAAAGACCCTGATAGCAAATGCTGGTGCAGTGGAAGGTATTTGGCACTTGCATGGAGGCCTAATGTTAGTGTAAAGAAGTGCGACCCGGGGACAGAAACAATAACAACCCCCCCACCCTATACCTCAACAACGATGAAGTATCTGTCGTGGCGGGTGTGGCCTGCAGACCCCAACGGGGGGTCCTGGCACACCCCGACCAATGGATCCCCAACTTACAGCCCATTGTCCACAGGCACTCTCTCCGTCGGGGAAGGTCCGACAGAGAAACCGGCCCTCACATGGGCTTCTCCGATCGAAGCAACAGTGTCGAAGTCACACGGGACTGCGGTCGCCCCCTCCAATCATGAGGCCGACGTAGTCTGCCGGAAAGCCGATCCGGCCCGGGAGGACGCACTGCAGGATAGAGATCGACGTCTGGATCTGGATCGTCTGTGACTCTTAAGCTTCGATTGGGGCTGCTTCCGAGCTGCCTCACTAGACGAAGAGTCTGATTCCCACCTGGGCGGTGTGTGGGGACGCAGCCTCACTGTCTCATCCGTCCACAGAAAAACTTCTTCCGGCGAGTCAAAAAAGTGAGTGCGGGACCGGTACACCACACGTAGCCGGGCCGGATACAGCAGAGCGTATGGGAGCTTAAGGTCTCGAAGACGAGCTTTGGCCGCCAAAAAGGATTGCCTCCGTTGGTGGACCAACTTCGTGTAGTCGGGAAAGATCAATATACGTGCATTATCAAAAAGCAGAGGTTCCTTGGCCCTGGCCTGTTTGAGGATAACGTCCCGGTCATGATAGTTCAGCAATTTTGCGATGACCGGCCTCGGGCGGGCCCCAGGCGGAGGCTTCTGCATAAGAGCCCTATGGGCACGCTCCACCACAAAACAGCGAGACAAGGACTCCGGGGGAAACCAACTCTCCAGCCACTGAGTAAGAAAGCGCTCCATATCTCCCCCCTCACAGCCCTCCGGGAAGCCCACAAAGCGGAGGTTGTTATGCCTGGCCCTTCCTTCGGCATCTTCGACTCGTGCCGCAAGGCCCCGCTGGGTTGTCTCTAGTGTAGCCACCCGCTTCTGTAGGGTGGTGACTTCGTCTTCCACCCCTCCGTGATGCGTGTCACTGCATTCCGCAAATCTTGTCGTAGGAGCATGACATCGGAGCCTACCGCTCCCGGGCCACATACAGCCCTGGGGACCATCCCCTTCCCAGGGCTGTCCCTGAAAAGTAAAGGAGGGGGGCTGCGTGGCTCCCCTCCTGGAGCCATATATGGCTCTGGGTACCGCCACACCCCAGAGCCGGCTCCTGCTATGTCCTGGGGTGCCCCAGGAGATAGCTGCTTGCTTTTGCTTGATGGGAACTGACAGCTCCTGCCAAGCAAAAGCAAACCCTCCGGTTGCAGATGGCGGGAGCTGTCAAAGTGCTTCCACCTGCTGGAAGCGGAGGTTTCATCTCTTTCCCTGCCCGCAGATATGTGGGCAGAGAAAGAGATAAAACTATTGCTCTCGCACACAGGAAGCTGCATTTCCAGCAACTCCCTGTGTGCAATAGCAGTGCCGGCTCCAGCAGGAGGCTGGGAGCTGGCTGGGACTGCAGGGGCCTTCAGGCTTCCCCCGCAGTCCCCATCCTGCACACTGGTTGCCCTGAGTGAGCTCCAGGGCACCCAGGAGACATGGCCAGGCCCCCGGGGAATGAGGTATCTGGGGATGACATCGGCCTGGGTAGGGGTGCCATTTGTTTGTGGCTGGGCCCCCAGGGCTGAAATCAGCCTGGGAAGGGGGGCTGAGCGACCCCCCTCCGCTATTGAATTATGACCGTGTTCCGGCATATGGGGTCCCCGGGGCCAAAATTGGCTCGGGAGAGAGGCCACCCAGCCCCCTCCCCTGTGCAGAGGCGGGCAGAAAAATGAGCAGAAAAGGCCGGTCCCCCTCCTCCATTCAATTGTGGCGGACATCGGGGAATTGGGGGGGCCTGGGGAGGGAGGCTGCCCAGGCCCCCCTCCCCTGTTCAGAGGAGGGCAGAAAATGAGCAGAAAAGGCCGCCCCCTTCTGAATTATAGCTTGGCCCTGGGGAATGGGTTCCCCGGGACCAAACTCAGCCCGGGAAGGGGGGCCCCCAGCCCCCTCACCTGTGCATAAGAGGACAGAAAAACTAGCAGAAAAGGCGTAAACAGAGGGCAGAAAAACAAGCAGGAAAGGCAAAACAGAGCAGAAGAGGGCAAAACAGAGGGCAGAAAATGAGCAGGAATGGCGAAACAGAGGGCAGAAAAACAAACAGAAAAGGCAAAACAGAGAGCACTGAGACACTCGCACACCCACCCACTCAGAGAATCATGCACCCACTCACAGACCCACTGAGACACTCATATACCCACGCACAGACCCACTCAGACACTCGCGCACCAACTCAGACCCACTCAGACACTCACACACCCACTCACACACCCACTCACAGACCTGCTCAGAGACTCATGCATCCACTCAAAGACCCACTGAGAAAGTCACACACCCACTCACAGACCCACTGAGACCCTAAACAACCACTCACAAACCCACTCAGAAACTCAAGCACCCACTCAGACACCCACACACCCACTCACAGACCCACTTAGACACTCATGCACCCATTCACAGACCCACTCAGAGACTCACACACCTACTCACAGACCCACTCAGACTCACACACCTACTCACATATCCACTCAGAGACTCACGTACTCACTCACAGACCAAATGAGAGATTCATGCATTCACTCACAGACCCACTCAGAGACTCATGCACTCACTCACAGACCCACTCAGACACCCATGCACCCACTCACAGACCCACTTAGACACTCGTGCACCCACTCAAACCTACGCACAGACTTACACACCCACTCACTGACTCATTCAGAGACTCACAGACCCACTTACAGACCCACTCAGACACTCATGCACTCACTCATGCACTGACTGACTCACACACTTATGGAGGCACTCACAAACCCACTCAGACATTCTGACACCCACTCACAGACCCACTCAGATACCCATTCAGACACTCACACACTCACTCAGACAGCCAGTTAGACACTCACAGACCTACTCAGACACTCACACACCCTTTCACACACCCAGTGAGACACTTATGCAGCCACTCCCAGACCCACTCAGACACTCACACACCCACTGACAGACCCACTCAGACACTCTCACACCCACTCACAGACCTACTGAGACACTCATTCACTCACTCACACATTCACGGTCAAAGGTTTCTGGTTACAGTTAGGAAATAAAATTTAAGAAATGTAGGAATTCACTTAAAAAACAAAAATTACAAGATTGTTATAGTTAGGAAATAAAAAAAATAAAGGTTACAGGGACGTTATATTTAGGCTCAGATTTCACTCATTCAAAGCCATATAAAACCAGCAGTTATAGTTACCTGAGCTAACTATAACTTATGCCCCTGCAACGTACTGCTAATGACCTCACATATTACATCACTCATGACATGGTCAATGACATCACTGATGACATCACTGATGACTTCTCAAATGACATCACTAATGACATTCATAGAACCACTCACACACCCACTCACACCCCTATACAACCTCTCATACACCCACAAAACCACTCATATGCCCATTCACAGACCCACACAAGTACTCACACAACCACTCACTCATTCATAAAGTCACTCACACACCCACTCTCACTCATACAACCACTCAAACAACTACTCACTCACCCATACAGCTACTCATACAACCTATCACTCACCCGTACAGCCAGTCACATAGCCACTCTCTCACCCATACAGCTACTCACAAACCTACTTATTTACCTATACAGCCACTCACACAGCCACTCACTCACCCATATAAGCACTCACAAGCTCACTCATACACCCACACAACCACTTACATACCCCTTCATAATTCCATATGAGCACTCATACATCTGCTCAATCACCCATTGGGCCATTTATACAGACACTCACTCTCCAATACAGCCACTCACACACCAACTCATTTAACCAAACACCCACTCAAACAGCCACTCACTCACTCATTCAGCCACTTACACACCTAGTCACTCACTCATACAGGCATTCAGACACCTACTCACTCACCCATACAGTCACTCACGCACCCACTCACCCACCCATACACCCATTCACACAGCCAGTCACTCACCCATATAGCCACTGACACACCCACTCGCTCACCAATACAGCCACTCACACCCACACAGCTACTCACACACCCACTTATAAACCCACTCGCACACCCATACAGCCACTCAGACACCCACTTACGCATGGATACACACAATCATACAGCCACTCACATAATGCATGTTAGTAATAGTATCACTCAATAGTAGTATGCCTAGTATACTAATTTAGCTTTTGTAGTAGCTTAGTATATATGTATAACAATCATAAACTGTTAGAAAATACTTACGCTCACTGGATGATGTCATTAGTGATGTCACTGACTGATCTCATGAATGATGCAATATGTGAGGTCATAAGCAGTGCATTGCTGGGGCATAAGTTATAGTTAGCTCAGGTAATTATAACTGCTGATTTTTTTATGGTTTTGTACGAGTGAAATCTGAGCCTAACTATAACGTACAAGACTATAGCTGAAGGACGAGGGGGGGTCCCCTAACATGAGCCGAAAGGGTAGAGAGGTTTTTCCACAGTACTGGAAGAGAAATCGGAGGGCTATGTCCTCCCAAATATTTAGTAACACTCACAATAAGTATCCCACCTAATTGCACTATATGTTGGGCTCTATTCTCTTTTGGAGATATATCACTAGTTTAATTTCGAGAATGGAAGCAATTCCTTTTTGTTAAATAACCCTCGCATACTCTAGTAGTGTCATGCTTCATCATCGGGTTCACCCTGACTCCTAAAGGTCAGGGTGGGCTCGACCATATCTCAGGGAGCACTTAGAAGAATAGGCCAGGGGGTTTTTAAGATAAAAAATCCTACGGAAGCTCCAGGTATCCCTTTAATAGCGGAGTTTCAGGGGATATTAAAATGAAGAAGAAATGGGGTCATGAGGATTCAATGGTCCTATGACCCTAGTGTCACTGCCAACATGTTTCAGCCTTTTAATTGTGGCCCCTATGGGTCCTAGGCTTTCTTCAGGGCAAAAAAGAGAGATTTCCTCCCTGGTTCAAAATAAATAATTTGTGCAGTGCAGGTAGCTGCACCTACATACTGGATCCGGAATGTCAGCCTTTTTGTGTCCAACCCAACTCAGGTAGACTACACGTGTCTCGTAGTGATGCGGAGTGAGGGGTAGTCCTATAGTCAAACAGTCGTCAAGGGTCCTAGCCCCGCACAGACACCTATTAGGGTCTGCATCTCACGTATTTTGGAGACCTAACTATAACGTCCCTGTAACCTTTGTTTTTTTCATTGAATATCTCTCGCTCTCTCATATATATATATATATATATATATATGTATTACACTCCGTACATGGCAACAGGAAATGCAGAATTTAACACAGATATCGACTCCCTCTGGAATCCTTAGCTTAGCCAATCAATGAGGGTTTACAGGTAAAATTGATTTCAGGATGTAGTTGTTTTAGAGTTGCCGAAACCTAGAAAGAGCAAGGGCCCTTACAAGTCTAATCTAACTTGGAGTCAGCTCAAAGCTATTCATGATTTAGAGAGTGCAAATTACATTGTGATACACCTTGCAGATAAAGGTTGGAATTTGAGTGTTGTTCCTAAAGAAATGTATTTAAAGAGGGACTCCATCAGTTCACAGACAAAGCATGTTATGTCCCCATTAATAAAGCAATTGTGAACAACATCAATACCGAACTGTATTGGCATCAGGGATGATTGATCAACAAAGAAGAATTTTTATTTCTCAAGTGCGACCACCCCAGGATACCCACCTCTATCTCCTGCTTAAAATTTACAAGAATCCTGTCAATCCCCCTGGGCAACCAATTGTATCTGTGATTGGGAGTCTGCTTGAAATAGCTTGTTGATATATTGATTTGCTTCCAAGGCCATCACACATACAAAATATGAGGGACATTTTCTCATATACAGAAGGTATCTATTGGGAGAAGGAATATTTATTGATTATAATTGTTGTTGACGGTTTATATACAAGCATCATACACACTTTAGGAGTGTATGCTTGCTGACATTAATGCATAGTGAAATGTTGCTTGACATGTTGGTGTTCTGTCTATCTAACAATGTGTTTTTATTTGACTCCATTGTGTATGAACATCTGAAGGGAACTGCGATGGGGAACTGTTTCGCCCCCAGCTGTACATGGGCTGGTGGGAGAAGCAGGTCCTTAGTGTTAACACCAGAATACGAACATGTCATACTGTGAATAAGATTTATAATGATGTGTTTGTTATCTGGAATGAGGCACATGATTTTATTTATAGACTGAACCAGAATACCTTAGATTTGCATTTCACCAGGCACATCAGTCAGCATCATGTAGACTACCTGGACACAAGTATCACAGAGTGTTGTGATACACTTACCACCAAATTGTTCAGGAAAGAGACTGCAGGCAATAGCCTTTTACATGCATACAGCAGGCACTCGAAGAATTTGATGCAGAGTATCCCATAAGGGAAACTCCTGAGAGCAAACAGTAATTGCCGCAAAGAAGGATACTTTCAAATTGAGCAGCATCTTATGGTACAAAGATGTAAAGAACAAGAGTATTCTGGTGCTGTACAAAGAAATGCAGTAACATGTGTACAGACTGTAACAAGGGAAGACCTTCTATACAACAGTAGGAGTAAGAGAAAGAAAAGGAAGGAGTGGGGAGGGTGTGATGAGGTTTATAACCATGCATAGTGGCAAAGTAGGCGAAATTAGAAGTAGCCTATGAAGACACTGGTCCATATTAAGATCAGATCCAGTGATTGGTGGTGATGTTTCATCCTGCCCTAGGGTAACACTAGTAAGACCTTGTGTCCAAAGGATAGGCTGAGCAAGAACTACATTACGTCAAGACCACACAATGAATATAAAAGCAGACAAGGCTTTTATACTTTTATATATGTCAAAGATGTAAACCCTGTACATTCAGTGATAATGTCTTTGAATATTATGTTCCTTTTTAAGGGAGGAAAAAGATCACCAAACACTTTACACCTAAGATGGATTACACAGTCTATTTCCTAACATGCCCATGCAAGAAACTGTATGTTGGCAGCACTATTCACCCATTAAAGAAAAGGGTGTTGGAACATATGCATGGCATTCAGAATGTGGATATGCATTAACTGGTTGCCAGGCATTTCAAGGAAGCCATAAAAGTAATTGTAATGTGTTAACGTTCTTTGCAATAGACCATTAGACCATATTCCCAAATATGAAAGGGTTGGTAATCGAGACCTCGCCATAAGGATATTAGAGATTAGAGAGTTCTTTACATTGTAATGTACGATTCTAATGTCCCACTAGACCTTACAATTGAAGAGGAACTGAATATACATTAGGGTGTACCTTAAGCTATACATGGGTCATGTAATAAATGAGAAACGTGTAAATACTATATTTGTAGAATATGCATCTATCATCCATGTTTGTTTTAACCAATTTAAATTAATATATCTTTTGTCACAGCTCGTGGAAATTAGACTACTTGTTTATCTCCTAAAGGTAAGATGATTTCTGCCTTTTTTAATGTATTCCATGATCATTGATTGTATTGAAATTTTGATAAATACTTGTAGCGTTTCACATGATATACTAGGATATGTATTGGTATTCATGTGGAGGGAGGAAGCCCAAGCAGCTGTTGCTGATTAGACGTTAAATTTCCAACTGCTCTAGATTATCTTTGATTATGAAGTATGAGAGGAAGTTGAATTGGACTGTATTGGTACATTGCTTGTATTCAGACAAGCAAATCAGTTTAGGATGCCCATAGGGGCGTTATTTGGGTATTGCTACTCGATTCCAGAGTGTGCACCTCTCATCTCTCTGAGGGCAAATTTATGATCTCACTTCATTGTGGATGGTACACAGTTAGTTGGCCACACTCACCTTAGTTTGTTTTTATGAGGGCATTGCGTATGTTATGTTAAGGATTTTGTAAAGCACACAAATACCTAACGGGTGTCCTGGTGCCGAGAGACTGAATCAATCACTATCAGCCATGGGGAGATCCCAAAAGGTGTATCAGACTACGATATAATCCATAAATTTATAAGAGTAGAAATTACTGCCTATTAAACCAAGACTTTAGGGCCTTCCTGAAAAGAGGGAGGGCGGAGATTTTCTTAAGTGTGGAAGGCATATTTCCTATGGTTTTGTAGCAGCTGTAGACAAAACCCTGTCCCCAGACTGCACCTGACTAAATTTGGGGACGAAGAGAAGTGTTGTATTCCGCTTTAGGTGTCCGTATATAGGTTTTCCTGAAACATGTCCTTATATAGGCACAATTCGCATTGCCCTTATATAGGCATAAGATCCTAGTCCTTATTTAGGCATTAGCCATGCTATCCAAATACAGGCATGGTCACCTACATCCGTCCACCCCAACGTCACAACGAGTTCTTAGAAACCAGACCCTTAAGCTCTTGGGAGTTCCCCTAGCACAGGATTATTGATTTCTCCAAGAACTCATTTATTATGCATGAACCTCTATTCCTTAAGGGTTCATTCCTGACGTCTTCCTCTGCCCGACTTTACGTCAATGCTAACATTCCAAGGTACCTACCAGGTATAAATATACCTTCCCTTGCCCAAGCAAGTAGGAGGAGACCTCGACTTTAGAGGAGCCTGTGTCCAGGCCTGACGCACTGACAAGAGACGCTGTCATCCCTGCTCGCAGAGAATCCAGCTTCCAGTGTTCTGACTCCCTTCGCGGGGTGTTAGAGTTCGAGACCCGGAAAGAGATTCCCACCTCTCTCATTCTCAAGGTATGGAGCTGACTAGAACCTAGAGGGACTCTTGGCATACTAGACTTTTGGCATACTAGACTTAGCATACCATACTATAGAATACATCACCTACTTCTTACCTTGCACTACACTTAGGTTAGGTACACTGGGGTAGAACTAGTTAGAGAAGCATCTTATGAGTACTCCCATTCTTAGCTTATGTTATTTATGTATATGAATATATGTGTCATAGCTAAAAGATAATGCTAGCGCAGTATTATTTCTTTCTACTGCATACGCTGTACATAATATATCTCGCATACTGTCTTACGATTGTAACAGCTCATATCTCTTACACGAGAAACAAGACTGTTCAATAAATCCTTTTATTGAAACGCCCGTCTATTCTTTCTGTGTAACTCTGAAGAAACTAAACATGCACGATTAGCTGAGTGAAACTGTTATCTGTTGTTTCCACGATTCTGAGAGTGTTCCGATTCTAAAGGGAAACAAAGTTGTCATGTTTATGCGGTTGCCAGAAACTACTCCCTTCTTGTTTACAAGGAGTTTCTAGTGGCCTCTGAGTTAGCTGGTACAAAGTAATTAAGTTTAATATACTCGATAGGGACATACTGACCTCAGTCCTATGTCAAATCTATAGGGTATATTATTCCAATGCGCAGAGCCTATTAGGGAAATAGGAACTACACTACATGGCGCCCAACGTTTGGTAAGGCACTAATTTAACGCTAGATACTGAGTAACTCAGTCGTGCTTTTCTCAGCGACCCCTACTCACATACTCCATAAGACGTCTGGCGTGGGTAGGGTTAAGTATCCGCCAAAGCTGAATAGGACAAAAATCCTATATATTAGCTGTATGGTTTGATCAACGTTGAAGGATACAGTGTTCCAAAATATTGTGCACCTTATCTTTGTTTCCTTGAAACTTGTTCTACATTTTTCAAAAATCAATGTCCCTGAACGGGGATACTAACACCGATAACGGTATAGCTGCGGCTGATCCAGTCGTAACAGCTGTTAATTTTACAGGTTTACATGAAACCGATGAGGGTGTTATAAACATCCCTCCAAACTTAAAGAGAGCCATCACTCTAAAACTTATAAAACACGGCCTAACACCAAGAGGTGGTCGAGCAGTTTTCGTGATAGAGGCACACAAATCATTTCAGACAGAGGTATTCTATTCATGGATAGTATTCCCAGAATCAAATCCAGTAACAAAAATGTTTCACTTCTTTAAAGAAGATGATCCACCAGAGGAATATATTCCTTTCGAGGATATTGAAATTCCACTCACATACCAGGAGCATAATCTCTGGTTTAAAGGCGCCCTAAAACATCACAAAAACATTACCAGGCTCGGTCTACTAGGTAGACCAGGAGCAACATGGCCGATTCTAGCCGGCTTCACACCTCATCCTGACATCGAAATAATGTCAGACGATGAGTTACTTACTCAACTACAGGAGTTAATAAAAATTTACAGGCAATTAGTCCAATATGTCATGCAGACTTTCACAGTCCAACCACCAATGACCATTCCAAATCAAACACCTCAACAGGGGTATACACTTAAAATTACTCCACAGACGTTACACGGGTAAAATGCCCACAAAACGTGAACAAATTCCATTCTGGATAGCTCAAAAAATTACTCAAATTGAAGCAGTATTTCCAAATACTAGCCCTTTTGAGAAACACAGAATACTAACAATCTGTTTACCAATGGGGATCATACCACAACTGGAAGACTGCACTACTTGGGGCACAGTCTTTGCTGCCATCTATACTAAAACACATGGTGTTCTGTCAATTGCAGTAATACCAGATGTCCTGAAACAAATTCAAAACGAATACGGGGCAGAACCTGCTCTGAATTTAGGTATGAAATTACTGAAAAACTTCGACCAGGTCTCAACAATAATATTATCTAATATTAAAGGAGAGGCAACATCAGTGGCGATCCGCCAACGCTTAAGGGAATTTGATGTTACAGAACATCAACACGAACTACCCAGAATAATAGAACAATCTTATGCGGAATTAGGCAGAGATAGTTTGGGTGGAAAACCTTTGAAGCCAAAACTATCTGAAAGTCCTGAGAAGGACTCTATTAAACAAAATCCTACATCTTCTAAAAAGAAGTGGGAAACTAATAAACAAAATTCAAACGAGACACGTTCTCATTCCCGAGGTAGGTCTCCTCAAAAGGAGCCCTCTGACAGGAGGTGTAACCTCAGGAATAGGGATAATTTAAGAAAGACTGACGGGTATCAAGATACTGATACACGTTCCTCTCGTACCTTTCAGATATCGTCACAGACATCAGAAAGAAGAGGACGGTCAGATCACAAAGAGGAACGCGTGAAATCCAAAGACGATAAACACGTTCAGAAAAATAAATCAAAACCTCAATTCACAAAAAAGAAGGTAGCAGGTCTGAAGATCGGACATGCCGAGAATACTGAGAACACAGCTCAAGAACGGAGAATGGGCTCAGACAATGCTGGACAGTGCAGCAGAAGTAACAATAGCTTGCCAGAACCTGAAGGAACGTCTGGAGATAGTGGACTTGAATGAGTACATCACAGTAGAGACTGTAGACACCAGGGTTAGTACTCCACAAAAGTTATATGAAATAACACTCCGAATGGAGGGAGACATACCAAGAAAAGTGAAAGCACTCTTTTGGGAAAATCTTTCAAGGGGTTATGATATACTTCTAGCAGAAAAGGACTGGCCACCAAACTTTGTCAGGGAGTGCCCACATGGCGAGGACATCATTATGCCAGCCTTCTCCAACCATATTCCAATTCACCAAAAATATATAATTATGCCAGGAAATGGGCAGTTGCCCAGGCCCCAGCATTATACAAAAATCATGTAGGATGGGATGAGGACTCACCTCACCACAAAATACAGCTAAAAAATCAACCTACTGCACAAAGGCAGTACCCAATAAAGCAAGAAGCAAAAAAACAGTTCAGGGAGATCTTAGATCAACTTGAATACCAAGGGGTATTTGAAACATGCACCTCCTCAATGAACAATCCTTTGTTGCCTGTATCCAAACCAGACAATACATACCGTCTAGTTTTGGATTATAGACACTTGAACACTTGTTCCAAAACATTTGCAGTGCAAAATGCACATAGTACAGCATTAATGAATAACATTGTGCGCAAAAAATATAAAGCCACATTGGACATTTCAAATGGTTTCTTTTGTCAAAACATAGCACCTGACAGCAGGTACTTAACAGCTTTCTCAATAATGGGGACCCAGCGTCAATTTTGTAGACTCCCACAAGGGTTCGAAAACAGCCCGGGGTTATTCTCAGCAAGGGTAACAGTTACTACAAATTTATGATAATGAGGCATTGTCATATGTCGATGACATCTATCTGACAGACGATGACCTAGATAGGCAGTTGAAGAGGGTGAGTACCATTATATTGGGCTTTGCCTCTGAGGGCTATAAATTCAACTTTAAAAAATCCAGAATTTCCCATCTCAATGTCCTTTTCCTAGGATATGAGCTTTCAAGTGAAGGCAAGAGCCTGGCAGCTAACTTTTTAGAAAAGTGCGCGCTGCTCCAACCTCCAAAAATGCTGAAAAATTTACAATCCATCTTGGGTTTCCTAAATTTTGGAAGAACTTACATTCTAAATTACGCAGAAAGGGTTAAACCTCTCTACGAATTAATCAAACCTGATTTTTCAACAAAACATTGGACACAAGAACACACAGAAATCCTGCGTTCACTCCAAGCTAACATGTTAGCAACAAATCACTTACAAACACGCGTAAATAAACGCAATTTAGTGATCCGAATAATTTCAGGTCACTGCGGATTCACCTATTTAACATTTAGGGCCATATGTAGGTGGGCTAATACCGGTCGGTAACGGCCGAAAATCGGTAAATTTCCCGTTACCGACCGGTATGTAGCCCTTTGCGATGTAGGAGGCCGGATTTAAGGAGTCGGTAATTTAACGATTCGTTATTTTAAGGAATCGGTAAATTACCGATTCCTTAAATCCTATGTAGGGAGCACTCAAGTGAGTGCATTTTTGGTTTAAGGATTCGTTATTTACCACCAACTACAAGTTGGTGGTAAATACCAAATACCTTTTAAAAAGCAATTTTGTGCTTTTTAAAAGTGCCATGTGGCAGACATACATGCCCTTAGGGCATGTATGTGCGCCACATGTGCACACATGCACGATTCAGGGGTGCAACAGGGTGTCAATTTGACACCCTGCCACCCTTGAATATGCTCCCCCTATTACCGATTCGGTATTTACCGAATCGGTAATAGTGAATGGCTTCCCAATGGGAAGGTATTCCTTATTACTGATTCGGTAAATACCGAATAGGTAATAACGAATATTACCGAATCGGTAAAATTTACCGAATGTTTACCTACATTCTATTTACCGATTCTTAAATACCGAATCGGTAAAATTCGGTATTTAGGAATCGGTAAATAGAAATTACCTACATATGGCCCTTAATGAGGGTGAAAAAGTACCAATAGCATACAAATCACATTTGTATACACAAGCAGAAATGCGCTTCACTTCAACAGAAAAAATACTGACAGCAGTTCAAACCGCTGTAGCAAAAGAAAGAGCTCTAGCTCAAGGGAAACGCATTATTGTCGTAACTCCAGTACCAGCCTTAGAGGCGGTTACAAAAGCGAGCATTCCAAATGCAAAAGCTTTACATCCTAGATGGATACAATGGGTTAATTCTCTTGCTGGAACAGATGTTGAATATGTTTTTGATCCTGATTTAAAAACACAAGCGTTCCTGCAATATGAACATGAATGCCCTCTGCCCACTGAAATTCTGCTTCTCGATCAGTACGAATTTATAATTTATACTGACGGATCAGCACAACCCGCTACAGGGAGTAAGCAAGCTTACAGTGCAGCGTGCGCAATCGTTAAAGGTTGCATGCACGATGGTAACTTCAGACCAATGGTCACTAAAACTCAATCTCTAGGAGATTGTACAGCTCAGCGAGCTGAACTACAAGCATTCAAACTGGCACTTGAAAATACAGATCGCGAATTCCCCACACTTATAGTGTGCGATTCTTTTTACTGTGTTCAGTCATATAATGAATATATACAAAGTTGGCTTCAAAACGGGTTCAAAGATGCAAAAGGTGGCACAATAAAGCATAAAACGCTTTGGGAACAAGTAGTTCAGTTAAGAAACGAACTACCAAAAGCTCACGTGATACACACGCTGAGTCATCAACGTGATGGCGTTCACGTTGCAGGGAATTCATTGACTGATGAAGCCGCAAAGGGGGCTGTTCAGACGGCTTCCGTAGCTGCGATCAATCGTTCAAAAACGAGATTAGACAGTGAGATATTGTTGGCTGTCAATGCTTCAAGCAAAGGCAGTGGTGCAGCGTTACCAAAGAAATTTCCACTCAAGTACTCTTATGTAATTGATGCAAACATCGTTCCTTTTGCTCGAATCCCTGGAGTGGGGGATAGGGTAATTCCAAACATGGAACGTAGAGCAGCTTTGATTTATGAAGCACATCTGGGGAAGGGTCTGTCACATCTGGGGATCTCTGAAACAATATTAACATTAAAAGAGATGTACTGGTGGCCTGGAATGAATACACAGATTCACATCTTCATCAATGACTGCAGAGACTGCAATAGACAGACTAGTGCAGAACGCCGCCAGACACCATGCTACGAAGTAGCCTGCCCAGTACAGACACCATTGTTAGACAGCATTAAGCGATCTACGCGCAGGCATCCTTTTGGACAAATGCAACCCCACAAATACTAAGTCAAGGTTCCTATGGATGCGACACATACCCAATTGGCACACTACATTCTGACCAGGGCCCTGCGTTTCGCTCTCGGGCTTACAAAGAAGCCATGGCCAGTTTTGGTGTAGCATTGCGGTACTCCTCTCCGTTTCATCCTGAGGGAAATTCTGTTGTGGAAAGGAAAAACCGGGACATAAAGCAGTCTATAACAGCTAGAGTATTAGGTTCGGGTGATGGGTGGGTCAAACATCTTTATGGGGTCCAACGCTCATTAAATAATTTGCCAAGAAGTTCTCTAGGGGGGTCACTCCATATGAGGTCCTATTTGGGACAAGAATGTGGGTTCCTGATCTCGAATGTAAAGGCAGAGTGGTGGAAAATAAACCCTTTGATATCAAAGATCGTTTGGCTGTTTTACAGGATCTAAATGAACTAAGATCGAAACAAAGCAACGTGTTCCTGAAGCCAACCACCACTGGGGAAAAACCGGCAGTCCCAGCAAGGCCTGTCTGGATCCCAAAAGTTGGGGATCTAGTCAGAGAGAAGATTGCGGACAAGAAGGAATTTGGACCTTCTTACAGACAACCAGTAACTGTCCTAGCCGTCCACGGAACAAGAACAGTACTTCTGCCGCCCCTTGCTGGAAAAAAGGAGAAAAGATTTGTGTCAATCGACCTCATCAAACCACAGTATGTGGCCAATACTAAATAGTAGGCCTCATGGACTCCGACCTAGTAGCAGACGCACTCCTCTCGCTACTATCCAAGAGGTTCAGACTGAAAGACTCATAACCATCGAGAATTCAGCAGTAAGAGATGAAGGACTAAGCAACAATGCTATGGAACTCATCCCTCTTGAAACTCAAGTAACAATTCGTCCAGATACACCTGTCTACACCAACGTAACAAGTGATCAACTGGTTCCAGCGATTTCGACAAATCCTGATGCAATTCCGACAATTGACCGAACTGCTTCTGGCTACTTCATTAACTTTGATACGTTTTCTGAGGATCCGAGTGATCCTGAAACGACGCCAGCCCTAAAAACTTTCAAACAACAAGTACAAGACCTTTTTCATTTCCTGAAAGAGACTTATCTGGTTTCACCATGGATTGAACTATGGATTATTTCTGGAATATTTTTCTTTCTGCTTTGGTTAGCTTTGGTTATGACTCTTAGCGTGCTTATAAATGGCAGATATATTCGTTTGGACACTGAAAGTAAAAATGTGAACTTACTTTTAAAACCACACAAATCATCCCATCGTGAAGCAAGAGACTTGTCAGCAGTGAACATCACAGCCGTTCCTATACAGGATGGTATAGTTTGGGACAAAACCGATTTTGACATATTCCGCCCGTCGGAACTTTTGAAAATTCCACATTTATTTAAAATGTCATTAAGTGACTTTATTACCTCCAGTACCTATTCTGATGATTGGGACTTTGAGACTGTGAATGACATGATGTTTGATCTAGAAAGGTCTGCTGCGTTCTCTAACAATGAAAACTTAGAGGGTTCATCAGACTACGAACAGCTTTATTGTTACAACCACTATGGTCATCATTTCTTGCATAAATCTGTAACACCTAGAAATGTGTTTATGTTTAACCAATGGGAACATTGTCCTACACCACCAAAGGGTAGTTCAACAACGTTTGCAAATAAGTTCCATATTTTTCAGGGTACAATACATCTGATCCAGAAACATTTTACTATAAAAATGTAAACAAAACAGGACAGAAAATTATGTTAACTAATACAAAACAGATTTATTCTGCAGCCTTTATTACCCAACTGTCTAGACAAGGATTTGACTTTTGGAAAGACACAATCGACATAAAATCTGTCTGGGGTTCTAAAGATTGGCAAGTGCAGGGCACTGTGCAACAAACGTCTTGCCTTGGTTTAGCCAAGATCAAAGACATGAATACACCTTCTGTACCAACACCTGCAAGTAATAACACTACACAGGGAGCGGTCACAGTAGACACAATACTACAAAACAACAGAACAGATCCTGATTGGAAAAAATGGTTGCTCTGGCCCACAGACACAAACATCTGTCAAGAAAGATTCCTGAATAGAATACAGGGGTTTACTATCCATAGGCCAGACCCACGTTATGTTCAACGACAACATCCGGGGGTAGTAACAACATACAGTGTAGGAAAATTGTGCCTCGACTGGTTGAAAAAATCTACACTCGAGGATGTGAAACAACACTTATCTTTACTTAAAGAAGACGCAGACCGTAGGGATTTCTTGCTAGGACCAAGAAAACCGCGTCAAAAACGTTTCATATATGCCGGCATTTATGCTGCTTATAATGAAGTATGGAAGGTTTCACAGGCAGAGGCCGCAGAAAGAATACGTGAGCTTGATCGTATTAACTTAGAGAAATCTCTCACTGTGGTCAACAATGGGTTAACAACTTTGTCATCCAGAATTTATTCACTGGACAACATTGTATCCTCTGCTATTGACATACTGGAACAAGATTTAGCCATGTTACAACAAGGCCAATCTCAGCTACGTTCTATTATGTTATTAGGCTGGACGCTGCAATCCTTGCATGCAGGCTATGTGCCTTGGCGTTTTATCAACACGTCGTCTCTGTTTTCAGAATACAATCTAATGGATAAACAGGTCGAATTGGCACAAAGGGAGCAAAGTATACAGTGCTGAGCATTGAAAAACTGGAAAAATTACCATTTACGGTAGCAGAAAAACCAGCTACAGAATGGCTTATCCATGGAAAAATAACTCTGCCTGTCACTACTTTTCATTTTCAGTATTGCCTCAAACAAATGCAAGCAGGAAAATATGAAAGGTTGGGTAAAGAATACATTAAGACATCCTGGTATTTACCTTACGAATACAGATGTTGGAGTGGGGATCGTGAAGTGTTTCTAAGCGGTACAAACTGTGAAAATGCACTGAGCGGTTCACTCATATGTCAGGACATTTCTTTACACGGGGCTTGTAATGGTTCTGTGGCAAACTTGTCCTGCCACCTGCAGGGTACACCAGCTGCTGTGATTAATCCAGCGTTTGGCCAACTTTCTAACGGGAGTTACCTCATGTTGAATGATCAGAGTTGCTGTGGCATGTTGCCAGGAATCCCATATCTGGTAACGGTTAGCTCCCCCAAATAGACACAGTCAGGGAGTCGCCTCTATGGCCTTCATTGAATGTTTCTTTTATACGTTTTGATACTCTAAGCAGAATGAAAGCCATGCTTTTACAACAGACCGCACCTTTGACCTCGGCCAAAGAATCTTATGATCTACAAATTGCAAGGACTTCGGCTGAGATAGAGGCTCTAATTTGTACAAACTGCCCTATACATTTCGTAGAAATGATGGGACGTATCTTAAACATGTCTGATACGAGCGGGATTGTACATGTATTTAAGACCATCTGTTCAGGACTGTTAACACCTTTTCAGGCAGTCCTCGGAATCATTCCAAACTTCGCACATTCGGTGTTTGGTGGTGTGCCAATAATTCTAGCACTAATTGCAGGAATCCTGTTTTTATTCCTACTACTACATTATGGCAAGCCTATCAACCGGCGTCACTCCCAGCACTTTGGAGAAAGCTCTCCTAGAACGGAAGTGCCGTGAGCGCATGGTCAACTTTTGGGCATACCTCGTCTTCGGGAACTTAATACAACATGGTTTCTGTCATTTAGACCAATCTGGTTCTATGCTGCCTGCTTTGCGGTGAAGAATGCGTGCTAGACATCTGTCTAACACTCCCATCAGTCATGCCAACGGATATCGATACTCTGCTGGACCCGATAACGGCCCATGCTCTGTGTTGTCCCCAGAGGCTACCAATCCTGATGACGGCATTCGTTGAGATCTCACAGACGCTTCCTGCTGCTGCTGAGGTACGAGATGGATCAACAGGCACACAGGTAACAACGGACGCGAACGTTGCTGCAGCATCCTATGCTGAAGGCGATGCTCCACATCTCTGTGCAGTTAACCTTCTAAACGAGGTGTTCCAACTGTCACCGACATCGGTAGACGACCTTTTGTCTACAAGCGTAGATGATTTCATGTTTACACCAGACCCTTACACTGACTTTGATTAGGCTCACAGTGTACCAGGGAAACAATGAATTTGGCCTCCATATTTTCAAAACAGAACTAAACTTGGAACTCTTCCTAAAATTTGAATTTTTTTCTTTTTTCTCCATTTTTGAAAATACATGGCAATTCAGTCTGCTTACAGTAGAACTATTCATATAGAACGGACTTCTTTGAATACTTCCAGGGACACATTGTCACCTTATTTTACTACAATTTCATTTAGTACCATGTTATGAAATGGCTTTGATTTTTTGAATACTTGTCAACCATTTCATCATATGTATATATTTCTGTTTATTCATTCATGTTGCATTTTATTTCCGATATATGCTTAGAATGAAAAAATGCTTTAAATGTACAGTACCTATTGCATTACATGTTCAGCAACAGTTTTTTTAAACTTCTTTTAATATGCTTTTGGAAATGTTTTTAGAAACATGTGGTACTCAGTTTAATGTTTAGCATTTAATGTTTAGCATTTAGTACTATCGTTCATTCGAAAGTGGAGTGGGTGTTGTATTCCGCTTTAGGTGTCCGTATGTAGGTTTTCCTGAAACATGTCCTTATATAGGCACGATTCGCATTGCCCTTATATAGGCATAAGATCCCAGTCCTTATTTAGGCATTAGCCATGCTATCCAAATACAGGCATGGTCACCTACATCCGTCCACCCCAACGTCACAACGAGTTCTTAGAAACCAGACCCTTAAGCTCTTGGGAGTTCCCCTAGCACAGGATTATTGATTTCTCCAAGAACTCATTTATTATGCATGAACCGCTATTCCTTAAGGGTTCATTCCTGACGTCTTCCTCTGCCCAACTTTACGTCAATGCTAACATTCCAAGGCACCTACCAGGTATAAATATACCTTTCCTTGCCCAAGCAAGTAGGAGGAGACCTCGACTTTAGAGGAGCCCGTGTCCCGGCCTGACGCACTGACAAGAGACGCTGTCATCCCTGCTCGCAGAGAATCCAGCTTCCAGTGTTCTGACTCCCTTCGCGGGGTGTTAGAGTTCGAGACCCGGAAAGAGATTCCCACCTCTCTCATTCTCAAGGTATGGAGCTGACTAGCACCTAGAGGGACTCTAGGCATACTAGACTTTTGGCATACTAGACTTAGCATACCATACTATAGAATACATCACCTACTTCTTACCTTGAACTACACTTAGGTTAGGTACACTGGGGTAGAACTAGTTAGAGAAGCATCTTATGAGTACTCACATTTTTAGCTTATGTTATTTATGTATATGTATATATGTGTCATAGCTAAAAGATAATGCTAGCGCAGTATTATTTCTTTCTACTGCTTACGCTGTACATAATATATCTTGCATACTGTCTTACTATTGTAACAGCTCATATCTCTTACACGAGAAACAAGACTGTTCAATAAATCCTTTTATTGAAACGCCCGTCTATTCTTTCTGTGTAACTCTGAAGAAACTAAGCATGCACGATTAGCTGAGTGAAACTGTTATTTGTTGTTTCCACGATTCTGAGAGTGTTCCGATTCTAAAGGGAAACAAAGTTGTCATGTTTATGCAATTGCCAGAAACTACTCCCTTGTTGTTTACAAGGAGTTTCTAGTGGCCTCTGAGTTAGCTGGTACAAAGTAATTAAGTTTAATATACTCGATAGGGACATACTGACCTCAGTCCTATGTCAAATCTATAGGGTATATTATTCCAATGCGCAGAGCCTATTAGGGAAATAGGAACTACACTACAGAAGCAACGCGTCCTGACAGCGTAACAAGCTTTGTTGCATGGGGTTGCAAAATTTCTTTCTTCCAGTAGGATGGACCACATTGATGGATGGCCCTAGCCACTATGCAAAGGGTCTTGAATGCAATCCTCTCTGATATGGAAAGCCAATGCAGCATGTCTAAAGCAGAGGAGGTGAAGGTAGACCTAGGCCATCCAAGTACTCATTTTGCAGCTGCTTTCTGGATGCGCTGCAGCTTCTTCAGCACACCCATTGGGGCACCCAGAAAAAGGGAGTTACAATAATCAATCCAACTAAGAATAGTGGCCTTGACTGCCATCTGAGGAGCATAAAAGAGATGAAGTGGAACAATTTTCCTCAATAACCTCAGCAGCAGAAAACAGCAAGTAGTGAAGTGAATGGCCTGTTTCTCCAAAGACAAGTTGTCTTCCAAAAAGAAGTCAAGGTTCCTGACTTTAGTGGACTTGGAGCATCTGTCCAGAATGGGGGGTCAGAAGGTCAAGAGGAAAGGACTACTTAGAGACATGTAGGAAATCCATAGCACCTCAGGCTTGCTAGAATTGAACTTCGAAGAGTTCAATTGCAGCCAGTCAGCCACCATGGTCATGCACTGATGACATGTTTTAAGGGATGCCAGCCTTGTCCTATCTAAACTAATGATCAGCTATGTGTTGTCAGCATAATTCATGCAGGCGATAACATAAGACCTGACCAAACTAATCAGAGGGCAAATGTAAATATTAAACAGGGTTGGACTCAGAGCATTACCTTGTGGAACCACTTGACACAAGGGCTTGTGAGTTGACCGAAAAGGGGGAAGATAAACCGCTTGCTGTCTGTTCTCTAGATAAGATTTGCATCAAAGAAGTGCTCTTTCACCGATCCCGGCTTCCACTAGTCTAATAAGAAGATTGAAATGAGAGATTGTATTGAACGCGGCTGATATATCAAGAAGCACCAATGCTGACATTCTCAGATCATCAAGGACTGACAGCAGAGCACATTCTGTACAATGTGCTGGCAAAATCCAGATTGTACGGGTTCTAAGATACTATATTGTTAAAAAAACAGATAGTAATTGGTTTACATGTTTCTCCAGAATCTTAATTGCGAAAGGGAAGAGAGATACATGCCGATAGTTGGAGAGAACAGCTTGGTCTGCATTCAAATATTTCCGAAAAGGGACCATTAAGGCCTTTTCCCACTCAGCTGGGATCCATGTATTGATGAGAGAGCTGTTAAACACCTCTAAAAGAGGCTGTCACAGAACTGACTGACGGTTACCAGCTGTTCTACCATTAAGCAGTCGACTGGCTAAGCCAAGGTGTGGTCTGAGTTTCTTCTATAATTTCTGTACATCTCAAGCCGTCAACAGTGAGATATATCTTAGCACAGAGGGGGGTTTAGATTTTTGTTTAGAGATATTTATGGAATTACAGATGGTCTTAAATTTATCTTCAAATAAGTTAGAATGTTTCTCTACAAAAGTTTGAGAAGGAGTAATAGCTGAGATGACACAGGAGAGGCTAAAGGCCTAACTGAGGAAAATATTTTCTTGGATGAATTGTCAGCTGTTGAAAGTTTATTGGAGAAAAACTCACTTTTACAGAACATCATCCAAAGCGGTCTCCAACCATAGCGAGTAGCTGCTGTAGCCATCTTCCGATAGGTCGAAACATTGAGCCTTACTGATCTTTGACAGCTTGGTGATAATCTCTGGGGTGGAAAATATGCTCCAGGGAGGTTTCAGTGAGATGGAATAGAGCTTACTTATCCCTGGTGCCTGTTAGATGTGGGGTTGAAAATGAATTTGATCAAATGGTGGTCAGTCCAAACCAGGGGTAGACTATCCACACACTCTACCAAGTCACATGGACCAAAAACAAGATCTAATGTGTGACCTTTCTGATGTGTTGGGCTAGTGATCTTTCGTTAAAGCTCCATACAGGCCATCCCATTGATTAAATTAGCAATCGTGGTATCACAGGCCTCTGCATCAATCCATAGTTTGAAATTCCCCAGCACCATCACATTGGTGTGAGATAAGAACATTGGTAGTATAAAATCAAGAAAGGTATTGATTAATGTTTATGCTGGGTCTGGTAGTATACCACACTGCTCATAAGTATATAGGCCGGGGTTGCAATGGAGAAACCTAGAAGTTTCGCCAAGGTTACTCTACCAATGTAAGTTCCTTAATAGTAAATTTATTGCTACATATTATTGCTACACCCTGTCTCCCTTGGTGGGGCATGACCCGTGGGGAGGAGGACTGAGAAAAAGGTTTCAGTAAAAAACAAAACTTCAAACTCCTCCAGGGATAATAGTTCAAAGATCTTGATAGAATGCTTTACTGCTGACATTGATTAAAGCACACCACAAAAGCCCACCCTTATCAGGAGTAAATAAAGAGTTCCTCCTAGCACCATAGTAGGTATGGCAGTGAGCGGCCAAAGCGGTTTTCCCCCATCTATGAGTTTCTCCATTGCCCCTTGTAATGGCCAAGATCAGCACCTCTCCCCGCTGTCTATACATTGTATCACATGAAGATGAAACCAAAGTAGGAGCAATTCTAAAATAACTATGGGCCTCATTTAGATTTCAGCGGATGGGATATCCGTCACCGTTGTGACGGAGTAACCCATCCGCCAAGATCTAACTCAGGCCCTATGTTATGAAACATCTCAATAACATCATAGGGCATATTAGGCATGTAAGTGGATGGAGATCTTAAGGCGACTCACACAGCTCAATTTTACCTCAAAACCCATATTGGCTAAGTTAAAAGAAGGATACCTGTGGGAGTCAATTTCTGTGTGCAATTCAGCTTTTCCTGTTGTACTGGACATGTAACGCAGTGGTAGACACTGTAGATATAGTTATGATTCCGAAAGATAGGAATTCCTCTGAGTTTTGACTGGGAATAACTTTCCCCCATTTGACAAATCTCTGTGAAACTTTTCATACATATTGATTTTTCTACATTGGTGGATGTTGCAAAGTTTTATGTTGGTTTGCTAACGAGAAGCAAAGAAAAAATGGGGGGGGCTCCAAAACTTGTTTTTTTACCAATGTATTTTCCATGGACTTTGTACTCGACCAAAGCGCTAAAACGGCTGAATGGATTTTAATAAAATTTGGCCGGGATATAGACTATGGTGTGTAGATGATCCATTTTGTTATTTTTAAGGGTGGGCGTAGCAGGCGGAGTTGCTCTATGCGGAGCACCACGGAATAAATATTTTCTAAATGCAATCTACAATTAATGTAAAATAAAACCGCACTTACCTTATTGCGGCGTCCCGGGCTGCCCTCCTCCTCCTCGCTTTAATCCATGGTAGGACTGCGCATGCGCGCGCATGCGCAGTCCTACCATGACGTATGTCTAGCGTAGGAGATTACGGCGAGGAGGAGAAGGGCAGCCCGGGTCGCCGCGATAAGGTAAGTGCGGTTTTATTTTGCATTAATTGTAGATTGCATTTAGAAAATATTTATTGCAGTGGTGGGAGGCGGGAGGGTCCGGGGCTGAACTCCACTCCGCTGCGGAGTCGGACGTTTTGCAGGAACTTCGTGTTCTCCGCAGAAGGCGGAGTATGCAAAATTCCACAAACTCCGCCAGCGGAGTGGAGTTCAGTGCCCAGGGTTAGTTATTTTAAGTCAATTGGTCCAGTAGTTGGTAAGTTATAAGGTATAAAAACTTGGTGATATATAAGGTTTGTGGTATATTGCGGAAATGCCACGGTATACTGCGGTACATGGCAATGACAAGGCAGTATTTGATTAGTTAATGTTGTTTTTACCGCACTTAGGCTTTGTTCTGCGTTACGGCCTTGGATATAGGTAAGTAGTGGGATTTATGTTTTTTCCTCTACCTATTTCCACTTTATTAAAGTGTTAATAGGTAAGGAAAAGTATTTCTTTTTTTCTATATATTTAAAAAAAGTTTATAGCTTGCAGCGGTAATACCTAGGAAGTACGGGGAAAATAAAAAAATATATATATGATTTTTTTTTAGATACACTGTACTAAACTATATTTTACAAATAAAGTGTACTTTAGTGTTTTTAAATTTTTATGCATTTACTTTTTGTAAAAAACAAGTTTACAGAGTACCGCAGTACTACTTAGAAATTACTGAGCTACTTACAGCATTATTATTTTTTTTTTAAAAACAATACATTATATTTAAGGGAAAAGATACTGTAGTACAGTGTTTTTTCATTTTTTTAACATATTTAATTGTTTTAAATTTTACACTTAGGAGCCGATTAAGATGCAGCCCGTTCAGGGCTACATCATAATGTGCCGGTCAGTTTACTTTCCGACCGCCTCATTATGATAGAGGCGGACGGAAAGTAAATCGGCCGGTCATTCCGTCTGGCTTCCCACGGACTCGTAGAGCCCGTCCGCCCGTCGGAATCTGGCTAGTAATCTTGAAGGCGGGAATTTCTGCCCTTGAGATTATGATGCACGCTTTCCGACATGGTTTCCATGCTGGCCGTTCGACATGGAAACCATGTCGAAAATGGTGTTTGGGGGCCCCCAGCAGGGCCCCCTTTGGTGCACGGCCTCTGATTGGAGGCCGAGGGGGCACCTAAGGTGCCCCCCTGTTGATCCCTGCACCCTGTGGCAGGCACCTTGCGGTGTCTCCCATGGGGTGCAGGGATGAACTGCACCTCCCTTTCCTCAATGGGAGCTTGTGTTATGGCCGGTTTATGGCCGTAACAAGGAAAGGGAGCATGCGACCGAACTGTGTTTGGTCACATTGAAATGAGTCGTTCGGGACCACCAAACGGGTGTCGGTCGATCCCAGGACTGAGTCGGTGTTGGGCGGCACTAATTCCGCCCAACATCAAAATAGGACCCTTAGTCTGCATTCTGGGATTTGAGGGGAAATATAGTGTAGCGCAGTGTACCTAAAAAAAAAATATGCAATAACACCGTAATGCCCAGAATGCACATTAAGCATGGTCTTAATTATATTATGCACTTTCAATTTTGGAAGTGCAAAATTTTGTTTAGACTACACTTACTCTTTATTCTGGGTTTTAAGGGGATGTATAGTGCAGTACAGTGTACTTAAAATATTTTTAAAAAAATGAAAAAATATGAAACATACACTGTACTAAACTATATTTACTATTAAAACTCAGAACGCAGACTAAGGGCCTTATTACGATGTCAGTTGGAAAAACCGTCCGATCGACTCGTCCTTGGAAATATTCCGACCGTCTCGACCGCGAGCTTTCCGACCGCTGTATTATGATGCATAGCAGGTAAAACTCCGACCAAGTCGGTTGGAAACCATTCCGCCCGATCGCGTTGGTCGGAAACAAGTCCGTAACGACCAAGTCGGTCGGAAATGCCGTCGCATAGGCATTCCGGTTACGAACAAGACTCGGTTGACCCGACGAACAGATTATGATGCATCCGATGCGGTTTCGGAACCGTGTCGCTATGTGTTACACATGGCAAGTGTAAAAAGCCAAAATCAGTCACAACAACAAGCATAGGCAGCGCCAAATAAAAAAAAAAGAAAATTCAAATATTAGGTACGTCCACAAATCCACCTATATAAAGAGCAGAAAAATGACCATGATCCTTTGCTCACACACTACTGCTGCCAGCCCATAGAGGAGTCTGTGTTCATTCCCTGCTCTCTGCCTTGCACACACTCACACACTTCATCCGCCACACAACTTGCATAGATCCCTTTTTTTGTTAAATACCTTCCTTCAAACACACCCTCCATTTTATATTCACCCTCACCATGCCCCAGGGGAAGCAGCCCCGTTTCACAGAGAAGGAGGTGATAGTGCTTGTAGATGAAATCGTCAGAGTAGAGCCACATTTATTTGGGACCCTAGTCCAACAGACCCACCTCACCCAGAAAAATAGGATGTGGGACAGGATAGTCAGCAAAGTGAAAGCTGAAGCATCTGCCTTGCGCTCACTGGATGATATCAAGAGAAGGTGGTATTAAGTCAGAAAGAGGGTTAGAAAACTGTGTGCAGAAGAACATCTGAATGCACAACGGACTGCTGGTGGCCCTCTTGCACCACCTGTGCACTTAACTTCCTGGAAGGAGAAGGTGCATGCCGTCCTTCCACCGAAAAGCGTGTATGGAGTCACAGAAGGACCGGAGTCTGATTAGTAGCTACTCCACATTTCACTAAAGTAAGCAATTACACCTCTGCAGACATCACTGTAATGGACCCAGTTAACTAAATGACCGTTTTTAGATTAAAAAAATACAATAGTCAATGAGCATGTGATGTGTATGGAATACAGACAAACCACATACCTGCAATGAAAATGAAAAGGCTTAAAATTTGCCATGTACACACTTCTTCAGAACTCACAACAAGGCTTTGTGCTCCAAACACCAGTACCCAGTGTCAGACATCTTGCCAGTACATTTCCACGCACTGTTAGGAAAGCAGAGTCCCAGGTAGGTTGGTTGGTATGGGTGGGAAGGTGTGTGCGTGGGCCCAGGCCTGATGGGAATTGTAGTGACAGCAAACACTCCTCCCACACAGCACACAAGCCCACCAGGAAGTCTGCTTTCCTGACAGTAAGTGGAAATGTACTAGCAAGATGGCTGACACTGCTGCATGGTGTATGGAGCAGAAGGCCTTGATGGGAGTTGTGGTCAAGTCAGACAACAGGCACCACTGTCAGACATCCTAATAGTACATTTTGAACCACTGTGAGGTAAGCATAGTTCATGCTGGGCTGTTTGGGCTGGGTGGGAAGGTGTATGTAGGTCAGGGCCTGATGGGATTTGTAGCCATTGCAAATACTCCTACTCCCACCCAGCCCTGCTAACTCCTCTGGGCCTATGTCTACCTCACAATGAGGGGAAGTGGATTAGCAAGATGGCTGACACTGCTGCATGGTGTTGAACTTGAAGCCAACTCCCATCAAGGCTTTGTGCTCCACACACCAGTCACCAGTGTCAGCCATCTTGATAGTACACTTCCATTCACTGTCAGGTACCCATAGACCAAGATGAGCTGTTTGGGCTGGGTGGAAGGAGGAGTCTTTGCACTGACTACATCTCCCATCAGGCCCTGTCCTAAACACACCTCCCACCCAGCCCAAACAGCACACCTGGAACTATGCTGTCCCTAATAGTGAGTGGAAATGTACTGGCAAGATGGCTGACACTGGGGACTGGTGTCTGGAGCACAAGGCCATAATGGGAGTTGTGGTCAACTCAGACAACATGCCCCACTGTCAGACATCTTGATAGTATACTTCTCCTCATTGTCTGAACACAGCTCTTCCTGGTGGGCTGGGTGGGATGAAGAGTGTTTGAACTAACTCCATCTCCCATCAGGCCCATCGTGCAATGATAGGTCGAGGAGGAGACCCAACTGACGGTTTAGGTCCCAGAGATCTGTGTGCCCTTTCCACCATCAGGGGATTGGAGAAACTGTCCCTACCAAAGAGTTCATTCAGAAGGGATTCGATAAATAGTTCTGGCTTACCCATGTTGGTAGTTTCAGGGAGGCCTACTATTCGAATGTTATTTCTGCGTGAGCGGGATTCCAAGCCTTCATTTTGGGCACCCACTTTCTAGAGTTCTTGATCTAGACAGGTCAGGGTGGTCCTGGGGTCTGCTTCAGCATCCTCCAGGACTGATATCTTGACATCTGCTTCTCCCAGGTGGTCTCTCTGTTTCTCCAGCCCACCTTTCAGCAGGTCTGTTTGCGCATTTGTGTCCAGTTTGGCTGTCAATTTCTTTGAGGCTGGATCTCATATCTAAGAGGATGGGTTTGATGTCGTGGTCTAACTGTGTTTCTGCAGGGCCATCCGAGATGGCCGGAGATGGCCTGCTGCATATAAGCAGTTGCCTACGCTGTTTGAGCTGAAGCTTGCTTTGTTTTTGATCAGTTTTTCCCATGGTTGTTGTGGTGTCCTTCTGCTGCAGGTAGATGACGGGTAGGTTATGTGTCCCTGATAAAGTTCTCCGGGCAAGAGGGTCTCTGGGTGTGGTTCTGGGTCTGATAGGGTCAACAGTATCACAGTTGTCTGAACGGCCTCAGTTCATTCTTCAAGGTGAGACAGTTAGGGTGTTAAGGAAAGTGTATGAGCCGTTCTGAGGGTGAGCGAACAGCGGATGAGGAGGCACTCAAAGGAATATGAGAACTTTTGTTGCAGTGTATAACTCTAGGCCCAATGATCGGCAGACCCAGGCAGAGAATGTTAATGTAACTGCTAGGTGCACTTTGGTAGATTTGGTAGGATTTGGTCTATTTCAGTGGTGTCAGAGGCCACAGCGGCTACTCCTACAGCTCTGCGCCCCGGTGTAGAGGGTGGCAAGTAGAGGGTAGGAGCTCCTTATGGCCTCCCAGGAAGGGTGCTGCACTGCCATGGTTGCTCCTCTGCTCCCATGACTGGGCCTCTGTATTCCTTACCTCTGCCTGAGAACATGCTTGTTACAGCGCTTGGCGGTGCTGCACTTATGGCCGCTTCATCTGTTCCCAGAGGCCACCAATGTGTGCAGTGGGTGTTCACCAGCCCAGGGTCGCCGAATCGACATCTTCCAGGGGCTACAGGCAGATGTAATTATTGAAATCGCGGAGGTTTGGAGGGAGAGCTCTGCTTCACATGGCCATCTTGGCCAGCACCTCCCCCCACTCCCCATTGCATTCAACACATTTTTACAGTCACCATTTTCAAATAATTCTTGGCAAGATAGTACCAAAATGACATTTTCCTTTGTATTGTTTACTTCTGAACAATCTTGCACCTTGGAAACCTCCCAAATTTCCCTTCCATACACACACTAGAGAAAACAACTTTCCCACATTCCTTGCCCTCAGCTGGACAAGATTTAAATGAGACAATATGTGTTTGTGAACCCCTTATTGTCTTTAAAAGATGACAAAAAGGACTTCCTATTGTCCCTCAACTTGTCTGATTGAAATGTCTTTCTATTGTTCTTCAATTTGTCTAATTTAATATCATTTGCTTTTTTGTTGAAATAGATGCATTTTCCATTTCTCCTGATGAATTTAATTTTTTGAAGGAAGAGATCAAACGCTCCACAATCTTAGTAATATTAGCCAGTGTTGGATTCTTACGTCTTACTAATAGCTCCAGAATTTTCTTGTTTGGGCATCTAATGATGATTTGATCTTTGATATAAGTATCAATTGAATTACCAAATCCGCAATTTGCATCTAGTGTTGGCAAAGTCGCAACATAAAAATCAATAGATTCATTAAGTAACTGATGGTGTGTGTAGAAATGGAACCTCTCCATAACGGTATAAGTTCTTATGTGAAAGGTTTTTAAGGGCCTTATTATGACTTTTGTGGTCACCGAGTGGAGACACCACGCCTCCACCCTGCTCCAAGTCTACCAAAGCCATAAAAAACTGCCCGCTACAGTACGACTTTTAAAGTCTCTGGTGGGCAGTTCTATGGTGGTCGTACAGCAGTGCCTTTGAAAAAGGTTCTGCAATGGGAGCGTCAAACGCAGTTCCTGCAGGGCATGGACTGTCAAGTCCATGCCCTTCAGGAACTGGGGTTTCATGCAGACAAGGGGGCACAACATGTGCCCCCCTGCTTTCACCCCATAGCACAGAGGCACAAGGGGGCCCTGTAAGGCCATGAAAAGTGCGGCGGTGAGGAAACAGCGGCACCGCCAAGCATATTGCGGCCTCAAGACCCCCGCAACACCACCGCATAGGCGGTGGTACCAATTCGGTCCGACCGCCCAAGTTGTAATAGGGCGGTTGGACTGCCTGTGCGACGTTGCCCTGACCGCCACCATGGCTACAGTGGTCCGATGGACGGCTGTAGTCATAATAAGGCCCTAAGCCTGTCTCAAGCGTCAGTGTAACAATCATATTCAACTGCGTCAACACCTTGAGAAGGGTGTAGCTGAGGCAAGTGTGTAAATATTTCTACTTCTTCCGATCCAAGTAGGTTTAGCAAAATCCCTTTTATTGTTTCTGCTGAAAATGTATTACCATCAATAGCTAGCATGTAATTATTGAATAGTCTAATTTATCTTTTCCATTTTATCGATGTTTGACCTGGTTCACTCATAAATGTTGGTGAACGATTAGCAAACTGCACAATCATGGTTTATTTGGAGAAGTGGTACCAGTATTTTCAGCTTTGTACAATAAATCCAGTGGATGCATCACCCAAAATTTCCTTAAAAACAGTTAAGATACTAACTTCCAAGAGAAAATGTTTTTGAAGGTATTATACAAGCTTATGATATGTCATCTTAAAATGAATTGATGGCTGATAAAATTGAACTAGAAGAGCATTAAGAAATGGGGGTGCCTCAGTGGTTTGAAACTCTTGAAGAGAAAAAAAAATCATTTTGTTGTTGTGCAGTATTACATAATAGTCTTGAGTCATAAAAGCCTAACAAGGTCCTAAGGCAGCGTTCTACACTTGTACTTCAAAGAGGCCTATTGTTGCAACAACTATTATGATATAACAATAGTACTGGCTCTAAAAGCAGTGAACAGATCCTTAATTATGCATTTCACCTATGCGTATCAGATTGCTGACATAACGTGCTGTGTTGATGTACTTGGCACGAGCTGCATTATTGTTAGAAGGCAGTAGGTGGCACGTGTGCAGTACGTATGCAGCATTAGAAAATAAATACTGTTGAGAAGAGAAACAGACTCACAGTAGCACAACTACTCCTTTCGCAGTTGTATCCTTGCTTGTAAAGATATTACAAGGCCAAAAGATTACTGTTGTCGCATAGATCCGAAGAAATCCACAGAAGTGACATATATATCACTCAGTGCACACGTGATGGTAGTGGGCACCAGCAACTTATCGCCAATGTGGTGGCAGAAGTAAAGTATGAAAACTTAAAGATTAAGATTAATCCTTCCTTAATTAGAGCACACACACAGAGCGTGTGCCATGTAAGCAGAACAGAGAACATTACCACAACTGGCCTATAGGGTTATCAGGCAGTTCCTGAAGGGCTGGTCTGACAGGTCCGTGTGTGTGGGCCTTTTTTAGGTCTCGGCTCTAGACGGCTCGAATGCGCTGTCTTGAAGAGAGACATGCTCTGTGTGGGCTTCAGCCTGCCCATAGGATTGCCATTTGTTGGCTTCTACATTGCTCTGTCATTCCTTCTCCCCATTGATCCATGCATGCATGCATCATGCCTCTTCCCGACTTTAGGCGTCCCCGAAAGCAACGCCCACCTACTTTTAAACATACGCAGTGGCCATTGTAGGGAATTGTTTCAGGACTACTTTTTTATTGCTTTAAGAGCGTGCTCCTTCTCTAGGAACAGATCTCGACATGGAAGAAATCTCCAGCCTGAACTCAAAACGGACAAGGCACCTTCCTCCATCCCCCAAACCTGTGCTTGCTAATTGCCGTTATTTTTGCTGTGTGTTGATTAAAAAAACACATGCGACTTACGAACAAACAACATCTCCGGTCTGCTTCTGCCTTACACAAGATGGTGGCATTATACTGCATTCATTCAAATTAACTTCACCTCACACATAAGTTCGTTGCATTTTCAGTACAGGATGGTCTCTCTTTAGATCACTGTCACGCTATCTTAATTGTTGTATCTGCTGCCTCACTTAAGATCAAAAGACACACAATTGATGGACGGAATGCAGAACAAATCAAAACATTCACCCCCAGTCAAGAGATCTGGGTTAAATCCATCATTCTTTTGCTCACCATGCCACCCCAGTTTAGACCTGGCCATATGCAAATCAGTCTTGACCCTGTGCCTCATGGGAACAGTCCAGCCCGAACTGCCAAGCCAGGTCCTCCCTGGACCGGAAACAAGCATCCTAGGACCGGTTTCGGGGTTTCACCCCTCTTCAGCCAGGTTAGCTTGATTCCAGTGGCACAGTGAGCCCGGGACCCACGTCTGGGCATACCCGGCGCACTTAGGGCAAGGAAGCAAAAGACACACAATTGATGGACGGAATGCAGAACAAATCAAAACATTCACCCCCAGTCAAGAGATCTGGGTTAAATCCATCATTCTTTTGCTCACCATGCCACACCAGTTTAGACCTGGCCATATGCAAATCAGTCTTGACCCTGTGCCTCATGGGAACAGTCCAGCCCAAGCTGCCAAGCCAGGTCCTCCCTGGACCGGAAACAAGCATCCTAGGACCGGTTTCGGGGTTTCACCCCTCTTCAGCCAGGATAGCTTGATTCCAGTGGCACAGTGAGCCCGGGACCCACGTCTGGGCATACCCGGCGCACTTAGGGCGAGGAAGCAAAAGACACACAATTGATGGACGGAATGCAGAACAAATCAAAACATTCACCCCCAGTCAAGAGATCTGGGTTAAATCCATCATTCTTTTGCTCACCATGCCACCCCAGTTTAGACCTGGCCATGTGCAAATCAGTCTTGACCCTGTGCCTCATGGGAACAGTCCAGCCCGAACTGCCAAGCCAGGTCCTCCCTGGACCGGAAACAAGCATCCTAGGACCGGTTTTGGGGTTTCACCCCTCTTCAGCCAGGGTAGCTTGATTCCAGTGGCACAGTGAGCCCGGGACCCACGTCTGGGCATACCCGGCGCACTTAGGGCGAGGAAACAAAAGACACACAATTGATGGACGGAATGCAGAACAAATCAAAACATTCACCCCCAGTCAAGAGATCCGGGTTAAATCCATCATTCTTTTGCTCACCATGCCATCCCAGTTTAGACCTGGCCATATGCAAATCAGTCTTGACCCTGTGCCTCATGGGAACAGTCCAGCCCGAAATGCCCAGACGTGGGTCCCTTGCTCACTGTGCCACTGTATTCAAGCTAGCCTGGCTGAAGAAGGGTGACATAACCTGAAACCGGTCCCAGGATGCTTGTTTCCGGTCCAGGGAGGACCTGGCCTGGCAGTTTGGTCTGGAATGTTCCCATGGGGCACAGGGTCAAGACTGATTTGCATATGGCTGGGTCCAAACTGGGGTGGCGTAGTGGGCAAAAGAACGATGGATTTAACCCAGATCTTTTGACTGGGGGAGAATGTTTGCATTGTCAGCATTCCGTCCATCATTTGTTTGTTGTAACACTTTTCGCCCTAAGTGGGATGGGTATTCCCAGACATGGGTCCCTTGCTCACTGTGCCACTGGATTCAAGCTAGCCTGGCTGAAGAAGGGTGACATACCCTGAAACCGGTCCCAGGATGCTTGTTTCCGGTCTAGGGAGGACCTGGCCTGGCAGTTCGGTCTGGACTGTTCCCATGGGGCACAGGGTCAAGACTGATTTGCATATGGCTGGGTCTAAACTGGGGTGGCGTAGTGGGCAAAAGAACGATGGATTTAACCCAGATCTTTTGACTGGGGGAGAATGTTTGCATTGTCAGCATTACGTCCATCATTTGTTTGCTGTAACACCCTGAAGGGAGAGGCAAGAAGAAAATTAAAAAATACCAAGCAGCTGAAAAGAATTTACTACTTACTTGCTGCTCTTGTATTTATAATGGGCCATCTGTGAGGAACTTTGCCGAGGTACGGTCTTGCTATGCATGTGCCTGCTGGGCGAGGTATTATTCGACCTACAGACACAAGCTACAGCAGTGACATCATGGCTGAGGGTGTGCCAAATTATAATGCCATTAACTAGGTTCCTTTTCCGGGCTTACACAATGCCCTGGGAGGAGTTCACAGGACTCCGTTCATTTCAGTGGCAGGAGGTGGAGCAGGCTGATAGGAAGAACGAGGACATGGGTGGTAACAATTTAATAGTCATCACGAGAGGGGGTAGGTTATAGGAGGGGTGCAACAGGCACCTTCTTCATTCCTCTCGTGTGGTGTCATTACGTACGAGGGATTGCCTGTCCTGCTCCGTCCTCCTGACCTTACTGAAAGTCAGCAGTAGCACTGACACTCAGAGTCGCCGAGTCCGAGACACTACGATGTAATTAAAAAATAATTAGGAGCAAGGTAAAAATGTAATGACTGTGTGGATTCTTGCAATAGTGTGTTTAATGGTCTGCTGTCACTGCTGCGAGATTTGACATTTGATATATGGGGCCTACCTATTGTCAGTCCTGCCAAGTACCACGCATCGGGTGTGACTCTAACGCATTTCAGTGTGGTGTTCCGCATCACCGCACTGAAATGCATTGTCACGCATTTTTAATGCTACTCTGAAACTCGCCTATGCCAGGGTGCTAGCGCGCGCGCCGGCGCCTGGGACAGCTGTGTGCCGGCTCAGTTGCTACCCGCTGCAGACTCACTTGCCAGCAGCTGGCTCAGACAGTTAACAAACAGTTAAAGATCTGTCTGCTCAGCTCTGGCTGAGTGCGCTACAATGTTACAATCTGCCCTGGCTGCATTTAATTCCCAGTCCCGCCCGCGGCGCGGCTGTCAATCACTGACTGACACTCACTGCCGAATTAGACTCGACGGACCCGGGCGGGGCCTGCCCTCAGCTCAGCAGAGGTTGCTACTGGCTGTGCCACGGCGCTGTGGTGGGGGGATTATTTGGATGTGACCCCATGTCCTGGAACACAGGAAGTGAGGTCGTCAGAAACGGCGGGGGACTCGAGGCTGAGAGAGACAGTGAGTCGAGTGGTGCCTCAGCCTGCGCATAAATTAATAAATACCCCCGGCCGCGACGTGGTTGGACCCGCCCGGTACTGTCATGGCGATTGCTGACACAGTGTAAATGTCACTCACTGCGCAAATCTCCTTGGTTTTCTAATTTCAATTACTTTTAGGAGAGCCTCAGTCTATGGTTACAGCTATAGTTACTGCATTCATTGCAGTCTGGAAAAGTTGAGGTCAGTCCCTTAAATTACCTAATTTATCCTAGCCAGAACCCATAAAGAGTTCCTTTGGGAAAGAGCAAAAGAAATATTGGAGCACTAGGCTAATAGCTATAAGAGGTCGAACTCCCCATAAATAGTAGTTCTGGATACTCAGCAGTTTACTAACAGGTGCAGTAGCAACCGTTAACACAGGTGGAAGGCAATAATCACATCAGTAGTGTTATATTCCACATAGGTACCCCAATATATGCCAGGGTAACATCCCAACCTTTCACCTATATTTGTCCCTACACTACATACATAACTGGTTGCTAGGACTGACCCTTTACCTAGTTACAGTACTGCTTACAGAACGTGGGGTTTTCCCTGAACAATAGCCTCATACATTATGTATGAGGATCCTTGGATTCTTGGAAACTCAGCAGGACTACCATCTCCTGCATAATAACTATGTACAAGGTTAATTCCCGACGTCATCCTAAGTCCGACAGTGGCACAGCAAGGTAGAACCCCTGGGGATACCTTCGGGTATATAAACATCACATCTTGCTGAGATAGTGAGAGGAGATCAGGATTTCCCTGCTGACACACACTGACACGAGACGCTGAGGTTCCTGCATGCAGACACTCCAGCTCGCAGTGGTCTAACATCCCTTGCGGGGTGTCCAGCTCGAGACCAAGACAGGGTCCCACAGTCTCTCACTTCAGGTAATGGGATTGATTTTATCCTAGAGGGATTCTTGGCTTAACACCTACATACATGCTAGGTACACTTAGATACATCTAGTTAGGGTAGCATCGTAGGAGTATGCATTTTATTGTCATATACTTGCCTGTATTTATGATTATAGCAAGATGGTGGAAATCTACCATCCTTTTACTTTCCTAGTGCTTCTATTCATCTATATCTGTTACTGTCTAATGATTGTTTCAGCACACCTATTTTACACTAGAATAACAACTGTTCAATAAATACTTATTGAAAAACGTCCATACCGTTTATTCTGTGTATCTCCCTGAGACTAAGTGAGCACGAGTGACTGAGCGAAAAGTAGTACACTGTTTCCACGGCCCTGAGGGATCAGGGTTGTCATGTTCGACAGTTGTCAAGAACTATTCTCTCCTTGGTAAGAGGAGTTTCTAGTGGCACTGTGAGCTAGGTGGTATACAGGCCAACATATCCGGTGGGGGTGTCTGGAATCAGTCTGGACACCAAGCCCGCAGTATATTTCTCCAAACGTGCAGATCCTGTATAGGTTTTATAGGAACTACACGACAGTAGCTAT
This sequence comes from Calotriton arnoldi, assembly GCA_963921515.1. Taxonomy (NCBI): domain Eukaryota; kingdom Metazoa; phylum Chordata; class Amphibia; order Caudata; family Salamandridae; genus Calotriton; species Calotriton arnoldi. The sequence continues at coordinate 347,856 of CAWUFW010008305.1, forward strand.
GATCAGCATAGAGAAAGTCTTAGCTATAAGAGGTTGAACTCCCCATAAAGAGTGGTTCTGAAAACTCAGCAGTTTCCTAACAGCTGCAGTAGCAACCGTTAACACAGGTGGAAGGCAATAATCACAGCAGTAGCTATGATCAGTATAGAGAAAGTCTTCAAAAAGGCATCAGAAATTCAGAATAACATAAAATCACCATTAGCAGTAACTCACAGTAATTTCAGGCAAGAGCTGCACAATCAAGTGCTAGAGGGCCTGGCAGGAGGAAAGATGCCCATAGAATGCATTGCCTCTCTAACTAGGAACACATACATGTTGTTATTTGAATGTTGCTACAGAGTATTAAAAAAAGATACATATAGGGTCATTATAAGCATGTGGCAAAGGTAACTATCTAAAATATGATGGAGTCATATGTTGTGAGGAAGGAAAGAATTACATTTTGCAGCAAACAGTACATTTCATGAGGTTCTACAGTTTAATTATAACATAAAATCAGCATTTATAAAAAGGCATTTCTTTTATTAAAGGGAAAGGAAGGAATAACGGAAAATATTGAGGCCTAGCAGTAAAAGAGCAACAGAAATGGGAGCATTCTGCAGAAATAAGCAGCATTTTTCTCTTTTTGCACGTCTAATAAAAGCACATTTTCTCCAACCTTTATATTGACACCCATTCCCTACGTTAAAGGTTAAGACATATTTCTATGTTGTCATGTTGTTAATTTGCGTCAAAAATTTAAACTTCCTCAGAGACTGGAACTTCTAACATTCCATGGCGGCTCGTCAGCAGGGGTGGGGGTGGGGAGTTAATAAAAATGTATGTTACTGACTAGATCGTGATCCAGGAGAATAGTACAATTACTATAATAGCACGATGGGAAAAGATGTTATATTAGGATGACAGCTGTTCAGCTGGGTCCCAAGGAGTTGGGACTATAATTGTGGTACAAGGTTAAGACACGATATGATTGTATGCGATTTACGTCATCATCATGTATATATGTGAGATCCTGCTATGCAGAAAACGATTTCCGAAAATTTCTTTTTCATGTACTGTAACTGGAGAAAATGAAAAAAATTTGTTTTACACATTTTTTTAAAACTTCCTCATTCCACTGTCTGATGATTTTATTATTCATCACATCTCTAGTTGTCGCATGTGAGTCTATTTCGGAGTGCACTTCGATTGTCAGTTGAGTCTGGTCTTTTTCTTTTCAAGCCCCTGAGTTTCAAAGAGTTCATGTAATAGTCATTCAAAATGCCCCTCAAATCCAAATCCTTCTCATACAGTTTCTTTTCCAACCTTTCCTTTCTCTTGCGAAATATGTATCTACAGCTCAAAATAGTGCATAAAGAAATATTAGACCATGCCCCACTATCACTACTGGCATTAGAATAGCCTTCAGTATACCTTTTCCTGCTGTTGAAAACCAATTTCCAATGGTGACAACTCCCGTTCAAAATTTTTCAAACAAACTTTGTGTTTCCAATTCACGTAATTTAGGTTCTAACCCTGAAATATTCTTTGTGAAGCCTTCTATTTCCCTACTCTCATCAGGTATGTATGTACAGCAATAAGTTAATTTAAGCATTTTGAAGTCTCCGCCCTTTTCTGCGAGTAAGATTTCTAGGGCAATTTAGTCCTGTAAAACCATTGAACCTATAGCAATTAGTTCCGTATTTATTACAAGCAAAGCTCCGGATGTGCTGGTTGCCATTTGTCGGCAACTGTTGACAACTTTCTAATCTTCTCACCATTTAAGATGACGTCTACAGGTGGAATGACAGCTACAAATATGTCTCCTGCTAGTCCAGTTCCTGTGTTTGTACTGCATTTCTGTCTGTGTGCGGGTGTTAATGTTCATGCATCTAAATTCTTCACATGATACATTTATCGAATTAGTATGCCTAAATAGCAGATTTCCTCCAAGTCAGCTGACATTAAGAAGTGAGCATTCTGTCCACAAATGTAATAAACCCCTGGAATAGCATTTTCGTCTCCCTGTAAAATTTGCCAATATCCCCCTATTAATATGAATGTGTGTTCACAACTACTAATCCCTACATGTCTAGTCCTTTTGTGTGTCCGTCTTCTGTACACACAAATTTTCCCTTTGTGTTGGCTGTCAAGTCTCAGTTTAGGGTAAGCCATCTTCTTTCTAAAATAATTTGTTTCCTTCCAAGCATTCTCTAAAACATCGCTCTTCTAGTCAGTAGTTCTTGTCATGTTAGTGCTTCTTTTTTCTAAAGCCATTATATAAGCCTTCTTTATTGGTTGCATTAAACAGGTTACATTGTTTTTGTAAGCTTTCACATTATCTAAGGGTCCATGGGGAAGAAATAAAACTTGGCTGTGTCCATCTCCTTTGCTTGTGAGAGTAAATTTGTGTTCAATATTAATGGTACCCTGAAAGTATCAGATCATGATTAGAATAGAAATACTCAAAATGTTCTTGCCTATAAACTAATGACAATAGGATGCTACAAGAAATAACATAAGATAAAGGCATATGGTAATAGGTAACTTTTTCTGAAACTGTAGTAGGTAAGTGTGTGCATATATAACAATCCTTTGCATTCATGGCATTAGTGTATTCTTGCACTAACCTAGAATAAACTTTAGTAGAAAAATAATTTTTCTAATAGCTTATAAAGAAGCAACTAAAGGGGTCCTCCCTAATATTGTAAATAGGTTTATTAGTGATGTTCTTTGCTTTAGGATGACGCTGGTGCTAGGTAAAACCCCTATTAGTACTATAAAGATCATTATTAATGTTATTACAAAAATTGAACTCATGATATATTTCCACTTATTTCTAATGCAGCACATTTTCTGAGTCAGTTCAAAAACAGTTCAATAGCTTGTAGCAAGCTTCAGTATGTAGCTTTTGTGGTGTAGTTAATATTATTTTTCTTCAGCAGACAAGCTTCTAACCAGACAGTCCTTAACTCTTCTCCGTGTTCTTCTACAATATTATCCCTATTCTTCTGTAACTTTCAACAAGGACCTAGATTGAGCTTCTGTAAAGCAAAGAACTAAAACAATAAAGATCAAATAAGCACAGTTAAAATATTCTTCTTCAATTCCGTTTAGCTTCAAGTTTGCTTCAGATTATTCCCACCAGTCTCATTTTCTCTTTTTCAGGGAGGTTCAAATAGTTCAGGATTCATGTTGCACAAGTCTTCCAATGTGACATTCGAAGCAGTGTTCATGTAGTATGACCATTCAGGTGCTGAATTTCTGCGATAGGGCACTCGCGCTCTAATCGATCTTCTTAGGTTTTGCTGATTTGGATCCATTCCACCTTCGTTGCTAAATTCAGCCTCTTCGAGTATTATTTCTTGACTTTGAGCCATTGTAGAACTTCTCCTTGGATTTTTGTTTTCATAGCTTTGTGGCCATTCTGCTTGTCGATCTGTTCTCCTTGTTCCAATGTTGGTTCCTTCACTTGGTTCTTCTTCTTGTATCACATCAGCAGCACTTTTACCCTGTGATTTGCTTTTTCGCTTTTGTTAGAGTTCTAAATGTCACTCTGGATTACATCAGGTACTTGCACTTGACTTTCCGTCAGCTGATTTTCACTCCCTTCCTCTTCCAGTGGCTGGACTGGCACCGATGCTGTTTGTCTGGGTTGTCTGTCTATTGGTGGTGCAACCACCAATGCTCTTCGTTCAGGATCTTAGACCAGAGGCACATCTTCTGGATTGCTCACTCTTTTGGTGTGAGAAGCATGAATCCACTTGGGACGCCAGCATACTTAACAGCAGTGTGTATAGTTAGGATCACCTGAAAGGGGCCTTTCCATCTGGGCTCAAGGTAAGTCTTCCAAACGTCCTTCTTGATCACAACCCAATCACCAGGATTGAGGTTGTGGCACTGTTCTTAATGTGGGTCTTGTGTGGCAGCTGAAGACTGATGAGAGACAGAACGAACTACATCAGCCAATCCTTTGCAGTAATCCAATAATATATCATCAGTGGTATTCAAAAGGGCATTTGCAGAAACAGCAGGTAATCTCATTGCTCTGCCTATCAATATTTCATGGGGTGATAACCCCATCCTCCTGTCAGGGGTACTCCGGATGCTCCTTAACACCAAGGGTAAAGCATCTGGCCATTTCGGAGAGGTTTATGTACAGACTTTGGCCAATCTAGACTTGAGGGTACCATTTATTTGTTCAACAATTCCAGAGGCTTCTGGTCTGTAACTGCAGTGTAATCTTTGTTCAATCTTTAAGGCTGAGCACATCATCTTCATCACTTCATTGTTGAAGTGCGTTCCTCTAGCTGACTCAAGAGAAATCGGCATACCGAACCTGGGTATTAATTCTTGTAATAACATCTTAGCTACAGTGAGACTGTCGTTTCTTCTAGTTGGGTAGGCTTCCACCCATGTTGAGAAGACACACACAATCACTAGGATATATCTCAGTCAGTTGTGTACAGGCATCTCGATAAAATCCATCTACATCCTGTTGATTTTTAAACACGGCGTTTGTCGAACTCAGAAAAGCTTCACGGATCTTGTTTTACATTAATCCACTACAGTTATAAGAGAGCACATTTTTATAATTAACATTCATTTCCCAAAAAGAAACCAACTACAATAGTTTGTGATTATTCTGTTTCACTTGCCACAACAATGCCATGCACTGATGCGCAGTGAGTCTGATAATCATGTAAGTCGCAGAGGAAGCATCGAAATTAAAACCATGATACTGATTTTATTTATGCATGCGTTCATTGGCTTCAAAGTGCGCAGACTGAGCAAGTCACAGCTTATTTTTGAATACATGTGCACACAAGTTGCCCTTGCTGACCAAGCGACCATGAAATTGAATTAACTTTGAATTCAGAGCCTGAGCTGAACACTGCAGGATGATGTCAGTCAGACATCCATGGAAAAAAACAACTTATTATTAGGAGGTGGCCACGAGTAATAAGTCACTCAGCCTCTTTTCCAACGCTGAAAAGGAGTAAGTAGTACATGTATAACTTATTGTTCTTTCACTCCCATTCAGAACCTATGTCTTCCTTTCCAACTTCGTATTCAAACATGAAGCTTCTTGGCTGTTTGTAAATCAAATAAAAGGCAGCGTTTTGCATTTTACTAGTTTGATTCAAACTAGTAAAATGCAAAAACATTTGCTTTGATTTAATTTACAAACATCCAAGACGATTTAAATCCAGTCCCCGATTCTCCACTGATTTTATCTTCCGAGTGATTAGATTTCCTGTGGCAGCAACAAGCACTGCACCAGGTTTAATTGTTTTCATCACTTCTGAATTTACTAAGTGGAGCGTAAAACACACACAATAGGTAGGCCCCATATATGTCAAATCTCGCAGCAGTGACAGCAGACCATTAAACACACTATTGCAAGAATCCACACAGTCACTACATTTTTACCTTGTTCCTAATTATTTTTTAATTACACCGTAGTGTCTCGGACTCAGCCACTCTGAGTGCCAATGCTACTGCTGACTTTCAGTAAGGTCAGGAGGACGGAGCAGGACAGGCAATCCCTCATACAAAATGACACCACACAAGAGGAATGAAGAAGGTGCCTGCTGCACCCCTCCTATAACCTACCCCCTCTCGTGATGACTGTTAAATTGTTACCACCCATGTCCTCGTTCTTCCTATCAGCCTGCTCCACCCCCTGCCACTGAAATGCACGGAGTTCTGTGAACCCCTCCCAGGGCTATTGTGTAAGCCCGGAAAAGGAACCTTGTTAATGGCATTATAATTAGGCACACCCTCAGCCATGATGTCCCTGCTGTAGCTTGTGTCTGTAGGTCGAATAATACCTCGCCAGGCAGGCACATGCATAGCAAGAACATACCTCGGCAAAGTTCCTCACAGCTGGCCCATTATAAATACAAGAGCAGCAAGCAAGTAGTAAATTCTTTTCAGCTGCTTGGTATTTTTGAATTTTTTTCTTGCCTCTCCCTTCAGGGTGGCAGGGCGATGCCCATTTTGCCCATTACCACCAGCCGCCCCTGCAACATAACAAATTCAATAACATTTGTAAGTTGAAAATTTCAACAAAAGGAAAATAAATAAATTATACTCACGGGACGATCTTCATTCCAAGGCGATTCTCTGACCAGGAGCACACCTGACTGCCACTTGTGCCATCAGATCTTACTTGCCGATCGGGGCCTCTGGCAGCATTATACTGTCCATACTCACAGGGTTAAATCCTGTGAGTATAATGTATTTATTTTCCTTGCATGTTGGTGGCAGTCACTATTACGTTTATGCTCACCTCCCCTAAATGGCCTTAGGCATCTTCCTGGGCCTACCTCTTGCGGCCTCGTGGAGCTCTGTGGCTACACCCTGCACCACTAGTTTAGTCTTATGTAGGTACAGAATAGCCCTTGCAATGTAATCCTTAAGGAAGCCATTGATTGCCCTTCATATGAACGTATCAACTTAAAGAGCACCATAGGAGTGGGCACATACCTGAGTGCACTACAACTGTAAGACAAAAGTAGGGATGATTGCTAACATAGTCCACGGTTTGCCCACTGTCAACCAACAGTAACTTCCTTAAAAGATGGTTTCCATTAAATTAATTCCTAGTTTGATAATAAGAGCTTTGACAGTCAGTGTACATACAGCCATCTGCCATTCCAATGGAACGTGAAGAATAGCGGTTCGGGAAGCAAAGCCCGACCTTAGAGGTATTGCGGCTATCACGCCCTGAGGGCTCCCGGACGTATGGGCAGCAGCAGAATGAATGAAGAGAAGGGAGGGGGGTAATGGAAGTGGAGAACTGTCCCACCAGGCCAGGTAGGGGCTGGCAAATACACCCCATCTCTCATTCCAACATGTACCAATATCCTGAGATAGTAAAAACAGGACTCGGGATTGGTTGGGTGTCCTTTGAAGAAGACAATGTCCAGAGAAGGGTGCCCCCCCCCTCCTGAAAACCAGGGCTCGGGATTAGTTGGGTGTCCTTTGAAGGAGACAATGCCCAGAGAAGGGTGTGACCCCTCCCCACCCACGGGAGCATAAAAGGCAGAGGCTGAGGGGTTGCTAGCGGGGAAATCTCATTTAAAGTTTATAACAGCTCCATTTTAAAACTTACTAAGTGAATCTCCAATTTTCACTGCAATTTCTTCTTCAGGTCGAGGAATCTTTGCCACTGTGTTAGAATGGAGCCCAACCCAAATACATTTCTAAATGAATCATCTATTTACAGTATTTAATGTTCAATCAATGAAGAGAGGTTTGGTGAAGTTCTAAAAGTTTAAATTTCTTATTAAGAGATTAGTCCATATTTTTGTCCTTTTATTTAGGTTAGTCAAAGAAGTCAGTTTACAGAAACATGTGGTTAAACTTAGCATGCAAAATAGCAGCGTGCTCCATAAAGGATTTAATCCCTATCTTGATTTAAAGGACCTCATTTATCCTAGCCAGAATCCATAAAGAGTTCCTTTGGAAAAGAGCAAGAGAAATATTGGAGCACTAGGCTAATAGCTATAAGAGGTCGAACTCCCCATAAAGAGTAGTTCTGGAAACTCAGCAGTTTCCTAACAGCTGCAGTAGCAACCGTTAACACAGGTGGAAGGCAATAATCACAGCAGTAGCTATGATCAGCATAGTGAAAGTCTTCAAAAAGGCATCAGAAATTCAGAATAACATAAAATCACCATTAGCAGTAGCTCACAGTAATTTCAGGCAAGAGTAGCACAATTAAGTGCTAGAGGGCCTGGCAGGGGGGAAGATGTCCATAGAATGCATTGCCTCTCTAACTAGGAACACGTACTATATAGAAAACCACAGAACATGTTGCAAATTCTGAATGTTGGAGCATCTCTAGCCAATAGGAAAGGATCTTCCGATGGTCCGTCGTCTTCTCTCTCGATTCCCACGGTAAACGTCCATGTCAACATGTTGTTATTTGAATGTTGCTACAGAGTGTTAAAAAAAGATACATATAGGGTCATTATGAGCAAAGGTAAATATCTAAAATAAGATGGTCATATGGTGTGAGGTAGGAAAGAATTACATTTTGCAGCAAACAGTACATTTCATGAGGTTCTACAGTTCAATTATAACATAAAATCAGCATTTATAAAAAGGCTTTTCTTTTATTAAAGGGAAAGGAAGGAATAACGGAAAATATTGAGGCCTAGCAGTAAAAGAACAACAGAAATGGGAGCATTCTGCAGAACTAAGCAGCATTTCTCTCTTTTTGCACATCTAATAAAAGCACATTTTCTCTAACCTTTATATTGACACCCATTTCCTACGTTAAATGTTAAGACATATTTCTATGTTGTCATGTTGTTAATTTACGTCAAAAATGTTAACTTCCTCAGTCCCCCGTCTGATGATTTTATTATTCATCACATCTCTAGTTGTCGCATGTGAGTCTATTTTGGAGTGCACTTCTATTGTCAGTTGAGTCTGGTCTTTTTCTTTTCAAGCCCCTGAATTTCAAAGAGTTCATGTAATCATCATTCATAATGCCCCTCAAACCCAAATTCTTCTAATACAGTTTGTTTTCCAACCTTTCCTTTCTCTTGCAAAATATGTATCTACAGCTCAAAAATAGTGCATAAAGAAATATTAGACCAAGCCCCACTATCACTACACTATTGGCATTAGAATAGCCTTCAATATATCCTTTCTTGCTGTTGAAAACCAATTTCCAATTGTGACAACTCCCTTTCAAAAATTTTCAAACAAACTTGGTGTTTCCAAATCACGTAATTTAGGTTCTAACTCTGAAATATTCTTTGTGAAGCCTTTTATTTCCCTACTCTCGTCAGGTATGTATGTACAGCAATATGTTAATGTAAGCATTTTGAAGTCTCCGCCCTTTTCTGCGAGTAAGATTTCTAGGGCAATTCAGTCCTGTAAAACCATTGAACCTATAACAATTAGTTCTGTATTTATTACAAGCAAAGCTCCGGATGTGCTCTTTGCTATTTGTCGGCAACTGTTGACAACTTTCTAATCTTCTCACCATTTAGGATATCGTCTACAGGTGGAATGACAGCTACAAATATGTCTCCTACTAGTCCAGTTCCTGTGTTTGTACTGCATTTCTGTCTGTGTGCGTGTGTTAATGTTCCTGCATCTAAATTCTTCATATGATACATTTATCGAATTAGTATGCCTAAATAGCAGATTTCCTCCAAGTCAGCTGACAGTAAGAAGTAAGCATTCTGTCCACAAATGTAATAAACCTCTGGAATAGCATTTTCGTCTCCCTGTAAAATTTGCCAATATCCCCCTATTAATATGAATGTGTGATCACAACTACTAATCCCTACATGTCTAGTCCTTTTGTGTGTCCATCTTCTGTACACACAACTTTTCCCTTTGTGTTGGCTGTCAAGTCTCAGTTTAGGGTAAACCATCTTCTTTCTAAAATCATTTTTTTCCTTCATCCAAGCAAGCTCTAAGACATCGCTCTTCTTGTCAGTAGTTCTTGTCATGTTAGTGCTTCTTTTTTCTAAAGCCATCATATAAACCTTCTTTATTGGTTGCATTAAACAGGTTAAATTGTTTTTGTAAGCTTTCACACTATCTATGGGTCCATGGGGAAGAAATAATACTTGGCTGTGTCCATCTCCTTTGCTTGTGAGTGTAAATTTGTGTTCTCTATTAATGGTACCCTGAAAGTGTCAGATCATGATTAGAATTGAAATACTCAAAATGTCCTTGCCTATAAACTAATGACAATAGGATGCTACAAGAAATAATATAAGATAAAGGCATGTGGTTATAGGTAACTTTTTCTGAAACTGAAGTAGGTAAGTGTGTGCATATATAACAATCCTTTGCATTCATGGCATTAGTGTATTCTTGCACTAACCTGGAAAAGAAACAGTAGAAAAATTATTTTTCTAATAGCTTATAAAGGAGCAACGAAAGGGGTCCTCCCTAATATTGTAAATTGGTTTATTAGGGATGTTCTTTGCTTTTAGGATTACTCTGGTGCTAGGTAAAACCCTATTAGTACTGTAGTGATCATTATTAATGTTATTACAAAAATTTAACCCATGATATATTTCCACTTATTTCTAATGCAGCACATTTTCTGAGTCAGTTCAAAAACAGTTCAATAGCTTGTAGCAAGCTTCAGTATGTAGCTTTTTTGGTGTAGTTAATATTATTTTTTCTTCAGCAGACAAGTTTCTAACCAGACAATCCTTAACCCTTCTCCGTGTTCTCCTACAGTATTATCCCTATTCTTCTATAACTTTCAACAAGGACCTAGATTGAGCTTCTGTAAAGCAAAGAACTAAAACAATAAAGATCAAAAAAGCACAGATAAAATATTCTTTCTTCAATTCCGTTTAGCTTCAAGTTTTCTTCAGATTATTTCCACCAGTCTCATTTTCTCTTTTTCAGGGAGGTTCAAATAGTTCAGGATTCGCGTTGCACAAGTCTTCCAATGTGACATTCAAAGCTCATGTAGTATGACCATTCAGGTACTGATTATCTGCGATAGGGCACTCGCGCTCTAATCGATCTTCTTAGGTTTTGCTGATTTGGATCCATTCCACCTTCGTTGCTAAATTCAGCCTCTTTGAGTATTATTTCTTGACTTTGAGCTATTGAAGAACTTCTCCTTGGATTTTTGTTTTCATAGCTTTGTGGCCTTTCTGCTTGTCGAATTGTTCTCCTTGTTCCAATGTTGGTTCCTTCACTTGGTTCTACTTCTTGTCCTCGTATCACATCGGCAGCACTTTTACCCTGTGATTTGCTTTTTCGCTTTCGTTAGAGTTCTAAATGTCACTCTGGATTACATCAGGTACTCACACTTGACTTTCCGTCAGCTGATTTTCACCCCTTCCTCTTCCAGTGGCTGGACTGGCACCGATGCTGTTGGTCTGGGTTGTCTGTCTATTGGTGGTGCAACCACCAATGCTCTTCGTTCAGGATCATAGACCAGAGGCACTTCTTTTGGATTGCTCACTCTTTTGGTGTGGGAATCATGAATCCACTTTGGACGCCAGCATACTTAACAGCAGTGTGTATAGTTAGGATCACCCGAAAGGGGCCTTTCCACCTGGGTTCAAGGCAAGTCTTCTGAACGTGCTTCTTGATCACAACCCAATCACCAGGATTGAGGTTGTGGCACTGTTCTTAATGTGGGTCTTGTGTGGCAGCTGAAAACTGATGAGAGACAGAACGAACCACATCAGCCAATCCTTTGCAGTAATCCAATAATATATCATCAGTGGTATTCAAAAGGGCATTTACAGAAACAGCAGGTAATCTCATTGCTCTGCCTATCAATATTTCATGGGGTGATAACCGCATCCTTCTGTCAGGGGTACTCTGGATGCTCATTAACACCAAGGGTAAAGCATCTGGCCATTTCGGAGAGGTTGATGTACAGACTTTCGCCAATCTAGACTTGAGGGTACCATTTATTTGTTCAACAATACCAGAGGCTTCTGGTCTACCGAACCTAGGTATTAATTCTTGTAACAACATCTTAGCTACAGTGAGACTGTCATTTCTTCTAGTTGGGTTGGCTTCCACCCATGTTGAGAAGACACACACAATCACTAGGATATATCTCAGTCCGTTATGTACAGGCATCTCAATAAAATCCATCTACATCCTTTTGAATGGGCCACCTTATCTCCCTATGTGTGTTAAAGTGACGTGTTCTTTTCCCTACATTTAACTGTTGACAAGTTATACACCAATGGCAAATCTCTTCTGCCAACATTCTGAATCGGGGGTTGTACCAACAACTCTGCCTGAAAAGTCTCACCATTGCATCTCTCCCTAGATGTGTGTATCCATGGTCGTATTTTGTCATTGGAAACAGCAAGCAATCCCGTAATACTGGTCTCCCATCTTTGCCACCCAAATATCATTTGCATTTTTCTTGCATCCTGCTTTTACCCAACCATTCTGTTCAGCCTCTGACACCAGCGGTACAATCAAGATGGCCGCCACACTTTGTCAAACGCTCATGTCACTCTATGTTCTATGCCCCCACCTTTGTCTGCACTCCGGATAGTACGTGCCGGCAGGCAGGTGTGGTTAAACGAGGTAGCAGCGTTACCGTCTGCCACCGGCAATCGAGCAGCGGAGGGCAGGTAACGAGCTGTGGTTTTCCAGAAGTAAACGTGAGTATTTTTCACTCTGCTGTCGACACCGATCTAGGTGTTTCTCTGGCACTTTGATATCCACGACGGAATGCCCATTACGATCCTATCACCTTTAGGTATACTTCTTGGAGTCGCACTCAATGCCGATGAGGCCTCCCTCAACTACTCGTTTGGGTAGGGTTACAGTTCATCTTTGTATGCTATGTGCGTGCCTGTTTGTTTTTTGCTCTTACGAGCATACTCTCTCAATGAGCCTCATTACTATTCGTGGCTGAGAACCCTACACTAGGAAAGGCACTCCCACACCTAGCGTGATCTGGCGTGCCCTTATCACTCACTGCCTTGTCACACATCCGTGGGCACTGATGAGCAGTGTGTTGCTTCACTTTATAGCCGGTGTCCTTTGTGTGTTTACCATGTGCGCACTAGTATGCTGTTTTTAACGATAACCACTCTCACGCTGAGATCGATTATCTCAGTTCTTTAGCAACCATGTCCTTATTAAGTACGGCTGCCGTGTATGATTCAACACGTTTTAATATGATTATGCTCGAAGGACTACTGTTGTTTTCTCTTTTTCCCTCTCTTCCCTTTAGGTTGGATTTTGAAACTGAAGTGGTCCTATCTGTTTGGGTGCAGTGTCGCCCCGACCACAGCTATATTTAGGTATTAATACAGGGTGTACTGAGTGTTGCCGTCTCAGACCCCTGGCTCTCACTTTTTACACTTTGCATGGTCCTGATGAAACGCCAAGGGATCCACTAGGGACCAACAGAGGCGTGAAACATGTCAACCTAAAAAACCATCAGTTTGTAATCACCACCAGCACCAAGATACGCAGAAGGAAAAATACTCACACTTCTGACTATCAGATCAAGAGGATTTCTCTTGGCTCCGGTTTTTAACCATATCACACGGACCCCCGAATAAAGTCTCTTCAGGGTACCTAGTGCGATATTTTTAACTCACCCACACCTCTCCCTGCACACCCGCACTCACCACTGCGGCGTTTCTCCAAAAGATCTCCGATAAAGAGCCCTCTCGCGGGGCCCGTGGGGGACTGCAGCTCCACCCCCACGAGGAGCAACCCTCGATGATGAAGCATGACACCTGCTTGAGTGTGTGAGGGCACTTCTCTAACAAGGAGGAATTCCCCCCCATGAGCTCTGAGTATCCAACAAGTACTTCTTGAAAGAGTTCCTTTCACTAGCCCTTCCAACGACCTAAGAAGCCCGTTTTATCCTTAGAAACAGTTACCCTTCAGTGATTTATAAGTTTACTTTGGGAGCACGGGTACTGGACCTCCTTTTCCATTTTGCTCCTAGTCCCCCTTCTTTTTTTGTGTTTAAGACTCAAAAATCATAGTCGGGTATTGTTGGAAAGTGGATTATTGGTAGGGGCAAATGTAGGTCTGCCACTGGCAATAAGGCCACTAACACATGATAGGACTCAGCATAGGTCTTAGAAAATTATTCCTATGCTCAACCCTTGGTAACGTGGCTGCGAGAAGACAGGCTTAACTTCAAAGACAGGTATGTAAAGCATTTAAAAACACCAATTCAGTAAATAATTAAGACACAACACATAATAAAAATCCAACACCAATTTATAAAAATAGGAAATATTTTTATCTTTAAAATGACACCAAAACGACAAAAATCCAATGTAGGGAACCGGAAATATGAATTTTCAAAGATTTTGCAAAATATAGCACTTAGAACCTTATAGCACCATATTGGGATACAGGCTCGCGATAGACTGACCCAAAGTCAAAGTTTCAGGCCGACCGCGATGGAGCCCTGAGCGGCTACACCTCACGGTAGGTCCCGGTCACAGTTTTTACCTTCGGACTTAGAAACTTTTACGGAGCTTTTTCTCGCGAGGTCCCTCGATGCTCTTCACCAGGCCGGATTCGGTGAGGGTTCGCCGGCCTCGGATTTCTTCTACTCCCAGTCAAACTCTGGAAGTTGGACCGACGGAGCTTTTAGCGGGATGAACCTGGATGGCTTGGCCGGCTCGCGGTTGAAGGCAGGCGGCTTGACTGACTAGGTTGAGTCGGTCCCCCTATGGAGCTTTTTTTTCAAAGTTCCTCCAAAGTTCTCCAAACTTCTGGAACTTCATCCTGAAGTTCCCCAAAGGGTCCCAAAGTGTCTCAAACTCACTCCAAGGGTCTGGAAGCTCCAAGATGGTCCTTGAAAGTTGAGGACTTCAGTTCCCACAATCCACTTGGACGTCACCCTTACAAATCCACTGGTAGTTCTCCAGGTTGATGATCCTTGGTGGTGAGGTTCCAGGTGAGCTCTGTTAACCTGTAGCTTGCAGGGAGTCCGCTCTTTACTTCTTTTTCAGCAAGGTAGTCCACAGGGCTGTAGTTTCAGCTGGTGCAGTCTTCAAAGGACAGGCCTTAGAGTTTTGCACCCCCAACTTCTCAGCATGGCAACGTCTTGCTTCCTTAAGTTTCAAGCAGCAGATCTGGAGGGCTCTGCCCCTCTCAGATACTTATTCCAAGTTCTCTGGGTCAGGCAGGGGGTCACTCCTGACCAATGGGAGCAGAGTAACTCCTCAAAGATATGACCACATCCTGTAGAGTGTGGCATTATTTTGTCCCAGAGTGCATCAAATCTCCCAAATTCATAATGGCTGATTTTCCAGCAGGGAGGTAAGAGCTGGCTAAACACACCCCTAGGATGGCTAATTTACTTAGACTCTCCCCCCTGCATCTGCTCATACCTTCCTTAATCCTACCATCTGCCTGAGGTGGAAAGATCAGAGTTGTAAATGACACTGGTTTCTGCTCTCCTCTTTGAAGACCCTGGTTTACGACTCCTCCCCCTGGCATTCCTGTGGAACAGCACACTGCCCTGCCAACAGAGCTGGTTAACCCCAGGGGCTCTTTATCACCTCTTCAAGGCAGCCTGGCTAATCC
The DNA here is from genome assembly GCA_963921515.1 of Calotriton arnoldi. Taxonomy (NCBI): domain Eukaryota; kingdom Metazoa; phylum Chordata; class Amphibia; order Caudata; family Salamandridae; genus Calotriton; species Calotriton arnoldi. The sequence goes on from CAWUFW010008305.1 coordinate 362,883, forward strand.
ACTTAACTCTGACCAATCAGGGCAGACCACTGGAAGGCTGAATCTGGACCTACAAACAAGAAAGTCTTATACCTTCTTGTATGTACACTTTAGGAGAAATTCAACAATATCATATTGTGGGATTTATTAATACCATTCGGGGAAGTCTTTGAATGGTACTCCTAGCCCTCTCCTATCAGGAGTTATTAGTTAATAACTTCCTACCATGTTAACCTATGTAGCAGGGGATTTGCAATGGGAAAAATGACTTGGGCCATTTTTCCAGCACCAGGACTTACAAAAACATATTTTAGAAGTACTTTGCTTGTATCTACAGGACCCCCACCCCATGGGTCACTTAGGTGAGACTTTAGGGGTTCTGAATCTGTAGAAATATTGCAGATCCTCACTTCACAGTGCTCCTAGCATCAAAGTCGAATTTGGGCAGCACTTTATCACATTGTCGGGAGTGAAATGTGAAATTTCACTTAACCCAGGGCATATAAAACTCATTTTATAAGGGTCTACCTTATAGATACCTGACCCCCCACCCCTGGGACACCTAGGGGAGACCCTGGGGGTTCCTAATATGCCATAACATTGTAGGTTATCCATTTTTAAGTGCCCCAAACACCAAAGTTGAGTTTGGGCACAATTTACTTTTTAAAAGCAGTCATGGCACCCAGGGCTGCTTTTAAAACTGACCTCAGGCCTCAGCAGTGCACACATGCAAGTGCAGAAGGCTGCTGGCCTCTAAACTGCCATGCCCTACTATATACTAGGGACTGATAGGTAGTTTCAATTCCCCTGCCCTATTATATACTAGGGACTTATAGGGTAGGTCATGCCAATCACAGGGGTACCCCAACCCATAGTGTACCCTAGTGTATGTTGGTGTTTTCACTGTATTCTAAGTGTTTTCAGCATAGCACTGGCCCTGGGCCTGGTTAGGTAAAGCCCAGTGTCAGTCAGAGTCAGTTACTACCAGTACCAGTCAGCAAAAAGTTGGGGGGTGCCCAGGGCACAGGATGACTTTGCAACATAGCCCCCCCCCCCAAACGAAAGGTGTTGGGTTACTAACCTACACCCTGGTAGTCCTCATCAGCTAAGTGGAAAAACCTGGAAAGTCCATCTGCATTTGCATGGGCAACCCCAGGTCTGTGTTCCACTGTAAAGTCCATTCCCTGTAGGGAAATGGACCACATTAACAGCTTGGGATTCTCCCCTCTCATCTGCATGAGCCATCCGAGAGGCATGTGGTCAGTTTGAACACGAAAGTGAGTCCCAATCAAATATGGTCTCAACTTTTTCAGGGACCAAACCACAGCAAAAGCCTCTCTCTCAATGGCACTCCACCTCTGCTCTCTGGGAAGAAGCCTCCTGCTCATAAAGGCAACTGGCTGATCAAGGCCCTCTCCATTTAGCTGTGACAACACTGCCCCAATCCCTTGTTCTGAAGCATCTGTCTGAACCACAAATTCTTTTGTGTAGTCAGGGGCTAGTAGCACTGGTGCTGAACACATAGCAGCTTTCAGAGTGTCAAAAGCCTTCTGACACTCTGGTCCAATCCCCCTTCTTGGGCCTCTTTTTAGAAGTGAGTTCTGTTAGGGGCCCCACAATTTTGAAAAAACCTTCTATGGTACCCTGTCAGTCCAAGGAATGCCCTGACCTGAGTCTGGGTAACAGGAGCTGTCCAATCCAAAATAGTTTGGATTTTAGCTTGGAGAGGCTGTACATGGCCCCCACCTACCAGGTGGGCCAGGTACACCACAGAACTCTGCCCTATTTGGCACTTGCTTGCCTTAATAGTCAGGCCTGCCTGCTGCATGGCCTGAAGCACTTCCCTTAGGTGGCTTAAGTGATCCCCCCAGGTAGAACTGTATACAGCAATATCATCCAGGTAAGCTGCACTGAACTGTTCCAACCCAGACAAGACCCTGTTCACCAACCTTTGGAAGGTGGCAGGTGCATTCTTTAAACCAAAGGGCATTACCTTGAACTGATAATGTCCCTCTGGTATGGAGAATGCTGACCTCTCCTTTGCTCCATCAGTGAGGGCAATCTGCCAGTAACCTGAAATCAAATCAAAAGTACTCAGGTACTTAGCAGCCCCTAACCTGTCAATGAGCTCATCAGCTCTAGGTATAGGGTGAGCGTCAGTCTTTGTGACTGCATTCAATCCTCTGTAGTCCACACAGAACCTTAACTCCTTGGGTCCCCCCTGAGGATTAGGTTTAGGCACCAGTACCACTGGACTGGCCCATGGACTCTCAGACGGTTCAATTACCCCCAATTCCAGCACCTTAGCAACCTCAGCTTTAATGCTGGCTCTGACATGGTCAGACAACCTGTACAGTTTATTTTTGACAGGTAGGCTGTCACCAGTGTCAATGTGGTGCACACACCACTCAGTGATGCCTGGGGTCAAAGAGAACAGGCCAGCAAACTGCTCCAGCACTTGCTTACAGTCTCTGTGCTGCTGGTCTGTCAACTTGGGAGAGAGTATCACCCCCTCCACTGACCCATCTTGCACATTAGTGGAGAGGAGGTCGGGCACAGGCTCAGTTTCCTCCTCCACACCCTCATTAGTGACCAGTAACATGGTCATGTCTGCCCCGTCATGGTGGGGTTTCAACCTATTCACATGCAGGACCCTATGAGGGTTCCTGGGGGTGCCAAGGTCAACCAAATAGGTAACCTCACCCTTCTTTTCTAAGATTGGATAGGGCCCACTCCACCTGTCATGGAGGGCCCTGGGAGTCACAGGCTCCAACACCCACGCCAATTGTCCTGGAGTATACTCAGGCATAGTAGCCTTTTGATCATACCAGTGCTTCATGAGCTCCTGGCTGGCCTCCAGTTTCCTGTTTGCCTTGTACATGTACTCTGCCATTCTAGATCTCAGGCCTAGCACATAGTCAAGCACATTGTCCTTTTTTTCTCTCAGAGGCTTCTCTAAAGACTCTCTCAGCAGGCTCAATGCCCCCTCACAGTGTGTCCAAACAACAACTCAAAGGGACTGAAACCAACCCCTTTCTGTGGCACCTCCCTGTAGGCAAACAGTAAGCATGGGAGGAGAACATCCCATCTCCTCCTGAGTTTCTCTGACAACCCATTTATCATGCCCTTCAGGGTTTTGTTGAATCTCTCAACAAGACCATTTGCTTGTGGGTGATAGGGGGTGGTGAACTTGTAGTTGACACCACACTCATCCCACATAGCAGTCAGATAGCTGGACAGGAAGTTCGTGCCCCTATCTGATACCACCTCTTTTGGAAAGCCGACTCTGGTGAACACACCAAGCAGTGCTCTATCCACTGCAGGAGCATCAATGGTTCTAAGAGGGATTGCTTCTGGGTATCTAGTGGCATGGTCCACTACCACTAAGATATAGCTATTCCCTGATGCAGTAGGTGGGTCCAGGGGACCAACAATGTCCATCCCCACCCTTTCAAAAGGAACACCAACCACTGGCAGTGGTATTAGGGGAGCCTTTGTCTTGCCCCTGCCTTGTCACTGGCCTGACAGGTGACACAGGAGCTGCAAAACTCCTTTACCTTTTCAGACATATGGGGCCAGTAGAAATGGTTCACCAACCGGTTCCATGTCTTTGTCTGTCCCAAATGTCCTGCCAAGGGGATATCATGACCCAAAGTCAGGATGAACTCTCTGTACCTCTGGGGCACCACCAACCTCCTGGTGGCCCCCTCCTCGAGGTTTCTGGCCTCAGTATAAAGCAGTCCATCTTCCCAGTAGAGTTTGTGAAACCCACTGTCATCCCCTTCCTCTTGCTTAGAAGCAATCCGCCTCAAGCTCTCAAGGGTGGGACAGTCACGCTGTCCCTTACTGAACTCCTCTCTGGAGGGTCCACCTGCTCCTGTCAGTTCTGCCAAATCTGACAACTCTGGCAGGGATGGAGTCCCTCCCTCAGAGGCCAGATCCTCCCCATCAGGGTTAGATTCTGCCTGCACCTCTGGAGTTCCCTGGGTTGGCTCACCAGGCCCAGTACCCTTGTCCTTGGATGCTTGGCCCTTTGTTCCAGGGTCCAAGTGTCCAGCCCCTCCCTTCTGGCTCGTCTGTGACCTAGTCACAGCACATACCCACTCAGGGAGCTCCAATATTTTCCTATGGAGTCCTCTCTCCACCTCTGACCACACAGAGGCTTCAAGATCATTGCCCAGTAACCACTGGACTGGGAGCACCTTTGACACAGCTACCTTCATAGGGCCTGTCACACCTCCCCATTCCAAATCCACCACAGCCATAGGATGGAGTTTGGTAGTGCTGTCTGCATAAGTCACCTGGTGAAACTCACCAGGTAACAACCTCTCTGGAGGCACCAGCTCATCCAGGACCATAGTTACACTAGCCCCAGTGTCTCTGATAGCCTCAACCTCAGTCCCATTCACTTTAGGCCTCTGCCTGTACTTGTCCATGTTTGGAGGTAAGGCAGCAAGGGTTGCAATATTCACCCCACTCAGGGACACTAAGGTTGCTTCCACCACCTGACTACCCCTCTATGAGGCACCACTCTCCACCCCTATACTTACACTGGCAATCCCTGTGGATGGCCCCTTAGGGGGGAGCTTCTTGGCGCAGACAGCATCTCCCTGTTTGTGCCCTGGCTGGTTACAGTCAAAGCACTTACCCACTTTTGAGGGATCAAAGAACCTACCATTCTTTCCATGATACCCCCTCCCTTTGAATTTGGGTTTTCTCGGGGCCCCCCCTCCTTGTGCAGGTTTTTGTGGGTCTTTGGAGGACTCCTTCTGGTTTTGACCTTCTTTCCCTTGGGCTTTTCCCTGGGGAGGGACCTGTCCTCCTTTCTTCTGGTCACTCCCCTGGTGCTGACTGGAAACCCGGATTCTCACCCACTCATCAGCTGCTTCCCCCAGCTCTCTGGGGTCTGTCAGCTTAGAGTCCACTAGATAATGGCGTAACTTCTCTTCTGCACAATGAGTCAAAATATGTGCTTTCAAAAACAAATGATACAATCCCTCATATGTGTCAACTTTGTTACCAACAATCCAGCCTTCCAGTGCCTTCATTGAAACGTCCACAAAGTCTACCCAAGACTTTGAACTCAATTTCTGGGTGCCTCTAAACTTCACCCTGTACTGCTCTGAAGTCAGACCAAATCGTTTGACTAAGCATGCCTTCATCTGCTGGTATGATTCTGCATCCTCTCCCTTCAGGGTCAGGAGCCTATCCCTCCCAGCTACTGGAGTCAACTCCCACAGGAGTGCACCCCAATACTTAGAGTGGACCCTACTCATTCTAAGGGCCCTCTCAAAAGCTGCTAGCCATTTGTCAATGTCATCCCCCTCAGTGTACTTGGGTACTATACCCTTGGGAAGTTTGGGATCAAATCCACCACCCCTGGACATTTCAAAATCATCATCATTTTCATTGCCACCATTTCTTTTGAACGCCTCCTCCCTCTCCCATCTCTTCCTAGCCAATTCCAATTTTTCCTTCTCCAAGCCAATCAAAGCTAATTGAGCCTGAAGCTGTCTCTCTGCAAGGGGCGGTGGTGGTCCCTGAGTAAGGGACCCTTCCCCACTCCCACCATCTGGATTCATATGGCTAACACTAGATAAAATGGAAGAGGCATCATCCTCAACCTCCTCTTGGATGAGGTTGGGGGGACACCCTCTATCCCCCCTTGACTCTCCTCAGCTCCCCCAGCCCAGGCCTTCAGGGACTCAATCAACCCTGCCTTCCTAACCTTCTTGGTAGCAGGCAGCCCCTAAGCCTACACTGTTCCCTAAGATCAGCTATCTTAAACTGGGACAGTTTAGCCAGGTCCAGCTCCATGGTTCCCTAGTTTTGGGTCACAATAACTAGGCACAACAGACTTAGAACAATTTGGAAAAATCAAAACAATGGATTAAAAACAGTTTAGTCCAAATTCCAAAAATCAAACTCAAAAGTTTTGTTCTAAGGCAATTTAGAGGATTTTTATAATTTTAATTCACTTTACTGAAAGGTGTACTTTTTAAACACAAGTCCTCATCCCACCGCTGCCACCAAATGTTGGAAAGTGTATTATTGGATGGGGCAAATGTAGGTCTGCCAATGGCAATAAGGCCACTAACACATGATAGGACTCAGCATAGGTCTTAGAAAATTATTCCTATGCTCAACCCTTGGTAACGTGGCTGCGAGCAGACAGGTTTAACTTCAAAGACAGGTATGTAAAGCATTTAAAAACACCAATTCAGTAAATAATTAAGACACAACACATAATAAAAATCCAACACCAATTTATAAAAATAGGAAATATTTTTATCTTTAAAATGACACCAAAACGACAAAAATCCAATGTAGGGAACCGGAGATATGAATTTTCAAAGATTTAGCAAAATATAGCACTTAGAAACTTATAGCACCATATTGGGATACAGGCTCGCGATAGACCGACCCAAAGTCAAAGTTTCAGGCCGACCGGGATGGAGCCCTGAGCGGCTACACCTCACGGTAGGTCCCGGTCACAGTTTTTACCTTCGGACTTAGAAACGTTTACGGAGCTTTTTCTCGCGGGGTCCCTCGATGCTCTTCACCAGGCCGGATTCGGTGAGGGTTCACCGGCCTCGGATTTCTTCTTCTCCCGGTCAAACTCTGGAAGATGGACCGATGGAGCTTTTAGCGGGACGAACCTGGATGGCTTTGCCGGCTCGCGGTTGAAGGCAGGCGGCTTGGCTGACCAGGTTGAGTCGGTCCCCCTATGGAGCTTTTTTTCAAAGTTCCTCCAAAGTTCTCCAAACTTCTGGAACTTCTTCCTGAAGTTCCCCAAAGGGTCCCAACGTGTCTCAAACTCACTCCAAGGGTCTGGAAGCTCCAAGATGGTTGTTGAATGTTGAGGACTTCAGTTCCCACAATCCACTTGGACGTCACCCTTACAAATCCACTGGTAGTTCTCCAGGTTGATGATCCTTGGTGGTGAGGTTCCAGGTGAGCTCTGTTAACCTGTAGCTTGCAGGGAGTCCGCTCTTTACTTCTTTTTCAGGAAGGTAGTCCACAGGGCAGTAGTTTCAGCTGGTGCAGTCTTCAGAGGACAGGCCTCAGAGTTTTGCACCCCCAACTTCTCAGCATGGCAACGTCTTGCTTCCTTAAGTTTCAAGCAGCAGATCTGGAGGGCTCTGCCCCTCTCAGATACTTATTCCAAGTTCTCTGGGTCAGGCAGGAGGTCACTCCTGACCAATGGGAGCAGGGTAACTCTTCAAAGATATGACCACATCCTGTAGAGTGTGGCATTATTTTGTCCCAGAGTGCATCAAATCTTCCAAATTCATAATGGCTGATTTTCCAGCAGGGAGGTAAGACCTGGCTAAACACACCCCTAGGATGGCTAATTTACTTAGACTCTCCCCCCTGCATCTGCTCATACCTTCCTTAATCCCACCATCTGCCTGAGGTGGAAAGATCAGAGTTGTAAATGACACTGGTTTCTACTCTCCTCTTTGAAGACCATGGTTTACGACTCCTCCCCCTGGCCTGGCATTCCTGTGGAACAGCACACTGCCCTGCTAGCAGAGCTGGTTAACCCCAGGGGCTCTTTATCACCTCTTCAAGGCAGCCTGGCTAATCCACTTAACTCTGACCAATCAGGGCAGACCACTGGAAGGCTGAATCTGGACCTACAAACAAGAAAGTCTTATAACTTCTTGTATGTACACTTTAGGAGAAATTCAACAATATCATATTGTGAGATTGATTAATACCATTTGGGGAAGTCTTTGAATGGTACTTCTATCCCTCTCCTCTCAGGAGTTATTAGTTAATAACTTCCTACCATGTTAACCTATGTAGCAGGGGATTTGCAATGGGAAAAATGACTTGGGCCATTTTTCCAGCACCAGGACTTACAAAAACATATTTTATAAGTACTTTGCTTATATCTACAGGACCCCCACCCCATGGGTCACTTAGGTGAGACTTTAGGGGTTCTGAATCTGTAGAAATATTGCAGATCCTCACTTCACAGTGCTCCTAGCATCAAAGTCGAATTTGGGCAGCACTTTATCACAATGTGGGGAGTGAAATGTGAAATTTCACTTAACCCAGGGCATATAAAACTCATTTTATAAGGGTCTACCTTATAGATAGCTGACCCTCCACCCCTGGGACACCTAGGGGAGACCCTGGGGGTTCCTAATATGCCATAACATTGTAGGTTATCAATTTTTAAGTGCCCCAAACACCAAAGTCGAGTTTGGGCACAATTTACTTTTTAAAAGCAGTCATGGCACCCAGGGCTGCTTTTAAAACTGACCTCAGGCCTCAGCAGTGCACACATGCAAGTGCAGAAGGCTGCTGGCCTCTAAACTGCCATGCCCTACTATATACTAGGGACTGATAGGTAGTGTCAATTCCCCTGCCCTATTATATACTAGGGACTTATAGGGTAGGTCATGCCAATCACAGGGGTACCCCAACCCATAGTGTACCCTAGTGTATGTAGGTGTTTTCACTGTATTCTAAGTGTTTTCAGCATAGCACTGGCCCTGGGCCTGGTTAGGCAAAGCCCAGGGTCAGTCAGAGTCAGTTACCACCAGTACCAGTCAGCAAAAAGTTGGGGGGTGCCCAGGGCACAGGATGACTTTGCAACAGGTATGAACTTATAGTTTGTTTTTACAATTAAATGAAATTGATGCACTTTTCATCTTAAATGATCATTTTAAGTAGTAGTCATGATATTCGATTGCATTGATGGATGGTGATAAGGATGCTATATATGGTTTTATGGTATGGGTGGCCCCAAATTATTAACATTATGTATTATGTGTTTTAATGGATATTTAATTATTGAACATGCATATGTAACATTTTACAGTTTTAATTAACCAAACAATAAAGAATTGATTTGATTTAATTTGATTTGAGTGGTAGAAAAATAGGCAATGGGCTTTAGAGATCCTCCATGTGTTTGCGTCAAAACCAAGAGAGCGCACCCATCTGTCTCGCTGCAAAACAATGTGAATTCTTTTGTATGATCTGGCATTCCTAGTGCTGGGGTGTGGCACAATTTCTCTTTCAGCTCTAGGAATGCTGTTATATATATTCGTTGTCCCATGGAATCGGATCAGACATGTCTCTGTGTGTCAACCTCAGTAGAGGCTTGGCCATCAAGGAAAAGTTTGGTATCCACTGTCTACAGTAGTCAACCATTCCCAAAAACATTCTGATTTCCTTTTGAGTTTGTGGTGGATTCATTTGCAAGATTGCTTCCACTCTCTCTGGTGATTCTTTCCTAGCTCCTTTCACAATAATGCATCCCAGATATTGAACCTCTTTTTGACAATACTGCAGTTTCCCTGGAGACACTTTGTGTCCGTTCTCAGCCAGGTGGTTCAAGAGTACAATGGTGTCATGTTCACATGAATCTCTCGTTTCGGATGTCAGAAGTAGGTCATCTATGTATTGCACAAAGGTTGACTTGACTGGCATTTTCAGGGTTTCTAGATTTCTTTTCAGGATTTGATTAAAATTGGATGGACTCTCTGTATACCCTTGTGGGACACACCATGTTAATACCTTCTGCAGGTATATAAAGAAAAAAAGAAATGGGCTTTCCTCGACCAACGGCACTGAGAAGAAAACCTGACACAGGTCAATAACAGTAAACCACTCTGTAGTTTATGGGATTTGAAACAATGTGGTAATTTTGATACTACAGGACAACAAGGCACTACTCTTTCATTTACCTTTCGTAAATCTTGAACTATCCTGTATTTACCATTGGGTTTCTGCAAGCCCATAATTGGAGAGTTGCATGGACCTTCAATTAGTTCCCTCAAGATTCCTTTTTGTAACATTTCATCAATCACTGATTGTATTCCTGCAATCGTCTCTGGTGTCAAATGATATGGCGGTGTTCTGGGATATGCAGCTTTTGTTTTCACAGTGATTCAGACTGGTTCTACACCTTTAATGAGTCTGGTGTCTTTCCCTGTAAAATCCCAAATTGCTGTGTTCGCTTTTTCTCTCAAATCTTCAGGTAATTCATTAATGGTTAGCAAAGGGAATATTCCTGTCTCAACCTGTTGTTTGATTATTTTAAACTCTACATCCTCATCATGTGCCTGGAATGCCACGCCATCTGGCGTGCAATATATAGTGACATTTAACTTGCACAACAAATCCCTTCCTAGCAGGTTCACAGGGCATGAATCACAAACAACAAATTGGTGCTTTTCTTTAAATTAGCCTATTTTTACTGGAACCTTTTAAGAAACTGGGTTTAGGATTTGTTTATTTGTAACTCCTACAACTTGGATAGTTTTTCCCGAGAGAGATAGGTCCTGGACTTCTGCTATTTTAACAGTGGAACGGGTAGCACCGGTATCAATAAAAAATTATACTGGGTGACCATAGACTTCTGCATCTACTTATGGGCCACTCTGGTCTACCTCCCAGATTGTGCTGAGTACGCAATCTCCCTCCCCTCTAAAGCACCGTCATTGAGAATTATCTGAACCAGAACCATCATTTTCAAATAACAAGAATTGTTGGAATGGCATCTGATTTGGATTATGAAATTGTGGTTTAGCATTCTGAAATGGATTGGTATTAATTTTTGGCATTTGATTTAGATTAAACATTGGGTTTCCCATTTGTGCAGGTGCAACAGGTATCATTGGAGCCTGTTCCTGCATTGGCATTTGCATTTTCTGTGCGGGCACATTTTGAGTTTGCATACCTCGTGGCATTTGTACATTTCCTCCAGCATTGTCAAGATTATATCGCATTCCATCTTCCAATGTCCAACTCTGTGACAGATGTGGCAGGCAGTAACCTTTTTTATAGCAGCAATCACTGCTCCAGAACCTGCACCCACAGGAACATCTCTACCTCTACCCTGTGACACATTCATCCCTCCTTGATGTCCCTGAAAACCAACCAGTGACACAAGAATTCCTTGCATGTTTCCTTGATTACTTGCAAAAAAAGGTACTGAAAACCTTTCTGAGCTAGCTTTGATTATGTTAATGTGAATTTCTCTTTTATTTTCTTCTGCTTCATGTCTCACTTGTCACTTGTCACTTGTCATCTAGTGATTTATTCTGCCAGCAGATCTCACTTTGTTTTATGTGTGAACAGATCTCTGTCTTCAGCCCTAAAACAAACTGGGGCACGAAAATTCCCATATCCTTCTCCTCAGGCTATTCATGCCCCTGTGCTGTTGAAACACCTGCAATAATCTCTCATAATGTTTATGCAGTTTCCTTCGGTTCTTGGGTAGTTTTTTTAAATCTTTAGCCAATCCAAATCTTTCGGGGATACTTTGCCATTTAAAAAGGTAATTACTACTTTAAATTTTCCCATCACAATATGTGAGGGTGCATTAGTTCTAACCCCCCTTGCTGGTTCTTCCTTAGGCCATTGTACCGCAGTCTTACATTCAGCCCATTAATCAGCAGGTACTAGAATGTCAAAAACGTATTCAAATCAGTCCACAACACCTTCAAAATCTTTGAGCCTTTCCACTTGTGCATACCACTGCACCGACTTGTCTCTCAATTTGGGAAAATTATTCTTGAATGCTGCCAGATCACCTCAACTCCAAGGAACATGAACATACATTCCTCCTGCTATTTCTCTAAGTAGGTAACTTGTCGCCTCTCCCTCATCTTGCTCACTCTGGCTTCCTGTAATGTTTCTTTGCCCATTTAATTTTGAGTTTCTCAGCCTCTTTCCATCTTCGAATACATTTGACCAATTCTACAATGTGCAAACGCATTCCTGTAACCCTCATGTTTTCTATGGCTGGATCACCCAAATGAACCCTATAGCTCCTGTGTAGATTCACATTATTACTGAGATCTACGTCATATTTCTGAGCTATTTCACTCAACCTGTTGTGCACCAAAGCTGCTCTTCATGTAATTTCCTTACACAAATACATTAATTATTTTCTCTGATGTTGCTCTAGGTGTTCAAACTCCAAACATCCTTTTATTATTTCTTCTAATTTTACTTTCAATGTGGGTAAGTCTAACGGCTTCTCCATTTCCATCTCTGGTTTTTCTTGTGCCACAATATTGTCTGTGTTCTTTTTTCAATCATCTCCTCAACCCAAGCTGGTATATAGCCTTCGTCAGTAACATTTAGATCTCCAGGAGCCATTGGAGTAGTAAAGACCAAATTCCCTACATCAGTGCTTGTATCATCTGTGGAGGCTTCCATAAAACGATCTGCAAATTATGAGAAGTCTGTCGGACCCCCAGATGACCCAGCAAGAGTAATCTGCACATTACTAACTAGGAAATTCAACAAGGCAAAGATTGGTGGAAGAAAAGGTCTCACCTGGAGCGAGTTGTGTCATGATAGGAATACTAAGATGGCCGCCAATCCCACAACTCGGAAACCGGTCTAGTTATTTTCCTCACAAGCTGTTTGGAATCTTGGTGAAGCGCGCGCTGCCTGAAGATTGCGCACTTCACTGAGGTAATTCTCAAGCACGGACCTAGTTAGAGTCGCTCTGTATTTTCCTTAGAGTATTCCCTTTGTGCGGCGGTTAGTGCGTCCGGAGTATTCCTCTGCTTGATACCTGTTTCTCGTCGGGTGTAGGATTCCCCCTAGTGTTGACGTCTCAAACCTGCGCACTTTGTCGGAGTAAGGGATTAGAGTCTCAAGCTGAGTCTGCGCATTCGAGTCTAATAGAAGAGTGAACAGTGTCCTTGTTGGAGTCTGCGTTTTCCGGCTGGAAAACGAGCAGTGGACGTTAACTGAGGTAACACTACTTCCTTGACAGCGGAGTCGGAAAGAAAGAAGAACTACGAAGTATCTCTTGGCAGTGGAAAAATCCTGGGAGCAAGAGAACAATTCAAAAGCTAAGTGACATAACCTGATAACAGAAAAAACTGTCAAGTACTCAAAAAACAATAATTAACCTAAAGAAAGAAATGAACATTATGTTATATTTGTAAATATTGTATAGAGCTTACCTGTGTGAAGTCTTGAGTTCATTCCTAGAGAAAAAGGAAAAGATATAAATTATTTTGAACTTAAATTAAATTCCTCTCAATTCAACCAAAAGTAAAAGTTCAAGTATAACAAAAAGAGAATAGAAGACGTAGCAATAGAAGATTAGGTAGGTCGTACATTGAATAAGAAAATAACATTTAGCATGTTCAGAGATGGAATTGAAATAAAGTAATCGTTATGTTCTAGTTTTCTCAGGTGCTTCGGATTCAAATAGCTAAAAAGTCAAAGTACTAGAGAGAACACATACAACAATAAAAAGAATAGGATAACGATGTATAGAAGAGAAGCCTAGAATTCAGGAAGATTGGGTAGGTAGTACAATTATTAGAGAAGTGAGAATTGGTAACAGGATTGGGATAGAATAGGGGTCACATTAATTGTTGTGTGTTTAGTTTCCTCAGGTTGTCTCCTTCAGAACACTACTAAGCTGAACAGAAAACTAAGAGGGAATCTGGAATTCAAAAGTCCTGACGGTCTCTTCTGTTGTTTGTTATTTTATCCACTCCCCCTTCCCCCTTGGGGGTCATTTGGAGACTTGGTAAATAATCGGTCTCTGAAGTATCTCTAAGAGGGATTCGGGAAATATTCATCTTCTGTTCCTGTGCAAGTTTCAGGTAGGATTGCTCAGCACCTTGACAGAGTGAAGTGCCCACGTAATCTACTTGCACCCGAACAGAATGGCTGAAGGAATTAACTTACAAACCTTAGGGGCGGTCCTAGAGGCAATTCAAAAGGAATTAGTGGCTGTAAGGGAGGAGAATCAAAGCCTTAAACAAGAGATAAGTTCTAGGAAAGAAACAGCAGAATTGGCCTCTAGAATGGGACAACAACTTAGTTCAGGAAAAGAAACATTAGGTTCCCTTGCAGAAAGTTCAAATAGATTAACAACACAAGTGGTTCACTCTTTGTCCCCAGTTATACCGTTAACCCCTCCAGAACGCTTTAGTGGGGAAGCACAGATTTTCCTTACTCAATGCTCTTTACATTTCATGTGCCGTCCTTCAATTTTCCCTGACGCGCAATCAAGAGTAGCTTTCATCTTATCATAATTAAGTGGGGATGCAGCATTGTGGTCAATGCCATTGGTTTCCCGATATGATGCAATCTTACATAACTACGAAGAATTTAAACAAGAGTTCCTTCGTATATTTGACCGATGGAGAATCTCTCAAGCAGTCGATAATGAATTACTTGAGTTACGACAAGGAAACAGAGATCTTGTAGCTTATTTGGCTCAGTTTAATAAACTAGTTGTGGAAACAAACTGGCCAGAGAGCAAAAGGGCTGCAGTGTTTTATCGAGGTCTAAGAGATGAGTTGAAAGATGTCCAAGCTCAGATCCCAAACCGTCCTACAGAAATCTCAGCGTTGGTGGATCTGGTTTTAGAAATTGATTTCCACCAAGGCGAGAGAACGGAGAAGAGAATTCAAGCCAAGCATTCCAAGATTTGATAGAGTCAAATTCGAAAACAGCAAGATTACAGAAGGGCAATCAGGCACAGAACCCATGCAAATAGGAACTATAAGGGGCCCCTTGACTAAGGAAGAAAAGGATAAGAGGAAAGCAAACAACTTGTGTCTATATTGCGGATCTGGTGGACACTTTGTGAGAGGCTGTAGAAAGAAACCTAAGATCGCCCTAAAACCTAAGGAAAACTTGCCGCACCACCAGTAGGAGGAGTTGGACTGGTGGATGCTAATCAGGAAACAACTCCAAACGAACATCGAGTGGCAAATACATTGCAGTCATCATCTCCACACATGATATTATCCATGGTAATAAAATTCCGACACTTCACCCTAACTGAAGTCTCCGTGATGATAGACTCGGTGCCACCGGAAATTTTTGTGACTTAAGATTTGTGGCTAAAGTGGGATTGAGAGCCATACGGAAGCCCAAAAGCGAATCAGTGCGAGCTCTGGTTGGGACGAATTTCTCATCGGGTCCCATTGTGAGCCATACGGAGCAAATGCAGATGATCTCCCAGGAAGGTCATAAGGAAGTAATTCAATTTAATTTAATCAACGCTCCCCAGTTTCAGCTCATTTGAGGATTGCCGTGGCTGACCGAGCATAATCCCACTATCGACTGGAGCGCTAGAACTATAGTGATGAACTCAACTTATTGCAAAGAAAATTGCTTTGAAAGAGCAGAAAGAACCAGAGAATGTAACCCGGCAAATTCACTGTGTAAAGCAGGAGTCTCTGTGTGTATAATTGATACCAAAGAAATTCCATTGGAATACCAAGATTTTGAAGACGTGTTCAACGAAAAAGAAGCGGAACAACTGCCACCTCACCGCATTTACGACTGTAAGATCGAGTTGGAACCGGGTCCAAACATGCCCTGTAGTCGGGTCTATGGGCTGACTGAAAAGGAATATCTGCATTTAAAAGAATTCTTAGACAAATACCTGGCAAACGGTTTTCTCCGACCTTCTCAATCCCCAGTTTCGTCGCCTCTGTTTTTCGTACCTAAAAAAGGAGATTTGAGGACCTGTATCGATTATCGTGCAATCAATAGGATCACAAAGAAAAATTGCTATCCTCTGCCCCTCATTTCCGTCCTGCTGGATCAGGTCAAAGGAGCACAAATTTATACTAAACTTGATTTGCGTGGGGCCTACCATCTAATCAGAGTAAGAGAAGGCGACGAATGGAAGACGGCCTTCAGAACAAGATTCGGACTATTCGAGTATCAGGTGATGCCGTACGGACTTTGTAATGCTCCGGCCACCTTTCAACACTTCATAAACGATGTTCTCAGTGAATTCATCGATCAAAGTGTAATTGTATATATTGATGATATACTAATTTATTCGGCCAACAAAGAAGAGCATCCAGATCAGGTGCGGAAGGTGTTGCAAAAACCCAGAGAAAACAAATTATTTGTGAAACTGGAAAAATGCACTTTCAATGTTTCCAAAGTGGAGTTTTTGGGTTTCATTTTATCCCCAACTGGAATAAACATGGATGAACGAAAGATCAAAGCGGTGATTGACTGGAAGTCTCCTTCACGTGTAAAGGAAGTTCAAAGCTTTATAGGTTTTGCGAACTTCTATAGGCGATTTATTTGTGAATTTTCACGAAGAATCCTTCCTCTTACACGGTTACTCAAAAAGGGAATTCCTTTTCAGTGGACAGAGGAAGCAGAGGAAGCTTTGAGGGCTCTAAAAGAAAATTTTACATCAGCACCGATCCTGTTGCATGCAGACCCTTCAGAGCCATTTTATGTAGAGACGGATGCCTCAGATCAAGCAGTGGGTGGTGTGCTGTCCCATAGACATAAAGAAACTGGTCAACTACATCCAGTAGCCTATCGATCAAGAAAGTTGACTTCGGCCGAAGTGAATTACACGATAACTGAAAAAGAGTTATTGGCCATTAAAGATGCCTTTAAGGAGTGCCAACACTATTTGATGGGGGCAAGACACACAGTCACAGTTTTCACTGACCACCGGATTCTGAAGTTTTTAAAGTCAGCAAGAACCTTAACTCCGCGACAACTCAGATGGTCGTTATATTTCACCGATTATGATTTTGTGATCACCTACAGGCCTGGAACTCAAAATGGAAAGGCGGACGCCTTGTCCAGGTTCGACAAGGAAAATCAAAGAAGTCAGCAGGAAATCCTAAAGATAATCCCAGAATCAAAAATAATAAGCGCAATAACACACACGGACGTGAAGGAGCAAGTAACTCGAGCCTTAAGTCCAGAAGAAATGCAAGAGTGGGCCAAACAAGAACCTGGAAGAATAGTTCTACATCAACTACCTTTCCACAAGGGAGCCTTGTATCTACCAACTAAAGAATTACAAGATCAAGCAATGCATGAATGTCACGATAACCCTCTGGCAGGACACAAGGGAAAATGTAAAACTGAAGATCTTGTGAAAAGAAATTATTGGTGGCCACAAATGAATAAAGACATCGAAAAATATGTAAAAACCTGTGAAATCTGTGCTCAGGGAAAATCTGAATGACAAGCCCCAAAAGGGTTATTACAATCTATGCCTACCCCTCCTTTTCCATGGCACACCATCACCCTCGACTTGATAGTTGATTTACCTTCCAGTCAGGGGGTTTAATACGATCCTGGTATTCGTAGATGCATTCACTAAGATGGCACATTTCTTGGCACTAAAAGGGGTCCCACCTGCTAAACAACTAGCTATTCACTTCGGCACACAGATAGTGAGAATTCACGGAATACCAAAGGTCATAATTTCGGACCGAGGTTCACAATTCTTGTCCCATTTTTGGAGAGCCTTTGTAGATGGTTTAGGAATTGAGACAAGATATTCAACCAGTTACCATCCTGAAACAGATGGACAGACTGAGAGAGTTAACCAGGAACTAGAACAGTATTTAAGGTTGTTTCTTCTGAACCAAGATAGTGATTGGCCGGAATATTTGTGGGCAGCAGAGTTTGCACATAATAACGCTAGGAATGTGTCCACAGGATTCTCCCCATTTTACTTAAATTAGGTAGTCACCCAAGCTCTACTGTGAGACAAACTGAAGTTTCTGTTCCTGCAGTCAAAGATTTAGTGTCACACTTGAATCAAGTCCATCAAACTGCGTCAAAGAATTTAGAGCAAGCAAAAAGAAAATATAAGATTTATGCAGATAGAAAGAGGAGAGAAGCCCCCCCTTTAGAAGTAGGGGATAGTGTTTGGTTAAGTACAAAAAACCTCAGGTTAAAAGTAAATCGAAAATTTCAACCCAGATTTATTGGACCTTATCATATAGAGAAAAAGATAAACCCAGTGACTTATCGGTTAACATTACCCAACAAACTTAAAATCCACCCAACCTTCCATGTTTCTCTGTTTAAGAAAGCATCTGCTGAGTTAAGAAAAATTCACCATCCAAATTCATCCAACTCAATTCTGGACTAGAATTCGAAGTGAAAGGAATCTTAGATTCAAAAAAGGTCAAAGGACAACTGTACTATCTAGTGGACTGGAAGGGCTATGGGCCTGAAGAGCGTTCATGGGAGCTGGAATCAGATGTTCATGCCCCAAGATTGGTAAGATCGTTTCACCAGAGATTTCCCACAAAACCACGGCCGGGAGCATCTCCCTTGTTCGGGGGTACTGTCAGACCCCCAGATGACCCAGCAAGAGTAATCTGCACATTACTAACTAGGAAATTCAACAAGGCAAAGATTGGTGGAAGAAAAGGTCTCACCTGGAGCGAGTTGTGTCATGATAGGAATACTAAGATGGCCGCCAATCCCACAACTCGGATCGCGGTCTAGTTATTTTCCTCACAAGCTGTTTGGAATCTTGGTGAAGCGCGCGCTGCCTGAAGATTGCGCACTTCACTGAGGTAATTCTCAAGCACGGACCTAGTTAGTCGCTCCGTATTTCCCTTAGAGTATTCCCTTTGTGCGGCGGTTAGTGCGTCCGGAGTATTCCTCTGCTTGATTCCTGTTTCCCGTCGGGTGTAGGAACCCTCCTAGTGTCGATGTCTCGAACCTGCGCACTTCGTCGGAGTAAGGGATTAGAGTCTCGAGCTAAGTCTGCGCACTCGAGTCTAATAGAAGAGTGAACAGTGTCCTTGTTGGAGTCTGCGTTTTCCGGCTGGATAACGAGCAGTGGGCGTTAACTGAGGTAACACTACTTCCTTGACTGCGGAGTCGGAAAGAAAGAAGAACTACGAAGTATCTCTTGGCAGTGGAAAAATCCTGGGAGCGAGAGAACAATTCAAAAGCTAAGTGACATAACCTGATAACAGAAAAAACTGTCAAGTACTCAAAAAACAATAATTAACCAAAAGAAAGAAATGAACATTGTTATATTTGTAAATATTGTATAGAGCTTACCTGTGTGAAGTCTTGAGTTCATTCCTAGAGAGAAAGGAAAATATATAAATTATTTTGAACTTAAATTAAATTCCTCTCGATTCAACCAAAAGTAAAAGTTCAAGTATAACAAAAAGAAAATAGAAGACGTAGCAATAGAAGATTAGGTAGGTCGTACATTGAATAAAAAAATAACATTTAGCATGTTCAGAGATAGAATTGAAATAAAGTAATCGTTATGTTCTAGTTTTCTCAGGTGCTTCGGATTGACATATCTAAAAAGTCAAAGTACTAGAGAGAACACATACAACAATAAAAAGAATAGGATAACGATGTATAGAAGAGAAGCCTAGAATTCAGGAAGATTGGGTAGGTAGTACAATTATTAGAGAAGTGAGAATTGGTAACAGGATTGAGATAGAATAGGGGTCACATTGATTGTCGTAAGTGTAGTTTCCTCAGGTTGTCTCCTTCAGAACACTACTAAGCTGAACAGAAAACTAAGAGTGAATCTGGAAGCCAGAAGTCCTGACGGTCCCTTCTGTTGTTTGTTATTTTATCCACTCCCCCTTCCCCCTTGGGGGTCATTTGGAGACTTGGTAAATAATCGGTCTCTGAAGTATCTCTAAGAGGGATTCGGGAAATATTCATCTTCTGTTCCTGTGCAAGTTTCAGGTAGGATTGCTCGGCACCTTGACAAAGTCAGAGCACCTCTAGACGGTGATGCTGAGTATCTGGCCTCATTTCTGCTATTGGCGGAGCACTCCCAGCAACTCAAGCTGTAGTCTGATCAGGAACTATAGGTACAGGGGCTGTGCTAGTCACTGCAGCCGTTGGTATCATCGTAGGAATTATAACTTGTGGTCGGGTCACAACTGTTGGTACAAGTTGCAGTATTTGCAAAGGTCATTCAATTGGTGTAATACCTGGATCTACAGGGGCAGTAGCCACTGTCGGAACTGAACTAGCACCTAATTCTTTCTGCTCAACAGGGGTAGGATGCGGTGGGGGTCTGGAGTTTAACATTTGTTCTAATATTTCATCACCGGAATCTGTATCTGACTCATCTTCCTGTTTCTTTATGGAAGGTTTGTCCTTTTCCTTCTTACCAGCTTCTGATGTAATTGAAGGATATGATCTAGTTCCTTCTATAATGGCTGTAGGAAGCTGGCTGTGTATATGATATTGCGCTAGGTGGTAATACCGTGCACAGAGACCAGGGGTCCCCAAAAGTGTATACAGCTCAATGTAAAACCCAAAGTGGTCTGGCAGCATGTCAGCCCATAGGCTGCTTATATTTATATGCTGCAATGGCCACCAAATAACTGGCACATGCGCACTAGTGCTTGTGCCTATGAAAAACTTCCTGGTCTGCCTGACGTCCGTTTTGGAGAACGGACTAGGCAGGCTAAGGCACTGGGTGCGTTTATTATAGGATGGTAATTGCCCTTTGCAATTACCATCCATTTCACCTGTAAGTAGAAGGGCAGAGCTCCTCCGCCCACCCCCAGAAACCACCGCTGGTGAAATCACCCAAATCAATGCAGTTTCCCCTGTTTGCACAATTAGGTTCCACTAATACTGATCAATATTACTCATTCACAACAATGTTCCTTGTCCCTGGTATAGGTTATGGTACCTCAAACACTACACCTTAAAATCTCTGCAAACAAGTTTTCAATTATTATTATGTTATCCCTGGATCTTTCGACTGAAATCTTCGAACACCTTTTCAACCTCTTATCGACTATTTCTTCTTACCCACTCATTCTATTCAAACATACAAACCAGACACAATCACAACTACAATGTGTTTACCCTATTGGTACACACACCTTCTAAACGGCAACAGCCTCCGAATACCGCTTGTCGGAACTTCAAGTTCTGAAGATTGGATTTAGGAATCGGGAATTTCAAATAGATTTTGGGGTAATATTTTATAGCTCCATTCAGGATATTAAACCTATCCTCTGCTACCAGATTTGCAAGCGCGGAAATCTCCTAAAAATTTTATAAACAGCTCCACCTTAAAAACTCACTAAGTGAATCTACAATTTCCATGACAATTTCTTCTTCCGGTCGATGAAGCTTTGCCACTGTGTTAGAATGGAGCACAACCCAAATACATTTCTAAATTAATCAACTTACAGTATTTAATGTTCAGTCAATGATGAGAGGTTTAGTGAAGTTTTATTTTCTCATTAAGAGATTTGTCTGTATTTTTGTCTTTTTATTTACGTTAGTCAAATAAGTCTGTTTACAGAAATATCAAGAAAATTTTGGTTAGAATTAGCATGCAAAAAAACAGCTTGTTCCATAAAGGAATTAATTCCTATCTTAATTTAAAGGACCTAACTTATCCTAGCCAGAACCCAAAAAGAGTTCCTTTGGAAAAGAGCAAGAGAAATATTGGAGCAATAGGCTAATAGCTGTAAGAGGTCGAACTCCCCATAAAGAGTAGTTCTCGAAACTCAGCCAAGTTCCCTAACAGCTGCAGTAGCAACTGTTAACACAGGTGGAAGGAAATAATCACAGCAGTAGCTAACAGAAAATCACTGTTAGCAGTAGCTCACAGTAATTTCAGGCAAGATTAACCCAGTCAAGGGCTAGAGGACATGGCAGGGGGGAAGATGTGCATAGATTGCATTGCCTCTCTAGCTAGGAACACATACTATATAGAAAAGCACCAAAACATGTTGCAGACTCTGAATGTTGGATCATCTCTAGCCAATAGGAAAGGATCTTCCGATGGTCCGGTCCATCTTCTCTCTACATTCCCGTGGTAAACGTCCATGTCGACATGTTGTTATGTGAATATTGCTACAGAGTATTACAAAAAGATACATCTAGGAAGGTTCTCATGAGAACCTTTGCAAGCCTACTCTGTTAGCTGTTCAGTGTCCCATTGTGTAACAATGGGCTGCTCTATGAAATGAAACATTAATATCTAGCATGTCCTGTTAGATCATGAGACTCGAATCTATAGCAATATACTTATTCATTATAAGCATGTGGCAGAGGTAACTATCTAAAATATGATGAAGTCATATGGTGTGAGGAAGGAAAGAAATTCATTTTGCAGCAAATTGCACATTTCACGAAGATGTTAGGTTCTACCGTTCAATTATAACGTTAAATCAGCATTCACAAAACGGCATTTCATTTTATTAAAGGCAAAGGAAGGAAAAATGGAAAATACTGAGGCCTAGCAGTGAAAGAACAAAATAAATGGGAGCTTTATGCAGAAATAAGCAGCACTGTTCTCTTTTTGCACGTTTAATAAAAGCACATTTCCTCTAACCTTTATATTGACACGTATTCTCTACGTTAAAGGTTAAGACACATTTCTAAGTTGTCATGTTGTTAATTTATGACAAAAATGTAAACTTTCTCAGGGTCAACGGTCAATTGCTGGCTGCATGTGTTGTCCCACCCACCCACCCACACCTACTAGGACAGAGAGCATCGCAGCCGCAACATGCACATGGGTGGAGGGGATCCACTGCAAATAGTAGTGCTTGAACAGAGTCCTTGGGATGCCTCATGGCAGGGACTGTGGTGCAAAGGAAGGGCCAAAGAAGAGGTTAGCAGAAGGGCGGACACTGCAGCACGAGCACGGCCAGAGAGAGTAGCCTAGAAGACACAACATCTAACCTCCTTGGCAGAGACAACACCTTTTAACGGCATCATTAACACATAAGGGCGGCTGGTAGGCTGTTGAAAGAAGAGAGTTGCTATAACAGTGGTCCTTAGGAAGCCTGACGGGTGGGACACTGAGGGGCAATGGAGAGAGCCAGAGGGAATAGTTGCAAGCAGACATGACACTTGCAGCCCGAGCATGGCCGGAAAGGGCCTTGGTTGTCACACATTGGTAGCAAGGGAAGCCTAGAAGCTGCTGGGTGCAACCTGACCAGCCTTCACATCCAGTGCACAGAAAGGAACTTGTGGCAGATGGTTCTGTCAAGATGTTTTACGGTGCTGTCAAACTGGCTTAAGACTAGGATCACTGATTTAACTGATTTATGACTGATTGATTTCAGACTAAGGGGCATATTATCAAGGGCTTTATCGCCGCTTTAGCTGCACTTTTTGCCGCCAAAGCGGCGATAATTTTATCGCCCTATTAGCAAGCTGTCGCTAACAGGCGTTAGCGACAGCTTTCAGGCGTTAGAGGCCGCGTATTCCATCGCCTTGCATGTCATCGATAATTATCGCTAATGACATGCAAGGAAGGCGTTCCCTACTAAAAGCGACTGAAAACATTCGCTAATCCCACTACCCCCTATTAGCAAGGCAGGCGAAGCGATAAAATAATTAGCGTTAAGCGCGTTTATCGCTATATTTTATCACCTGCTAGTGAGGATGACTTACCTGTTTAAAGTATAGGAGGTGGATTCTAATGCTGAATCCACCTTAGCGATAATGCGAGAATATCGCTGCTTTTCCATCTTGAGATTTATGACTTAATGTTAATAAATCTGCAGCCTTTTTAACCTCCACTCTTATTGTAAGAAGAATGGGTGGAGGGAAGAGTCGGCTAAAAGCCCGGCAGGTCCTGGTAGCCCATCTGAGGTGGGTTATTGCAAAACAATTAGACGAACCTATTTTAGCTTTGACTAAGGAAGAGGACCAAGTAAGGGCAAAAACAGTCTCCAGCAAATTTCAATGTTGAACTGAAATGTTAAAACTGTCGACCATATTATATTTACAGTCTCTATATACTGCCCAGTCCCTTTAGGCTCAGTCTCCACACTCATACATGCTACAACCTGCAGGGTTGAAGTTATTATGAAATAAAGAGAGCCTGTCCATGCTTGAGCAGACAGTACACCAACAAGAGCAAATGTATGAGGTTTTGTTTGTTCTCCACCTCTCACCATTCTCCCGAGCCTGATGCCTTCTGCTCATGCCACCATTGCAGTGCTGTTACACAATGATGAGCAGCATGGCTCACAGTGTCAAGTGCAGCAGGGAGCACTGGGTGATGTGCACGAGGAGAACACTAGTAAGGACCGCAGAGATCACTGGGCATTGCACATGAGATAAGCACTAGGCGTTGTGCATGGGATAAGTACTTGGCGTTGTACATTAGATAAGCACTGGGCGTTATGCATGAAATAAGCACTCAGCGTTGTGCATGAGAGGCATTACACATGAGATAGGCACTCGGTGTTGTGCATGGGGTAAGCACTCATGCCTGATTTACAAAGGTAAACTTACACGTTTGTGTAAGTTACTGGTTTTTCAGTATTCACAAAACTGCATTTTAATAATATGTTTATGAGTGCGGAGTCACCGCAGTCGGGGCTTCCGATCTTTTTATGTGTGGAGTTCTCCACCCCGACTGCGGAGTCTCCACACTTGTAAATTACTATTAAAAAGCAGTTTTGTGAATACTGAAAAAGTGGACTCCACAAATAAAAAGATAGGCCTGTCCTATGTTTTTCTGTGTGGAGTTCTCCATCTTGACTGCGGTGCCTCCGCACTCGTAAACTTACTATTAAAGCAGTTTTGTGAATACTGAAAAATTGTAAACTTACACAAACGTGCACGTGTACCTTTGTGAATCAGGCCCGAGTGTTGTGCGTGAGATAAGCACGGAGTGTTGTGTTGAGATAAGCACTGAGCACTGTGTATCAGGGGAGCACTGGATGATATACAGTTAAGGGACCGAGCATAGAGTGCATAATGGGGGCACAGTGTGATGCGCAACAGGAACCAAAGGGTGAAGTAAGCTGAGGGTACATACAGTTATGATCCAAAGAACAATGTACCTTATGTCATGTGTGATATCTAAGGCCAATCCTGAGCATTATGGTTAGGAAGAGGTGGAAGTTGGAGCAGTGGTGCTGGAACAATTTTTAGAGTGGGGGCCTGGCATCAATGTTCCATCACTGAAGTCATATAGATTGTGAAAAATCCAAGCGTAAGTCAAGTATAGCAAATAACTCACGCCCATTTAGCAGGAGAGTGGTAAGGGTGTGCCATTTAGTCTGTGGTACATTGAAATGTTGTAAATATTTTACTAAAGCTCGATGTTGTAGCACAGCCTCATGAGTTGGAGGTGTGAGAAAAAAAGTGCATGCCGGGAATTTCAAATGTATAATTGGAATGATAAAAGCGAAATTATAAATGCCAATATGCACTGTTTTATTGGCATGAAAGCAAGACCTGTCTGAAAGTATCACAAATGACAGCAAGAGCAAGGCAGCTACTCTCCTCGGATAATGGATGGAAAATAAAAATAAAGCATACATTTTTAGCATTTGACAATTTGATATGTTCATGTTTTTCTATTTTGAACTTATTTCAGCTTTTTTAGTTTGTTACATTGTGAAGGAAAATGTGTATCTCACTTCTCTATATTTATGATATTCCTGTTTCCAGGTCAGTGCTCACATTTCGCTCTAGCCAAAAAGGGCTCCAAGCAACACATTTTTATAATGGATTGTGCAAAAGAGAACAGAGACTTGTTGCTTCTTTCTGCCATCTCGCAAAGCCCTTATTGACTCACATGACTTCTGTAAAGACTGAAGGGACGTCCTCCTCCTTTTTGCGATTTGCAACAAATGCGGTCACAAACGGTTGAGCAGACAGAGGGGGAGATGTATCATCTTTGCAGTTTGCGAGTCCTTAAAAGCGAAATTTAGCGATTCGCTATTGAGGACTCGCAAAATGCAATGTATGTAGGTTTCGCAATAATAATTGCGATTCCTACATATTCCTTAATTGCGAATCGCAAATTGCGATTCGCAATTAAGGAATACCTTCCCATTCATTCCTATGGGCCTAGAGGCCCATAGGAATGAATGGGAAGATATTTGCAATTTGCGAGTACCCAATAGATACTCGCAAATTGCAAATGCAATTTCAAGGGTGCCAAAAGGACACCCTTTTGCACCCCTGAAATATGCATGTGTGCACATGTGGCGCACATACATGCCCTAAGGCAGAGGTCTTCAAACTTTTTTAGACCAAGCCCCCCTTGGCAATATTTTTTAGGAGTCGGGCCCCCCCCATCGCTAAAGTTTCTGGAAGTTGGGATTCAGTATCTTTGACAACCGGTTTATCCCTGAGGTGTCAGCTGACAACTAATTTTCACAACAGCAAAACAACATTAGCAGGGTTTTGTAAAGTTAAGATTTGTGAGTTGTAAATCTGGCCCACAACCACTGAACTCATGCAACGCCCTCTGATGGGAAACTTTCTTTTAGGGAAAACCACCACAAGGTCAGTGCAAGCACCCCCACCTTTCAGGACCACATCTAATACCATGCAGCCTGATCCAGCGAACAAGCAGAATGTTGGCAGACCTGGCAAGCACATGATTCTTGGGGCAAAGTCTTTGCTCTCAAGATACATCTCAATCAATTGAAATTCTCACTGCCATATATGCTTATTTTGTATTATCATGTGAAAGCAGTATAGATACCATGGGCCCTGGTGAAGGCAACGAAAATGGCCTCCTTGACTAGAGCTGAGATAGGAATACACAGCAACTATCAGGGTTTAATGGGATGAATCTACATTAAGGCTGTGCAGAAGCTTCTTGACAGCACTATCACAAATAAACAGGAAGGAGTGCAAAACTGCAACAAAAGGTCTGAAAATGCCTTATTATTATGGAAAATACTATGACAAATGGTCAAATGTAATTTTGCCTCAAACTCTGAAAATGCCTGCATCACAGCAGATTTGTAGAGGCCAAACTGCTGTTAGCTAAAATGCCAGGACTCACAGAGATAAGACTATCAACTGAGACCTCTTTACAACAACAAAGTGCAAGGCCGCTAGGTCATCAGCATTTGCACGGCGCAGTTGTGCCCTGTGTAAGACCTCAAAGAGCTCAATTTTTTTTTTTTTTTTTTTTTATGGTTCCATTTTGTCTGATTATCAGGGTGTTCCTCTGCCTTTTAGAAAGATTCTCAGCAAAGAAAGCATCACCCGGACCTTGAGAAGGTAGACAGCGGGGACTTCAGAATTCAGTGGCTGCAATCTGAAAGTACCAGCGCAGGGTAAAGTTTCTGGATATTACATTCGGAGTCACTAATATTCCTTTAACTTCTGGTGGTGTTTAAACCCACCCAAGTTTCGTGAACCTTTCCCTGTTTCAAGTACGTGTAAAGTCCGCTGAACTGTCGCATGCCCTACGTGTGTGTATTTATGTGTGAAAGAATGACTGCTTGACTGACAGTGTGAACACCTGTTGAGTGATAATGTTTGTACAAGTGCCCTGCTGTGAGGCAAAACTCAATTAATGTTTGGCAGTGATAAAAAAACAGAAGTAGAGTGAAGATGGGGGAATAAGAAAATTATAATGCAGGAAAATGTTTAAACTTAACCTACGAGTAGCTTCAAATGTCTAGACAGCCGTGCAATGAACCGATGTAAAAGGCAGCACCAAGGACGCCAAAAGGCACCAGCAAGAAAGGCGAAGGGCAGGGAAGAAGCACCACTCTCCCTGCAAAGCAGCATATTTAAGTTCCATTTTGTATGGAACTGCAATTCGCTGCCATTTCCTGCATTTATGCTGCTGTGTCTTGGATTAAAGGAATGTCAAAGTTGACGCCTTCACATAGTTATTATTTGCTCTGACTGCTGCCTCCAATCAGAGAGAGTCCTGTTTGTGATGGCCACGATTTTCGAGAAATAAACGGCTGTAATCGTGCTTCAGACATCAGAATAAATGATGTAAAGGCGAAATCTTTCTGTGGAGCTCGCGCCCCCCCAGAGATGTTTCCACGCCCACCCTGGGGGGCGCGCCCCACAGTTTGAAGACCTCTGCCCTAAGGGCATGTATGTATGCCACATGGCACTTTGAAAAATGCAAAAAACGTGCCTTTTTCAAGGAAATCGCAAATTGCCACCAAGTTGAAGTTGGTGGTAATTTGCGATTTCTTAAGGCAAAATCGCACAACTTGGGTGCTTCCAGAATTGCATTTAAGGAATCGCAATTTGCGATTCCTTAAATGCATATGCAAAATAGGGAATCGCAAATTTTGTGATTCCCTATTTTGCGAGGGCCTTTTGGGATGATACATCCCAAAAGGCTTTTTCCCGTTCGCAAACGGGCCGATTCTGAGAATCGGCCCGTTTGCGAACCGGAAAAAGGCTTCATACATCTGGCCCACTATCTCTAAAGTTGGGGTTATAACTGACTCGCAGACTCACGTTGGAAGCCACGAGGGGAAGGTGCAGGCAGCGGTACAAAGGTATGGGAAACATTTAAAAAAAAAAAGCAGCACCTGTCCCTTTAACAGACATGGCCTACTTATAGTTAAAAAATAAAAAACGTTCCCTCTCGAGAATGCAGATGCAGGGATGGCTGTCTACTATCCTTTGCAGGTCTCCGTCACTGATATCACAGTGGATCACAAATTGCAATCTGTCTAATTACTATTCATTAATCAGATCTTTTTGCTACCCTCTGCAAATGTACAATTCACAATGTGACATATTAGTACATAGGTTGCATCGCCATTTGCATTGCCATTTACAAGCGAGTCGGTGTGCAAATGCATTTCTGTAGATTGTGAATGGGAATAATGCATCGCTCCTATAGTGAGCAAGACCAATTGTTCGCAAAGCATGACGCTAGCAGCAAAACTAATCACAAAGTGTGCAATTACACTTTTCACATCTTGTTTTGGTGTACATGATTGCCACTTTGTGACACTCATAATAAGAAACCTATAAAATGGTTGTACGAAGTAGTGAGGCTATTTTACAATATATAGATAAAAGGCATAGAACTCAGTTGTAGCTCAGTTCCACCGATGACTGATGCATGTTAATATTTTTAAAAGCTGTTTATGATAAAACAAGAAACACTTTGCAAAATACATATGCCAATCGAACTGAAATGTAGTAGGCCTGTGCTTTCTCTTGATTGCATCTTAGAACCTCTTCACATTTATTGCTAAGTAATATGTATATGTTTTCTTTTAAATAATAACAGGCTTCTTTACCCTGTTTTTTTAGCCCAAAGTGATGACCACAATATTTTAAACCAGCAATCATAGAAATGAAACCGAGAAACATGAATTGATGTATAAAGATGAAAACGGAATGAATGAAAAAAGAATAACAATGCCTTTGAAATCAGTCAACGCATTCTGCACTTTGAGTTTGCTTCTAACAGCGTTCATAACAGGTAAGTGCCAATACAGTACCCAGAGATGTTCTGAGCATACTGCTTCCTATTCACATAGAGCTAGTCACAAGTCACTGAGATACACACTGCGCAATGTAGGCTTGATTCACGCCCGCACATGTGCTAAGAAGTCTGTGTCCCGACACAATAAAGAGTTAAGTGCATCCCCAAAATTTTATTATGTTGGTCAATATCACCTGACATCAATAGGTCCATTGCCTTTCACCCATGTGGGTGCATCGCAGAGGTTAAGCCTTAAAAGATCACCCCTTTTAATGCCAAGCCGCCCTTATTTAGTGGTTGGAAATTGAAAAGAGGTACATTTGTTATTAATTTTATTTATTTATTTGAGAGAATTATAGAGCACTACAAGTCCCCAGGATAGCCTCAGACTGGTGAAACAATGGTGACCGGATAATAAACACTTGGGCCCTGATTACGAGTCTGGCGGCCTGAGGACTGCCAGAATAACGGGTGCACGGCGGTTCGACCGCCCTATTAGGACTTCGGCAGTCAAACCACGATTGCACTACAGCAGCTGCCAGGGAACTGCTGTTCTCTAGTGGTCCCGCGGCGGTCTGAGGGCCGTAATATGCTTGGTGGTGCTCTGAGGCACCACCAAGCATATTAGGACTTTCCTCACCGCTAGCAGTCTCATGGAGGTTCTTCCTCCATGTAACTGCTGGCAGTGAGGAAAGAAAGGGGGCCCTACAGGGTGCCCTCTTGCCCCTGTGCACGGGGGTGCATGCAGGGAGGCACATGCACCCCCAGCTCCTGCACAGGAAGAAATGCACGACATGGTGCATTTCTTCCTGTGTAGGAATGTGCACTGGCAGTCCCGTGGCGGTGCTGTTTCAGGCACACAATGAGCCTTTTGAAAAGCACTGCTGCGGGACTGCCACGTCGCCTGCCCGCTAGACTACAAAAAACTTGTAATCTGGTGGGCGGCGACTCTTGGCCATGCGATGCTGCGGCGATGGCATACCGTTCCCATGGACTGCTCTCAGTCTGGGCTCGTTAGACACTTAAAACCTGCCCTCCTTTCCTCATTGATCCACCCATGTTAACCATTCTAAGGGCCTGATTACACGTTTGGCAGATGGGTGACTGCATCACAAACGTGACAGATATCCTGCCCGCCGTATTACGGGTTCATTATATCCTATACTTTTGGCTTTGTTCTGCATACCACACTATTCTTATTTGATCATGTGTTAAGGCAGCATGGTGTCTCAGAAAGAGAGACTGTGGGGGCTTCCAAAACCCATGCCTCTTTCAATATCATAGTAGTTACTAATTGTGAGCGAAGCTCCGGCCTTGTTATTTCCTGTTCTTCTGATGTTAAAAAAATACAACCAGGTTAATATCATCTAATGTAATAGAGGCTAACTCCTTACACAGTGGCGTAACGAAACGTTAGGGGGGCCGCCTGCTAAGTACAGGGAGGGTCCCCCCTCCGGACTCACTCAGGAGCTCTAAGGCCAGAGTATTGTGCTGGGGGGGGGGGGGCTGGAGCTTGGGTCCACCACAACACTGTGGGGCTGCGGGGGCCTTTGTTACGCCACTGCCCTTACAGCTCCTCAAAAAATCGCCAAAAGGCACTCGCTGTTTAATGGTATTAATTTGGCGCTTCTTTTCCCAATCCTAAGGGTATCCACATATAGCATTAGATTCCCTTCATCCACTGCAAGCAAAATTGCTGGCTTTCTTGCCCTTGACTTTACACGTTTTCTCTGGGGGGAACTAGCTTTTTGTGCTACTGGGCTTATCTTCTCACTCTTTTATTATCTGCAAGCTTGTTACTCCTTTACTGCCTTTATCTCAATACTATTTTTACCATCTACTTTTTGTTTGAAATCTCTTTTATTAATTTTTACAATCAAACAATATTATAGAACGCCCTCAATAATAACATCAGCATCAAGCAAGGAGACTACAGGTGTTTCAGTCTGTGTCGCATCAGAGATGCTTATCAATCTATTTTAAGAACCGCTAGCGTCCATCCGGTTCCACCGGCTAATAGGAATATACATTATCTATGAAAGAAAAAAGAAGGGGGGGTCAGGCCAGTGGTGACATAATAACATAGAGCGTGACACATTGTCTTTTCCTTGTACGGCAGTTCTATAAAAAGGGAAAACCATAACCACAAAATGAAAGAAAAGCACACAAAGAGGAAGGAAAAGAACAGAAGGTAAAAAAAGGGGGGAAGTATCCTAAACCCAAAGAAAAGGGGGCAGGAGGGGGGGAGAGGGGTCCCGGTGGAGGACGGGGGTGTAAAGGGAGTAGTTTGCACACTTTCGTGTTTGGGGATGTCCCCCAACTCTGGCCTCAGGAGGCATCTTTCCCCGTGTAGGGGCTAGGAGGAGGAGAGGGGGTAGTGAGGGTGTAGTGGATCTTCTACCTGCTTCGCCTCACTCTGAGAGATAGTCCCCTCTTGGCAGCAGAGCATCCTCAAACAGCTGGAGAGCCCGTAGACGGGGTGGTTCGGAGCGCGCATGTTCTAATTTGGATAGATGTTGTACCAGGGGTTGCCAGACACTTGTGAATTTGGTGTCAGCCTGCACAAGGCGACTGGAGAGGAGCTCCATCGCCATTACATGGCACAGGCGTGTGAGCCACACCGAAGACGGGGGGTTAGGGCTTTTTTCCATTGGAGCGCAATGGTCTGTATAGCTGCTCCTAACATATGGAGTATCAAATGCCAGCCCGAGTGGGTCATAGCCTTGAGAGCCTGCAGTCGAAGTCCCAGAACCACCAGCCCGGGAGTGTTCGGAATGGGAAACCCTATTACAGCACCTCTTTCCGAAAGATCATCAAGAGTGGGCAGGACCACCATATATGGATAAACGACCCTGTGTCTGCCCTACACCGCCAACACAGAGCTGTGGAAGTGGGGAACATTTTTTGGAGGCAAAGGGGGGTATAATACCAACGCGTCATCAGTTTATAGGCCGACTCTTGTTGTGTAATACTTTTAAAGGTCTTGGGAATGTCTCTCCATAGCTGTTCCCAATGCTCAGGGGGGGCATCCTCCGCAATGCCCATATGCCACTTTCGTTGATAAGAGTGGAGAGGCAGAGGACGAGAATGTTGCAAAACCTTGTATGTTCGGGAGATCAGGTCCTGCGATCCATCAAACGATCGTACTAGCAATTCAAAGGGGGTCAGTGGGCGCGTGGCCCCCAATGTGTTTTCAGTAGTATGTAGCCAGTGCCTGATTTGATAGTACTGAAGGTGCTTCTTGGGGGGAAGATGGTAATCTTGTCTACATTGGTCAAATGTTTTAAAGGTCTCTCCCACAAAGAGGTCAGCTATCGTGCGGCATTCACCGGCCTCCCAGGCTTGAAAGGAGTTAGGCTGAAGGGCTGGGAGAAAGCCGGGGTTACGGGCCAAGGGTGTGTTAGGGGAGGGGAATGAGGTAAGTCTGTGACTGATCGCTATCTTGTCCCATACCTCCAGGACCGTTTTTGTGGGGGTAGCGATATAGGCACTGCGAGGACGTGCTCTTATTGGTAGCCAGGCCAGGTGCCATAGGGGGCAACAGGTCACCGCCCTGTCCATGTGAAACCAATGTTTTTCGCTTTCGCGGACTACCCACTCCGAGATAAAACGCAGGTGTGATGCTCAGTAATAAACAAGAAGATTGGGGCATGGAACGGGGAATATATACCCAATTCTGCAATCTCCTGAGGGGAAAGGGTAAGGTTTAATGCCTGTGATTTGTTAATGTTAATTTTTAGCCCAGAGACCTTTTCGAATTGAGAGAGTATGAGAAGCAGGGCAGGGAGAGAGCTCTGGGGGTTGGTGAGAGTCAGGAGCGGGTCATCCGCAAAGAGAGCAGCCTTATGCTCAAGTCCAGCAAATGGGATGCCCCTAACCACCAAAGACTGGCGTATTGTAATTGCCAGGGGTTCTATGGCCAAGGCGAAAAGCAGGGGCGACAAAGGGCACCCATGGCACGTTCCACTGTGAATCTGGATCGAGGGGGCGAGTAGGCCATTAATTCAAATTCGTGCAGAGGGCAATGTGTAAGGAGCCAGTATGCGAGATATCATGACTGGCCCCAGCCCTATCCTCCGCAGTACTGCTCTGAGAAAGGTCCAATCAACCCTATCGAACGCTTTCTCAGCGTCGAGGGAGAGCAAGAATGCTGGAATATTTCGCCGTTGGGCTTTCTCCACCAAGTGGGCTATCCACCTGATGTTATCTGCCCCCTGTCTTTGATCAATGACGCCTGCATGGTCTGGGTCAACCAAGCCAGGGAGGAACGGTGCCAGACAATGTGCCAAATTTTTTTGTAAATATTTTTACATCAACATTAAGGAGGGAAATAGGGCGGTAGGAGGCACAGGATGCTGGGCCTTTCCCTGGTTTAGGGATAAGGGCTATTTCCACCTCGGGCCATCGTAGGGGTCACGCTGGCAGTGTCGGCGAAAGAGTTAAATACCCGAAGCATCGGAGCCTGTAGCTGGGGAAGAAAGAGACGATAGAAGGAGACCGTGAGGCCATCGGGCCCTGGAGATTTCCCCAACGGCAAGCTTTTTAATGCTTATAGAAGCTCTTCAGGGGTAATTAGGTCTTCCAATTGCTGAACATGAGAAGGATTTAACGGTTCCCAGGGACATGAGGCGAGGAATGGCTCAACCTCCTCTTGGGCTATTTCGCCCCGGTCATAAAGGCATGAAAAGAAGGCACAGAAGGCCCGTTGTTTATTCGCTTCAGATGTGGCCCATTGATTCCTACCGATTTCAATCTTAGAAATATGGTTCCGAGAGAAGCGTGCGCGAAACCGGCGAGCCAGTAAGGAACCCACCTTGTTCCCTCCTTCATAAAACTTCTGTTTCAACGCAAGGAGTGAATGTTCAGCTTCATTCACCCAGAGTGCTTTTAGTTGGCCCCGGAGCGAGCCTAAGCGTTTGTAACGCTGTCTAGAGGGTGCAAAATGCTCCTGTCTCGACAATGCCTTAATATCACGAAAGAGGCCAGTTTCGAACAGGCGAGATTCACGCGTTCGGGAGATTGAGATTGAGGTGATAACGCCTCTAATGGTTGCCTTAAAAGCGTCCCAGAGTATATGGCCCTTGGTGTCTGGGAGGTCATTTGTTTCAAAGTATGTTTGAATTGCCTGGCGAATTTCCGCTACGTTGACCTGGTCCTGTAGAATATGTGGGGGGAGCCTCCAGCTAGGGATAGAGTGCTCTGTCGGACCTAATCCTGCCAGGGTGATTTCAAGATGGGCATGGTCCGAGATCGATATGTCTGATATAGTTGCGGACTCTAGCAAGCGAATAAGTGTTTGAGATAGGAAAAAGTGGTCTATACGTGAGTATGATCGATGAACATGTGAATATAAGGTGTAATTCCTTGTACCTGGTTCTGCATAACACCACACGTCTAGAAGGCCCAGGGTCTCGAAGGCCTGCTTGAGCGCTGCAGACATAGCCCCTGTACCTTGAAAAGAGAGTGAACTGCGATCTAGGTTTGGGTCCCAGACAAGGTTGAAGTCCCCCCCGAGAAGGCTCGAACCCATTTCCTGAGAAACCAGCTATTTTATTGGGTTCCTAATGTACGTGTCTTGGGAATGGTTGTGGGCATAAATATTGATCAGTGGGAGGGTCCTGTTGTTGACTAATGCCTTAAGCTTTAGGTACCGTCCCTCCTTATCTAGGACCACCCGGGCTCCCTGCATGCGTATGCCTGATTTAAGGAGAATGGCCACCCCTGCTGTTTTAGATGTTGAGGAGGCCCATGCTTGACCAGGGTATTTAGGATGTGTCATGCGTTTTGTGTCTGCCTGGAGGAGGTGAGTTTCCTGCAAACAAAATGATGTCCGGGTCTTGGATCAGAAGGTAGCGCCAGACCTGTTGCCGTTTATTAGGTGCATTAAGCCCCTTCACGTTAAGGGAAAGACATTTAATCTGCGCCATGGTCATTCATGCGCAGATAAGGACGCCATTCTAAAGCAGTATCTCCCCACATCGCTCCCAAGATCCTCCCCCACCCAGCCAGTTAAGCGCAACCGGGAGATGGAGACTATGGAGAGAGGTATGCCTACTAGTTGAGACCACTGATCCCCATTCTCTCCGAGGCCAGGGATCATTGGCAGTAAGGAGGCCGGGCTGTAAGGTGCATTACAAATATCCCCCCCCCCAAGAGACCCACAGGGAGAATAGGGAGGAAGGGAAAAATGAAAGAACAATTCAAACAAAGAACAGGCCAACTGGGCCATAGTAGACCATTCCAGTCCTGGAGAAGCCCATTGGTATGGACCAGGGCAACTCTGAGGAAGTCACTCCTCACTCCTCATTTTCTGTTTAAATTTCTTTATTTGCATTTTTAAACAGTAATAGTGAATAATTGACGTTACATAAGAGAAATATGCGTTGAGGTCGGGTTCATGGCATCTGTACACATTAGGCATAATAGTAGTGCATAACAGTTTAAGCACAGCATCTGTAATAGGTAATTGTTTAGATTCACATTGCAATTAGAAACGATTGCATGATGGCCAATGTGACCGGAAATGACAGCCGTACATACCACTGGTTTCTAACATGCGCCATGTCTCAACCGAAAATGGAAATCGAACCGCCCATTGCAACCCGTCTGGACCTATATGTCCACTTGTTACAGGCAATAATGCAATATAAATTTAATAAAAAAGAAAGAAAAGTAAGAAAAACAAATCACAACAAACCAACACACCAGGATCACATAAGGTTATTGTTTGGTGCTTGCTCCATGCGTACACCCAACCCTCCATCCCGAACCCCGCCACTGGGGAATATAGAATAGATGAAAATACAGAGTCATCACAGTTCTCAAGTACAACAACAGTGCAAAATCATGTGATATCAATGCCAAGTTGTTATGCACGATATCTGTATCATGGAGCATTCAGGAGGCTACAATTGACCTAGCCCTGTCACTGTTTGGGGAATTAATACCATCCGGTTCTTGGTCTGATCGTTTTAACTCTGACAGTATCATGTCCCAATATTGTGCAATGGGGTATTTACGCCAACCAGCAATTTCCTCCCTGTAGAGTGCCGTGCTTTCAGCCTGTGCCCATACCACTAGCAAGTTCTTCCAGTTATTAAGGGCAGGAGGGTGCTTGCTTTTTCATCGCTTAGTGATCAGACGTTTAGCTACAATAAGACCTAAATCTATGAATTTGGAAGTGACTTTGTGCTTCTTGGGTCTGCGAAATAAGCCTAATATACATTCCTCCCATGTGTGCAATTGGGGCCTCTCAGTGTATGCCGCCAGCGCCGTTGTCACTTCTTGCCAGTATATGTGTAGAGTGGGGCAGGACCATAGCATATTTAGCAGGTTGGCATCAACCTGCATGCATCTCAGGCAGGCAGAATTGGTTAAGTGAAAATAACAGTTTAGTTTATCAAGGGATAAATATGCTTTGTGTAAGATGTAGGTCAGAATAACGCGAAATTTGGTGTTTCGTGGTACCTGCGTGGGGGTGACCAGAACTGTATCCCACTCGCCATCTGTCCATGGAGTACCTCTATCCTCTTCCCACCGTACGCGCAGTGATGTAAAGGGTTGTAAAGTGTGGGATAACAAGGACTCCGTCAACCAGTGTATAATATGACTGCCATTACCCATAACGTGTAAGTACTGAATCAGGAGATGCATTTCAGGTTCAGTGTTCATGTCTCCCCATGCCGACGTTAATGATCTGATGATTGAATTATGTAGGAGGAATTGACCTGCCGGCAACACATACTCACAAGACAGTCTGTCAAAAGGTATAAGGGTACCATCGTCGTACAAATCACCAAGTGTGTGTATCCCAGCTGTATGCCAGTGTAAGAGCGCATTAATGGGGGTGCCGGTTTTGTTTCTCGGGGTCCCTAAGAGGCGCAATGCTGGAGCATGTGGAATTTTACTCTTGGTGAGATATAGACTGCGTTTGTTACATATAAGGGACAAGGCCAAATAAGTTGGAGATGGGGTTGGGAGTCAGGCCATTGGGTGGAAGAGATGATGAACATGGGAATGAGACCATGGTGGCAGTGTCGAGGCTGTGTCCACTAAATTAATTCCTGCGAGCCATTTCGCCACCCATTGGAGCTGCGCTGCTAAATAATAGAGCTCCATGTTTGGGACAGCCAGTCCACCTTTGTTTGGGGGTGCGTATAGCTTCCAAAGTGCTATTCTGGGATGGCTTGAGTTCCAGATAAAGCCCCGAATCAGCTGTTCCAATTCACGAAACATTTTGGTGGGGACATAAACTGGGAGGTTAGAAAAATAGTACAGGAGCCTAGGTAGCATCACCATTTTGGTCAAGGCAATTCTGCCCATCACATTTAGGGGTAATGGTTTCCAAAATTTCACTTGTGTCCTAATGGTGGATAGGCCCTGGTCAGGTTGCCCTCTAAGATGTCAGTAGGATTGCGGTAAATAAAAATTCCTAGATACCTGAAGGTGGAAGGTTGCCAGTTAAGAAGTGAGTTATTCATGAAGATCTCTGGATTTCGAGTTTCGCCTCTCAAAGGGTATAGGCATGACTTGGCCCAGTTCACCTTCAGACCCGATGTCACCTCAAACTGCCTCAATTTGTCTGCTATAAAATTTGGGATATTATGTACATCCCTGAGATATAATAAAAGATCGTCCGCATATAGCGAAACCACGTGTATCCCGTCGCCCAATGGTATACCCCAGTCCTCTCCCCGTTACGCAGTTGTATTGCCAATGGTTCCATCGCCAATGAAAACAGCAATGGGGACAGGGGCAGCCCTGCCTGGTGCCTCTGTTAATGGTTATGCTCTCCGATGTTATATTACCTGTGCGGACCTTGATGGTGGGTTGTGTGTAAAGCAGTCTGATCAGCTGGAGGAAGTTGTCTCCGAACCCGTATTCGACAGCAAAGAGATAAGGCCACTCGAGTGAATCAAATGCCTTCTCCAGGTCTAGGACCATGCAGCCCGAACTAGGCCAGGTGACTGTGGCATACTCCTGAATCCTAAAAAATCTGTGTATGTTCAGAGAGGTGTTCCGGGTGGGGACAAAACCATTCTGGTCTGGATGTACTAAGGATTTTACCAGTGGGGCCAGTCGTGCAGCAACTATAGATGCTAAAATTTTATAATCGGTATTAAGTATAGCTAGCGGCCTGTAACAACCTAATAATGTAGGATCCCTGCCTGGTTTGGGGAGAGAGACCAGTAAGGCTTCCCTCTGTGTGATTGTGAGTGTGGAATCTGCAAGTGCCGCGTCAAATACTCCTTTGAGCTGTGGTGCTAGTATGTCCGCGTAGGCTTTGTAGAATTCAGATGGAAACCCATCTGGGCGCGGGGTCTTACCTGTAGCTAAGGTGCGCATACTTGCCAATATTTCCTCTATATTTATTGTAGCGTCAAGTTCAAACCTCTGTTCCGGGGTGATTTTGGGGACGGCGATGACAGTCAGATATTGGCGAATCTCGTCCGCCGTTATATTGACTGCAGATTTGGATAAAGTGGAATAGTGAGATGTAAATTCCCGGTGGATGTCCTGTTGTGAATAATATAATATGCCTTGGGGGGAGCAAATAGTTGTGATAGGTGACCTGGCATTGTCTTGTCTAATAAGCCAAGCGAGCAGCTTGCCGGCCTTATCTCCGGTATTGTGCGTATGTGCGGAATGAGCTGTGTAATTAAGGCAACGAAGTCTTTCCAGTAAGAGTGCATGTTCAGCCCTGAAGTCCTGTAGTCTAGTGCCAAGTCATGTGTCAGTGGTGGCGTGCTTCTTGAGGTATGCTAAGCCATTTTCTAACCTAGTGAGTCCTGTTTCGAGTGACCTGTGCATGCCGGCCAGTGTACCTAAGCAGTGTCCTTTTATTATAGATTTTAAAGCATCCCACTCTATCAAAACTGAGGACACGGAGTCTGTATTTTCAGCAAAATAGTTTGTCACGGCATCCCCTAGGGAGTCCCGGAATGGTCTGTCCTCTAATGTTTCAGTTTGTAGGCGCCATCTGGGGGTTAGTGGCATGTCAAAACCCCAATCCAATACCAACGTATGCGGGTTGTGATCGAAGTGTGTTCTTCCAAGATATTGAGGTTCTACTATTACTGGTAGTAAGCCCTCAGACTAGTATTCTGTCTAGTCGGACATGTAAGTCGTAGGCTCCTGAATAAAAGGAATAGATCTTATCTGTAGGATTTCTGTGTCGCCAGGCATCCGCTGTCATGATTTGCCGGATGCTCCCATTACCGTGTTACAGGCATGACACGTACTTCACTGATACAGAAATGCATGACACGTACTTCACTGATACAGACAAAGGAAGACTGTGTTAGTAACCCTGCAACTTGTATGTAACTAGACTTTAATCTTTATTTTCATCTTTGCATCTTTTTTCGTTAACTTATTGTTCCATATTATATGACCTGTTCCATTGCTTCTGCCAATGGTTGTTTGGGAACATGCCAAGAACGTTTACTTCTGTCACTGCTTGTTTTCTTATGACTTTTGTTCCCTCGCAGCACCGGTAGTCTCTGTTGTGGGCCGCCATTTTGACTCTTCCCGGACAGCATAAATACCTGCCACGCCCCATTCTCAGTGCGGATTATTGAGAACACTGAGATGGGACACAGCAGTGATTCCGGTTGCCATCACACAGGTTCTTTCGTCGGCGTTTGGCAATTTACCTCTCTCGAAGTTCTCGTCTTCATTCTTGGACGCAGGTAGGATTGTGCACGTATTAGATCTTCCGATCGGCTCCGTTTCAGTAAAACGAAACGCCGAATCGCTTTGCCGACTGCCTGGTATCTGCATTTCTGCTCCACGGGAGCATCTTTCAGGATATTGTTAAACTACATTTACCGCTCTGTGGAGGCGGCCCTTGGGCATTATCGCATTTGTTAATCACCGCTCGTGAAGCGGGTTCTAGCAGTTCATGTAATCCATCGTGGAGTGATCCTGGAACAATTAGCATAACAAATAGAATACTTTGGCAATATAGATAAGAATCCTGCAAAGATAAAACGTTAATATGATATAGACTTTACAGAAGTGGATGTTCTTAAAGTGAATGGTGGTGTAATTCACAGAATTAAGGAACATTTGGTATCACGTTGTGGTAATAATCCGAATTTGCAAAAATAGATGAAGACTGGAAAAGCTCTGTATATTTATAGCGTTTATCATTGATCACAAAGTCAAGTGAAAGGCAACATAACAAGAAGGTCCACGACCAAATTGGAATAACGATATAACTAACCACAACTAACTATTTCATATGTGGAATCTTTTTTCTTTTACAGGTATGCTATGTTCATAACGTCCTTATGTGTAGTAATGCATGTACATTAAGGGGCCCATTAGGATGCCGGGCGGTAGCACCACCGCCGTGCTGTCGGATGTAAAAACCACCAGTTACCGTCCGGCCGCCGCGGCCCACACGCCCGCCCAATTAGGATGTGAAAAGTCAGCCAAACACCGCCCGTAAGCCAGCGACGCCGTCCGCCATCAAAGTGCGCCCGTTCACGTAGCGGCGCGGCCCAATGGACACACACCGTCCGACGAAATCACGTACCGCCCGGCGTACAAATTACGATGCCGCAAACAAACAGCTCCAACGGCTAAGAGACACCGCACGAGAAACCAAGGCGGAAACTCGATCGCTGAGTACGGACACCAAGAGGCGGACCCCCGAGCATGAATCCAGCACTGCAGGCCCTCCCCATGCTCTACTTGATGCAGAACCTAGGAGTCAACGCACCGCGGAGACGCAGGTAGGCAGACACACAACAAGGGCACGCAAACACCGCACACAGTGCAAGGGCGGAAGAACTGTACATGGCCCCCCAGACACCCCTGCGTGTACACGACACATCCACCACTGCACCCACAAATGTCACACCGGGCAAATTGAAACAACTCGTAACAACCGGGCACAGAGGGCCTGATTCACAGAACTAACTTACGTCAAAAACGTAAAGTTAGTACTTTTTGGTATTCACAGAATACACTTACTCATTTTGGTATTCACAGAATACACTTACTCATACTAACTTTATGTCCGCACTCGGGCCGGAGATTCCGGCCCGGTGGTGGAGATTCCGGCCGTTTGTGGAGATTCCGGCCCGGAGGTGGAGATTCCGGCCCGGAGGTGGAGATTCCGGCCGTTTGTGGAGATTCCGGCCGGTGGCGGAATCTCCACAACCGGCCGGAATCTCCACAAGCGGCCGGAATCTCCACCTCCGGGCCGGAATCTCCACAAACGGCCGGAATCTCACCACCGGGCCGGAATCTCCGGCCCGAATGCGGACATAAAGTTAGTATGAGTAAGTGTATTCTGTGAATACCAAAATGAGTAAGTGTATTCTGTGAATACCAAAAAGTACTAACTTTACGTTTTTGACGTAAGTTAGTTCTGTGAATCGGGCCCACAGTACCTGGGACCAGGAACTAACGTCCCCGTCACGGCCCCGCAACGCAGCGGCGAAGACGCAGCCACACATGCGCACAACGCAGAGCCCAACGACAGCGCCATGTATGCGCCGCACACAAACAACACAGGGCACAACAAACACCACACACCAGCCCCACCCTGAATGCACATGTCACGTGACAGACCTGCCACAGTCATGTCCCCAACCGGTAATTCACTGTTGCCAACCTGACGTCACACAACTGACCCGAACATGTCAGTGATGTCACGCCAAATTAGGACACACCCCTGTGTGCAAAACATGGAGAAGCACACAGCGGCGGAAATATCACCCAGCAGAATATGGACCCCGTCGGCAAAAGGTACGCCAGTACCACACAGAAACACCGATACCACCCTGCACCCAATACCAAGACATGCAATACGTAACATCAAAGATCCCGGGGACCGACAACAGGTGGCTCCAATTATAACACCCACACACAAGGCCCAACGTATAGCGGAAACGCAGCGTGCCGCCCACACACGGGAGAGGAGATAGCACTGAATGGCCTTCCATACCCACACCGAAACCACAGCTCAACCATTCAAGCAGGACAATACAGTCATTATCCCCAAAAAAGCCCAACACAGGCATGCAGAGGAAACCGTCCACTGGGCAGATAGCGCATAACACGAAAGAACATTTCGAACGGAAAAAGAAATAATACCACTCCCCATGTGGTTCACATGCAAGTTATCTGGAAGGAGTCAGACACCACTGACCTTGACCATTCATAGAAGCATGTGGGATGAGGGCCCGTGTCCTCCGCACAAGCTACTATAACCCAAGTCCTGCCTCCCTACGACCATTACAGAATTCCCAGCAACGTCGGAGGTTGCACTCTGCAGAATGCACAGACAGCCGGAGCACGCCATCACATCGCCCTGCAGCAAAATGGCACTTGCACCACACCTACCCAACTACGCCGGACAGATGAAGGTGTACAAACATAACCTGATACAGATATTGGGATGTGAAAATCTGGCTCTGCTGAACGTAACTTACCGACTAACTTACCGCATCGCATTGTTCAGCTGCGTCATCCCGTCTTCTACTGTCGGAGGTGTCCCTTCCACTGTCCTGTGGATTTATGTCTCTCCAACCCGGCATGTCCAATGGCGAACCTGGTACAACTGTTCAACCCCCTGGACGTCCACGACAGGATCTGTTCAGCCTATGGGGGCATGGCGTATGTGGCTGCAATCGGACCCACACTGCAATGGGACCACTGTGCCTCCACACGACGTATTCTGGATCACAGTTTCATCGAATGTCAGCCAACATGTCCCATCAGGCTCCTACAAGGGACAACTTACGACCAACACCTTGACAGCCACCATCCGCTTCATTGGATGGCATCCATGTATACCACCAATGCCATGGAAGCCCTGCTGGAAGGTATCGCATACCTGACAACCTGTCAATTCGTCGGACCCCGACGCAATACCCCCAATTGAACAATGATGTCCTACACCGTACCCATGCTTGGCTCCGCACGGACTGAGCAGTTACCAGTACAACAACTATACCATACAACCTGCAACTAACACCACACCATTAACAACACTGCCATGATATCGGATAATTTCGGGACATGCACTCTGTTCCTCATCACATCCAGTAACTCTGCATGAACAGGGGGAGGCTGAGGCATGGGATTTGTGAATGGCAACCACATGGACAACACTGCACGTACAACTATGCCATAATATGTATCCTACGCCCATGAACATATGCACCGGTCAGTGGACAGTAATCGGTCGGCTGTAGTATGTGAGAGCTGTCACCTCACCTCCCTCTGA
Source organism: Calotriton arnoldi (assembly GCA_963921515.1). Lineage (NCBI taxonomy): Eukaryota > Metazoa > Chordata > Amphibia > Caudata > Salamandridae > Calotriton > Calotriton arnoldi. The sequence goes on from CAWUFW010008305.1 coordinate 406,061, forward strand.
ACTTCCGTGCCAGGACATTTGCATGGACAACAAGTGCATCCCCCTACAACATGACCCCAGTGACTGTGTCATGTCCAGTAGCCACCACATTGCAACAACAAGTGGGACGCCGTTGCATGCACGTAGGCCCATGCCCTGATGACACCCCTCACGCACGTGTGTATGAGTAACTATAGCAGCAAACCTGTAACATGGAACTGAGATGTACTGTGCCCATGATGTCAAGCGGTCTGGTAGGCAAAATGTATACTGTCTGTGTCAAAGTCAGCAGCTCCACAGTAATTAGCAAATGCACATTAGCACAGCAACGGCTAAGCAGTTGTAACTCTGAAGCCCACATCCCACAGTCAACAACTAATCACATGTACCCCTACACCCTATGCTATGTGTAATCATGCTGAGTATATCCTCCACATGCATTTCGCTGCCAGTAGTGTCCACTATACTGCATCACAGAGGACATAAGTCCTAATACATGGCTTGAAGTAAATATGTGTCTCTGCTTATTCATTCCACGAGTACGAATGAGAGAGGATGAGAGTGTGTGAAGTACACAGCAGTCGTGAGATGACCATGTAGTCCACTGTCATTGGATGTCAACGCAAATGAGTAGCACAACTGTGGAAGATACACATGTGTCATGTGAAGCGGGAGTTACGCTTGGCTCAGGTGGGTGGGTGTGACGGGTAGGTGCGCACATGCAATGTTGAAACACACTGTGTTGTGAGGATTCCGGAGCAGTACATCACCGCTCTCCTGGGAATTTGTAAAGACCACCTGTCTGGGGATGAATGTGAACTCGTGTGTGCACAACAGGCGGGCACACGATCAATGCTGCATCAGGTGTAGACGTCAGCCCACCCTCTGTGGACATGCTGGATACTGCTGTGCATCCGCCAGGCCCTTGCCAAGGCACTCACATCCCCTGTCGACCAGGTATATCCCCAACATTGTCCACCTGCACAGGCAATCCAGGGCACGGGATGGCAGTGGAGCATGGTGGGTGAGAGGTCATGGCGCGCTCCTCCTGGTCACATCACGCAGGCAACACATCCTCAATATGTAGTATGGCACAAGTCAAATGGAAGTAGTGGGGTGACGCACACATAACGAGCAGGAGTGACGTCACGGAAGGTGGCTCGCACCATCTCACTCATTGCCTATATTCCCACACACGTTATATGCCATTGCAACAGAGAAGCCAGCGCGTGCACAAGCAGCTCCAAGCTCGCCCCAGAGAGGCCAAAGAGTGAATGTGTGGGTCCATGAGCTCCAGTTGGACGCGGCCTGGGCCGCTAGGGAAGCTACAGCCTCTGTGTGTTGCAGGTGGTGTATCCGGACTGCGGAGCCTGTCATGCATTGTCAATGTTGCCCGGGTCTCGACTCGGGGCACCACGCAGGTGTACAGCGTCCCGCCACTTATTATACCGCGAGACAGACCACTTGTTCAACTGGACCCACACATACACTCCTTGGCCTCTCTGGGGCGAGCTTGGAGCTGCTTGTGCATGCGCTGGCTTCTCAGGTGCAAACGCATATTTGGGTGAGCGAGGGAGGCCATGAGTACAGGGTAACATATGACTGTCTGACTTCCAGTTAGTTTAAGGAATGACCCTGATGTGGTCATAAAAAGACGTGTCTCGTGTGTATTGCAACTAGTAGATAAGCCGATGAACTTCCCATGTCTTGCATGTAACCCCGCACCTAGACCCGCCCACTCGACACATATAAATGAGTACCAGCACCACATCCTTCCCATTCGTAGCACTGACTGGGTGTGACAACCATCGGACAGTCTTGTGTAGTCCACCCACGCGTACATGTGGGCCCTCCATGATACATGTCACCTGCGGCAAAGTGATGTCATGGGCAATGACGAAAGTGAGGAGAGCTGTCTGCCCCACGCACAGATGGCGCATCAGCTCAACAGACCCAGCACTGAGGGCAGCAGGGGTCACATGTGCAGGGGCAGCTGTGCCTGGTGTGACGGCACATGCATATAGACAGCACATCGTGCAATGTGTAGTCTGCCCACATCTACTGTCCATTGTTAGGCGGACCTAGCAAAATATCACAAGACAACACATCTGTGTGGGTGTACCCACTGTGACCAACACTGCGCAACAATCAACGTACTCGCCCTGTGCATGCCCCACCCCGCAATGGAGGTCACATTCAGTGACACTAACTCACACACATCCCTATCACGAGGCATGGTGTGTCCAATCGACAGGGCTGAGTTAGCGCTTATCCGGAGGGTCCTGAACAGGAGACACATGTAACCCACTAGGCAGTCTGTGTTGTCACCTACTGGCATTGTGCAGTCAATGTGCAGGCCAGGCCTGCTGGGACTGAGAAGGGCAGCATGGCCCCAGCCTGACATTCACACAAGCAAAAACTGCACTGAGACCTGCATTGCCAATTGTCTGTGTCACTGGATGTCTGACATGAAGTTGCCATGTACCACCACTCGGGAGGGACAGACATGTCAAAGCACCCGAGAGCTCACATACCCCTGCCACCTGCAGTCAGCATGGTGAGCAGTGCATGTTTGAACCCCACAGGCTCTGACTCATAGTGCTGCGGATCAACGACATGTGTGTCCCCCACATGCACTCCCACACACACTGCAGTTGTCTCTCACACACAACTTTTGCAAGGAATGGCCATGTGCAGTGTGCGTGGAGCTCGGAATCCAGGATCTCCAGCTCCTCGCTGGTGAATGGACCTGGACATATCCTCAGCGTCATCGACGTGAAGGTGGACAGGTGGCAGCAGCAGGTGTTGTTGAGGGATGCCAGGCTGCAATCCCAGGTAGCTGTGGTAATGCCGGTCACACTCCCACACTCATATAGCCCCCTGGGGCAGGTTCAGTGGGTCCAAGCTGCTGCAATTTGTGTACCATGTCTGCCAGCTTCAATTGCAGACGATGGCCTGCTCCCAGCTGGCCCGGGACGCTTACCTCCATAGTGGAACACGCAGGGTGCAACCCCGAGGGTCATTGGAGTTGGCCGCAAGGGCCTGGCCCATGGCTGGTACAGTCCGCTGATGCCATGTGCACCACACAGTATAATGTGCGCAATGCATCTGCAGGTGTGGCCATGATTTGTGTGTGGGAGCAGGTCCACAATGGACAGGGCCACAACATGCTGTGTGCATAGGCAGTGACGGCCAGTGCCGAGCCTCCACATGTCTGTTAGCATATCATCATGTACACATTGGCATGGGAGCATGGGATATGCATATGCACACACATGCCATCTTTCACTATGTACATCTGCCACCTGGCACGTGCAACGTTACGTGTCACTTGTGATGTGTATTGGCAATCACACAGCCGTGTTGGCATGGAGCTGTCAATGTGTACACCTGTCAATGTTTCTGGAGGTGTGATCCGTACAGTGCTGTACATAGGGTGCAGTAGGGACATCAATGACTGTCTCATATCCCCTCGTGCTACAGGTCCCACTTGTTTTGGCCGCTCAGCCTGTGTCCATAGCGTTGTTGGTGTGTGCCATACTCACCCAGCCTCGGAAGCAGTGTCATGCACAGCAGCTAGTTATGTTGCCGTGGTATTGCCGCTTGCCAAATATGCAGTCTGATACCATAAGCATGCCTTACAAGTTATTAAGGCCTAAATCCCCATGTGCATGCTCATAGCAATGGTGTGTGTCACTGCCCATTGCAATTGGCAGGGGACCTGTGCAAGTGTATTGTGGCTGTGCTGTCCCTACTTGTCAGCTGTTCTGTGATTCAATTGCTTGGTCAGTCATTTGTGTTTTGTGTATGTGGAAATGCCCTGTGGCGTGTTGCTTTCACATGTGTCCACTTCCATCTTTCCTAGGAGGAGACCAAACATACATCGCCCCTACCAATTGCTGTCAGACATGGAGGATGTGGAGGTAATCCGGAAATTCCGTCTGGACCGACCCACCCTGCATCACCTATGTGCCTTGTTGGAACCCCACCTCCGTCCTCGCAGGGTGTATCCAACTGCATTTACCCCCACGGCTAAGGTGATGGCTGCACTGCATTTCTTCGCCACTGGGTCATTCCAACACACAGTGGGCAGTGGAAGTGGGATGTCCCAGCCCATGTTCAGCATGGTGCTTCGTGATGTACTGTCAGCTATGATGCTGTACAGGAACAGGTACATCAGATTCCCCAGGGCACGTGAATTGGCGGCAGTGAAAGGTGATTTCTATGCCCTTGGACGGATCCCCCACGTTGTTGGTGCAATCGATTGCACCCATATTGGCCTTGTAGCACCACAGGCCATGGAGCACATTTATCGGAATAGGAAGCACACCCACTCCCTGAATGTGCAAGTGGTGTGCCTTGCGGACATGGTCATTTCACACGTGTGTGCGAAGTTTCCAGGATCGGCCCATGACTCGCACATCATGCGCAACAGCATCCTACCACGTTTGATGACCAATCTGCAACCGGACCGTGCTTGGATTGTTGGTGAGTATGTGTACTCGTGTAGCGTGGCTGTTGTGCGATGCTGTCTTGGGGACAGTTGGAATTGCAACTAATCTCGGTATTCCTCACACCCAGGGGACTCTGCTTATCCGAATGGGCCTTGGCTGCTCAGCCCTTTACGTAATCCTCGGACCCCAGCTGATGACTGCTACAATGAGGCACATGGGAGGACCAGACGTGTGGTGGAGCGGACCTTTGGCCTCCTCAAGTCCAGGTTCAGATGCCTGGACCGCACCGGGGGCGCACTGGCGTACTCCCCACAGAAGGTGTGCCAGATAGTAGTGGCTTGCTGCATGCTGCACAATCTGGCTATTCGCAAGCAGATCCCCCTAATAGTGGATGACGGTGATCATCCAGGGCCCCAGCCTGCAGACCAGGACGGGTCCAGTGAGGAGGACAGTGGAGGAGGAAGCTGTGAATGTGCGTCAGCAGCTCATCGCCCGCTACTTCACTTGACGGTGAGTGTCCATTTACGACGGCTGTAGTAGCTGTAGTTGTGCAGGTGTATGTGTTCTCTGTCACGGAGGCCTTTTGTTCACTGAGTGCTGTGTTTCATTGGTCCATGTCCAGGTTAGTATGCCACTGACAGTGGCTGTTGCATTGTGCCCTGTTGCTCTGTGAGATGTGTGTACATTGCTTGTAGTTGGTGACAAGTACTGTGTGATGAGTGTGTGACACACTCATTGAATGTACTCTTGTTCTGTTTTTCACCCCTAGGTCCCTACAGCCTCTCCTGTCCCATCGACATACCACACAGCAGATGCATTTCTGCTCATGGTGGCGGTTGCACATCGTTGAATAAACACAGGGCACAGACAGCAGATTGTGATCAAGGTGTATTTATTTTCAGCGGTGACATGTTATTGTGTGCAAGGTGTTGACAAAAGTGGTGCGTGCAGTGACTATGAGTTGACGGTCATGGCTGCGTGATGCTCAAGGTGTACCCATTTAGTCCTATGTCCACAGTCCAACAGACACATGCCATTCACATGGCAGTGTGGGGTAGGATCGTATTACAAGTCAATGCAGTAGGTGGTCAAGGTGGCTGGCTGACTCACTGGCGTTTGGTGCGTGCGAAGTCCTCTCTGGACACCTGTTTCCTCTTCGGACGGCCCCTTCCACGTTTGGAAGGGGGGGGTGTGTTGGTGGGCTGCTGGTGGTGGCTGAGGAGTGCTCACTCGCTGTGGACGCAGGGGAACGCAATGCTGCACGACCCTGCGCCACAGCAGGTGGTGGCGGAGGTGGTGTTGCTGGCCTTGCTTGTGCCCTCACCACCACCACCAGCTGGCCCATGAGGGCCACCATTTGGCCCATATGGGCGTTCATGGCCCTCAACACCCCAAGGACCTCTTGCGTGTCGCTAGCCGACCTGGCCCATTCTCCTTGGGCCTCTTCATAGGCCCCAAGGACTCTGTCGATTTGCGGCTGGCCTTGGCTCCCAGGCACAGATGGCGTTGGCCTGACCCTGCTCCTCCTACCAGTACTGCTGCCACCGACCTGCCCACTAGCCACATTGCTCACCACGGTCCTCGTTCTGGCTCCCAGGGTGGACCCCGACGGCCGGGCCACCCCTTGCGCTGGGGCTGTGGCCAGGGATGACGTGGTGGTGGTGCTTGCGGCGGTGGTGGTGGTTGCGGCGGTGGTGGTGGCCGCAACGACCGTGGCAGCAGGGGTCTGTGACTGGTCAGCAGCCCTGGGCAATGGGTTGGTGGGTAGGAGGGGCCCTGGGGAGCGGTTGTGCCCTGCCACACCAGATGGGCCTGCTGGGTGGTCCACGTCCGAGGAGGTGTCCAGCTCCTCTACATCCGTGAGTCCGGGTCGGGGGCTTGCGGACTGGCTGTGCTGGCTGCTGTCTCCCTCTCCAGCGTCCAGCAGTTCGGCACCTGTGGGGAGAATGAGATAGGTTAATGTGTTGCACCTAGCAAAGTATGTATTGGTTGTCTGACATTCACAGTTCGTGCACTGTCGTGCACAGGTTTCCCAGAGGCGTGTGTGTGGATGTACGATGTGTGTATGCGTGGGCAAGGCAATGGAACTGTGTGATGTGAACATGTGGCATGGGACGGATTAGCAATGCCGATGGGTGTGTGTTGCTATATCCTACATTTTGTGGCTCGGGTGTATGCGGGCTCCAGACCCATCGACGATGTTGAGGTGAAATATGGTTTAGGGGTTCAAATGGAACGCTTAGAAATGCAGATGGGAAAAGGGGGTACAGCCCCCTCAACGCTTTTGAGGTGAAATATGGTTTAGGGGTTCAAATGGAACGCTTAGAAACGCAGATGGGAAAAGGGGGTACAGCCCACTCAACGCTTTTAAGGTGAAATATGGTTTAGGGGTTCAAATGGAACGCTTAGAAACACAGATGGGAAAAGGGGTACAGCCCCTCAACGCTTTTGAGGTGAAATATGGTTTAGGGGTACATACTGTGACATATGGGTGCAGAACGGGACATGTGTTTTGGCAACATGACAGTGCAGAGACAAAGGTGTGTGTATGTCTGACATCCCCAGCATATCTGCTCACTGTTATCATTTATGGACATTACACTGCAAGCATTGTAGTGAGTGAGTGATGGTTGTGTGCCACACAACGTATTGCAGATGGGCCAATTCCTTGGTGTGCGTGCTACCCTCGGCCATGTGCATCAATGCAGTGCTCTTGGGGTGTTGACTATATTATGTATGTTGTTAATCACAGTGTGACGTGCGCTTCAGTCACTGCAGGCACATTATTTGTCATGGGCAGGTATCTTTGCATAACTACTGTATGAGGGCCAGCTGTTCGGATGACATACCATTCATGACACAGGGGCTGACAGATGAGATGGATGATATGTTGAATGTGCATTGTGTGCCTGTGTGTTTCATGGGTCCAGTGGTGTGTATGTGCATTATTGTGGTCCCACGCTGTTACTTCTAGGCAGGTTGGACTTACATGGGCGTTGTTGTACGATGTGTGGGTAACAGGCAGTAAGGACTACATGGTCAAGACTTCGATGGTGTTGCTGATGTGTGTGATGAGTGGCACGGTGCCCGCCGTGTGGGTCTGTGCTCCAGTGGGACTTGTGCATGCAGACGTGGCTCCTTAGGTGTTGCTGTGTTTGTGATGGGTCATGTGGGATATGACTCTGTAACACATGTCCGTGTGCACATTGGTGACATGATTGTGACAGGGAGCAGTGCTGCGTGTTCCCCTGCTACGTGACATGTCCCATGTGTTAGTCGTAATACAGTCCTCATGCCTACAGACACCCCGCCCTGTACAGTTTTCCACCTACAGGTTGTTTTTGAGTGCGCAATGCTATGGATGCCACATGGTTATGGGAGGGAGGGGGTGCTCCATGTTGCTGGTCTGTGGGAGTGGGGGCGGTGTTGTGAGTTGTGGTGCTGGCTTACCACCCACAGAAACACCTCCATGTAGGGTGAGATATTTACCTGTCGGCTGCAGGTGTGCACTGCAGTGGCTGACACATGGGTGTGGGGTGTGCTCCACCTTGCTGCGCTGTAGGACTAGGGGCCTGGTGTGTGTTGTACTTCAGCTGTCCCCCCCTCCCACCCACTGACTTTGTGTTCCGGCTACTTACCTGTTACTTGTCGGTTACTGCAGCTATGGCTGACACGTGGGTGTGGTGAGTGCTCCTTCTGGCACTTTTGGAGTACAAGGGGACCTGGTGGGAGTTGCGGTGCTGGCTGACTGTACACATGCCTCCATGGTTTTGTTAGTTGGTCGGTTTGGGCTGAGTGTGTGGTAGTGTCTGTTGCATGTGTGATTGATGTCTTGTGTATTGTGTACTGGACATGGGGGTGTTTGTCCCTCGGAGCTATGGCATAGTGGTAGTGCATGTGAGTACATAGGGGTGTGCTGGTATACATTTGTTTGTACTTACCAGCCTCCACTCCCCTGGTATTCCGGTGAGACTCTCCGGATGTATGATGCCTCGCACCTTCTCCTCCCACGCCTTGAAGCTCTTGAAAAGCGCGGGATTACCTCCGCCAGTCCTGTCAGCCAGCTGCCGATTCTTGGCCTCCTTCTTCTTGACCTCCCTTTTCATATCGTGCCACCTCTTGGTGATTTCGCCTCGGTTGCGTGGCACGTTCCCTACTGCATTGACCTGGTCTACGATCCTGCTCCACATCCGATTTCTGGTGGCTACTGTTGTCTGTTGGACCTGGTTGCCAAAGATTTGTGGGTGCACCTTGATGATCTCGTCGACCATGACCGTCAGCTCAGTTGAAGTGAACTTTGGCATTCGGTGTGCTGCCATGGTGTGTGGTTTGGTGTTTGTGGTGCTGGTGCGGTGTGTGTGTGTGGTGTGTGATGTGCAGGTCGTTTGTGGTGCTGGTGCTGGTGGTGGTGGGTGTGATGGGTGCGTATCTGTGGTGTGCTGCTGTCCTTGCTGTGTCGCTGTGTTCTCTCCTCTCTTCTTGGCTTTGTAGTGTTGCAAGGGATTGTGGTCTGTGAAGGGGCTGCTTTTGTGCTTACCTATGTGGGTGTGTCATGATGGTCTGTTGTTTTCAGGTGTGTTGTGGCTGGTGTTCTGGGATTAGTAGTTTATTTGTTTGTCCAGGGGGGGGTGTTTTCGGGATGCGTACTGTGTTTGTGCGTGGCTTGCTGTGTGGACTTGTTGGCCATGTTGTGTGTGTTTGTTTGGGTCCGCGGATGGTTTCTGTGCAGGGACGTGGCCGCCAGGGCTTCCGCCGTGTCCATTTCCATCTCTGTTGTTTACGATGGCGGGCGGTGTATTTGTGTATTTACCGCGCTCATGTCGGAGCGATCCTAATTTCACGGGTGGTGTCTCGAACGTCAGGGCGGGCGGTTTTTGGTTGTTGTGCGTATTTGCGTCCCTGGCGGACGGGTGGACTTAGAATCGGACATGATCGGGCGGTATATTTGGGGTTTTTTCCGCCGCGGGCGGTGTTCGCTTCGCGGCATCGTAATTGCTCGGTCGGTATTCAGACGGTGTAGGCGGGCGGATTTTTACCGCTATGGCGGATTTTTTACCGCCCGGTATCGTAATGGACACCTAAGTGTCTTTAAGTGTTGAGAGCCATCAACGAATACTAATCTGAGATAACATCTTGTTCCAGATCTCCCTCCCCGCAGTACCCTCCCTAATTTCCTTCCCCCCATCTAGCCACTTTGATACTCTGTTGAACTAAAATCAGAGTCGGAGCTGCTGGAAGGTGGCCCTCTTGAGGGTACTGCTCCCGAGGAACTCACATACTGTGCTTGAGTATGTGACATCCGCTAAGTCCAAATGGGCGATCCAGATGTATAATGCTTTCATCGCCGCAACCGTAGGTACCCCAGGTAGTGGGGGGAAAGGATCGGGCAAGAGAGATGTCAAGTACGCAATTATAATCCCCACCAAGTATCAATGGGATGTGATGCTAGGTCGATAGTTTACTTGATAGGGAGTCTAAAAATAGCATTTGCTCAGTGTTGGGTGCATATATTGACGCTATCACGACAGGATTGCCATTTAGTCTACCCTTTACAACGAACAGCCGTCTGCATCGATGAGCGAGTCCTCTGCTTTGAATGGGGTGCCTGGTCTTACCCATACCAGAGTGCCTCTCGCGTAAGCTGAGGAACCTGTGGCGTGTAATTGCCCCCTCCACCTCCTCTGTAGGTTCAACCCCTCAGATTTGGTTAAATGGGTTTCTTGTAAGAGGGCGATTTGGACCCGGTGGCGCTTAAGATAGGAATAAATCAGATATCTCCGGGAGGGAGTGTGTATCCCCCTTACGTTCCATGTACATATCTTAATGTTTGACATGATATAGGTGGGAGCGCAACTTCAATACCTATGAGGGGTGTTGGGACAACCGTGAAGTTCAGGGTAACGTTCAGGAGCGACGACAGCTGGTGTATATTTATTGTGCCGATCCGGATAATGTGTCGGTCTAGTGCGTGCTGTACAACTAATCCAATAAAACATGAAACAAATAATACCAGTAGAGCGAGAATGCAACAAGCAGTCGTCCAAACCATGCAACCTAAAAGGCATTTCGTCAGTGAATAAGGGGCGAGGCCACCAGACGATGTGTATTAGTGAATCTGAGGGAGGTGATGATCCCCTTCTTTAACGTGTGAAAAAGCTGCCCATGGGGCTGAGTGAGTCTTATGCGTGCAGGGTGATAGCCTTTGCTCTGTTTGTTTATAGTTACATTATTCATAACATATGTAAGGGGAAACGGATATCGCGATTGTGAGGTGAGCATATGTTACAACCACTATACATGAGTCCCATTATACTTGCGTTGACATCGCAGGAGTCTCTCGAGCTGGGTCCCGCGGACAGCATTCAGTGGGTTAGATTATGTAATCCGAAGTTTGAGGCGTGACCTCTGGGAGAGTATCAGAGTTCTGTGAATGTAGGGTTTCATCCATGGATTCAGCATCACTGGCTCTGTCTGGAATGCTGGTGTCTGACAACGGGTCAACCTGCGTGTTTCCTATCTCTGCTGCCGCTTGTATGGCATTGCGTTGGTCCATTATCATTTGTTCTAGATTCGGTCCAAGGGTCTGTGTCGATGTTTTGTTTCTGCGTCTTTTATCCCTTCTGCGCTGTCTGGAACCATTCATCAAATGTGGCTGTACTCTACTGGAGGTAGGTGAACCATCTTCCGCGGGACTCAATGCGGCTAGCCACTCCCATGCAGAAATGGGAGTCTCAAAGAAGTGGGATTTGCCTTTTGCAATGATGCGCAGATGCGCAGGGAACAGAAAGGAGTACTTGAGATCTAACTGGCGAAATCTACGTTTCACCTCCAGGAAGGAGTGTCTCTGTTTCTGGACTGTCGCGGTATAGTCTGGAAAGAACATCACCGTGTTGTTCGCCACTTGTATCTTCTGTAATTTCCTGGTCTCTTGCAATATCGCGTCCCTGACTCTGTAATTAAGCACACGGAACAGGAAAGGTCTTGGGCCCATACCAGGAGGAGGAGGTTTATTTGGCACCCTGTGTGCTTGTTCGATGACAAAGTGTTGCAATAGGAATCCCTCAGGCATCAGGCTCCGAATCCAGTTTTCTGTGTATGTAGTTGTGTCTCGACCCTCCTCGCCCTCCGGCAAGCCTATGATGCATACATTATTCCTTCTAGAGCAGCCCTCAGAGTCTTTTGCTCGGCTTTCAAGGTACTTCACCCATGTCGTAAGGTCTTTAAGGCATTTTTCGGTGCTCAGCGCCTGTGGTGAGAGCCCAGCCACTGCTGCCTCGGAGCGGATGTTCTGTTTGTGAGCTTCCAATGGTCAGCATGCAAGAGATTATGGTCCAATGCCACCTTGTCAATTTTATTTTCGAGCGAGGTTCTTGTCAGCTCCATTGTGGTGCTTAACTTCTCCACGGCGGCTAATACCGCATCAAGTTTGTTGGACATGGTGTCTGTAGGTGCCTCACTAGGCATCTTGTCTCATTGGAGGCGGGACGGAGGTGGTGGCCCCGATAGGCCTCCAGTACCCGACCTGAGAAGATCCATGTGAGACATATAGTGCGGGCGGGTGGCGTGTGACTCCCAGCGAGTAAGTGCGTGTGAGACCCACGTTAATTCAGTGAGTGTGCTTTCCAGTGTAGAATCAAGCAGGTAAGTGTTCCGTAGGTGGGATAATAGGCACCCCTCTGCAGTTTAGTGGATTTAGAATCTGGTAGGTTGGCGTTTATTATTAGGTCTACAGTCTTCCTTGAGAGTATGCAACTATGGAAGGTGATGTATCTGTGGCTAAACTGTGTAGGACGGTCCGCTGTTGCAGTATCCTTTTAGTTGCGACAACCAGTGTGCCTGCTCTCCTCCTCGTTCACAGTTTAGCCTCAAGAGAGGCAGCGGGAAACTGTATGAGTTACCAAGCCAGAGGATACTACAATAGGCACAGCGTGGAGAAGACGGCAGTGAACACCAGCAGTCCAGTTTGCCTCTCACCCCCAGCACACTCCAGTGAGCGCTACTTTCCAGGTGCAGTTTGTGGGGTAGTTCAAGTGTGGGTGCCCATCTGGACCACAAATCTCTATATATGGTGGAAAGGAAGGGGGGCCAGATCCGGGGCCCAGGTTGAAGAGCCTCCCGCCCCTCAGGGCCCAACAGTTAGTCCACTCCTTGTTTTGAGCACAGCGTGTCCTGCCAGGCAGCGTCAGCGGTGGGCACCAGACTCCCAGTCTGCTGCTGAACACAGGGCCGCAGCCCTCCCCCTGCAGCAGCGCTCACCTGGGTCCACCTCGTAGCAGCAACGGAGGGTGGTGAGACCGGAAAACAATGAGTCACTCCCTGATACCGGAGAGGGTCGCAGATGCAGGGCTCCACCACCAGGGCAAGGTTTCCAAAGCCGGCCGCCGCCCGATCTCGGCGAGCGGCCAGCCGACGTCACCTCCAGAGGCCCCAGAAAGGAGAGAGGGCCGAGGTTCCTCTTCCCCCGAGGTTTCGGGGCGACGAGCACTTCTGAGCCACGGCAGGGCCTGCCCCTTCCAGCAATGGCAGGCAGCATCCCGTGCACAGCAGAGCTGGGCCACGACTCCACAGTCCCGCAGCGTCGACACACGAAGGCGCTTCAGTTAAAAACAGGCTACGGGAGTCACCCATGGACCACCTCAGACCTCCTAGAGCACTCGGGTGGTCCCAGGACAGCTGGTGGCAGGATGTATTTCCGGATCTTCGGGGATGATCGGCGGAGCTCTAACAGAGCACGGCCGCCATCTTCGCCAGCGTAGCCACGCCCGAGGAAGTCCCTCCTCATATGGACCATTTGAATGGCGGGGGGTGCCAGTAGAATCATATAGTTGGTCGTTACTGCTCCGCCCAGCGGCCGGCCCACTGTGTACTGACGGGGAATAAGACTAAGTGCCCCCCCCCCCTGAAGTTCTGGGGATTCTCGTTACAGGGTCATGGCTGGAAGTGACTTAACACAAGTTCATGAGGGTTCCCTGGTCGACCAACCACACCCACGACTCAAACCAATATCCCATAGAAGTCATTGACATACAGAGTTAGGCACTCATTACTCTCCCAGCCGGTGGTCCAAAGCATTCTAGAGACTGTGTATCCCTGTTCAGGAGGCAGCCGGGGAGGAGGGCCCAGATGCCGGCCAGGAGCAGGCCGGCCGGGAGCAGGCCGGGTACCGCGCCCCACCAATGGATTGAAGATGGTGTATGATGTCCTGTTTAGTCTGCTGTGAAGTGTCGCTTGGCCTCCGGGCCCGACCCTGAGGGGGTGGCACAGTAGACCACTCCGGGCGGAGGAGGGCCCTATGGCGGGCAGCCCCCAGGGTCGGACTAGAGGGCCGGGAATCCGACTGCAGCTGGAGCAGTTGTTGAGCCTCCTTTAAGGATCTGAGAGATTGCTGTCTACTCTCCCACGTGAAAATCAGGGAGAAAGGGTGCCCCCACTGATATTTGATTTTTAGTTCCTTCAATTTGTCAGTAAGTGGCTTAAATTCCCTGCGTCGTCGCAGAGTGACTGGGACTAAATCCTGGAAGATTTGTATGGAGTGCCCTCCATATGATATGTCCGATTTTTCCCTGGACGCACGGAGGATTTCCTCCTTCTCCATGAAGTAGTGCACTCGGGTTAAAATATCAGGGATTAGATACGGATCGGCGTGGGGGACTGGCACTCGGTGTGCTCTATCTATTGTAGGTGGGGAGGCGTCTTCGTTGCCCCTGATCTCCTGGAGGAGTTCTGCCGTGTAAGTCAATTATGTCCTGGCCCTCCGCGCCCCTAGGGATCCCTCAAATGTGTAGGTTGTTCCTACGGCTCCTATTTTCCAAGTCCTCATGTTTAATCTGAAGTTCTATGTGCTGGTCTTGAGAGTTGCCATGCGGCGCCAGAGTTCCTCCTGATCTTCCGTCCGTGTGATGAGTGTTCGTTCGAGGTCATCGACTCTGGTTCCGATTTCCGTCACATCTCGCCGGAGGTCTTGCAGGCAGGACTTGAATTCGGATTTGAGTGACCCAATTTCCGCCTTTATCTCCTGAAGGAAATTGGTCATGAAGGTTTGTGTGAGGGGGCTCTCCTCAGTCCCCGTCGAGGGGGCTGCCATCCTGGGGGTCTGTTGGGACACCCTGGTAACAGGTGGTTTCGCCCAGAGGGAGGCGACAGTTGATTCTTTGGAAGCATCAGGAGCAGTGTCCTTTCCCCCTTTAGTGCGGGGCATGCTTTGGCAGGGAGTTCTGTTAAGCTGTATGGTCTGCCCTCTGGGGCAATCTTCAGTTCGTTAGTTCAGAGGAGGCAGAAGAACCACCCCGGAGCCCCCCAGTCGAGGGTTATCAAGCAGAGCCCAAGGAGAGGCAGAAAGGCAAGGAACCACCGCAAAGAGAGAGAGGCGCAGTCTAGAATCCAGAGAAAGGTTAGTGGGTGTTCACACTCCTGTCGCCCGTGCCACAGCCAAGTTTCATGTAGGGGGGAAGACCTTCTCGACAGCTGATCCCACCCCAGCCACGCCACCAGAGTACCTTCAGGCGATGGGGGAGGCAGCGGGGGCAACAGGGCACGGGTGGTGGCAACACAGTCCAGATCTACGGGTCCAGATCCCGATAGGGGTCAGGGGAGCAGAGAGACGCAGGGAGGCTCTAGTTTGCTGCCCGATTATGCAGCCGATCTCCTCCAATGTTCGTCCCAGGGAGATCAACCAAGTCCAAGGGCAAGGACACTCCGGGGAGACGCAGGGACATGTAGTTCACCCCCACCGGGGGCGCCACAGCCCGGTCCAAACGATTGTGTAGCGGCAGGCTCGCCTCACCCCTCGGAGTACAGGCGCTCAATGGAGGGCCCACCGGCCGCAGACAGACGGCGAGTTTCCAGGAAGGGGCCCAGTCCCTCAGGGCCCCCCCGATGTGGTGAGTCCATGCAATGTACTCCGCCTGGGGGCGCCATAGCCTAGCCCCAGCCACTGCAGTGTGGCAGGCTCTCGCGGAGCCTGGGCTCACAAGATGGCGGCTCGATGAAGGCCCCGCCGGCTGCAGGAAAGCATTTGCCCGCCAGGGAGGAGCCCAGTACCTCAGGGCTCCCTCCTCGATTCACTCAGTCCGCAGGGCAATGGGGAGAGGGCCCAGTGCGCCGTGATCTCGCCGGCCTCCAGCAGGGAGTTTCTGCCCCAGAGCGATCCTAGGACCAGGGGGCCACCCCCAAGGCCGCCGGGCTCGAGTGTGCCGGGTTGAGCAGGGTTGAGCGGGTAGCGTTCGGAACTCGGGCGTCGGGCCAGGAATCTGGTCACTTCTGCTGCACTCCCAGGCCGTGGCAGGAACGTCCGGCTCCACCAAGGCCGGGGACAAGATGGCGGGCGAGGTAACCCTCACCAGCAAGTTTTGCTCAGGAGCCCCGGTCCCAGGATGCTTATTTCCGGTCCAGGAAGGACCTGGCTTGGCAGTTCGGGCTGGACTGTTCCCATAAGGAACAGGGTCAAGACTGATTTGCATATGGCTGGGTCCAAACTGGGGTGGTGTGGTGAGCAAAAGAATGATGGATTAAACCCAGATCCTTGTGACTGGGGCTGAATGTTTGCATTGTCCAGCATTCCGTCCATCAATTGTTTCTTTTGCATATGTCGCCCTAAGTGGGAAGGGTATGCCCAGACGTGAGTCCCGTGCTCACTACACCACTGGATTCAAGCTAGCCTGGCTGATGAAGGGTGATGCCCTGAAACCGGTCCCAGGATGCTTGTTTCTGGTCCAGGGAGGACCTGGCTTGGCAGTTCGGGCTGGACTGTTCCCATAAGGAACAGGGTCAAGACTGATTTGCATATGGCTGGGTCCAAACTGGGGTGGTGTGATGAGCAAAAGAATGATGGATTAAACCCAGATCCTTGTGACTGGGGGTGAATGTTTGCATAGTCCAGCATTCGTCCATCAATTGTTTCTTTTGCATATGTCGCCCTAAGTGGGAAGGGTAGGCCCAGACGTGGGTCCCGTGCTCACTACACCACTGGATTCGAGCTAGCCTGGCTGATGAAGGGTGATGCCCTGAAACCAGTCCCAGGATGTTTGTTTCCGGTCCTGGGAGGACCTGGCTTGGCAGTTCGGGCTGGACTGTTCCCATAAGGAACAGGGTCAAGACTGATTTGCATATGGCTGGGTCCAAACTGGGGTGGTGTGGTGTGCAAAAGAATGATGGATTAAACCCAGATCCTTGTGACTGGGGTGAATGTTTGCATTGTCCAGCATTCTATCTATCAATTGTTTCTTTTGCATATGTCACCCTAAGGGGGAAAGGTATGCCCAGACATGGGTCCCGTGCTCACTACACCACTGGATTCAAGCTAGCCTGGCTGATGAAGGGTGATGCCCTGAAACCGGTCCCAGGATGCTTGTTTCCGGTCCAGGGAGGACCTGGCTTGGCAGTTCGGGCTGGACTGTTCCCATAAGGAACAGGGTCAAGACTGATTTGCATATGGCTGGGTCCAAACTGGGGTGGTGGGGTGGTGGGGTGAGCAAAAGAATGATGGATTAAACCCAAATCCTTGTGACTGGGGGTGAATGTTTGCATTGTCCAGCATTCCGTCCATCAATTGTTTCTTTTGCAAATGAATGAAGACAACATAATCTCAAAATATAAATTAGTGAATACTGTATGTAGTACAATGAAACTTTTTAGAAAGCGATGTACCAACGTGTGGCAGTAGATGGTACTAACGTACCACTTAAAGAGCTTGTGCATCTGCTGCCGTCTGTTTGGGCTTTGCTACAGGGTGGAATATGGTTCCAGTGCTAGCTGCGTGGAGTTCGCAGAGTTCCGCTACGCAAAACTCCGCGAAGTGACAAAAACCCTCCGCCAAGCTACGCGGAGTTCCGCGAGCGGTGGAGTGTGTTACCTTGCGCCATACGCACTGATTTTTAGCGCCGGGTGTTTGTCCCTTGCTGTATAATAGCACAAACTGCATCACGCAGTGCAAGAGGGCGCTGCTTCTTTCTGCCGCATGAGTAGAAGCTCTACACGAGCGGCAGCTTTCTCAATGCGAACAGAAGGTTTCTCAACGCGAGCGGTAGAGACCATCCAAGACAGCCCGTGTTGAGAAATCTCGCTGGAAAGCTGTCTAGTGTTGGATTTTCCTCGCTTGCGCTTGCCAACTTACCAGTGGCGAGTGCGTGTGAGGAAAAACTGCTCTACTACATGGAGTGGAGTTTTTCAGAACTCTGCAAGCTCCGCAGAGCGCGAAAAACTCAGCAAACTCCGTGAACGGAGCGGAGTTCACATCCCAGGCCTACTGCCAAGCTTCCCCCACCATGGACCACGAAGGGCAAGGTCCGTACATTCGAAGCACAAGGCGCTGTTGTGAGGGAGGAGGAGGAAGGAGCAGGACAGTGGCACAACAAAACAACGGCATCCGACCTGGTCACGTTACCGTCCGTACATCCTAATTTACTTTTGCAAACTAAAGTACTGACTGAACAGTGATTTATTACATCTTATCAGATGTTTTATCGAGTTCTGACTCTCAAACTCATCACCAACTTCCTCAGTAAGTCATGGGCTGCTTGGCTTCGCTACCCTGAAGGTCAATTGCTAAAGGGCTGTACTTGGTGCTCAGAATCGGATTCAATATTAGGGCTGAGCCCCAGGACATCAGTGATATAAATCTCTGCTTCACACAGTCTTAGCCCAGTAACCCCTGACAGCAGTGGGTCTCGTGAGCAAATTCCCACAGCTGCAATTTAATAGTGCAAAATTCGGAACAGAACTGAAGCAAGATGTGAAAATCTTTCAAATTAATGTCCAAGAAGTTTAAATACATACAGTTCGAATTTCTGCATTAGGCAAACCCACAGTCACCCACACCAAGTGGGTGACAGAGCATGAATTTTATCTCATAATGTGGAAATAAAGAATTGTAAGGGCTTTCTCATACGTGGTATAAACGTGTCAAAGGAATTGACTGAAGGTGCAGGGCAGATGATACCACAGTTGTGCATGCTATGTGCTTTGCTCAGCTTGAGATAAAGTGTCAAACAAAGGCAGACTGCACTTGTGAAGCTGTCACACAGAATCACTTTGAAAACCCATCCCAGCTATTAGACGTAACTGAAGAAACCATCCAGAACTCCATGCAGGTTTGTCTGGAGCATTTGTGGGACTTGGGTCACAAACGCGATGCAGACTCTTTCACTGGTTTTATAGAGAAACCTAGTGCTGGTTAAGGTTACCTGCCTTATAGAGAACATATTCCAAATGCAAGCTAAGCCTTCTCTTGTGAAATATAAATAGATTTAGGGCCTGAATTAGAGTTGTCCATTGGTCCTCTGAGCAACTCTAAACAGCTCTGTCAAACATGATGGCAACTGGTAAAACTTTTAAATTTTTCAAAATCAAAAAGTAAAACGAATGGACCCTACACTTTGGGATTTGTTTCCCATGGTGTGGGGGTCATTTTATTTTACCGTCCCTCGCTGCCAGGTTTTACCTGGCCATGAAGAGCAGCAACAAAAAAAATAATATCATTGTCTTCTGTAAATAGGATGGACGGTGTTGTGTCAACCTCTGACGGCCCATTCTCCATTGGTTTGTCAGAGGAGTATGTCAGTGACAGAGCTGGAGTAGGATCCATCATCAACAATCTTAATGTCCACTTGCCTGTAAATCAGGGAACCAAGAGTTTGGCAGAGAGGGTACTCCATTGCAGTTGCATCAGACTACCCTCTCTTACAAACTCTAAATCAGGCCTCTGAAAGTGCCAGCATGGTGTCCTTAAAGAGTGGGGCCTGGGGCAACTAGACCCAGATGCTACACCCTTGTGAAAGCCCTGACCCCACAGGAAGCATTCAGTAGTGGACTGCGAACATTTAGTATCATAACCCCAAGTGGAGCACTCATTGCCATGCAGATGTGCCACCTGCTCATGGAAAGAACAGAGAACTCCTCAGATAATCCCCCTAGCAACATATGGGAAGATCACCCTGAATGCATGCCTGAGAATGTCATGTGAAGTAATCTATACCCTAGGGAAAGCATCAATAGGTCTTCTAGGGATCACCTTGTGCGCTATAGCCTGTGAGAATCACCCTCTATCCTCAGAATATCAGGGTCATTACCTTGGGTGCTGTGAAAAGCACTCAGCAGCCTCTGAGAGTCACCCTGTACTCTAGGATCACTTTAGCACACCATGGGAGACACCCATTCCATGTTGGTGGACCTGTTAGGAGTGCTGCCACTTCTCGCCTCACGAAGTGCTGCAAGCACATAACATGGTGGTATGTAACTCCCACAAATCCCTCCAGAGCAACACAGTTTGAGATTAGAAGCACCCTGCCTTCAGGTACTATTCTGCAATGCTGCCAGTGCCCTCAGCTATTCTATCAAGAAGTGACCTCTAATCAGAAAGTGTTGCAGGGACATTTCTTTGTCAGGTGTAACTTTCAAAGTACCAACCATACCCCTCCGTTTGAGCCTAGTTATGTCCCTGCCTCCTGAAATCATTGGGGCTATTCACAAATGTGTTGTACCATTGGCCGCATTGCAGCCTGCACCCTTCCCGACAGTTCTTCCATGTCCTGCTCAGGAAAGAGGGACACGCAACACAGCAGCCAGCAGGCCAGCAGAGAGGCCGGCAGGCTGTCGCGCACTCCAAATGGCATTACCTTGAGGTGGCCTGCCCGCCGGTGTAGTCGCTTGCGATCCTCTCCCTGGAACCTGACTGGGGGATACCATTGGATTTTCCTTCCTTCTCCCTGAACTTCCCAAAATCGTCTAGGAAGGATTCCTGAGATTTAGAGAAGCCCAAACCAAGATGGCTACTATTTTATTGTTTTCTATAGAATTTCCCAAACTATCAGGGATGCACCATTTGGTGAGGTAATTTTCTGTTTTAAGGGGTTAGGTTTCTCTTCCACCTTGCGTCACAACACTTCTTCTCTTCTGTTGGTGTGTTTCATCGCTCAGCCTATTCTTGGTTTTCTGTCTTTTTTTGTCCAGTAGTTCCAGTTGTGTTCTTCGCTGCCCTCTCCAGTCTTCTGGGTTTCTCTTCATTGCGCCTTGTCACCGTGGAGGCACACTGACATCAGTGTCTTTGGGCTTTTTCCTCCTGTGGGGTCCTTCTAGGAAGCACTATCTGCTTAGGTGCTCTAAGTGTAGGCAGCATTGTGGCTACTGAAAGTGGTTGCTCTTACCTCTGGCAGACCAAGACCATCAAGAACTGGGCTCCAAGGTCCTCCTGCTGTCCAAACCCCTCTTGAGAGAACTGACACAAATGTAACTTACACTTGTGAGTAATTTATACGAGTAAGTTTACTCCTACAGTTTTGAATAACTTTAATTCTTGAGCTATTTCCAAAATACAAGTGTAAAGTTACTCAAAAGTGTAGACTTACATAACTCCACCCCTTGAAACAAGAGGTGCAGCCAAGTTTTTGAGTGTCATAGAAAATAATGGAGGTAGGGACTTAAAATTAAAAACCCATAGGAAATAATGTTAAATACATTAAATTATTTAAAATAGCTATAGTTAAAAATATACATAAATATATAAAGAAATGTTTACAGCAATTTAATTTTAAAATATTTTAACCATTATTTTAAAAATGAATGTGTCATTACATTTGAATAAAATACAATCACATCACTTTTAATAATTAATGCATAATACATTTTTTTTTTACTTTAGGTGGTAATTAATTTTTTTATTTAAACACGTCTGAAAAATAAATTTCATTTATTGAATATATTTGAATCAAAATTCTAATTCAAAATTAACTTAATAGTGCTGCAGCATTTTTTGTCTTTTGTTATAAATGTAAAATAATTATATCAAATTACAATCATTATCGTAGAAATATTTTTAGTACCTTATTCCAAGTTTAATAAACTTTTTATTTTTTCCTATACTTTACCAAACGGAGTCTTACTATGAGCTATATCATGGATAGGATTTGCACAGCGAAGTGCAACACAGCTGCCAGAGACCTTGCTTTTGCGAATCCTAGGTTATAGGACTGAGCTCTTCAGGGTTTGGTTCCTAACATCCAAAAGTAAAGGGCCCCTGATAAAGCTGAAGGGAGCGGGACAGGGGAGAAATCAAGGAACATCAAAAAGGCCCGCCTCCCAAAACCTTATTTAAAAAGCAGCATATTTTTGTTATATAAATCTCTTTTCATTTTTCCGGTACAATTCCATTAACATAATGCAACTCCTTTAATCACAATAATACTTAAATATTTATAAAAGTCATCATATATTACAAAATACAGGATGCTTGTTGTAACCTCCCTTCATGTTTTCTGTTGGTTCTCATAGACGTTTCTATGTCAATCCTTGAGGTTGCTATATGATACGAAATGTTCCCGGCAGTAGGCTGCTGGAGGAATATCTATCATAGGGCGACCTTGAGGAATACTAATAGACGGACTGGAAATGAAAGGGAACTTTATTTCTAAAAAGGATGTCTTTTGAAGCCGGACTTATTCGATCTCCTTTATAACCATTATGAGTCAACATAGTTTTACTTGCACAAAGAAAAAAGGATTAGGTTTCACCTATGTACTGCAACAAGGATATTCTTGGACTGCATAGTAGTAAGCTTTTGGAACCTGGTGTTTGTATTAGGTAATCATTATCACTGTCCTTGCCATCCTATGTATTACAGACTGGTCTTTCTGTGCCGTGAGGAAGGTGTACGGCATAGGCCGTGTGACACCGATACTCGCGTTGGCACGACATAGAAATGGCTTTGAGAACCAACAGAGGAGCTCAATAGAGGTTACAACAGGCTTTAAATAAGGATACATATAGATGTTCAGAGAAATGAAAAACATAAATATACAACACAATTCACTTCCAACAGAAAGAGATGGTCAATGTACATGTTTGGGTAAAATGTTTAATGAGTATGATGATAATATGACACTTTTATGAAACTTAAATTGCAGTTTTTCCTGTTGGACACTGTTGATGTACATGTGGCTGAAAGAGTTTTATGATGTAGCATAAATGGGAGTGTATGTATGTAATTGGGTTTTAATAGCGGGGGTGGCTATTTGCAACATAATTGAGACAGTGATGAAATTGTATGTTGCATCTTGTGTTTTGTAATATGAGTATTTCATATAAAATAAGTATTATTGTGATTAAAGATGTTCCATTATGATAATAGAATTGTACCGGAATAAATGAAAAGAGATTTATATTACAAGGATATACTGATTCTTTAAATAAGGTTCTGGGAGGCAGGGTCTTTTCGATGTTCCTTGGGTTTGGTTCCTAACTAAGCCTGGGCGGAGTTCGCGTAGCTGCGCTATGCGGAACTCCGAAAAGCAGTAAAAAACTCTGCAGCGCTACGCAGAGTTTCGCAAGCGGGCGGAGTTGCTTGTTCTGCCTGTTCGTGAGACGTTTTTGACGTTAGCAGCGGGGATTGCGTGTTCGGGGGGAATTATCGTGCGAACTTCACCATGCATTCGCGCATGGGCGCGGCCATCTTGTTTTTCTTGTCTGTTATGGTTCTGGGCCTGTTTTTAGAATCCTCCCTAAATCTTTGCAATCGTTTGTTCGTAAAACTTTTTTTCTGATCTTTTTTATTTATTGTCTATCCCTCTCTCTTCTTAAGTGTATATTTTGCGTTTTTTTGTACTTTTTGTGTGTTTTCTAGTGCATTTTTGTACTATTTTTCCTATTACTTGCTCTTTATGTTTTTTTTACTTCCTTTCTTCTTCTCCTCACTTAATTTTTTACTTCCTACATTTTCTTTTCTGCCCCCGTGCCCCAGAATCATGGTTAAGAAGACTCAGAGTTAGAGTGCGAGTGCGACCCGGGGAAGAGGAGCCGCCTTCCTTGCGGAAGGCATCTCCTGGAAGCAGTGCAGCCCTGGGCCTTGTTTTCTGAGGTGGAGGTGGCTGCACTTGTTTGTTTTGTGCAGCGCCACCTCCCCTTAACCCTGGCAGCAGGTGGCAGGCCTGGGTCCGGGTACGGGATGCGGGGGCGCCAGCAGCGCTGGGCGAGGGTGCGCCGGGCAGTTTACCGCTGCTCTGAGGTCCAGTGCACCCATTAGCAGTTGGCGCACCACTGGTCCGATATCCTGGACAGAGAGCAGTACCTGCTGGACCTGCTAGGTGTTGAGGTCATGGGGCTTGGTGAGAAGCTAATTATTACTTTTGTGTGTTCTATGTTATTGCAAATATTATGTTTTCCCCAAATAGCAAGAATGCTGCTGCTTATATGCAGGTTAGTTACATTTAAAAATCTTATATTATGTGATTGTTATTCTTCTAGACAGGTGTTTGGCGTTACTAATCGTACTTGTTTGCAACTTTGAGCTTGCTTGGGCTGATTATGTAAGAGAGGTTAGAGAACCTTAGTTAGCTAATGCAGACTAGAGAGACTCCTTTCCTTTGTCCTGTCACTAAGATAGTGGTTGTTAGTTTGTTACTTAGTATTAGTTGGTAATTTAGCGGCCCTCGTGACGCGCCCTCTCACGTGACTTCAGTCCTTGACTCCTTAGTCCTTAGTAGAACCTTTTGTTGCTCGTATAGTGAGTGAATAGCATTTTCCGAATTAAGTAAAAAAATCAATGCACCGCTGTCAGTCACACCACACTCACCACCACCACTACACAGACATGTAGGTCTGATGTTGTTGTTTACCTTTAGGCCACTTCACGCCCTGAGTTATTCCATCAATCATCTCTGATCCTCCTGACTCTGACTGCGAGTATGGTATGGTGTCCAACTCTGTACCAACAGTGTCCCGAGTGAGTCCAGACTCAAGACTCATCATGACTAAAAAATGCAATGGATCGGCCTGCAGTAGTACAATTTTGTTATTGAACAACAAGAAGGGAAAGACTGACTTGAGTCACTTTTTTGTGTGTAGAATAGTAGACATCATTCACAACAAACAACAATCACTCAGGGTGCAATGCATGCCATAATTTACATGTTCTTCCGGGGCAGTCCCTCTAGGCTAGGAAAGGATAGATATATAGTCAGGGCCCTGGTTTGGAGGCAGGCACACATTTCACATTTGTTGTATTCTCAATCCAATGTCTGGCTTGAGGGAAATGGTTTTAGGGCGAGTCAGGAGTGGACTTACTTCTTCACTGACTGCACACAGTTGCTACTCCAATCCGGTAATAAAAAAGTAAGACAGTGGGGAAGGATATGTGAACCAGAAAGACAGTGACACACACAAATATTAAAGTAAATAATGTTCCTTAGCTATATCTTTTTTGGGGCTTTTTTTTGAGGTGTCAAAGGAAGAAAGAAAGTAACTCGAAAGCCTAGTTGTCAGGGAAGTAGAGCTCGTCCTCAAACTCTGGTAGTTCACCCAGAAGTAGGTCACCTAACACACTACTTCCATGACCTGAGTCGCCATCATCATCTTCCTGCTGTGGTACTTCAAGTATGGTGTAATCCGGTGGTATAAAGTGCTGATTCATTTTGATCATAGTTAACCTCTCCACATTTTGGGGTGAAAGACTGGTCCTTCTCACTGTCAGAATGGCACCAGCAGCACTGAAAACATGCTCAGCAGAGACACTTGTGACAGGGCAAGCCAGATAGTTTATCACCAGCCTGCTGAGCACTGGCCATTGGCGCCTTTTCCCATACCAAAACAGCAATGGGTTTTAATCAAAGTAGACCTCTGTTGGGTCATCCAGATAGACCTGGACCAGCCGCTCAATGGTCATGGGTGCTTTACTTTGCTCGGCCTCTTTTGCCTTTGCCTCAGCACTTGACTTAAGCCCTGCCTGTAGAAATCATTCCTGTGCCGATTCTGGGGCTGATGCTCCTGTTCTTGTTGATGTTGTTATTGGTGTTGTTGGTGGTTTTGGCTGCTGTTAGCCAATCACACTGCCCTCAGGCTCTGAAGTTGAACTTGAAGGCTGCCCTGCAGTACTTGTTGTGCCCTGGAGGAGCGGGCCTCTAATTCCCGGCCGATCTTTTTCTAGCTGACTGGCTTGCACAGCTATCCAAGTTTTGTAGTTGGCAACATCCCTGTCCGAAAAAGGAATGGAAGTGTCCAGTAATAGTTTGTACTGTGGATCAAGAATTGTGGCACAAATGTAATGGTTGGATGACACAATGCCTCTTTGCACCCTTGTATTTTCAGATAAGCGAAGGATTAAGCTCTCCACCAACTCATATGCTTCTTTTTTTCCTCCACACCTGCGTACATTGCAGACACCTCCTGTTACTGCAGCATGTGCAACAATGGGATAGCTTGGCCCATGGTACAGTCCTCCTTGCTGACTTCACGTGTGAAGACCTTGAAAGGAAGCAGCATCTCTGTCAGGCATTTAACTAAGCCCCATTGGTTCATCTCAATGATCATGCCTTTCACAGTAGAATCCCCTCTTTGCAAGACATATTCATTGATTGGTCTGTACTGCTCAAACAGATGTTAAAGCATGTTATAAGTTGAGTTCCAACGTGTTGGCACCTCCTGGAAGAGTGCTTTAACTGGCATTCTATTATCACATTGAATGATCCTCAGCTGCTTCCGGGCTTTAAAAGAATGGCTGAAATGTGTGCAGATTCTTCTGCAGGTGGCCAGTAAGTTGCTGACTCGGTCTTCTTTTTTCAGAAAGTCTTGAACAATTATGTTAATGCAGTGCACCAAACACAGGACCCTGAAATAGCCACCATCGGCCATGGCCTTAACTATATTACTGCCATAGTCCGTGGCAACAAAACCAATCTTAAGCCCTCTTGGTCACAGCCATTCAAAGACCTTAGTGTTAAAGTCTTCCAGAATGTTTGCAGCTGCATGGGATTTCTCCATGGCGAACATGGCTACTGTAGCATGCTTCCGAGCGCCATTAAAAATGTCAGCAGTGTCAACACCTGCAGATATCTTTTCTCTAACCCCCACAAAAGAGATCCAGTGTTCAGTGATGCACATGTAATCAGTGGCTTGGCAACTGGTCCACCTGTCTGTTGTCAGGTGGATAGTGTGAATAGAACTCTGCTGCAAAGCTTGTCCAAGCAATTCCACCACGCTGTGATGTAGTGCTGGAACAGCAACTCTGGCGAAATAGGACCGGGTGGGAACCTTCCATTTCGGGCAGATGGCTGCCACAAATTCAAGAAAACCCACCCCTTCCACAAAAGAAAAAGGGAGGAGGTCCAGCGCTAACATTTTAGCCAGCTTCACATTGTATAAACGTGACGTTGGGTGGTTGCGTTCGTACTGTCCTTCCGACCTAAACATGCTGAGAATGGTAGCCTGGATTTTTTTCTTTTCTGGTGCCACTGATGCAGGTGACTTCTTGGGACCAGATATTGTGAGGCTCAGTGCGCATTTCTTCGTTGCAGTACTCTCTTGCCTTGGACCCCTTGGTGTCTCGGGTTGACTCTTGTGCCAATTCAATATTGGTGATGATGATGTGGGCAGTACCACTGCACTGCGGGGGACAGGGCTGCTTTGTGTACCAGAGAAAATGTCTCCCTCTTGTTCACCTTCCACCGTGATTGGATCTTCTTCATAACCTCCACCAACAACACTTGCAGTTTTTTGGCCTCCCACTGGATAAAGTTGTGTTTTCTCAGATGGGTTGTTTGGCCTCCAGTACCATAGTTTGTACCAAGCTTACCCCGACTAACACCTGCTCCACAAATGAAGCATATAGCAATGTTCACCTCCTTCCTTCTAACCGAATAGAAGTCCCAAACTGGGGAGGTCAACTTTCTGACACTGCTGGTGCCACTTGCAATGTCGGATTAACTGGTAGGTGGGCGTGACGTTTGACTCTCTGCAGTACCTACTTCTACGGAGGTGGTTGTTGTGGTGGATGTAGGTCACTGCCGGGACTTTGTAAATATGGCAGCTGGACGTGGTGTTGGTGGTATCTATGTTGATGGTATCTGTGCCACATCCCTCCCAGCAATTTGGGATGGGGTAATGTCGGTCTCCACTGGTGCGGGGCTAATGTCCATGATGACTGGATCATCATCCTCCTCCTCTTTTACATCTACCTCCATAACTCTAAGGCTTTCTGGAACCTTCCTTTTCCCTAGCCCTGTATTGTGGCGTGTCTTACTCTTAGACTGAGGTGGGATCCAAGTGGCGTCTAGATAATCAGAAGGGGGGTTTGCAGAAGAAGTTGATGGACTAACCCTCCTTTTCCTTGCTGGGGACCTGGAAGACAATCGATCTTCTGAAAGAGCGGCTTGCTCTTCTTCTTGCTCTTCTTCTTCCTCAGCAGGAAGCTCGATCTCCTGAACTGCCCCTACTTCGGGAGGAACAACTACTATTTGGGGTGGTTGCGGCTCTTGTTGCCCACTTATCTGAGTTTCCTGCATTGATTGGTTACTACTCTGCGATAACGATAAGTCAATTTCAACATCACTGCTCGTTGGCGTTGTCGTGATTAGACTGGCTTCCTCTGTGACAGACATGGGCTTGGGCCTAGGTTGGTGGGGTGGGTCCACTGATGCGGGGGTGCTGCTCCCAGCTTGCTCCCCGGACACCGCTGCTGCAAGGGCAATTTTTGGTTTCCCAAAAAAGGTCTTGGGCGACATACCAGTGGTGGTAAGTGGCAGTGCCGCCTTCTTCTCACTGGCAACTTTCTTGGTACTAGACCTGGTACCTTTCTTTGGGGCCATCTTGAAGATGTCAGCTCACAGTGGCACAAGTTGAAGAGATGTCTGTGGTCACACGTACTGTCTGGCAGTACAATGGGTAATGTTGTCTCCTCCTCTTTTGTGCACCTAAAAGCAAAGAAGCAAGAAGAACATCAGTGAAATGTGGCATTGTTGTGGTTCAATTACTAGTACAAACAAATATAATATAATTTAGTGTGTGGTTACACTTGTTAGTGTTATTAATTTTATTATTACCTTAGTTATTAAAACAATTAACAATACAGTGTAGCCATTTGTGAGACTTTGACAACAACAAGGGCTTTCATGGTGTACTGTACAGTACACTCAGGAAGTATAGGAAAGAAGAAGAACAACAAAAATACAAATATAACGGTTTGGCATTGTGCATCACGTGGGATGCTGCATTCAGGGAGCTGCAGCTGACAAATGACAATGGATGGAAGCAATAAGCCAAGGGGAACAAAGGGAAGACAGACATGCAGGCCAATGGCAAAAGCACACTAACTGCCTCCACAAAATGGCCGCCAGCCACATGGTCACAACAACAACAAGCAGGAGGCCTGGAAAACAATGAACTCAAACAGGCCTATATGGACACAGACTTTACAAAATGGCCCCTGGCCACATGGGGAGGCTCAGCCAAGGAAAATGCTGGCCCACTATTACAAACACTTTCACACACTGGTCAGACAAAGGAGGCATGCTAAACAACACACCTTTAATGCAACAATGCCAAAAATGAATATCCACAGGGCTAAAAAGGTTTGCAAGTTACAACCACACACACATACAACAAAGGCATTTAATTTAACACACATGAAAAAACGGTGAAATACCACAAAATCACAAACTTTTTATTTTTAATCCAATGCCATCCATGGCCAAAATGATTTTTAAATTCAACAGACACCACACACACAGTTGTTTCATACATCCACCATGAGTAACTCTGGGCCTATTGGTTGGAAAACCCATTTGCAGGCTAGGCCACATAGTGAATCAATTCAAATCAATATTGCAAATTTATTAAAAACATGGAGAAAATGTAATGAACCGTGCTATATTTTTGCTGAATAAAAGAAGAAAAAATTGCATGCAAAACAACAACCAGCAAGAAGACATGGCCACCACAAAGAAGGCATGCAGGCCTATGGCAGAAGCACACTGGCTGCCTTCACAAAATGGCCGCCAGCCACATGTCTAGGCCACAACAACAAGCAATAAGCTTACAAAGGGAAGACAATGCAGGCCTATGGCAAAAGCACACTGACTGCCTTCACAAAATGGCTGCCAGTCACATGGCCAGGCTACCACAACAAGACGCAATAAGCCAAGAGGAACAAAGGGAAGACATGCAGGCCTATGGGAAAAGCACACTAACTGCCTCCACAAAATGGCCGCCAGCCACAGCGTCACAACAAGAACAAGCAGGAGGCCTGGAAAACAATGAACTCAAGCAGGCCTATCTGGACACACACTTTACAAAATGGCCCCTGGCCACATGGGGAGGCTCAGCCAAGGAAAATGCTGGCCCACTATTACAAACACACTCACACACTGACCAGACAAAGGAGGCATGCTAAACCACACATCTTTAATGCAAGAAATGCCAAAACCGAAAATCCACAGGGCTAAAAAGGTTTGCAAGTTACAACCACACACACACATCCAACAAAGGCATTTAATTTAACACACATGAAAAGAAAAGGTGAAATACCATAAAACATACATCTTGTATTTTTAATCCAATGCCATCCATGGCCAAAATGATGTTTAAATTCAACAGACACCACAGAAACAGTTGTTTCATGCACCCATGATGAGTAGCTCTGGGCCTACTGGCTGAGAAATGCCTATTTTTGGCAGACTACTGGGCTACATAGTGAACTAAATAAATATTGCAAATTGATTTCAAAACATGGAGAAAAATGTAGTAAACTCTGTAACGTGTTTCCTTTATAAAAGAAGAAAAATTACTTACAAAGAAACAACTAGGCCCCTACTGAAACTGCAGAGTTTTAACATGTTTTTAGAATGTTCCTAACAGCCTACCACCCTAAAGCTACTTCTCTGCCCTACACTATGAGATCATTTATTTATTTATAAAGTTTTATATAGCGCTAGCTTGACCCGTGGGTATCAGAGCGCTTTACATACACAAAGGAAAAGAAAAATTTGCATTGCATCGCAGGATAAGAGGGAGCATAAAGATATAAGCAAAAACATAATACTTATGAATATAGTGAAGGGGAGAAAAACGTAGGTGGTTGGAACAGTCAGATAACCACCCATCCTTGAAGGTCAAGTGAGAGGGGAGTCCACTAGGTTATTGAAGCCTAGGTTAGTTGGCTTGGACGGTAAAGTAATTGTTGAGGAGATGGAGTTTCAGGTCCCTTTTGAAGCAGGAGAAGGAGGGGTTGCATCTGAGGTCTATAGGTAATGAGTTCCACATCCTGGGTACGTTACCAGAAAAGGCTCGGCACTGGGTCGTTTTCCTTTTCAATTTCGGAGGGATGAGAAGAAGTGAGTTGGTGCTTCTCAGAGTTCTGGATTTTCCTGCTTTTACCAGTTTGCTGTTTAGGTAGTTGGGGGAATGTGCGTGAAGGGCCTTGTGTGTGATGCAGGCCAGTTTGTAGATACATCTACCTTCCATGGGAAGCCAGTTGAGGGCGTTGAGGGTTGGTGTGATGTGTTCAAATCTTTTTACACCAGTTATGAGTCGAGCTGCCATGTTAAGGACTGACCTTAGTGGGGCTAGGTGAGCTTTTGGTGTCCCTGTTAGGATGACGTTCCCATAGTCCAGTTTGGAAAGGACTAGGGATTGAACTATTGTCTTGAGATCATCCTGGGGAATGAAAGGTTTAATTTTCTTGAGGTGTTTTAGTGAGTAGAGCGCACCTTTTGCAGAGTTTTTGATGTGGTCCTTCATTGATAGGTTCTTATCTAGGGTAATGCCTAGTGACTTTACCGAGTCGGATAGGATGAGGGAGCAGTTTAGAGCATCAAGATTCTTGAGCCAGACTTGAATTGGTCGGTGGTTACTTTTCGGAGAGAACAGTATTAATTCCGTTTTGTCCGGGTTCAGCTTTAAGTGGTTTGCGTTAAACCAAGTTTGGATCTTGGTTAGCATGACATTGAGGTGTTGGACGTCCCTGGGTGATTTGATTTTGTAGTAGATTTGTGTGTCATCTGCATATAGGTGGTATTGAACCCCTGCTTGTTTCAGAATAATTGTAAGGGGTTCCATGAAGAGATTGAAGAGGGATGGTGAGAGGATCGATCCTTGTGGGACACCAAGTGTGACTCGTGTTGGTATAGAGAGGCAGGAGTTGATTTTAATTTGTTGTGAACGTTGTTGTGGAAGGAAGTGAACCATTTTAGTACTGTGCCATTGATGCCAGAGCGCCTCTGCAAAGTCTCAAGTAGAGCTGGATGATTTATTGTGTCGAACGCCGCTGATAAGTCAATAAGGATGAGGAGACAGGCTTCACCTTCATCTAAGGCTCTGTGGATATCGTCTGAAATATTGAGCATCGCTGTTTCGGTGCTACAACCTTTCCTGAATCCCGATTGAAAGGTGTCGAGGAGGTTGAAGTCATCCATATGTTTGTTAAGTTGTTGTATAATGCACTTCTCCAATGTTCTAGCTAGGAACGGGAGGTTGGAGATAGGTCTGAGGTTGTTGAGCTCGTTAGGGTCGGCTCCTGGTTTCTTGAGTATGGGTGTAATTTGTCCTAGTTGAAGGGAGTCTGGGACACAGCCTGATGTAAGAGAGGAGCTGATGATTTTTGTCCAGAAAGGGGCAATGATGTGGTTGAGTTTCTTTACTATTGTGGATGGGAGGGGGTCCATAGTGTGGGAAGTAGGCTTTAGGCTTGCAATTATATTGAAGACCTCGTTTTCCGACATGAGTTCGAAGTCCGACCAATTAGCATCATTTTTCAGTTGGAAGCAGACCTGGTTGTCCGTGGTAAGATTTCGATCTGTTTGGTCAAGGGTGATTAAAGGGGGGCAGGTTACGAGGGAGGATTTGAGGTTTGGATGAAGGATTGCTCAATTATCTGTGAAGAAGCTGGCGATTTCTTCGCATCTATCCTTGGTGGCATTTATTTCTTGAGGGGGTGTGCCATTTGTTTGACTTTTAACAATGTTGAAGAGTTCTCTAGGTCTATTCTTTGCCTGGTCTAGTTGGCTGCGGAAGAAAGTGGCCTTTTCTCTAAAAATGTGTTTTTTGTATGCCAACCGGGCCGATCTAAGTTGCGCTAGGTGTAGAGTCGAGGGGTTTAGTCTCCAGGTCCTTTCCGACTGTCTGAGTTGTCGTCTTTCGTTATTAAGATCCACGTTGAACCAAGATTTGGATTTGATAGATCTCAAATGTTTGAGTTTGAGTGGCGCTACTTGATCTAACACTTTCACCCTGCCCGGAGGCATCTGAGGTGAAGACGTGCGGAGTTGGGTGAGTCAGAGCTGCGCATGAGAGAACGACCCGACTGCGCGGGGGACTGCTCTCCCAGAAATAAGTCTCTCAGGTCCCCTCCGTGCCTCAGGCGCTGTGCTGATCTGAGCTGATTTGAACGGCGCAACAGCCGCGTGGCTTGCCGGTGTGAGCCCCACATGGAGGACGCCAATACCGAAGGCGGTGAGGAGACTTCCCCGGGGGTCGGTTGACCCTGCATTTTGAGGACGTGGCGCAGAGAAGGAGCGGGGGAGCGGGGCGCATGAGGAGAGGTTCACGTGTCTTGATGGCAGTGCAGACATGCTAGGAGATGCGGCGAGATTCTGGTTGTTACTGGGAGGTTACCAAAGCAACACACTGTAGGCTCAGCTGACTGGATGCTTGCTGAAGCGGAACTGTATTTTGCCAACAATTCGATCCGGCACTTAGAAACAGTCCCCGAGTACGAGCACCCCAGTACAACAAAATGGCCGGGCATGAACCCGACCCCTCCACAACAGCCACTGAAAAAGGTCTAGAGAAACAGGCAAACACACCACAGAAATAAAAACAGGACTGGCACCACCACCTCCCCAACAACCACTGAAAGAGGACTAGGGAGACAGTCAATTATACCCCAGAAACAAAAACAGGACTGACTACACCAGATCACTGAAGACAATGTAATGCAATCAATTTATTTATTATTATGTTTCATTGCACACTGGCAATCTCCTCAGCCTTTGTTTTGCTGCTCTGGCTATTACACTCAGGAGACTTTCTTCTGAATCATTCTCTCTATTCTAGTGGACCTCTGCATTCATATTTACGGTCCTCAAAATAGCAGCCGGTCCATAAGTGCTGCTCAGCATTCTATCTAATCTGCCCACCCTGTGAGCTTATAAATTGAAGAAGGTCCGATCTGCTTCGTGACCGGCTACACGGTTACGAGGAAAGGCCCTGTCTCTGGCTATAAGACTGCTATACTACATTTTCCTCTCTTCATAATCATACATGGAGTGGCCTTTAGTCTTTTCCGTGGAAATAGAAAAAGGAGGCAATTCTTTGTACAAGGACAGCAGCCATCTTGGATTGGTCAGTAACTGGCATTTCCCTCATTATTCAGACCAACCATACACCACAACAAGACACAAATGCGCAATTAACTTCTCCTCCATTCGATTCACATAGAACCAGAACTCTCCGTCGTTAACTATGCACCCGCTAAACCCCACCCGGAACTCTAAGCTCGTGCGTTACGGACCCAACTCATGGTCCATAAATTACCCAGAAAAACTGACCAGTAATGCTAAAAAAGAACTTCAAGCACAAAACTTTAAAACAGCACCCAGAAACTCTTATAGTAGACAAATACCACACCGTGACTAACGGCAAGATGAAAACTAACTTCATCTTTTACACAAATCGCCCGTCAGAGTGGAAAAACACCTTCCTTCTTCACTTTCAAATCTCCAAGTCAGTAATTATTCCCTATGGCAAAAAAATCTCCACAACCATCTCCCCTACCTTTAAAGGGGAACTCACAATTTCCATCTTCAGAACAGGAAACATTCTCATACAAGCCACTGACCTGCACCTCACCATTTTTGACCGGCACTTCCCATCATTACTCTCCTCATTAACTCAACAGAACCAGCAAACCCAATCTCCCCCATCCCCCTCCACCCTGTCAAAAAACCCTGAACCGATCCAATCTCCCTCCCCAGACAACCCACTATACAACTCAGGGACATCCACCATCACTCATTACAATCTCACTACCCCCATCATCACACTCCGCCGTCAAACACCCACTACAATAGCACCAACCGATCCCACCAGGACCAGCAAACTCACAGTTAATAAACACCACAAAACTGATCTTGAACTAGGCAGATCGGACTCAAACTACAGTCGTTCCACTACTGAACTCGCTACAGGCAACCCCCCGTGGCCTCAGGAGACCCGACTCTACCCTCGCAAACTATCCCCAACTCCATTACTATCCTTATCCCACCTGCCCAAACCATCTCCATGTCCATCGTCACCGATAATCCCTTGGACACTGACCTCCCTCAAACCACTGCACACTCTCCTTCCTCGGACCCACGACCACAAGCCCAAACCGTCTCCACTTCTAATCTCACTACCAATCCCCTTGACACTGACCTCCTCCTAACCATTGCTCACTCTCCTCCCTTGGACTCAAGACCCACAACACCTACTCCTAACCTCATGACTGGAATCTTCAATGACCCGACTCCGCACGTCCAATGTACCCCCACTCCTAATCCCAATGATGCCATTCAATCCCATAACTCAGTACCCTTTCCTTCCATAGACCCTAGTCATACACTGCTCCCGCCAAAGGCAAGATGCCCTTTTAGCTCACTTACTCAGCTACTGACCCGAATAGAGCAGAAAATAGACTCCCGAGCAGCCGATATCCTACACCTACAACAAGAACTTCCCAACCGGATTAAACCACCTTGCTCACACACGCCAGGTAGCTACGCACCTTCTCCCCACACAGCCTCTTCCATGGCCCCACTTGGCACCCCTTGGCCCGCCAGTCCTATGAGGAGTCAGGCACATCGACCTAACTGAGCTCTCTGCCCCATTTCAACATGAGAAGCAGAGGAGATCAATGACTCTTACCTCGCAATAAGCCAGAACACAGCTCCTTTCGCAATCCCAGTTATAGTGGGCACAAATAGAATCCCTAGACCCGTCCTCTCGCCCAGACCCCCTGCTCAATACACTTCTATACATACAGCACACACCAATTTTGAGGCTCCCCGTCCTCTATCGTGCATGCTTCTCAACTGTAGATCAGCAGTACAACACGCCACAGACATTGCAGAAGTCATACTCGCGGAAGAAATAGACATCGCATTCCTCACAGAATCCTGGCTCAATGACCATTCTACCCCCATCCTAGACCTTCTCAGCACCCCCCCCAGGTTACAACATTATCAGACACGACAGACCGATCAAAACAGGTGGCGGTCTAGCTATCATTCACAAAGAAGGAATACAGCTTACCACATTAAAACCTACAGAATACCTGACTCTTGAGTACCTAGGTGTTGAACTAGCAGTCAAAGGCACCACGCCCATCAAATTTCACACCATCTACCATCCTCCTGGTGAGCGCACCCTCTTCGCTGAAGAACTCACTGACCTAATAACACGTTTCTCCCTAACAGACACGGAAGACGTGTTCCTGGGCGACCTCAATATCCACTGGAACAACCCAGAAGACACCACAGCCCAGAACCTCTCCAACCTGCTTGAAATTACCAACCTCAAACAACTCTGCAATGAACCAACTCACATCAAAGGAGCAACACTGGATGCAATCATCACCAAAAATGAGCTGGTCTCTCTGAGATCGATCTCTCCCATTGACTGGTCTGACCACCACCTCATACTGTTTAATATTGACTCACATGTCAGATACCAACCAATACGATCTGACAAACCTAAGCACTGGACCAGGAACTTCAAAGAAATCCCTATAACCGAACTGGAATCCAGGATTTATGCCCATCTACAACTCCAGCCTGCCACTATGACGGCCGATGACCTCACAGCCCACTTTAATTCAACAATGACAAGTCGCCTGCCATCAGTCGGAGCGCCTCCCTGTCCCGCACTGCCTCTGTCGCTCCAAGACCAGGTGGGGTTCCCAGGGGTGGTCGGGTGATTGATTAGCAAATGTTCCGGGTCTGCTGCGCCGTTCACAGTCCAGGTGGGGTTCCCATCAGTGGTCGTCTACCGCTTAGGAAATGCTCCGGTTCTGTTACGTGTGACCGAAGGCTAAACGAGGATTTAAGCTCATAGAGCGATCCTCAGCAACGGAGCTCCTCTCTCGGGCTCCTCTCAGTCAGGCGGCCATCTTGCAGGCCTCTCAGGTATAGCTATTTTGCCTGTAGAGTTTCTTGAGACCCTGTGCACTGCATACCTGTTCACAGTGGACTTCAGCTGGGTGTAGTGTTCCTTCAGAAGGAAAACTCATGATCAGCTGAGCTCAGCTCCTCTCATCACCAGGTTGACTGTTATCATAAAAGTGGATGCTCTGGTAGTTTGGCAGGACCTAGTGCAAAGACCTCTCTTACTCAGTGGTCAATTCAGGGGGTTTATATAGGATATTGACCTCTGACTGTTAGCCTGCACTGCAAAACCAATTGGGGAATTTCCAAAATCCGATATGCAACCCATCTGAACCAGCAAGATGAAAATACGTCAACTCAGACTACACATTTACCTTTCATATCTACCGATAAACCTTGAAATGCAGGTATTGAGTAGTTTGAGGCAGACTTGTGTTGCCTGGTGTTATCACAAATCTGTGTTTAGATTAAATGATACTTTCACAACTCCTGCAAAAGATAATGACATGCTGAATGTGGCTCAAACATAGACAGACTAACTTAACATTTTAAAAATGGAGTCTCACTTGGGAGTTCATGGCATCCCTAGCTTGAATATCTGAGGGTGACATATTGAATACCTGTAGGTGACATAATTCTAGGGATAGGATAAATCTGTATCTCATATGAATAGACTGCATAAAACTATGTAAAATCCTTTCTCTTAAAAGAAGGAAATGAAACAATGTATTATCTAAAATAAACTAATTAATAAAATCAGCATAAATGAAGAAAAAATAGAATAGTTTGATAAAAAATCTTCTTTCATTGTGATTTAGGATACCAATAACAGTCTCTT
This sequence comes from Calotriton arnoldi, assembly GCA_963921515.1. Taxonomy (NCBI): domain Eukaryota; kingdom Metazoa; phylum Chordata; class Amphibia; order Caudata; family Salamandridae; genus Calotriton; species Calotriton arnoldi. Next base: position 443,227 of record CAWUFW010008305.1, read on the forward strand.
TCATTCAGCATCGGATTCTGTCCATTTTCTCAGTTGAGTTGTAGGACAACCAACTTTAGTTGTCTCCAGAGTAGAAGAATCAAGGGCAGCATATGAATTATCGGTGAGATTAATTGGTAGCATATGTATGCCGTAGGCTGCTTGTGAAGTTGATGGACATTAGTACTGGAACAGATTTTGTGGTTCTAGAGCATTCAAAGATGGTGACAGTGCTGTGATCCTTGGCTCAAATGACATCATCAGGAAGTGATTCAAAGGGTGAAGCGAGTCCATCATAATCAGCATTTTGCAGCATAGGCAAGTGCATTGCTCTGCATTACTTTTGGTGTGAATGCAGCAGTTTCACATCCAAGAAAGCAATAGGGGTTGGTCCAGATGTAGCTCAAGATGATTCCAAATGTGCAGTTTGTACACCAAAAGATGAGTCTTACTTGCAGAACATCCATTTTGTGAAAGGACAAGACACAGCTCTCACTTATTTCAGAAATCCACTTATGTCCCAAATAGTGAGCTATAATTTCTCGGCACTTGTGCTCAACTCGATATGTGTACTCCACGTTGTCTAGGAGAGTGATACCCTTGTTTGATTAGTAGGCAGATGACAACACAAGAGCAGATGACTAGAAGGATAGTGGGGAATCCTCCAAAAAGACTTGAGAACAAGGAGTGAAATAATGAGGGGATCAGTCCAAACACAGCTGTAAATCCATTCACCAGATCAGATCCAATTTTCTTTAAAAAGTACACAATAGCAGTTGTGCTGGACTCAATGAAGATAATTTGCACAAAGTCTGCAAAATGAGTGGGGCTTTTGTGTTTGTAGCAGCCTTTGTATTTCTGAGGCAGTTCGGGCAAATTATAAGTTGTACGTTTTAGCCAGAGAGGTTAAAGACACTTCCTTTTGTAATCAGACTACAAAACGGTTACTAATTTTGTCAAAATGCATGCCTTTTGTATCAGTTCTAGACCAAGCGACACCATTGGTTACATGATTGGGTAGGGGATACAAGGTCACATCACAACACTGTATTGTTTTAGAAACTGTAATCATGTATGGTTGGTTGGGTTCCAAACCAGACCACTGGTATTAGGAAATTAAATGTAAACATTGTACTTAAAAGTGTGTGGATGTTGGAATAAATGAAGCAAGAGTTACTGATACAGAGCAACTTAAGACTGGCTTCAAAGGGTTACACATTCCATGCAGAGGAATAGAATCACACAATAATGAGTGACCTAGAGGATTTCTGCAGCTAGAAACACTGATAAATACAGGGTTGCCTGCATTTAAACTCATATGGGGAAAAAAGAAAAATACATGTATGACGCAGATGTGTCTTGTACATTTTCTCGTACCAGCCTAATGATTTATATTTCTGGCACATATGAAAGTGAAACGCTGTGATTGGAAGGGAAATGACACCATGTATAAGCCATGTGAACAGGAATATTTTCACTAATGGGAAATGGGATTCCCTCCATTTATTTGATACTTAACAAAGTGTAGGTGGATTCCATTTTAGCCACGTATTTTATGTGTTAATGTTAAATTATAGGGCTCAAAAATGGCCGTTTCGTTTAGGAGCTGCCAAGGCATGTGATGTGCTCGAAGAGCTTTATAAAGCCCAATTAAACTTCATTATGGTTCTTAATTGAGCCTGGTCAAGAAATCTAATGCTGAGAACATTATATTATTTAATGAATACACTCTTTCAGAGAGTTTGTGCATGCCATTGTCTATAACTTTAAAAACTGCTTGCATATTTTCTCTATCCAATTGTCAAATTCTTTCAGCAGTTTCTTTTTTAGAATGTTTATTCCATTCATTGTAAGCAGCATATATTACAGTCGCTGTAAACAGTTTAGTTCTAGTAGGTGGGGTCCCAGGAGGAAATCAGAAAAATCCATAATTAATTAGGGACAAATGCTCCTTCATAGCTGGTAGATTGGAATGTGCTAACTAATGTTGGCACAGCTTACCCACACTGTACGTAGTAACGCTTACAGGTATGTGCCTTCTTTATCAGGATCAGGGTGATTAGCTTTTTTAACAAGAGTGTTGGAAAGAAAATAAAGTAAGCATTTATTACAGTCAATGGACCTTAGGGCAAAACCTTAAGGAGATAATAAGAAAGAAGTATAGGTTCAATTTTGAATCATATTATCTAATTCAGTGTCCGATATGTTTATTTTCACTCACCAATTGGCGAATTGCTTTGAGTCAACCTTTGCTATTGAAGGTTTTTAAGATCTTCCATAGTTCCAAATCCCAGACAGGTAGTCTGCTGGATTGTTTCATTAAGGAAAATCACTTCTCTGCATATAAAGCATGCTCGGAATAGGGCTTCTTTACTGTGAACTTGACAATATTTCATCCCACAAATACTTTTTTTATCAATATTTTCTTTCCAATACTCATATCCCTGGATGGCCACATTCTGATTAAACTCCTTTGAGTAGATTAGTTTGTTAATTGTAATTAGGTTTTTATGGATGTTGTGTAAAAAAGAAAGCAGAAGGATGGGACCTGTCTTCACTGTGAAAATAGCGGAATTTCTTTAAAACAAAATTGGATGACTATTAGGGGGCAGAGCCTCACAATGCACTCTCACTGTGTGTAATTGTATATATCTGCAAGATAACTAGTTTGATGTAAGTAATGTTTTGCATACAGATGAAAACAATACATGTAATAACATTTAGTAAAGTGCATTTATAATGGGAACCTCATTATGTAGGGTTCTATATGCCTCTAAATCAGACATTATGAGTTTTAAATTCTAAGTATCCCAGTCACCTGAAACAGAACCATGAATTATCACAGCATTTATTGAAACTTTCAACACACATGGTGTGACAAGCTTCATGTAAAAGATTGCAGGATACAGGGTGTAGATGGCAAAGTATTTATTCTCCAAACAAAAAGGTCTCATCCAGCCACAATGGTAGACAAACAGCTCCTTACCCACTAACTGCCAACTCCCCCTGGCCTCCCACATTCCATTACATCATCACCCTCCAAGATTCCATGAGATGACAGCTGCAGCTGTCACAGACAGCTTCACCTCACTTTGAATGCACATATTACACATCTTCCCCTTTTAATCAAACAACAAATGTAAACACTACTGAACAGAATTTACAAAACACATTAATAACTAAACAAAGAAAAGTTACGTTGAGCAATACAAATGCTATGTGATGACAATACTAATTTTCCTGTTCAAAAATTATATGAACATCCAAAGAAAAATTGAAAGACATTGATCTTACGTAATCTTCAAGATACTTTGGAGCTTTAACATCTCTACAATATCTTTCCCTTGATTCCATCTTATTCTCAGTTTTCTTACCACCTGCCATATTTGCAGACATGCTTTCCTGAGCTATCGTCCCTTTATAAATCACTACTCTATTCATGTTCCATATTTTATGATTTTCTGTCTTCACTGCAGTTTCCAATCCAAGATGGCCAGCGGAACGGAGCCCTGAATGGGAGCTCCCGGGCTGCGGCATCAATTCTGTGGAATATCCCTCCCTGACCTGCCCCCACCAATGCCACCGACACCATACTGAATCCGGAGACCCTCCTCACCTCATTGGTTGCTTCGGTTGCGCACTTGAGCAACGACTGACCCCTCCACTGTCGTCCGAGCTCTGGACCCTATCCTCGGAAGAGCCTCTTCCAACTGCTCTCTCTCTCCGGAGCTGCGACTGGGGTGGTATTTGAGCTGCCCGGTCTAGCAAGGAGCAGTTTGTGCGAACTCCATTGAGCCCTGAAGGAGGAGACACTCAAGCCGACAAATCACTCTTACCAAGGCATAATTTTGAGCCGAAAAGTACAATTTTTGATCATCGCTTCGGCTCCAATATGGCCGATGCTCCCGATCACAGTACCGTGAGCTTCTTCTGTTCTCTTCACTGTACGGCTGATTCTTGCTGAAGAAAGCAATTTGTGACCCTCTGATCAAGGTACCCTTTTTGGCTTTACCTTCTCTGCGCTGTTTTTCGCCCCTCGCGGCGACCGCTCCGGAGATACTGCCGGTAACTGCCTGACTTTAAAATGGTGGCCAAAAATTCCCTTGATCTGCATCTACCCTCTTCTCACCGCAATATTTGTTTCCCGTGTTATAGCGGACCCTAAAGTTTGACAGCGCTCTCTTCACTCTATGGCCCCTTGACCCGCTTTAATCTGCTCTCTCACCCATTTTAGTCCGCGAGTGTAACTGCTTTTGAGTTAGCTACGATCAAAATGGTTCCCAACACATGTTAATGTACTGGTCTCTACCTGCTACCTTCAACATTTGCTGCATTGGGGCAGCAGTCTCCCAGGCTTCTGTACCAGCGACCCAACTCTCAATTCCCCTACTGCAGTGAGAGTCTTTCTCTACCAGCCCGACTGTCCTTAAGATGCCGCCATGAGTGGGCCCTTCGCCAAAGCTCCCCTTATCCCCTTGTTGGGGAGGGATCCAGCATCTGTGCTCTGGAGTTTCAGAGACCCCTCTGAAAGAGACCACAGCGACAAGGGAGTCACACACAGCAGAGGATTGGGAATGATCCTACTACCGCTCGGAGCCCAGCTCCGCACACCGTGACCGGCGCTCACGATGGAACTTTTTGTCGATGCCCCCCTAGGCGGAATGTAGAACCTTCTGTATGTACTGCGGTGCCCGAGCAACCTTTGGCCGATGACCGGTGGAGCTGTCCTATGCAGCTATAGATAGGAGTTTGGCTCTGGTTCACCCCTCGGCCGTCACCTACCCAGCCGGACGTCGGACACTGTTTTTCCTCGTCTCCCCGTTGTATTTCCTACCCCCTCCCCCCTATGTTTATGCTATGCTTTTGTAACTCATGTAACTATGCTCCAGCAACTGATGTAACTTTGTAACTATGTTCTGGAACTATGTTCTTCCTCATGTAAAGCGCTCTGATACCTTCGTGTCTAGCCAGCGCTATATAAAACTTTTCAAATAAAATAAATAAAAATAAATAAAATTAAAATAAACTGCATTGTTAAAGATCTTTTTGACCTTAATGGGTCTATAAGGTTTGTGACCACCTTGCTTACCACTTGGTTTCCTTATCATAACCAGATCACCAGCAACAACCCTTGTTTGCTTCACTAACGTCCTGCTATCGTAGTGTTGTTTGAGTGCTTGTATTATCCTCTCTTCTCTTAATCTCCACTCTTCACCCCCATCTACTGCTGGTGATTTTTTCTTTAAAACATTGATCCAACCAGGATCTATTAATGTACATGGACGTCTACCCCGAAATATTTCAAAAGGAGTTCTAACAGTAGTAGAATGTGGTGTGATTGTGTAAACTTCTACTCTCTTATGGACTTCCTCCTTCCATATCAAACCATTATCTTTGGCCATGTGAATAGTCTCCTTTAATACTCGGTTGAAACGTTCTACCATTCCATTAGTTTCTGGATAGGAAAGTGCACATTTTTTATGTTTTATTTCACATTCTCCTAAGAATGTTACCATTTCTCTGGAAACTAACTGAACTCCATTGTCTGTCAGTAGAATTTGCGGTAAACCTTCCCTCCCAAATGTTTCTTTCAAAAATGTCACCACATGTTTAGTTTGAATACCTCGTGTGAAGTGTACCTCAGGCCATCTTGAATACATATCCATCAAAACTATAATGTATGTTTCACAACCATCACGGCGTACTGGACCAAGTATGTCTAAAGCAACCTCTTCCCAAGGCTAGCAGGACGTTCTTTAATTACCATAGGCTGGACCCTTGGTTTCATGGACTTTTCACTTAAAGCACACTGCATGCATTCTCGAATCAATCTTTCTACTTGTAGATCCATACCTGGCCACCAATACGTCATTCTCAACCTCTCCTTAGTTTTAGACATCCCTTGATGTCCGCAATGGGCTAAGTCTGGTTCCTCTGAATAGTAACCCATGACTTTCTGATAACTCATCTTTAATTCCCCAGAACATTTTGCTTTCTTCACTTCTTTTCTTACTGCCACCCCAAACAGTTTTCAATAAGTGTAGAACTTCTTGTAAGGTTTTATCTGATTTCATTTCTGACTGCCATTTCTCTTCTGACACAATGGCATCACCAATTTCACAGACCATTTCTTGTTGAAACTCCATATCATCAAATTCAAGATCTTCACCTTGTGCCTCCTCCTCTACAGATACTAACCTAGATAAAGTGTCAGCTACAGTGTTGTTTATACCTGAAGTAAATTTTGTTTCAAAATCATACTCCTGAAGAGCAATCACCCACTTCCTAATTCTACTTGAAACTGCATCTATACCTTTTCTTTTAAAGTTCACACAATAGTTTGTGATCAGTTCTGATTTCAAATTTTCTGCCCCATAAGAAAGTTTTTAACTTTTTGACAGCCCAAAATACCGCAAGTGCCTCTCTCTTTATAACAGAGTAGCAGTTTTCTGAACCTTTGAGACTTCTCGTGAGCAACAAAATGGTTTGTTCTGAACCCTGTTCTCCTTGTTGCACGACTGTTCCCAGTCCTTTAATTCTTGCATCTGTTGTGAGTACCAACTTCCTTTTTGGGTCAAAATCTTTAAGTTTGGATGCTAAACTCAATTTTTGTTTCACCTCATTGAACTCTGCTTCAAAAACAGAATCCCAAATAAATTCCTTTCCTTTCTTGAGTAAGTTTCTCATTGCTGAGCACATTTCTGCAAAACCCTTGACAAATTTACTATAGTACTTTGCCATACCTAGAAATCTCATCAACTCTTATTTGTTGGTTGGGGTTTTCAAATTACGTATGGTGTTAATTATGTTGGCCTTGGGAATTATGCCCTCACCAGTGATGGTGTGTTCCAAATAATCTATGGATTCTTTCCTGAATTTGCATTTTTCTAGCTTTGCTGTCAAATTTGAATTTTCAAGTTTTGTTAACACCTGTCTCACCCTCTCATCATGCTGAGCCACATTTTTTCCAAATACTAAGATATTGTCTGGATATATCCGTATTCCTTTTACACCTTTGAGTATCATTTCTAACGCTCTCTGAAAAACCGATGCAGCAGGCACCAAACCAAATGCTAATCTTGTATATCTGAAAGTGCCAAATGGAGTGATGAATGCTGTATGGTCACGTGATTTCTCATCAAGTGTAATCTGGTGGTAGGCTGATGTGAGGTCTATTGTAGAGAAAACTTTCGCCCCATCAAGTAATGTGAGCATGTCTGTAATATTTGGTAAAGGGTATTTATCTATAACCACACATTTGTTGAGCTCTCTGAGATCTACACATAAACATAGATTTCCATTCCCTTTCCTAGCTGTTACTACAGGAGCCAACTATTCTGTTCCTTGAACTTCCTCTGTGTCTCTTTCGTCCTTAAGCATTTCCAGTTCTAAATGCATTTCTTCTTTTACAGCTACTGGGACGCTTCTAACCTCCCCACACACTGTTTTGGCATTGTCAATTAAACGTATTTTGTGTGTAAAGTTTTTCATGCATCCTAAACCTTCCTGAAATACATTTGCAAACTCTTATTTTGTCTTTTTGAAATTCACGCTCAGGAGCTTCATGCTTAATTACACTTTGTATCATGAAATTTTCTTTCAATAGTATTGGAGGTTCATTATTAGAATCAAGCATGAGCCCCATATCTCTCTGATGTACCCAACTCAGAATGCTGTCCCATTTTTGTGACACATAAACTTTTGCATTAACCATGCGTTGTTTATATTCAATCATTCCTACAAAATATCCATGTAATTTAATGGGTTTTCCCCCATAAGCATACGGTCTTATGTCAGGTTTCAGCAGAGTAACTTTCCCTTCAATTCCCTCAGCAAGAAACTTCTTTGAAACAATAGTAATCTTTGCACCTGAATCAAATAATACTTTAGTCTTTCCCCATTAACATATATGTCATCAACTGGTCTATTTCCTTCAGCACTGCAAATTTGCAAGACTATTTGTCCACACTTGAAATGTGAATCATCAGCATCATCACCCACTTTGTGATCTTCAACTTCTGAAACTTTCCCTTTAAACTTTTTCGTACTACATACAACTGCAAAATGCCCCCCTTTTTTTTTTTTTTTACAAAAATTGCATGTTGTTTTAATTGCAGGGCACATTTTGTCGTTGGCCAAAGGACCTGTCTTCCCACACCTGCAACATTTTCCTAAAAATTATTTTTTTCCACCCTCTGAAAACTTTCTCTTATGTTTTTTTACTGTGTTGCTTTTTACTGATACACAAGCATCTTTTGATCCATCTCTTTTTATTTTCTCCACACACTTAAGAGAATGTTCTATTTTCTTTGCTACTAAAAGCACTTAATCAAGACTGGGATTATCTTTTTGCCATAATTCTTCATGAACCTTCTCTATATTACACCCAAGCATATATTGATCCCTAATCCTCTCTTCTACCAGAGCTGCAAATTTTCAAGATGAAGCTAACTTCCTCAAATCTTTTACATAGTTTTCTACTGTCTCCCCTTCTTTCTGATTCAGTCTGCCAAAATGGTACCTTTCCAAAATAGTACTAACGTTTGGTAAGTAGTGCTTGTCTAATTTTCTTATGCACATTTCATACTCATTCAAATCTTCAGCATCGGCATCTGTTACCTCTGGTAAATGATCAAAGACTTCCTGGCCTTCAGTACCTAAACAATGCAACAACAATGCTGTTTTCCTTTCTAAACTAAAATTGGTACCACATACTCTGGCATACCTTTCAAAAACCTTCTTCCATTTTTGCCATTTTATAGGTGGTGTCCCAGGTGTCATTAAGAACAACGGAGGTGCTTTTATATTCTGCATTATATACCCTTCACAAACACTACAAAGTTTGACGAAACCTTCTCTGCAAAATAAACGTGTTAACCAAGACTGTAACTTGCACTATTGTCTTCAAGTGTGCAAATCACTGCAAATGCAAGATGTATGGTTTGCACGAAAAAGTATTATAAGTGTGCAAATCACTGAAACTGTAGAATAACCATAATCTGTCCTTTAGTGTGCAAATCACTGAATACGAACTGTGATTTGCACTGAATGTCTGTCAAGTGTGCAAATCACTGAAGCCGTACGAGAATTACTGAATTTGTACTGTAGTCAGAAAATGTACAGTGATTTGCACTGAATGGCTGTTTGCACGTGTGCAAGTCAGTGTGCAAATCACTGAAACCGTAGCATAACCATAAGCTGCACTTTAGTTTGCAAATCACTGAAAACGTACCGTGATTTGCACTGAACGTCTGTCAAGTGTTCAAGTCACTGAAGCCCTATGGGAATTACTGAATTGGTAGTGAAGTCGTAATTCACACTGTCGAAATTTGCACTGAATGTTTCACAAGTGTGCAAATCACTGGATCCGTAGTGTAGAAGTATCTCTTCACTCTGCCTAAACCTGTTTCAAACTGGCTGATCCTCCATTGTGGCACTTTTCCTCTTTTAACAGTTGTCCTCTTTCTATCTTCTCCCTCAAAACGTGAGTAGCTTTTGAACCATCATTAATTGAGAAAGTGCGTTTCTGCACATCAATGGTATTCACTCTGTAGTATTCCCAGTGAAAGTTATGACAGGGAGCTAGTGCTAAAAACAAGCATTGGCATAGCCAATAGGTCTCACCTTTGGGACCTTATGTGTTTAGCCAGAACTTTTGGCTATGTTGTAGAGCATTGTGGCTGCTGTGAATCATGTTGAAAAGTTATCATAAAAAGTGTTAAGCATTTTTGTTACCTTTATACAAACCAAGACGACATTATATGCAACTGAACAACCTGATTAAAAAAAGATTTTAACATAAAAATGTCTTCTAGATTTTTTGTACTTGCACTGCTGGCAACCTCTTCCTGCCTGTTGTCATGCTTGTTTGTTATCATTATTTTTGTTATGGGGAGAGGGACATAAATAACGGGGGAGTGGAGGTTGGAAAACAGTAATTTAATTAGAGGACGAGCAGCGGACGGACAATAGGGGAGAATCAACAGATGCCAGATTCCGAGGGCAGACTGACATGATGCTTAGGTGATGTTTAGGTGATGCTTAGGTGATGCTTAGGTGGTGCGCTGATGCAAAATGGTGGTGGTGAGTGATATTTGGTGCTCAGGTGGTGCCACTATATGGTGTGGATTGGAGGTACGTTGTGGATTGTGGAGTTGTGGAGTTGAAATATGTTGTTTGGTGTGTAATTATGTGGTGTGTATTGGAAATGTGTGGAGTTGAATTGTGTGGCCTGGAACTGTGGTGTTGAGTGAAATTATGCTTAGTGAAATTGTCATGGTGTGGAGTGCATTTATGTTGATTGGTGGTATGTGGCATAGAGTGCATTTATGTGGAGAGTATTTATGTTGCATTGAGTAGAGTGCAATTATGTGGCGTGTAATTATGTGGCACTGAGTGGTATTATGTGGAGTGTATTTATGTTGCATTGAGTAGAGTGTAATTATGTGGCGTGTAATTATGTGGCACAGTGGTATTATGTGGAGTGTATTTATGTTGCATTGAGTAGTGTGATTATGTGGTGTGTAACTATGTCACACTGAGTGGTATTATGTGGAGTGTATTTATGTTGCATTGAGTAGAGTATAATTATGTGGCGTGTAACTATGTCACACTGAGTGGTATTTTGTGGAGTGTATTTATGTTGCATTGAGTAGAGTGTAATTATGTGGCGTGTAATTATGTGGCACAGTGGTATTATGTGGAGTGTATTTATGTTGCATTGAGTAGAGTGTAATTATGTGGCGTGTAACTATGTCACACTGAGTGGTATTATGTGGAGTGTATTTATATTGCATTGAATAGAGTGCAATTATGTGACATGTAATTATGTGGTACTGAGTGTTATTACGTGGAGTGTATTTATGTTGCATTGAGTAGAGTGTAATTATGTGGTGTGCAATTATGTGGCACTGAGTGGTATTCTGTGGAGTGTACTTATGTTGCATTGAATAGAGTAACTGTGACGTGTGATTATGTGGTACTGAGTGTTATTATGTGGAGTGTATTTATGTTACATTGAGTATAGTGTAATTATGTGGTGTGTAATTAAGTGGTACTGAGTGGTATTATGTGGAGTGTATTTATATTGCATTGAGTAGAGGGTAATTATGTAGCGTGTTATTACGTGGCACTGAGTGGTATGTGGAGTGTATTTATGTTGCATTGAGTAGAGTGTAATTATGTGGTGTGTAATTATGTGGTACTGAGTGGTATTATATGGAGTGTATTTATGTTGCATTGAATAGAGTGTAATTGTGATTATGTGGTACTGAGTGGTATTATGTGGAGTGTATTTATGTTGCATTGAGTAGAGTGTAAATACGTGGTGTGTAATTAAGTGGTACTGAGTGGTATTATGTGGAGTGTATTTATATTGCATTGAGTGGAGTGTAATTATGTGGTGTGTAATTATGTGGCACTGAGTGGTATTATGTTGAGTGTATGTTGCATTCAGAAGAGTGTAGTTATGTGGCGTATAATTATGTGGCACTGAGTGGTATTATTTGGAGTGTATGTTGCATTGAGTGCAGTGTAATTATGTAGCATATAATTATGTGGCACTGAGTGGAATTATGTGTAGTGTATTTATGTTGCATTGAGAAGAGTGTAATTATGTGGCGTGTACTATGTCGCACCTGAGTGGTGTTTTGTGGAGTGTATTTATGTTGCATTGAGTAGAGTTTCATTATGTGGCATGTAATTATGTGGCACAGTGGTATTATGTGGAGTATATTTATGTTGCATTGAATAGAGTGTAAATATGTGGCGTGTAATTATATGGCACTGAGTGATATTATATGGAGTGTATTTATGTTGCATTGAGTAGAGTAATTATGTGGCACTGAGTGGTATTATGTGGAGTGTATTTATGTTGCATTGAATAGAGAGTAATTATGTGACGTGTAATTATGTAGTACTGAGTGGTATTATGTGGAGTGTATTTATGTTGCATTGAATAGAGTGTAATTATGTGGCTTGTAATTATGTGGTACTGAGTGGTATGTGGGGTGTATTTATGTTGCATTGAGTAGAGTATAATTATGTGGCGTGTAACTATGTCACACTGAGTGGTATTATGTGGAGTGTATTTATGTTGCATTGAGTAGAGTGTAATTATGTGGCGTGTAATTATGTGGCACAGTGTTATTATGTGGAGTGTATTTATGTTACATTGAATAGATTGTAATTATGTGACGTGTAATTATGTGGTACTGAGTGGTATTATGTGGAGTGTATTTATGATGCATTCAGTAGAGTGTAATTATGTGGTGTGTAATTATGTGGCACTGAGTGGTATTATGTGGAGTGTATTTCTGTTGCATTGAATAGAGTGTAATTATGTGGTGTGTAATTATGTGGCACTGAGTGGTATTATGTGGAGTATATTTCTGTTGCATTGAATAGAGTGTAATTGTGACGTGTGATTATGTGCTACTGAGTGGTATTATGTGGAGTGTATTTATGTTGCATTGAGTGTAATTACGTGGCGTGTAATTATGTGGTACTGAGTGGTATTATGTGGAGTGTATTTATATTGCATTGAGTAGAGTGTAATTATGTGGCGTGTTATTACGTGGCACTGAGCGGATATATGTGGAGTGTATTTATGTTGCATTGAGTGCAGTGTAATTATGTAGCATGTAATTATGTGGCACTGAAGGATATTATGTGGAGTGTATTTATGTTGCATTGAGTAGAGTGGAATTATGTGGCATGTAATTATGTGGCACTGAGTGGTATTATGTGGAGTATATTTATGTTGCATTGAGTAGAGTGTAATTATGTGGTGTGTAACTATGTCGCACTGAGTGGTATATTGTGGAGTGTATTTATGTTGCATTGAGTAGAGTGTAATTATGTGGCATGTAATTATGTTGCACAGTGGTATTATGTGTAGTGTATTTATGTTGCATTGAGTAGAGTGTAATTATGTGGCATGTAATTATGTGGCACAGTGTTATTATGTGGAGTGTATTTATGTTGCATCGAATAGAGTGTAATTATGTGTTGTGTAATTATGTGGTACTGAGTGGTATTATGTGGAGTGTATTTATGTTGCATTGAGTAGAGTATAATTATGTGGTGTGTAATTATGTGGCACTGAGTGGTATGTGGAGTGTATTTATGTTGCATTGAAGAGATTGTAATTGTGACGTGTGATTATGTGGTACTGAGTGGTATTATGTGGAGTGTATTTTTATTGCATTGAGTAGAGTGTAATTATGTGGCGTGTTATTACGTGGCACTGAGTGGTATTATGTGGAGTGTATGTTGCATTCAGTAGAGTGTAATTATGTGGTGTGTATTTATGTGGCACTGAGTGGTATTATTTGGAGTGTATGTTGCATTGAGCGCAGTATAATTATATTGCATATAATTATGTGGCACTGAGTGGTATTATGTGGAGTGTATTTATGTTACATTGAGTGCAGTGTAATTAGGTAGTATGTAATTATGTGGCACTGAGTGGTATTTTGTTGAGTGTATTTATGTTGCATTGAGTAGAGTGTAATTATGTGACATGTAATTATGTGGCACAGTGGTATTATGTGGAGTGTATTTATGTTGCATTGAATAGAGTGTAATTATGTGACGTGTAATTATGTGGTACTGAGTGGTATTATGTTGCATTGAGTAGAGTGTAAATATGTGGCGTGTAATTATGTGGCACAGAGTGGTGTTATATGAGTGTATTTATGTTGCATTGAGTAGAGTGTAATTATGTGTCCTGTAATTATGTGGCACTGAGTGGTATTATGTGGAGTGTATTTATGTTGCATTGAGTAGAGTGTAATTATGTGGCTTGTAATTATGTGGTACTGAGTGGTATTATGTTAAGTGTATTTATGTCGCATTGAGTAGAGTGTAAATAAGTGGAGTGTAATTATGTGGCACTGAGTGGTATTATATGGAGTGTATTTATGTTGCATTGAGTAGAGTGTAATTATGTGGCATGTAATTATGTGGCACTGAGTGGTATTATGTGTGTAGTGTATTTATGTTGCATTGAGTAGAGTGTAATTATGTGGCTTGTAATTATGTGGTACTGAGTTGTATGTGGGGTGTATTTATGTTGCGTAGAGTAGAGTGTAATTATGTGGCGTGTAACTATGTGACAGTGAGTGGTATTATGTGGAGTGTATTTATGTTGCATTGAGTAGAGTGTAATTTCGTGGCATATAATTATGTGGCACTGAGTGGTATTATTTGGAGTTTATGTTGCATTGAGTGCAGTGTAATTATGTAGCATATAATTATGTGGAGTGTATTGATGTTGATTTGAGTAGAGTGTAATTACGTGGTGTGTAATTATGTGGTACTGAGTGGTATTATGTGGAGTGTATGTTGCATTCAGTATAGTGTAATTATTTGGCGTGTAATTATGTGGCACTGAGTGGTATTATTTGGAGTGTATGTTGCATTGAGTAAAGTATAATTATGTGGCACTGAGTGGTATTATGTGGAGTGTATTTATGTTACATTGAGTAGAGTGTAATTATGTGGCGTGTAACTATGTCGCACTGAGTGGTATTTTGTAGAGTGTATTTATGTTGCATTGAGTAGAGTGTAATTATGTGGCGTGTAATTATGTGGCACAGTGGTATTATGTGGAGTGTATTTATGTTGCATTGAATAGAGTGTAATTATGTGACGTGTAATTATGTGGTACTGAGTGGTATTATGTTGAGTGTATTTATGTTGCATTGAGTAGAGTGTAAATATGTGGCGTGTAATTATGTGGCACTGAGTGATATTATATGGAGTGTATTTATGTTGCATTGAGTAGAGTGTAATTATGTAGCGTGTAACTGTCACACTGAGTGGTATTATGTGGAGTGTATTTATGATGCATTGAGTAGAGTGTAAATATGTGGCTTGTAATTATGTAGTACTGAGTGGTATGTGGGGTGTATTTATGTTGCATTGAGTAGAGTGTAATTATGTGGCGTGTAACTGTCACACTGAGTGGTATTATGTGGAGTGTATTTATGTTGCATTGAGTAGAGTATAAATATGTGGTGTGTAATTATGTGGCACAGTGTTATTATGCTGAGTGTATTTATGTTGCATTGAATAGAGTGTAATTATGTGGTACTGAGTGGTTTTATGTGGAGTGTATTTATGTTGCATTGAGTAGAGTGTAATTATGTGGTGTGTAATTATGTGGCACTGAGTGGTATTATGTGGAGTGTATTTATGTTGCATTGAGTAGAGTGTAATTGTGACGTGTGATTATGTGGTACTGAGTGGTATTATGTGGAGTGTATTTCTGTTGCATTGAGTAGAGTGTAATTACGTGGTGTGTAATTATGTGGTACTGAGTGGTATTATGTGGAGTGTATTTATATTGCATTGAGTAGAGTGTAATTATGTGGCATGTTATTACGTGGCACTGAGTGGTATTATGTGGAGTGTATTTATGTTGCATTGAGTAGAGTGTAATTATGTGGTGTGTAATTATGTGGCACTGAGTGGTATTATGTGGAGTGTATGTTGCATTCAGTAGAGTGTAATTATGTGGCATGTAATTATGTGGCACTGAGTGGTATTATTTGGAGTAGATGTTGCATTGAGTGCAGTGTAATTATGTAGCATATAATTATGTGGCACTGAGTGTTATTATGTGGAGTGTATTTATGTTGCATTGAGTAGAGTGTAATTATGTGGCGTGTAATTATGTGGCACTGAGTGGTATTTTGTGGAATGTATTTATGTTGCATTTATTAGAGTGTAATAATGTGGCGTTTAATTATGTGGAACTGATTGGTATTATGTGGAGTGCATGTTGCATTCAGTAGAGTAATTATGTGGCATGTAATTATGTGGCACTGAGTGGTATTATTTGGAGTAGATGTTGCATTGAGTGCAGTATAATTATGTGGCATATAATTATGTGGCACTGAGCATTATTATGTGGGGTGTATTTATGTTGCATTGTGTAGAGTGTAATTATGTGGCATGTAATTATGTGGCACTGAGTGGTATTATGTGGAGTGTTTTTATGTTGCATTGAGTAGAGTAAATATGTGGCACTGAATGGTATTATGTGGAGTGTTTTTATGTTGCATTAATTAGAGTGTAATTATGTGGCACTGAGTGGCATCATGTGGAGTGTTTTGTGTTGCATTGAGTAGAGTGTAATGATGTGGCGCGTAATTATGTGGCACTGAGTGGTATTATGTGGAGTGTTTTTATGTTGCATTGAGTAGAGTGTAAATGTGGCGTGTAATTGTGTGGCACTGAGTGGTATTATGTGAAAACGCCATAAGAGGCTGGGGGAATAAGAGCTATGCACGGTGCCTCCTTGCCTCGCATGCTGCCTGCGTTGAACGCCTCATGGCTGAGCTTTAACAACATGTGACTGTGAAAGTTATTCCTAAGTAAACATAAAAGAAATATGTGAAGAACCACCACACAACCTACCATGCTCACATGCAACTCAAATTATAAGGAGCTCTGTAAAATTAAAACACGTTTTTCCTCACCTGGTTTGCGTCGAGTGGTGGTAGAAAGTAAAAACAAACACAAAACAAGCGCGGATGCGAAAGTGAAAGCGACCGCGCTATAAATTAGTAACCTGATCCACAACCAGCTGCCAGCTTGCGCGCCGCTGCTCGCTCCCGAGACCCAAAGGCCATGGGAGTGAACGTTTAGAGGAAAGGCGGGACATGCACCCGTCTTTGGCCATTTGCGTGCTTTCATTATTGAAAGCCACATGCAAAGGCCAATGGAATGTGTGGGAGGAGTCCGACCCACACGGAGAAGTCTCTGGGAAGTCTGGAGTTGATTCCAAGAGGCCCTCTCCTAGTGCAGCGCATGTGCGCTGCGCTAGGCTCGACCTAAAAACTGCACTGCTTAAATGCAAGTTCAGATTACCACGCACTTGGAATTTTCAGCGAATAGAGCCATGCTCGAGCGTTTCTCCACATAAAATAAAATAAATGCGACATAGTAATGCTCCAACTGCTTCGGTAGAAACCTCCATAATGTCGTTTCGACAACAACAAAGGCTATAATTATCACAGGGGATGCAATAATTATCACAATGGGAAGCCACAATTAAACCCAGTGTGAAGACACTCCATTAACTGTCAATTGGAGGCAGGCAGAAAAGGTGTAATTGTTTTGCAGGCCTGATTGAAACCTCTCAGCTATTAATGACGGTTTAAATTCCAGAGAGGTGGTTTCTTCCTCACGTTTCTCCTAACGCCGTAACACTGGGATATCTTATTATTAGCAGAAGTTCTCTACTTTCACAACTCTGACTGAAACCTTTCAGCTGTGGATGATGTCATTAACCTTCCACAGAGGCATTTCATCCTCACATGTTTCCAGTAACATTGCAACACTGGGAAATGCCAGCGGCAGCTGGCATAGTTTGCAGAGGGGGGGCGGACGAGGGGGGGGTCACGGGTGTCGCGCTGGGAGGGTTGTGATTGGGGGCGGGAGTGACCATAATCTTTTTTTTCTTTTTTTTTTTTAAACGTAACTTTAGGCCGGGTCCTGTGTCTTTGCTCCTGCTCCCCTGTCTCCGACTCCAGGAACAGAAAGCAGTCAGTCAGGCTCCCTCCTTTAAGCTTTTCACAACAGCGTTGTGATTGGTCTGAGCGCCGTGACACGACGCTCAGCCAGGGGCTGGAGGGCTGGGCATGTTCTCCATGCAGACTGTAATGCAGCCTCCATGGAGAAGGGGGAAAGTGCGCATGACTGGTTTGGGCGGCCCGAGAGGGCCAACCAAACAGTCATTGCACACTTAGGAGTGGGCAAACCACTCCTCTCTTGCCCTGCTCCGAGAGCAGAGCAGCCCCGCCCACCCGCCAAGCGGCACAAACATAAAATGATAATAACTGAAAGTTATTATAATTTTATGTTTTTGCTTCTAGCACTGCTTGAAAGCAGTGGGGCGACGCTGCTCCGTCATAGCGGAGGAGCCGCCACTGGGAAATGCTATTATTAGAAGCAGTTCACTCTAATGTAAATTAGTTTGAAACGCTTAGAAAGAGAAAATTCTCTGCTACCTTTCAGACTCTCAACTTGTGTCACTTCACAATCGCAAATACTGAAGTGCTCTGACGAAAGAGTTTCAAGACAGACTCTGTTTTGTAATGTCGCTCTAGCAGTCGAGTCGCTCTTGCGCTTAAGTTTCAAAGATATACTTTTCAAATGCACACACTTAAGACATTTTTTTTTTTTAAATTGTCTGAAAAATGGGAGCCTTGAAACAAATCCACGTTAAATTTGATACCACATCAGCATAACTGTCTTCAAGCTTCGTTGTGGCACGCAAACTCCCAAAAATAAAACCTCAGACAGCCCCAAGTGATTTTTTTTTTACCCAGCACATTCTCAGTTAGAAAATGGTAGTAGAAAAAGTAATTCCAACCATGTGTTGTTTAGCGAAGTCTTGATAACAACAAACCAGGGGGCATATTAGCAAGACCCACGTTAAAATTATCGCCGTTTTAGCGGCAGGAAACTGCCGCTAAAACGGCGATAATGGGCTTGCTAATATGCGTTATGGAATTCCAATAGAAGCCCAGGTTAGATGTCCTGCACATCTAACCTGGGCTTCTATTGGAATTCCATAACGCATATTAGCAAGCCCATTATCGCCGTTTTAGCGGCAGTTTCCTGCCGCTAAAACGGCGATAATTTTAACGTGGGTCTTGCTAATATGCCCCCAGGTACCTTAAACTGTTGAGACCTTCCTTGTCATACTACTCAGTCCCATCCATCGTCGCCAGTGTGACAAACTTCATGTAAAAGATTGCAGGACACGCGGTGTAGATGACAAAGTATTTATTCTACAAACAAAAAGGTCTCATCCAGTCACAATAGTAGACAAACAGCTCCTTACCAACTAACTGCCAACTCCCTCGGCCTCCCTCATTCCATTACATCATCACCCTCCAAGATTCCATGCGATGACAGCTGCAGCTGTCACAGACAGCTTCACCTCACTTTGTATGCACATATCACACATGGCAATTGTAGTGTCTCAGTGGGTGTGATAACCTGATAACGAACCTTTTCCCAAACCATGCATTTGGGCACAGGATAAGCTGTAATGTTTCCAGCACAGAGATCTTGTCCAGCTTTGTGGGAAGAAAGATTATGTTGTAGTTCTCAAACCACGGGTTGTGGTACTGTTCTTTCAGGCACGTAGTGTCAATTCAGTAGTAGCAGAACATTCAGCATCATAAAACACATGATGAAAAGGAACACTCCTGTAACAATCTAAACATAGGACTACACTGGTATTAAATACCTGTCATGAAGCCAATGGTAAGCAAGAAATAATTGATGGCATATAGGGACTGGGGCAGCGTGTTGAAGAGTCATCTGTGGGGATTCGGAAGGGGAGGAGTCAAGATGGTTGGGAAGTAGCAGCTGCAGACTGCCATTCCGTGGGACAGCTTACGTTACAACTCACACATTGCCTGTCGGGTCGTTTCAACTAGCACACCCTACTTGTTGCAACCTACTGGACCACTACTAGTGTGGTTTTGGGCCCCAGCATAGGCAGAAGACCTCTTACCCATGCAAATAGCGATCGCAGTTGCAAGCCACAATATGGCAACGACCGAAAGTGAAACTCCGACCCGGCAATAACCATCTCCGGAGCAGCCGTTGCTCATGTGTATAGCTGGAGGGAGGTGAGTGCTGGGCCTCCTATGGGTGGCGCTACATACCACTGCTTTGTCCAACTGGAGACGCAGAGAATAAGCACAGAGGTGGAGGAGGTGAAGAAGCAGCCGGAGTGCCGAAGGGAGTCCAGTTGCTAGAACCAGAGTGTGAGAGGAGGGCCACATGTCCTGGGACATGCTTCCCTGTGACTGGTAGCCCGCGAAGGAGTTGGAAGGTTTGTAAAGGGCCACAAGAGAACCCATGTGGGGGAAGGGTGCCGCTAATGAAATTCCTTCACAACTTGGCTGGAGGTGCGCTGCAGAGAGGCGCTCAAGTTAGGACCCGAGACTTGTGGACACTGGCCTTGTATGTAGGGCAGACACTGTGTTTGCAACAAGGGGGTTATAAGTTGCAGAGTAAATATAACAGTGACATAGGCTTTTGCTGAACAACTGGTGGAGATGAAAGGGGAATATTGGAGATGGAGAAATTAAGGGCCAATATTTCAAAAAGGCTTTGCTGCACTGTAATCACTCAACCCCCTACACTTACCATCTTGATCTACCTACGCAGTCCTCTGGCTCAGTACAATGTAAGTCTATGTTTTTTCTATGTCCGCCCACCAAAAAGCTAACAAATAAACAAAACTACTCTTTTGTGGCCATAACAGCCAACACCAAGGTAGAGCTCCATTGTGGAAGCTGGGAGGGGGACATTTCTGGTGAGATGGCCCCAAAAATAAATTCTCTACTATCTAAGGAGTACCTCCAGTGCTGTATTGCATACTTCAAGAGAGATCTCAACCAAACTTGGGCGTACAGGCTGAGCAAATCATGGTTGGACCTGGCATCAGATATAGCAGACTTCAAATGGGATCTCCAAGCTATGGACTCAAGGATCTTCTCAGGAGAGCAATTGATCCAAACTCTTTCTGACATGAATCAGATTCTACCACATCCATAGTCACCCTGGAGACTCAGATCAAACAGCTCATAAATAAATGTGAGGACCTAGAAAATAGGTCCAGTCAGAATAACCTGAGAATCGGCAACTTGGCAGAGGGAGAAGAAGGAGAAGACATGTTGGAGTGCCTGATACAGCTCTTTAGGCAGATTTTGAGGGAGGGAGCAGACTTCCCTATCGTTATCAAAAGATCTTATAGAGTGGGGAGTGGGAAGTCAAGGCTCTGATGCCAAGACTAGACCTTAGGACATTGTGCTTAAGAAGTCCACACACAACCTAAATGATTGCTTTGTCACGGGGGAGGGCCAAACAAAAGACTATTTAACGTGGCAATAGTAAGGTGATTATTTTCAAAGACTTGGTAACCACGACTCTAGCAAAAATAAGATCTTACAAACCTGTGGTAGACTTCCGAAATATAAAGTGAGATGTGACACACAGTTGGACATTCCCGGAAGGGATAATCTTCCACTGGAGTGATAAGGAACAGATCACAAAAACTATCAAAGAAGAGCCGACAATACCCAATCTGGAAGATGAAGAAGTGATACTGGAAACTGAATACAGGCAGCACTTGGGAGACCATAAAAAGGGCACTCAATCAGACTATGACCCAAGAAATAGGACCCACCGGCAGTATGCCAAACAATCCCACTCTAATAAAATAATGGAATGCAATAGGGAAGCAACAATGACATCAATCTGCAGGAAATATCGATGAATACTAAACACTGACATTGCCCCACTAAGGATTGATGCATTGGGGATCATTGGAATCACCTTCAGAATACCTCTCACAGGAGGGGCAGGCAGATGAAACAAACAAGTACAGCATTATTAGCCTGACAGACCTGGTCCAACTCCCCCAAGGAAGGTGGAACCCCGAGTCACTGAGATGCCTCCAGAAGGACTCAAGACAGTACTGATCTCCCACCACACAAGCTTGAAGGGACAGGGGAGGGAAATGCGACAGGTATTTTGTGACAAGTAAAAAGTACATCTGTCCCTTGGTGTTCATCTCAGGTGATTAATTTAATGTCTATTATTCACTTTGAAAACATCCAAATTGTCAAACATATTATAGAGGTTGCCACATCTTTCAAAAAATCTACCGAAACGGCATAGCTGCGCCTTTTACGTTACATGCTTTCTTTTTACAAATTACTTGATAGGTAATTTCTACGTAGCTATTGTTTCACAGTGTGAAATGTGAATTGCCAATCACACGTCTCTGTGTGAACGATAAAGATTCCAATGCAGGGGCAACGTGCGAAAAAGTTTTCTCTGCATTTGATGCGATAAAAAGCTCTGCAATAATAACGAATAACCCAGATTTTTCCATGGAATCATGCAATTCACGCATTTTCAGCAATTTACACATTTTACTGTAAAAACAGTAAATAAATATTTTATATTAAAATATATCACAAGAACCATTACAATGCTATTATTTATGCAAATAATAAAATCCTATCCGATTTTTGGTGTATGTGAAGGACTACAGATGAATTTTAAAATTAAAATCATAATTTGTAGTAGGCTACTGTTTCCACAGTAATAAACCAGGCAGGGCTAAAGTCACCACATCAGTTCCATAGAAGTGGATAAGTGTGCTACGCCTACACCGATAGTTTACTACATGCTGTGGAACGTGGGAAGCATTTTTTCGTTTTTTGCTCTGGAATCACTATTGCAATACCAATGCCACAGTTATCCCCTAGTTCTACTAAAGAGTCACTTAAAAACTAAAAATGAGACGCAGTTCGGTAAAATGCCAAATTTATGGGCATATTCTCAAGAACGTGTGATAACTACTGCAAAAGTTGCTTAACGCAACCCTTCACATCGCAGTCTACCACGGGAAAATAACACAGTGTTAACGTGGCATTCCCAACCTGCCGGCACCATGCGATAGTAGCACGATAACGCGCCAAATGACAGCCCAAAAACCAACGCGACGCAGAAAAAATGCGAAACACGAATGCGAAAAAAACCTGCGATGCCCCAAATCGCGATACAAAAATCAGCGACAACCAGCCACAGGCCTGCAATTCCCACGCGTCATGCGGGAAAATGCACTATAAAAGCAACCAAAAAACACACCAAAACCAAATCAAACTGCGTAGCTACCATGGATGCACCCGGACCCAGGGCAGAGGACAACCCAAACCCCACAAGCCCCACGGAGGACCAGCCAGGAACCCCGTGTTCGGGGAAGGGCAAGGAGAAGAGGAAGAGGAAGACGGGGTTCACTCCGCAGGAAGACCGGATCACCGTCACGGAGTTGATAGAACACTACCAACAACTGTTCGTCACCTCCACTGCGTCATTGGCAACACAAACGGAAATATGGCAGTCCATCATCACCAAAGTGAATGCCGTCGGAGTGTCGAGGAGGTCAATGGAGGAGGTCAAGAGGCGCTGGCATGAAGTGCACAGCCAAACCAAACTGAAACTCGCTGCCAACATGAAGGCAGCAAAGGCGACTGGAGGTGGGAGTCCTGCGCCACAGGAGGAGCTGGATGAGCTGGAGGAAATGGTGGCCACAGTCATCAGTGTGGAGACGGTGCAAGGAGTTGGGGGTCTGGACACAGTCCGATATGACCTGACCCAACAGGGTGAGTAACGACCAGGGACTGGGGGGACGGGGGCAGATGGGCACAATGGCACACATGCACAATCATGTGCAGCACACTGCACACCCACAATGAGTGTGGAACATGTCCCTGATACTCTTGGCACACTGCAGCACAGATAGAAACACCAAGTAGGCCCCGTCCACAATGTGCACAAATGGGCCCCCTCCATATCACCAATGCCACAACCTACCCATGCACATGTGCCGAATCCAGAAAAGCAGTGGCTCTGTGAGCCACACTGACAATGCAAGTGACACTGCATGACAGATAGTATGGCTGAAGTCACAATACATGACATGGTGCACGAGATGACACTGAGGTGGCTGAGTGTGGACCACATCCGTAAAGGAGCAGGTCACACTCTGACACATCCACGTGCACCTACGACCCATGACGTCAAAAACACATCTGCAGACAAACAATGCACAAGAGTACCAAACATCTCCAGTAGCACAAATGACCCAAGTCGCAAACATCCCAGCACCCGAAAAGCACACAAGTCAAATGCACACCGACTCAAAGGGATAAGGGTCTGCCAATGCAGAGCTGCAGGGGCGAATCGCCAACAATGCAGCACACACACATAGCAATCACAGTACATCAACATTGACGACAACGTGGGACAGAGTGCAACCCCTACACCACAGGACAGAGGACACAACTGGTGCCACTCGTGCGTAGAAACTGGCCAATCACATCTGGCAATGCATGACACTGTGAGATGATAATGTACGAGCACAACCACACATCTGTCATGTAGTCGAAATGTCCACTGACTCCCATCAAATAGCCAGCTCCACCAAAACAGTCACAATGTACATCGTCATGCAGTCTGAATGTAAACATCTACAATGCGTCAACATACATGGAACACACTGTTAACCTGCATCTCCCCTTTACATTGCAGAGGGACAATCAACACCTCCTGCAGAGCAGACCACACATTTCTTCAGTGATAATGAAGAGGACACCCTGCCCATTTGCCCAGACACACTCCAACGGCCCTTGGACAGCCTCCGCACCCCACCTCCAGGAGCAGGGCAGCCCAGCTGCATCGCGGTGAGCCCACACCCTGCACAGACCACACAGCAGGAAGCACACACCACCATGGCTGCCTCCCAGGACCCCCACGACCAACACATGGATTTCAAACGCCGTGTGTTAGGGTGCCAGGAGAAGATGGCAGATCAGCTGCGGCTGGGTTTCGACCTCATGGCAGCCAAACTCGATGCCATACGTGGGTGCCTGAGTCCCATCAGGGAGCACCTACAGTCCCTAACGGATACCCACTGTCCGCACCATGCTCACCAACAATCCTTGGCTGACATCGCTGGGTCCATTACTCGGATACAAGAACTGTCGAGGCAGACAGGCTCCAGCGATGACAGCACAGAGTTGGCACAGATGCGGAGGACAATGGAGACCATGGAGCCGATGCAGGCTGCATGTATGGCTGCCACTGCTGAACACCAGCGAGATGTAGCTGCGATCTTCCATGCCTTGCAGATCCTCATCTTGCCATTGCTGCCACTGAGCCTGTTCCAGATGACTGCTGCAGGAAACTCGACACACACATCTCCGCCCCCTGATGTGTCAGTGGCACACAGTGAGGCAGCCCTATCCCCTTCGCACCCTGATGTGTCAGTGGCACACAGTGACGCAGCCATAACACCACCACACACACCTGACACACCGGACACAGAAGACATCTCAGAGGAGTAAGATGTGGAGGGTAATGACTGTGTGAGGAAGGAGGTAGTAGCATCCGACCCCGCCATATGGCCTGTCCCTGCCTGGTTGTGCTCTCTGCATCATGCCCTGGAACAACACCTCCCACTAACCCCCAAAACACTCTGCGACTTTCACATGGACCCCGACATGGACTGCCATATCTGCTCTGGTACCAATGACACAGCAATCCAGCGGCGGACTGAACTCTTCCTCTTCAGATTAAGTTTGCCTTGCCACAAGGACTCTAGTTGGCCCACCACTGGGCAACCATGTCATGTGGGCTTGAAGTGGCCATGTACTGCTCCAGCTCCGACACACCCCAGAATGTGAATAAAACATTCCAAATCACACAGATGTGTCATGTCTATGTTCACTCACGTATAAATGTTTGGATGAATGTAGGGGCATTGATTGCACTAAAAGGTACACCCTGGTAAATGTCATCAATGCGCATGTTTGACCCTGACCCACATGGCCACTTAGATGACTGTGAAGGTGTGAACTAGCTGTGGCCTCATTGCACAGTAACAACAATCTCGTTGCCCCCCAACGTAGCCCCACGTCCATGTATTAAATAGGGCTGTGTGTGGAAATGTCAAATTCGGTAGTAGTCCTGAAGTGGTGTCCCCCATCACATGTGACAACAGAACGTCTCTTCGCATGCCTACTCACACACATCTGTGTGGACACAGTCTGTTTTGATGGGTAACCTTGATCTACATGGCAAGAAGTTGGACACCATACGCACATTGCTGGGGACACGTAAGAGCACAGGTCTGCCAGCAACTGTCCGAGCCACAATGTCTGGCTCACAGAGGTGGAGCTGTCAATAGGGACTCACCCCCAATTCACAAGCGTCAGTCAATCCCTCCCTGTGTACGGACAATGCACATGTAGGCACAAGATCTGTCATTATAATCAACACTCATCACAGTTGTACACAGGTGAAGTTGTGTAGACTTTATTAGCATGTGCGTGTCAGTAGGTGCAAGGCAAGGGCCACAACATGCAGACCAATGTTTAAGACACTTACAGTCAGCTTAGGAACATGTCGAGGTGCAAGTAATGGGGTGGCAGAAATGTACACCAATCATCACGGATGTCGACGGTCTCAACCCACCTTGCCTTGCTGGCCGAGTCATGTGATGTTTTGCGTCTGCTCATTGGCCTGTGTCAGGGGACACGACTCACAGCCCATGGGATCTGCATAGTGCAGTAGCACCGGACTGCACTGACTGTGTGCTCGGCTGACAGTGAGCAGGTGAAAGGATCCTACAAGGTCACATGTCGTAATACATTGCCATGTGTGTACTCTCACCCCAGCAGTTTCTCCGATTTTGGAACGTTGCCAGGCAACGCTGTGCAGCTCCGCCCATGGGACTGCATCACCTTGCACAGGTGTGTGTACACACACGTAGGTACACGCACATGCATTCTGAGTCCAGGCGAAGGCAGACATGTCCACTGTTGTGGTGGGATATGTGACCATTCCTCCAAGACGCTACAAGGTGTGGGGACCTGTGCTGTGGGTGACAATCAGTTGTGGCTGCAGGAACGTAGTTACTCGTCCATGTATGCGAGCGCTGCTTCATGGGCAACCTGTTCCAAGAGTACATCGTTGTCGAGGTCAAGGTACACGAGGGCGAGCCAATCCATTACCTGCTCCGAGCAGCTGTGCTCCATCCACGCCGTTTCACCAATCCACAACACAGCCCAATAGGGGAGCGCCTCGATGTGGTCACTGCACACGAGGAGTTGTGCAATCTCCCATGCCCAACTGCCTGCACATATGCCAAATATCAAGGCATCCCATGCACGGGTATCACGGTTACACTCCTGTTCGTGGGCCAATAGGGGGCGCACACACGTGTCATACTCCAATTCAGCTACTGTTGTGTTGGATAGGCAGACATCCATGGGCCACTCGAATGTGCATGATCGACAGTGGAACCAGGGCTGGACGCAGGTGACGTACGCAAGACG
Source organism: Calotriton arnoldi (assembly GCA_963921515.1). Taxonomy (NCBI): domain Eukaryota; kingdom Metazoa; phylum Chordata; class Amphibia; order Caudata; family Salamandridae; genus Calotriton; species Calotriton arnoldi. The sequence continues at coordinate 470,151 of CAWUFW010008305.1, forward strand.
GAAACTCAGACGGTAACTGATGCGCAACACTGCCAGTGGCAGTGATCCCAACAGATGCAGCATTTGTGCACGGTACAGTTCCACGTGACAGGGGTTGTGCATGTGCCCGGTATTGCCAGCCATTGCCTTTGTTGGTCTCGTAGCACAGGCACTCTTCTGACAGCCGGCAGTTATGTGGATGATATGCCACTGCTCGGAGCAATGAGTCGTATTTGTGTGCAACGTTTGGGCGTATGGGTTGTTTTTTACTTATGTGTCAGGGGCATCCCAAGCAGGTGTGCCTCAAGTAGGGACAAGTGTGTGTGGGGTGTGGACACGTTGGTCTTTCATTCGCGCAGTTCGCGGTGTGGGAGTCGTCATGATCTGGTATGGTATCTCTCGCAGGGAGTGCCAGCCACAGTCAGGACCAAGGTCGGGGGTTCAGATGTCCTTCAGCCTTGTGTATTGTGACAAAGGAGCTTTCATTCCTGATGTTGGTCTGACTACTGCTTGCATTTTTGAAATGTGATGTGGCCTTCGCATTGCTATTGATGCCAGGCCTTTGACTTAGTGTGCACCAATAGCGATACACACACACCAGTTGGCATGTATGAGCCAAGAGCCCGATTGGCCTTGCGCTCCTTGTACGGTCTTTCTCTTTCTCTCTCTCACTCCCTCTCCCTCTCTTTCTCTCACTCTATCTCTATCTCTCTCTCTCTCACTTTCTCTCGCTCTCTCTGTCCTTTGATGGGCGCATGACACACCTTCTTATCTGGAATTTTGTTTTGCAGGCTGTGACTTACAGGTTGTCCTGAGAGGACCCGCCATGACTCTTCAAAATAGTTATTTTGTGTTTATTCTGAATGAAACGAATTATTTGCTAAGTCTAAGATGAATGTATGATTCTCATTTTTCTGACGACACATGTATGTTAGGTGTTGTAATTGTGCGACATCAGGCACATTGTTTTGTTTATGATTTTGTGACGTTGATGTGACATATCTTTGTCCGGGTGTGGGTGGGGGGTGCCCGGAGTGGGGCCCCAGCGGGGGTCCTGGGTGTGGTGGCGGTGGGTGTTGTTGCCCTCTTGGGGCTCCGGGATGCATGGTGAGTGGCTCTGTGGCATCTGTTGTTCTTCATGTGTGGCTATGGGCTGTGCTCCCTTGTCTGGTGCAGGTTGGCGTCCGACTTTACACCAGGTAAGAGCAGGTGTTAATTTCCTGCTGCTAACGCGCCGAAGCGCATGTTTTCTGATCTTATCGCCGATCGGGCTGGTCGTTGAGAATGTTGTGGAGTGGTGTTGTCGCAGCTTTTTGCACTGGAACGCCTACTCTGCATATCATTAGCGTTAGTTGCCGGGCTCATCTTTGGCGATGTTTTTTGCGGGTGCTATCGCAGGTAAAGTGGTGATATCAGCTGTTTGCACCAGCTTGTGAATGGGGCGATGATTTTATTGCGACTTTGGCTGAGATAAAGTGCCGTTAACTCGGCGATAGTTCCTTGAGAATATGCCCCTTAGTTGGGTAATGCAGGGATCGAGGAACTTTAAAGCCTTGCTAGATTACATCTGGGAGCTGGTATACATATGCAAAATTACATGCAAATTAAAGTGGAATTTTCATGTAGATACATTGACCAAAGGGACATTATGGAGAAATGAAAATAACCGTTTTCTAGCAATAATAAAAGGAGGCGCTCACATCGAATGGAAACCTGATATTGTCATTTCTCTATTTTATTTAAAATGTTTGTTGTTTTTCTAGGCCACCGCGCTTCAGTGATGAGAGCGAATTTACACGAAGATGTGCTGCTGCCTTGTCAAGGAGTTTACAACGGAAACTTCACATTGGAATACCTTGTTATCACCTGGCAGCGCTCAGAAAATGACGCAGTTGTGCACAGCTTCTTTCATGAAAGAGACCAGCCGGGGTACCAGGATGAGGAGTTCAAAGGGCGGACACAGCTATTCCCCGAAGAGTTTCAGGAAGGAAACGCGTCTCTGTTATTGAAAGATGTGCGAGCATCTGATGCTGGGAGTTACACATGCCATTACATACTGTATGACAGGGACGGCCACACACCTCAACACGTTGTACTTCGCGTGCACGGTAAGTGTACCCTACCGTAGCCATTTGTTTGGAGGGTGTTGGGATGATTTGTCCTAAACAAGAAATGAACAACCTGCCATGAACACCTTGTCCACTATGCGAGAGAGGGTTTGATAAATAGCCATTTCTTCTAAGTCGATTTAGTTTCAATTGCAAGATGGACGGGAAAATATTGTTTAAAGTTTCCTGCATCGCCTTTTATTCTAAGCTTGAAGGCCACAGTAGTAGTAGCCCTTTTACACCAATGGCGACCCGTGGGTGATGGGTGAGTTCCTGAGACTGAGAGGAAACTTGAAAAGCTTGTGTGCTAGAAGAATACTCATTTTATAGATAGCACATTATTTACCCGGTCTTTCACAAATTATGGAAAAATACCTCAGACATTAATCTTCAGTAAAACACATTAACGATGAGGTCAGAAGTTGGTATATTTTTCCATGTTCCAGTGTAATACGTTTGATCAAAGGTTCTTAACGTTTTTACCCCCACTTAATCATACCTGGGACCCGAGGACCCCCACTGAATCATTATTAGAATCTGGGGACTCCCACGGAGTTATTACTGGAATCTGGGCATCCTGGCCTAAGCATTTTCGATTATTTGAACCGCAAAACAAGCATTCATCAAACAAATACATAAATGCTTAAATATTTTATTTAATTCACAAATAAATATAGCGCAATCTCCACATTTTAATTTTAATGGGAAGATTGGAGATTTTTTTAAATTCACTCATTGTCCATACTTTAATCTGTCTAATGCACTTACACTGCTCCCAAGATTCAATCTGAGGATACTCCTACTAATTCATTCACATTTACAGAATATTTTCAAATTTTCAAATTAACATTTTTCTTCTTTATTCTTATACACAATTAATCTGTTAATAATATAAATTTTCAAAGTCACGGACACCCTGAGTAGGCTTCACGGACCCCCAGGGGTTCCCGGACCACAGGTGTTAGATTACATCATATCGTATTTATTAACTTCAGATAAGCCTCTCTTATTACCGCTTTTTCTTCAAGCATATCTGAGAATCGAACTGTTGATTACACTGTGTATAAGCATTGCTAGGATTGGTTTCTTAGCCAATGTCACTGAAGATGAGCTGGTGGTCATGTGAGAAGAATATGGCTTTCAATACTTCCATTAGGGGAAAATTATCTCACATTGCATAGATATCTGGAAAGGCAGTTTCAGAGAACAGAGGCAGATACTGATCATCATCTCTGAGGAGGCAGGAGGATATGGTTGGTATTTGTCAGAGGCAGGTATAGGAACCTGATCTGTGCTGCATGAAAGATGTGTTAGAATCTAAGAGAGAGCAGTGTTGTTGAAAGGAGCTGGTTTGCAGAACCTAATATTATTTTGTGGCAAAGATGCTTGATAGGACAAGTGGGTAGTGGGAGGTGAAATCCTATGTTGCCGAAACATTTAGGTGCTATAAATTGAAATAGCTGACATTGCTATAGGTAGACTGGACCATCCTGGGTCTTTGAGCAGTAGAGATTCTGACGTGTGCGGGTGTGGAAGATTAAGAAACAGGTCTGTGTGCTAGAATGTGTTAGTTGAAGGTGTGGTGCAGGAAACCAGTTAGAGAGATGGTGTTGGGGGAGAACCATGCTGGTAAGTGGGTGAGTCCAAACATTTGGACCCAGATTTATCAACATTTTGTTTCAGGTTTGCATCATAAAAGTGACCCAAACCACACGAAGGGCCTCATTACGATGTTGTGCGGACGCGTTGCGGAAAGGAACCGTCCGACGATAGGATGACTGTTCTGACAGCAAAATCAGGATGCAACCACCCATAGGGTGGTCGGAAACATTAATTCTACAATAGCAGCTTGTGTGGTGGGCAGAAAAGGCCCTCAGCACAAGCTGCCATTGGAAAATGGATGTTTGTAAACATCCTTGCACCATGTGGCAGGCATGGTGCCTGCCACACGGTGCAGGGATGTTTAGGGTGGCACCATAGGTCCCACCCAGGCCACATAGTGGAGGGCCAGGGGGGAAGGGGGCCCTGCTAGGGGCCCCCAAATGTCATTTACCAACAGACTTTCCATGTCGGAAAGGCCGACATGGAAAGGCTGTCGGAAAGTGCCATCATAATTCTGACGGTGGAGCCGCGCCTGGCTCCACCGTCATTAGGGGATTGTGGTGCCTCCCGATGCTCCAACGGGCTCCTTGAGCCCGTCGGAACTGCATCGGAATCCCCCCGCAGGTTTCACTCCAACCATCATCATCCTAATACGGCAGTCGGACTAAAACCTATAATTTCGGGCGGAAAGCCTCCAACAGCTGGTCAGAGGCTTTCTGTCCGACATCGTAATGAGGCCCAAAGTGTTGAATAGAGATTTAGGCCCTCAAATTCTAAATTTTCACACTATGCAGGGCAGCACGGAAAGTTGCTGCTCTGCATTGTGTGAAAGGGAGAGAGCAGAACTGTGCAATATTTACAAAGATCTGACAGATTTCTGCTCTTTCTTAGTGCTGGCAAACTTGTGGCTGCCTCGGGCTAATTCAGACACCTTTGCGTCATATTGCAAGGGTATCTGCGTTATGGTCAGAAGAGTTTTTGTACAGAAGGAGTACCTTCCTGCACAAACTCTATGCTTTGAGTCTTATTCCACTTTGCAGGTGTGCTGCAGTATGCCACTTGCAAACAGGAGTTAACAAGAAGAAATAAAGATAATGCCCCTCTTGATGACAGCCTCAGGTAGTTGCACACTTTTTGCGAAAATCCATGTGTACAAGTTTTTGTGAATATGGATTTGAATAAAAATACATAGGTGGATTCATGGGAATGCCAATGCTCCACCCATGTCCTACCTGACACATTGCATTACTTTTTTTTTTATTTACAAAGCCACGCAAATTAAGTTTTGCATGGCTTAGAAAAATATCAAAATAGATTTAGCATCGGGTCTGTGTAAAAACCTGATGCAAAATCTTAGTGAATCTGTGGCTTACTTTCAGTAGCCCTAGAGTAATGCAAATTATCGACATGTACTACTTTTTGCTAATTTGCATCAGCGGATCATACCATGATTGGTACGTGGGCATGCACATGCAACCACCCACAGTTGTTGACACCGCCCTATCTAAAGAGAAAATATAACATTCCACATAGACAAAGCTAAGAACATGTCTTTTGGGGCAATGTCAAGTAAAAGGCTTGCTATTTCTTTGAGTAGGGAGCTTGTCATCCAGCTGGGCAGAAAAATAAACAATACCCTTTCAGGCAGGAGCCATAGTAAGGTGAAAGGTTAGCAGAGCTCTTCACAACACTGCAGGGGAGCTGCTGCATCAACGTGTGTTACCATGTCAAGCAAGCACCTCACATATGTGTGAAGGGCTTTTCATTAGGTCACATTTCATCAGTTTGATGTCATGTGGATGACCTCTAAGGAAGCGGCATGCTATAGGTTGTAGATTACTCAGCATGCAGTACCACCGCAGATGGACCTGGCCCTCTCTGTAGGGTCAACCCAAACGTTTTGCCTTCATCCCTCCTGTTTTTGTGAATTTGTTTTTGTTGCCATTAGGACTCTCTGCACCTTACCACCTCTAGCCAGTGCTTAAGTGCTAGTGCTTCTCCCTTAAAGTATGGTAAAATTGGCCTACACCTGACTGGCACATTTAATTTACTTGTGTGAGAAGGTGGTTCTGACCATCTAATTCACACAGTATTTTCACTTTTTGATCACCTGGTTTTTGACCTTTTTACTGTGGGAGAACTCATAACCTGTGACTCATCCACTGTACACTCATGGTAAAATGGGCTGCACATGTTTACTGCCAGTGTTCCTCCTCTAAGGTAAGGCTGCTGGGATGCAGCAAGGGTAAGAGGCACCATGCTGGTTACACGTGGACCCGTGTACACATGTGTGAGGGCTGCATGTGGGAGACCCCTGTCATGCACAGCCCAGGAAATCCACACAGGTAGCTTGGCGCAGAATGGACTCTGCAGGGTTGAGTATTGACTTGGGATACGCCTTATAATGTTGGTGTACACTGATGGGGTAAGACAGTGTGCTTTACTGTCTTGTCTGCAGTGACACTCCATTATAGATTTATGTGGAAGGATGCCTTAGAGTGCAGCTCTGAATCACTTTGGTCTAAAGACCCCAGAGTAGTACCAATGTACAGTGTAACCTGTGTAAAAAGAACAATTGTGTACAAAGACATATCTATCCAGCTTATGGATCATACAGGAATGTCATATTTCTCTGGCTCAGCTCAGGATCAGAGCCCAGGCCTTTTGTCACCCTGCTGGACTGGATAAATTACTTTTCTCTCCAGCAGCAGGTACGAAGGCCTCCTCCCACAAAGGGAGCAATTAACAGTGCTTAAGTCAGCTCCTGAATAGAAAGGGGTGGGTTGGACTGCTCTTCATCAATCAGCCAGCTGTAAATCTGTGCCAGGAAGGCCAAAGTCTACCAAACAAAGGAGGGAGCCCAGACCTCTGGAGCCAAACCAGGAAGGGGGCTCCTTTGAGGTTTTGCTGGGGAAGACCCTGGCAGTGATGTCATCAAGGGGTGGAACTGAGACCCTGATAGCACGTGGCAAGTGACTCTTGGGTGACACCATTTTTTTTTTTTTTTTATATTTTTTTATTTGGAGATAGTTCGTAAATCATAAGTACACGAGCATTATGAGAAAGAAATACATTGTGCCATAAGCAATATACACACATGATGAGAAAAAAATCCATTTTAAAACCAAACTCAATACAAGACCCACGATGATACTAAAGTGCAATAATCCACATCCTTAATTATTCAATCTGATTTAAAAACATTTTCCGCATATGTCCGAAACCAACTTTGCAGCCTCCCCCAGCTACTTTTAACCTGTGTTCTCCCACAGCGCAAATATTTTATAAGAGCCTGCTCTCAGAGCCTATTTTCATTCGTGTTCTTTAATCCTGCACAATTTACTTAATAACTGTGTAAAAGTAGGAATATTGGCTGATCTCCATTGCTGCAGAATCAGCGACCTGGCAGCCAGGACCAGGATGAATATAATTTTTTTTTTAAGGATAGTTGCTGTAAAGTCTGTCGAGTATCCTAAAACCATTGTCTGAATATCTAAAGCCTGTGGGACCTTCAGCGTGTTCTGGCAATATTTGTTAATATTTTCCCAGAATCCATCTAATTTCGGGCAGCCGCAAATAATATGAGTCCAGTTCCCCCCTCCCTCTAAATTGCACCTAAAGCAATTTGATGAGATCTGGGGGTTGATTTTCTGCAAAAAATCCGGTGTACGGTACAACAGCCATTTTGTATAAAATTGCATCCGCTTGAAATTAGCTGCTTTCAGCAAGGAGCTATTAAACTTATTAACCTGGTGCCAGTTTGTACTAGAGATCTGTAGCCCTTCCTGATTTTCACACTTTTGCTGTGCCTTCTGGCAGAGTTTATTTTCACCTTGTTTCCGAAATAAGGAGACCCACAAGCTTATCGAAATGCGGTGAGAGTGGTTTACTAAACCGCCTGTGATGTCACTGGCCTCCCCGATATGTATGAGATTAAGTCCCGACAAAAAGCTTTTAATCCTAGCGAATGACCATTGTAAAATAATTTTACTATGCTTAAGCGACAGTTCTATTTCGGGCCAGGTTTTCCACTCTCCCTGCAAGAAGTCTCCTATTTTACTGAAGCCCTGGCTACTCCAATTCTTCGTAATTGCTGGATCTAGAAGTAAATCTTGACCTTCGTAAGTATCCGAGAGGTAGGTTTCTGCATTTAGTATGGGGTTTGCGAAATACCTAAGCAGCTGTTTTTTCCGTTTAATGCTCCATTGGATGGCTTCATATCTTACTTTTTTGGGGATTTTTATAAGGCGCATAAAATCTCGGATTAAATATTCTTTGTAAATCAGATCTAAAAAAAAAATATCGTACCCATTAATGTTTAAAACCTTCGAGGATCTATATAAGGTACGTGCAAAATTGGCATAATAATACTCTTTCAGATTAGGAAGTGCTAGCCCCCCTTCTGATACTGGCCTAAAGAGCGTTTCCATTGACAGTCTTGCCACCTTATTTGCCCATATAAACGTAGAAAAGAGGGCTTGGACTTCCCTAAAAAATTAATTTGAACTGCGTTGGGGATGGCTAAAAACAGAAAATTGCATAATGGGAGAATCATCATACGGATTAAAGCTACGCGACCTAATAATGAAACTGGAAGCTCTTTCCATTTTAGCAGTTTACTCTTCATTTTATTAAAAAGAGGGATATAATTTAGGGCGTATAGATCATTAATATTCTCCGTTACGTATATCCCTAAATAACTCTTAGGTTGTAAATTAACTAATGAATCAAAATCAGTTAATAGTGATTCGGCTGTGCAGTTACATAACATAATCTCTGTCTTAGATGTATTAATGTTATACCCTCCAATAGATTGGAATTCATGAAACAAATTAAAGATTTGCAATTGCTCTTCCCTTTCAGGTTTTAAAAATAGCGCAATATCGTCCGCCTATAATTTAATATTAGTCATACCAGGAATTGGAGAGGTTGTACTGCTTAATGAACGTACGGTTATTGCAAGGGGATCGATAAAACAGGCAAAGAGCAGGGGGGAAAGTGGGCAACCTTGTCTTGTCCCCCTAACTACTCTGCAAGTGCCTACCCTCTTGGCGTTCACTATTATTTGGGCCGTCGCTCCCACGTAGATTTTTTAAATATCTGCGATCAATTCCGAGGGAAAACCAAATTTAGCAAGTGAGTAAAAAAGGCTTTCCCAACACACCAAGTCAAACGCCTTTTCTGCGTCTAAAAGCATGATCTGCTACGGTATTTATTTTGTTTAAAATAATCCAGGGCTTCAATTAAAAAAGTGGTATTAATAGATAATTGTCGCCCTGCAACAAAGCCACATTGGTCCTTGTGGATTATAGACCCTGTACTGTTGCTAATTCTATTAGCCAATAGTTTGGCTATAATCTTGTAATCGGAATTCAGCAAACTGATGTGTCTATAAGAGTTTATATCTTCACTATCCTTATCTTTTTTGAAAAAACTGACTACCACAGCTGTTCTAAAAGAAGATGGTATTTCCCCGCCTCATAAAATATGGTTAGCCAGTAGCACTAGTTCCTTATTTAGATTTGCGCTAAACCTTTTGAAAAACTCAATTGGAATACCGTCATCCCCACATGCTTTGCCATTGGCCATTGATTTAACCACCCCTTCTATTTCTAGTATTGAGGCATTGACCAATAAGCTTGTGGATTGATCTGTAGTTAAATTTGGAATTTGGAATCCGTTAAAAAAAGAATCCAATTTTACAATATCCACTTCGTGTCTAACGGAATAAATGGACTCATAATGCCTAATAAACTCACTTTGTATTAAGTTTTCATAAGTGAGCTTATTACTTAATGCAAGGACTCTGTTCTGAGCTTGTTTATCTTTTGTTTGCCAGGCTAGAAACCTGCCTGTAAACTCGCCCTCTTCGTATACTTTCTGCAAATAGGCAGAGTTGGCAGTATAAACTTTAAAATAATAGTAGTCTTGCATCTCCTGGCGCAAGGGTGACAACATTTTGAGCTATCCCAGAAGACTCTGCAGACAGGTTGGGACAGGGGCGGAGAGGTGATGTGGCAACATAGTATAGGCCAGAGGTACAGCGATGTTGGACACTCCCGCCCCCACTTAGAAGGTTCTGTACAGGGAAGAGAGCTCTCTCTTGGTTGTGATTTCCTGCTGGAGGCTGGGACTAGAGGCTGGAGCCATGGACAATTGGAAGGAGGAACCCCTTGACTGCTTTCTGGATTATGGACTCTGCCTCTGATTGACCCCAGGACCAATGGGGCACTTCTCCAGGACCAAGGAAGCTGGTTCTCTTACACTCCCTGAGGATTAGCTGGGGGAAAGACTGGGCTTCTGCACCCAGGAGGAGAAAAAGCCAGAGGAAGAGCAAAGCGAAAGACTGGTTCAGGGAGTCAGTGAAACCAATTCCCTGCAAGGTTTGTCACCTTTGGGGCCAGGACGCCAGACGAAAGTGCCCCAGGTGGCTGGTGCTTGCCACTCGGAGCAAAACAAGACCAAAAGAATTACAATTGGCCCGAGTTATGGCTGTTTGAAGGTGGGCAACTTTTCACCTTTGGTCGAGCAGTCGACGAAGTGTGTGGGGCTCTGCCACCATAATTCGACTTGCCTCCTGAGTGGGCCAGGGCCCGGAGGCTGCCCCTAAGATCAGAGAGAGTGGGAAGGTGCCCTGGACCCTATTCCTGAGCCCCGAGAGGATCATTGCGGTGAGGGAGTGCCGTTGCACTCCTCCATTGGAGGAACGAGGGGGCTCCGGACCCCATCCCTGGGCCCTGGGATCAAAAAAGAGGACGGGAGAGTGCAGCTACACTCCTCTGACATGACCGGCCCTCCCTGTGCCATTGTCTGGGGGGGGGGAGTAGGAAGGCCAGCCACTCAGTGCGCATCTGCCCGCTGGAGCCAACAGGCCAAAAAGCTAGTGCCGGCTCCTACTGCCACGCGCCGGAGTGCTGGCTGCACGGGGAGCCGGTGGGGCAGCCCGGTGTGGGCTCCCTCAGATGTCCCCCCAACAATTATCGCATGCACACAGGGTGTCAGGGTGGGACCGGGCAACCTCAGAGGGAGAAGCATAGCAAAAGGCTGCATAAATCAAAAACAAAAGCCCGAAGGAAGAGGAAGAGTCGCTACTAGAATATACCATAGAAAACGTGAGAAGCACCCCATAATGCCTTGTGGGGCCTGGCTGCATTTGTTAGGAAACATGTTGTGCTCCCTAGGGGAAACATCTATGGCTGCTGTATCTGTGGCCTGCAGCTGATCAACAGAAAGTTTTCATGTTGGGCAAACATACTTTAGGGATGATTATAAAAGTGATGCCCTTTATGGGGGTATGTTTTAATTGTGTATAATTCTGATTGCACAAATCATTCAGACATGCCTATACATTTTCTTGTAACAGTTTTATTGAAATAATGATGCTGACAGCCACTCGTGATCAAAGTTGCATGCTTTATTACCAGTATTAAGTGCTCTCAGTCATGGTTATGTTTAATTAATACCCTTACTCCTATGGTAAAATGCTTTGTTAAAATAATGATGTTGACACCCACTCATGATCAAAGTTTGCATGCTTTATTGCCAGTATTAAGTGCTCTCATCCTAAGTTATGATCAATTATTGCATTTGAATATAAGTGACTGTTTTAGACATGTGATTTGTTGATCTAAATCTCCCTGTGGGAGGGGTAGCAGTGATTACGTAATGTCACCAAGAAATATTTCTATCCACTTATGTATGTTTGGTTCACTGACAGAATAACGAGGAAACAAAATATAGAAGAAAAAATGGTTAGTGCAAAAATATCAAAAAATATGAGCAATAATATCGTTGTATTAAATATCGATTTATAAATATATATATTTAAAATAAAATAATAAACATATATTAAATGCTAACATTAATTTACAAAAATAAAATATATTTAAATGTATATTTTAACAAATATAACAAATAAACTTACTTTTGAAAATATAAACACACACACACATATGTATATATATGCATATATATCACAATCACAATATCCGGTAGTGCGGGGCTCATCTACGCGGCGGTCCTGAACGGATCCCGGAAATCCTTAAAATCACTTCCACTTATTCTTCGCTTGAAAGAATACAATTCAGGACACTCCGCAGTGCTTAAATGCTATTTATTGCAGACAAAATAGCCTCCACCCGACGCGTTTCGCCTTTACGGCTTTGTCCTGGTAAGGCAAGGCATGTTACACTTCCATTTTCATACAATAGTGAATAAACATAGAAAGAGGATCTGCAGGCTACAGACAAAAAATTCATGGGCGCCATCTTATACTGGTTAAATCTCCGTTTTTCAAAGAAATTCATATTATTCAGTGCAAGTGCTTATATTCACAACATTGCTTCAAGCGGCAAATAACGAACAGATTAAAAGCTTCCATTTCGCTTACTGTAATATTCCCAAAATAAAGTGCAAGTGCAAATGAGCTTGTTACATGATCGAGTGCAAACAGCATTGATAAAGTGCAAGCACGTTTATGTACAGGTATTTCTCCTGTATAAACAACGCTTTTGACGCTATCACTTATCTTGCAGTAAACCCATATTCTATTATAGAGGCAGAGTGCATGTGCATTACTGGACATCTCAAAACGAGTCCGGATATAATGTCAATCCGACTCAATGCATATATATATACATATATATATATGTATATATGAACATACATATATAAATAAACTCATATTTTGAATGATAATATAATTTAAAAAATCATAAATAATATATTATCAAGAATATATGTATACATATTTATATATACCAAAAACATAAAATATAAAATTTAAAAAAGTAAACACATATTTTTTTAATGTAATTATAAATAATTTACAAACAAAACATATTGATATTTTTAAATATTATTATTATAATAAATCAAACATATAATTATCTAAATTACAACATAAAATAAATGATTAAAAATAAAAATAAATACATATACATTTCCAACTACATTAAACAATAAAACATTTTATTATTAAATAAATATAAAAATAAGTACTCCCACCTAGAACAACACAACAATTAAAAATTCTCTACATCACACAAAAATAAGATTTACTACTCTAACTACAATAAATATAAGATTAATTAAAATATAACATTGGAAAACAGTACACATTACTATTCCCAGTACAATTAACACAACAATAAATATTATAATTAACAAAAAAATATATATTCCCACTCCAGTCAGTGCAACTGTAGAGAAAGTGTTGGGTTGCGGAGGGGAAAAATGTAATATTCTCACTCCAGTCAGTGCAACCGTAGGGAAAGTGTTGGATTGCGGAGGGGTTAAATTTACTATTCCCACTCCAGTAAGAGCAACAGTAGGGAAAGTGTTGGATTGCAGAGGGTAAAAATGAAATATTCCCACTCCAGTCAGTGCAACAGTAGGGAAAGTGTTGGATTGCAGAGGGGTAAAATTTACTATTCCCACTCCAGTCAGTGCAACAGTAGGTTAAAGTGTTGGATTGCGAAGGTGAAAAACTTACTATTCTCACTCTAGTCAGTGCAACAGTAGGGAAAGTGTTGGATTGTTGAGGGGTAACATTTACTACTCCCACTCCAGTCAGTGCAACATTAAAAAGAAGTAAAATATCTTAACCAAAATTTAAATAATTTGAAAACAGTAAATAAATAAAAAAATATGTTGAATAAAAAATAGAAGTATTTTTAATATAAAAAATGTAAAATTAATTTACTTTCCACCCCATGCCCATACAAAACCAACAACCCACATCTAAATAAAAAAAAAAACTTTCATAATTAACATAATTATTTATCAATTGAACAAATATTATTTATGAAAATCTAAATTCATTAAAATTAATTAACTTCCCACCCTTTAGCCATATAAACTAACCCTGGGAGGAGTCCGCAGAGTTCTGCTACGCGGAATTTTGCGGAGTTAAATAAAAACTCAGTGGAATTCCGCGAAGCTCCGCCCACGTTACTGTGCCGGAGTTGCCCACAAGGAATTGTTTAAAACAATGCATTGCAGCTACTTACATAAACAGACAGACACGGATCGTCATAGGCAAATGTTTTCAGCAAAGTCATGTGCACCGAGGAGTGTGAACAAAAGAAAACACCATGGCTGATTTGTTTTCCTGCCGTTCTGTACGCCAGTGCAGCTGCTTGTTCTATGGAGGGGGCAAACGGTCACACAAGGATAAAGGCCTACTTTAAATGAGCAATTCCGAATATTTGGCAATGGAACACCTTATATAATACGAAACTGTGGCCCCTGCAAAGCAAATGATGCTAAATGTACTTTGCGCAGACACAACCTATCCCTTAATCATGAAATCAAAGAATAAAGATGTATCATATAACCTTCCTCAGAGCCTTACTTAACTTATACAAAAAAATCCATCATGTAGCACATTCTCTCTCACTAAACAGGCCGCGCTTCACAGCTCATGGATTCGTAATTGTTACAGAGCGTGTCTGTCAGTTCCTCTCGTAAAATGGGATCTCTGATTAATGAATACAGCTCAGCAGTTGTATCAATTAAATCATTCACAGACTGTGAGCGAGTGCAGATGAATGCAGCAGCAGTAAGGTATACCTTTGCGCATTCATCAACTACATCCCACTGTTTTGCTCCACACTTAGAATGCTGCTCCAGTGGCGTCTTCACGCAGAGGATCGTCACTACTAACTGCCCCTTATATGTATAAAATTAGTGCCCAGGAGAATGAAATGCTTACGGCGGCCTTCAACTCAATAACAGTGCTAATGCACCGCATGCTCCCTCCCCTGAACTGAGAACTTCAGTAAGTTTAGACAGAGTAGTTTTCGCGCTGTGCATGCGAAACTCACAGGAGAGCAGCAGCGAGAGATGGAGAAGCCTCTGGCTGCACAGAGGGGGTAGAGATGCTTTCGAGTCTTCTTCTCTTCAACTGCTGCTGCAAGGCTTCCCAGGGAGACAGCAAGGGTGGCTGCGGTTCCTGTCCCTGGCAGCACAGAGCCCTCCTGACTCCTGGGAGTTGCTCATCCCTTCTTGCGCCGCCATTATTGTCGTGCGCGCTCTACATGATCAGGCAAGAGACTGAACGTGCTCAGTAAGCGAGCGTCAGTCTGAGCATGCGTAAACAGGGCCGCAGAAGATCTTTGACCTGCGAGGTAGTGTCCCAGCAGAGGGTGGCGCCGGTAAACTACGCTACGCGGAATTGACGGAGTTTTTGCCAAACTTCGTGCTCGAAGCACAGCGCAGAGTGGGTAAAAATAACCAAATTCCGCCAGGGTATCGGAGTTAGCCTCCCACCCTTAATATAAACTCCACAACCCCAACCTAAATTTAAACTAAAAAAATAAATAAATAACACAAAGTAATTAATTTGCAATTAAATAATTATTAGTATTTCACAAGTAAATAAGAAATAAAATAAAATACTTTACTCCCCACCCTTTACCCAATAAACCCCACAACCCAAACCTAAAAAAAGGTAATTAAACAATTAACAAAATTAATTATCAATTAAATAATAATTCACAATTGATTATTAATTATTACAAAATGAATTACTTCCCACCCTTTACCCCTATAAGCCCCACAACTCCCCCTAAAAAAAATTATACAATTAACATAATTAAGTATCAATGAATTAATTATTATTAATTAACTAATTATTAATAAATTAAAAATAAATTACTTTCCACCATTTACCCCTATAAACCCCGCAAACCCCTAAAAAATGAATTACACAATTAACATAATTAATTATCAATTAATTATTTAGTATTAACAACTAATTATTAATAAATTAAAAATAAATTACTTCCCACACTTTACCCATATAACCTCACAACCCACACCATACAAAATTAATTACGCAATTAACATAATTTATTGTCAATTGATAATTATTAATTAACAACTAATTATTAATAAATTAAAACTAAATTACTTCCCACCATTTACTCCTATAAACCCTTTACCCCTAAAAACAATAATTGCAAAATTAACATAAATAATTATCAATTAATTATGAGTTATTATTAATTAACAACTAATTGATAATAAATTGAAAGTAAATTACTTCCCACCCTTTACCCCATAACCCAACAACTCACACCTAAAAAAATAATTACACAATTAACAATGTATTGTCAATTAATTAATTATTAATTAACAACTAATTATTAATTATTTTCGAAATAAATTTCTTCCCACACTTTACACCTATAAAACGGCACAACCCGCAATAAACATTTACATAAAAAAATTATAACAAAATTAAATATCAATTAACTAAATAATATTAATTAAAAAATAATCATTAATTTATTATAATTAAATTACTTCCCACCCTATACCCCTATAAACCCAGAACCCGCTACAGAACTAAAAAACACAAAATTTAATTAAATTCAATTCAATTTCATAACTACAAAAATGTAACTAATATAGTAAGAAACATAAACAATAATTAAACACACAACAAATGTCACATACATTTAAAATATATACTAAAAACATAACAATAATTTAAAAATCGATATATAACTAAGGGGCCGACTACGATGTCGGTCTTATTTTACACTATCAACTTTAAAAAGTCATAACTCTGGTACTACATATTGGATTGAATTCATTTTGGTGTCATTTTATCTAATAACATGTATCCTATTTTTCTAAATTGGTCTGGGATTTTTCTTGTGTTTTCAGTTTATCGCTTTTACACATTGCCTCTAACATAAGCCTGACTGCTTTTGTGGCAAGCTGCCAGAGGGTTAAGCACAGGTTAATTTAGTGATTGTTGTGGTTCACCCTGACAAGGATTGTGATTATTGCCTGTGTGGGGCTTCCACTCCCCTCAACCAGTAACCCAATTTCTTACACCCACCATCACCTGTCTCCTTTCATGCTTCCTATTACCCCATCTGGTGCTTGCCGGCAGCACTGAACCAATCCATTCCCATTTTTGGTATGTCAGTGCCATCAAACAAGAGCTCTGCAGCTACTTATTTTAAATTGTTTTTGGGGTTCTAATTTTGTGCATCAATAATCAAGACTATTTTTTACAAATAGAGACTGAATTAGCACAATTGCAATTGAAACAATTGTCATATGACATATATAAAAGTGTTTATTAGTGTGACACCAGTTTACACAAGATGGATGCCATCCCAGTCACTCACTAATGCTTCTCCCATGTGCACACATTCTTTCCACACACAGCCCAGTCATGTTGATGTGTAGTGTATTTATGATTACATTACTTTCAATGAATTTTCCCTGTTCCGTGGTACTTGTGATGTTTTTCTAAGGTCCTTCCACTGTGATCACTAGTCTATTCATTTGCTGAAAGTCCTATTGTCAATGTTTCATATTTGTTAGAAAATAACTGGATGACATTAACATCAAGGTTGTTGAATTATTTTGTATGGTATTTATGTGTTAAGGTAACGATGTGTATTTTTCTTGTGTTGTGATTTGATTAAGAAAACATACTTTTGCTCAAGCCACGATGAGTTAGCAGTTTCTCTAATTTGCTGTGCAAGAATTGTGTATAAGAACCCCTTGATTTTGTGGTGAGTCAGAAATTTTGAGCTTTCCTTGATGCTACTAGGGATGCTGCCCGACCATTTTCTGATTTTGCTGCTGATTTGGGACTTAAAACAATTTTCTGATTTTGCATTCTCTGTATAACTTTGTATCTGGGAGCCTTGATGACATTAACTCTGTACTGCTCCTTTTTGAATTTTTGTGATAAACTCTTTAACTTTCCATTGATCTAGAACTCCACTATTGAGTGGACCCATTACTTATTGAAATTGGTTACTCTGATAATTGATGTTTGGGGAGGTACCTTCATGCAGGTACACATTCCCTCATGAAATTGAGGTTTAACACTGTCTACAATCATATAAATCGAAAAAAAACTGAATCGGGTAAATTTTGGGGCGTAAACATTTTGGGGCACAATTTTTGCTCCCATAAATCTTGGCAGCAGAAAATGGTTGCAGGTTCAAGAGCACCTCCTTTTGCTGAGAGACCCTAGATAGGTTGCTTTTACACTTATGCCTAGATTTGGGAAATAGTGGATTTTCTAGTGGGGTTCCTGGTGTCGAAGTTTTGCCAAGAAATCTGATTTTCACTGCTGTTCCTGAACAATTTGGAGTGTAAGTATGAATAGGGGAGAATGATTCTGTGAGTTGTGTGTTCTTTGTGGTGTCTGTGATGGACTGCTGAAGTTTCGAGTTTGTGAAATGGATTGCTATGCTGTATGTGAATTGTTTGGTTATGCGATGTTGATTCTGAATTCAATTGGTGGATTGATCACTGTTGTGCTGATGGTTTAATCTTATTTGTGAATCTTGTTGTATAAAGAATTTGTTTTATTATTGGTTGGTTTGTTTATTGGATTCGTCGAAATCCAAGATCTCTAGACATTGTGGTTTACTTGTCTGCATAAGGTAGTGTGTAGGTCACATGCACCCAGACAGGGGTTTCTGAATTAACAAGTTTTCCTTCTCAAGGTTGCATGCTTAATATGGGCTAGTGCGTTTTTGCTCCTAAGTGCAGAGGACTAAGCGCATTAACCAGGGTGGATTACCGCTGGACTAGCTGTCTAGTGTGAATTGTGATTTAAAACAGTACAACGAAGAGTGCTGTTCTTGTTACTCTTGTATCCACTGATTGAGAGATGAGTGTTACCTTAGCTTGATGATTTTCCTTTATTTCAGTTGTGCCAACAAGAGTTTATTTTGTGAAAATCGAGTGAGAAAGGTTTTTCAATTGCTTTCAGAATAACAGAGAAGTTGTGTTGTGATTGGTTAGTCAGCCAGGGAGCCACACTGGGATTGGTGAGACGTCACCACAAAGTCGCACTGTCATTGGTCGGTTGCTGACAGCCGCTCTGGGATTGGTTGTTGTTCACTAGGTTATTTTGTGTGTTTTTCTAGATATTTTTGAGCCAAAATAATGAGCGCTGTATTGAAAAAGCCAAAAGTTTCTGTTGTACCTTCTACCGAGGGTCAGAAAATACATTCTGAAGGAACGCCGTCATATGAAATGCAGATGGATATTGGGTTGTATACGTGTACCTGGAGTTCTGAATGACATCATTATACTGCTTCTGATAAAGACTTGCACTTTCCTTTAGCAGGTACCTTTACCACTAGAAAGCTAGTTTCCTGAGGCAAACAACAAATGAATTAAAGAAAGCAGTTACCTAGACCAACACAGTTCGAGACACTAAATAAATGGAATTGATTAGCCACAGAGAAGGAAAGAAAGAAAATGCAAAACATGTGAAGGGTTCATTCAGACAGTGGTGAGAGAACCAGTGGGATCAACAGGAGAAGTGTTTGAGGGAGTGTACAATGGACAGTGTGATTTTTCCTACAATATTTAAAGAAACTGATGACAAAAAGAAAACAAATGAGGATGATAGTTTCATTAATGATCTTTATTCAGCGGAAGCGGTGTAAAAATTGTGTACATAAACCTAAGAATACTCATCGCAGCATAACATAAACAAATCAGAAAAATATTTCACAATATCATAGAGTTTGGCCCATGGAAACTCAACAACCACCTACAAACCAGGAGGTCCTCTGATAGATTTTGGTAAGAGCTAATAGGGTCTCAGGTAATTTAGAGACAGCTGCCACTTCCTCATGAGGACCTGTATTGAAGAAGTGCCTATCTAAAAACAATAATCAATAACCATATACCGTCAATAAAATCATCAATAAAGAATGAGAAAACTCAAAATACTTATCAAGGTACTTTTATCTAAATATTTGAAATGGAATGGTCATAACGCATTCTTTTGATGAAATTTTCCCTTTCAGGTATGTAATAACCTGATTATACTTCTTCACAACCTCTTCTGATGGGGCTCCTGTCTTTGGGTCTCTTGGATACTCTTCTCTTGGCCAGTCTATGGCATTTTTACACTCTACCCACAAATCAGTCGGAACTACGATATCAAACAAGCCATCCAAGGGGCCAATTCCGATGTCGGACGGACCGGAGTCCGTCCGACATCAGTCAGGAACTGGAACCGAAACGACCTCTTGTCGTCGGTTCCAGACCTGCAAGTAGGATGCGACCGAACCCTGTTCGGTCATAATCCTATACTTAACAATTGGAGCATGCATTCCGAACGGAATACATGCTCGCATCGTTAAGTGTAGAGGTGCAGTTCATCCCTGCACCCGGTGGCAGGCACCCAAAGGTGCCTGCCACCGGGTGCAGGGATCAACATGGGGGCACCATCGGCGGCCTCGCACCCATGGGGCCCCCAAAGACAGTTTCCCAATGCCTTTCTGGGTCGGAAAGGCCGGCACAGAAAGGCAGTGGGAAACTGCCATCGTACTCCCTCGGCTGGAAAGAGCCGGACGGGAAATACTGAAGGGTTTCCGAGCCCATCGTAAGCCATCCGGAAAACCGAGTCGGATTCCTTTCCGACCGACCCCATCAGAATGGCTCAGTCGGAAAGGAATCTGAACGGCACATTCTGATGCGGGCAGGAGGGCTCCGACGGTCGGAGCCCTTCTTGCCTGCATCGGAAGCGGCCCCTAAGTGTGTTGTCTGCTGTGGAAGTAGTGCCGAGCAAAAGGAATTGCCAGTACTACATAGGGAATCTTTAAGTTTGATAAGTGAGGATTTTTGAGGTTGCTTCAGAAGGCGCATCTTGAGAACTTTTCATTCAAGTGAGTGCGAAATCGCGCTGGTCGAGATTTTGCTGGAAGCAAAAGAAATTCTCAGATTGTGTGGTTCTATCATTTTTTCTTTTTAGTTGAGCAGACAAGTTGTTTTATGTTATTTTGTTTGTTTAAAGACTTTCTAAAAACACCAAAATTGATTTTGTAAAGGGAGGGTCAGTCGTAGGAGTCAAGCTGACATCACAAGGTGCTGCGCTGAGATTGGACATTTGATGAGGAATTGTCATCAGGTGCTGTGCTGGTATTGGTTGGTTGGTGTGAGCCGCGCTGGTATTGGATAGTGAGTTTGTTTGTTAATTGGTGTTGGAGAGTCAAAACACGGAAAGGAGATTAGTAGAATTTCTTTGTAAAGGGTTTTGATTATGTGTAGAGAATCATGAAACTTTTAAAACTGTTGAAAACTTTGTTTAGCTAAGATGAAACGATACCGATCAGAGGTGGAGTTCCTATGCCTCCTGAAAGAACCCCAGCTGCATTCATGTCATTAGAAAGGGGTTACCACACGTGTACATGGTTGGAGAATTGGGTGAAATACACTGAGCAAGATGGTAATTTAGCATTTCTGGAGAATGGTACTTTCAATGTAAGAATATTAGAGAATTTGAGGAGACAAATGAATGATTTGAGACCAGATCCAGACCTATGCAGTACTTGAGGAGTGGGAACATGAGGTATACAAGAGAGAAAGGGAAAGGTTTCAGTCGAGATACAAGAATGCTGTGAGTAGATATGCAGAAGCAAAATGGTATGCTCACAAGAAAATGTGGAGAAGAGATATAGCTGAAGGATCACAAATGTATCCAGTTTTGGTAGCTGGGACTGGAGAGGGAGAGAAATGTAAGGAGAAAAAGAAAAATGCTGAAGAATCAAAAACTAAAGGCACTGATTTAGTTAATGAGGAAGCTGATAATTATGATGAAGAGTTTTTGGATGAGTTATTGTTGAACAGACCTCCACCTTATCATGAGGAACTGAATATTGCAGGGTATGAATGTATTCCAAGTGCTCCAACTTCAATAGTGGAAGTAGATTCGACAAATGAGAAGACACTGTCAGGGCAAAATCAGATTCCACTTAGAGAAGAGTTACCTAGGACACTGACCCTATGGGCCCTGATGCTTTGTCAGTTCCAGTGACAACTGGTCCTATTGTTCCTTTGTACAATAATGGATAAGGAGTTCCACAAGTATATACTTTAACAATTCAAAATAAAAATATGGATGCTACTTAGACATATGAGGGAAGATCAGGAGTGACAAATCAAGGGTTAGATGAGAATAGAGGAGCGAATGCAAGTGCTATTGCAGGAGAAGGGTTAGAACCATTAATCAGTATTTTAGAAAATCCAGTAGAAACTCCAAAAAGAGGTGTACATATAGATCCGAAAAGGCTGTTGCAGGTAGAGAGTTGGATGACACCATCAACAGGAGGGTCAAAGGCAGGTGGAGTTAGTGGTGGTACATAGACATCATTAGGGTCTTCTCCAGAAGAATTAGATGAGTGGATTAAAGAAATAGCGCCTGGTTGTAGTTTACAAGGTGATTGTTCCAGTATAAATGTGAGCAAATTAAAAGCAGAATTGAAAGAAATGATTTTGGGAACAATAAGTCCAGAGAGACTAGATAAATATTGGGATGAAGAGTTATTGTTCATGTGTAAAGATATTGCACGGAAGGCAAAAAATACACGTGAGAAATTTGCTGAGATTGCACGGACATATAGAGTTGACATAGAGAAGTCAAATGCTTTGCAAAAAAAATATCGATTGGATTTTAATGATAAAGATTTTGAAAGTTTGAATGCTTCAGGAAAAGATTGCAGATTAAGGAGTTAATTAACACTAAAGAGATGGGGTGATGTGGATCGATGGGAAGGTAGATGGGCAAAAAGAAAAGAAGATCCGGTGATAGCTTCAGTGGCTTTACCATTGTATCCAGTGAGAGAGACAGAGACTGTTGTGGCAGATACGACGGCATACCCAATGAGAGAGGTACCTGGAGGTGGGTTTGTTCATGTACCATGGTCAAGACGAGATATATTATCATTTACAAATGATTTTCCTAGGTTACGAGAGAAGCCAGTGGAATGGTACAAGCAAGTGGAGAGGTTTGTTAAAGTTTCAAAGGTTTTGTAGAAAGATTTAGTGCCCGATTCCGATGCGGTTATGAAAGCCTCTGACCCTCGGTCAGAGCCATCTTAACCACATCGGACTTGCCCATTCGGATTCCTTTCTGACCGAGCCATTCCGATGGGCTCGGTCGGAAAGGAATCCGACTCGGTTTCCCAGATGGCTGCCACCGGGTGCAGGGATCAACTGCACCCCTGCTCTTTCAATGAGAGCATGCATTCCGTTCACAATGCATGCTCTCATTGAAAGGTATAGGCATGCGACCTAACAGGTTTCGGTCATATCCTACTTGCAGGTCTGTAACCGATGACAGGAGGTCGTTCGGTTACAGTTCCTGACCGATGTCGGATGGACTCCGGTCCGTCTGACATCGGAATCAGGCCCTAAGTGTATACCACACTAAGACTGCCTTTAGGCTTTATCCCGAGAACTTAGGCCAACGAGGGACCCGTTACTTCCATTAAGGTCAACGACGGACCAGAACATAAAACATAAAGGTTTGATTTTCTAGTATGTCAATGTCTTTAACTCTGTCTCTTCATTACCTAGTATATTTAGTCAAAATAAACCATCCGATTACGCTACCCGAAAACTGATCCAGCAGAAGTGGTGTAAAATTTGTGTAAATAAACCAAAGATTACTCACCGCAGCATAACATAAACAAATCAGAAAAACATTTCACAATATCATAGAGTTTGGACCATAGAAACTCAACAACCACCTACAAACTAGGAGATCCTGGTAAGAGCTAATAGGGACTCAGGTAATTTAGAGACAGCTGCCACTTCCTCATGAGGAACTATAATGAAGAAGTGCCTATCTAATAACAATAATCAATAACCATATACCGTCAATAAAATCATCAATAAAGAACGACAAACTCAAAATATTTATCAAGGAACTTTTATCTAAATATTTGAAATGGAATGGTCATCACGCAAAAACACAATTAGAAACATTTAATACTTGGTTATTCAAATGTAAAACAGATAAAAACACAGTTCAATCACACTTTAAGCTCATACATCACAGATCAAATGCCTGACATGAGGGTAAACAGAGAGTGAGAAAGAAAGAATACATATTGCAATTTCAGTATGCGATTTTAAGAATCATACAAACCAAGAATCGGTCATAGATTATCAAGAACAAGACACGGGATAGACTAGAGCACAGAGTGCAATAGCCAGGAAAGTCAACCCTTCAATCGAAAGGTTCAGCCTGCTCAATTTCACCAGCCGATGAAATGCAGGTGGAATCAGGAAAGTTCAGTTCAAAGGAAATCAAAGTTCAGACCGACAGCATGTAGTGCTCAAGAAGTTACAGAAAGTAGCCGGCCGCAGTTATACCTCGAAATGTTCTTAGTTCCAGCCCATAATGTATCATTTACTCAATGTACACGCTTCTCATTGGTCAGGTTCTCATGGTGTGATTGCAGAATGATCATTTTCGTCCCAAATCGTCCGATTCTCCCACATGGTCCATTGTCTTTTGTATATTTGTCCTCTAAGAATATGGAAAAGTATTTCACCTCGGAACTAGGAAGCACAGTTGTTACTTCTTTCTAACACTAGTATACTTCCGAATCAGCTTGCAACAAGTTTGTCATTACCTGCTCAACAAATGGACATTTCAGCCAGAGGAGAACTAAACTTCGGTGATAACATTCGCTGCTAAAATAATCAAGTCAGCTTTTCCTGTGCAAAAAGGAAATAATGAAGGAGAAAATACATTACTGAGGCCTGCAATGGAGAAAGTCAGAATGAAAATTGAGGCCTACACAGCAAACAACAAGAACCACCACATTTCTTAATGAAAGCATATTAACTTTAAGTCAGTTTTAGGAAAATGTAATCATATAAGAAAGAAATACTCATTAAAGCATCCACTAATTATTCTCACATTTTCACTAATAATCATAATAACACTCTGTATTTTCATATTTCTCGTGTAAAAGGAAAACATTATAGCAGAGCGCTTTTCATTAATGTATTTTTTCTCATAGGTTACTCGCAGAAAAAAAAGCACTATGTTTATTTATTTTGTATTATTTACCAAAATACATTATTAGTTTTTGCGGTCTTCTCTTCTCTCTCTGTCATGAGTGACTCAATCAAACCAGTTTTTACTTAGAAAACCAACCCTTCTGCATGCTTTTACGATGCAGTTTTATAAGACTCTCAAGATTTAACAGGACACAATGTTAGTCGGTTTTCATAAGTACCTTTAGTAGTTTTTTCTCATGCAGCGAGCAGGATTTGATCACGCAGAATCATTTTTAAATAATCATGCTCCATCAATCTTCCGAATTCCAGACCTGTAGACCTCCTCCACAAACTGACAGAGCACAAGGATCTGGTGCTGGTCCTGGTGGACTACCCGATAGATTCAGCAGGAGATAGCACAGCAGTAGAGATCCCATCTACAGTTGTGGCTGAAAGCACGATAGCCAGTGCCCCATCTGAGATTGCAATGACAGCATTGCCAAGTACTAGAAAAGATACTCCAGCTGCTTCTCAAATTCAAAGTGATCCACCCATTACTACAGTTGTGGTTCAAGAAACTCCTAAAGAGAGAACTAGTAATGTTGGTGTTTTGAAAATAGAGTTTGGATAAATATTACAAGGGACAATTGTTTTAAATAATTTATTGTCTTGCAATATTAATTAGATGAGGTACTTGATCAAAGAAGCAGCCAGATGCACAAATGACCGCATGATAAATTAGAAGAAATAACTGATTCATGTGAGTTAGACGTCAGTAAAATGAAGAACGTGAGGAAAACTTAGAAAATGGATGTGACACACATTGAAATAAAAGAATTAGATTTGAGGAGTTTGAGAGCTCACATTAATGATTTAATTGAGAAAACAAGAGAATGGAGTGATTTGAAGAAATACAAAGAAAGATAGAAGAAGGGAACAGCAAGTAAAAATAAGGTAAAGGAATAGGAGAGTAAGATGAGGGGATCAGCTAGTGATTCAAAAGTGAGATCAGGAACAATTTTGGGGTTTCCATTGAGAGAAGTACATAGGGCAATTCTAGTACGTGTCATGGACAAGAGCTGATTTTATGCTTTTACTACAAATTTCTCAAATCTGAGAGAGGAATATGAGAGCTGGTACAAGGAAGTCCATATGCTGACAACAATTTCATAAATGCTGTGGTCTAATTTGTATTCATTATTTGGGATTGTAATCCCTAGTGATTTGCGGTCTGAATGTAAGGTTGCTTTTGTATGGCCAACCGAAGAACCAGCTTGGTTTGCTCCTAGTAATGCTCTTTTTGAGGAAGTAGCCATTAAATATAGGCAGGTGATTGAACATTTGAAAAGAACATGCCTTAAAAGGATATTAATTGGGCAAAGATTTAGAGAATTTTACAGGAACCAAAAGAGTCAGTGCATGCTTAAAATGAGACATTCATGCAGATTTTCAAGAGACATATTGGAGTTGACGATCCTGAGAAAGATGATGCCAGTGGGCTTGTTTCTACTTTTGTTATAGGATTGCATCGTGAATTGAGCACTCATATACAGCAAGAAATGTGTTGGCAGACCAAGAGCATAGGTGCGATTTTGTGGCTGGCCAAATACAGCAGTGATTGATTTGATGTGAAGCAGAAGAGAATCAAGGAGAAATTGATGGTTGCCCAGATAAAGCAATTTGAATGGAGTGCCCAAAATCAGTTATAGAGTTCAGCCATGGGTTATGTTGAATCTGAAAATGTTGGAGTGAATGGAATGCCTCAAATGCAAGGCATAAGAATGGAAAATGGATAGATGCCAATGCAAGGTGATGGGAAAGAGATGAACATATTTGGAATGATTTGCAATTGAAATGTTGAAATGTTGAAGAGGAACACGGCTTGTCATTCTTGTGAGAAAAATAGGCATTAAAAACAGGAATGCAGAAAAAATCCAGAAAGAATCCAGAAGTAAATTTTCCCCGAGATGCAGAAAAATACATTGCAATTGGCCCGACTCAATTAACTTCTGTGCAGGGTGTGCCTGATTAGAAATCATTTAATATGATGATGCTTTTAGCCCCAGTGTTGAAGCAAAACATTTAGAATAAAATGGCACATAGTACAGGGTACCAGCATGATAATCTGATTCTAAGTAATGATTCTTCTTCGTTGTCTTCAAGAAATAATACTCCATGATGGTGCTTGAGAGGGGAAGAGGATTGCTTACTTGGGGCAGTCCTAGAGATGGATCACAGTAGCTCATACGTTGATGGTGAAGTCAATGGCCACCCTGTTTAATTTTTAATCATTACGCTAGCTACCCATGCCACAGGTCATTCTGTGGAAATCCCAAATCAACCCCTCTTGGGAAAGACAAGTCCGATTTGTAGGGACCAGTAATAAACAAATTGTTAATCGCATTACCGCAGATGTCCCAGTTAAAATAGGGCAAATGGAGAACAAAGGAAAGCAGAATTTTATGAAGCTAGGATCTTGAACGCTGATAATTCACAAAAAGAAATTTTTCGGATTTTAAAAGAGCTGAGACAGACTCAGGAACAGAGGCCCCCCTTCTGCCCTGAAGACTGTAATAAATTCCAGTCCTTCTTTTTAAGAGAAGTGAAGGACCTATTGACAGAGATCCACTCTACTCCTACCGTTCATTGCCCCTTAGCATCAGTACCTTTGCCCCCCGCATATAATAAACCACTCGCTGCCTTCCCCATGCTTACCTTGGATGTCTTGTCTCCTTTAATGAGTCGGATTAAGTCAGGGTCTCCTGCGGACCCTACTCCACTGAGGATCTTCAAGTTGGAACTACCAGGGATCGAAAGTGAGGTCCTAATGCTATTAAATCAATCTCTCGAATGTGGCCACGTCCCTATTGATTTCAAGGAAGCACGAGTTATCCCACTCTTGAAAAAACCGGGAGCAGACGCGAAGAACCTAAAAAAATTTAGGCCAATTTCCCAACTCCCATTTTTGGCGAAAGTGCTGGAACAGCACGTGCTGAAATCCATATCACACCATATTGAAGTCAACCATCTCCTGCAAACCAACCAGGCTGGCTTCAGGGCTCATCACAGCACGGAAATGGTTATGCTGGCCGTGCTGGATGAAATCAGGCTCAGGGCCGATAAGAAAAAACATGTGCCCTGGTGTTGCTTGACCTATCCGCGGCATTTGATACGGTCAATCATGACCAACTTCTGTCGCGGATTTCGGAGTTAGGCATCCAGGGCATGGCCCTCAAATGGCTTATGTCCTTCCTCTCTGACCGATCACAGAGAGTACAACTGGCTGACTATGTGTCTGACTCCGGCAAACTCTCGTGTGGGGTGCCACAGGGTTCGGCGTTGTCTCCTCTCCTATTCAATGCCTACCTTCAACCCTTGATAGCCGCACTGAATCTCATGGAGTGCCAGATCTATAACTATGCGGATGACACTCAAATCATTATCCAGATAGACAATGCCCCGGCTGCCCACTTACGAATGCAAAATATTTTAAAATATATAGTTAACTGGATGACGGCCAATTCCCTCAAAATCAACCCTGATAAGACTGAGGTACTGGCCATCACCACAGACTCCAGTCCTTGGAGTGACCTTTTCTGGCCACAAGAGTTGGGCGCAAATCCTGAGCCAGCCCTGGCCGTAAAAAGCCTTGGCATTAAAATCGATGCCAAGCTGTCTATGACTCAGCAGGTATCTGCCGTAGCAGGTACATGTGTTGGCCTGCTTAGACAGTTACGGAAGCTGGCCCCCTTCTCACATTTGCAACCCTCAGAACGGCAGTATCAGCCCTGATAGTGTCGCGTTTGGATTACGGGAATTCCCTGTACATTGGCCTCCCAGGAAAGCTGCTTGCTAGATTACAGGTCATTATGAATGACGCGGCCAGATTGATTTTTAAACGGCCCAGGAGGGCCCATGCTACCCCCCTCTTACGCCAGCTACACTGGCTTCCGATCAGGCAGAGAATTAGATTTAAGGGGCTTTGCATTGCGCACAAGGCCATTTATGGCCAAGCCCCAGCCTACATTAAGGATCGCCTGGCTACCTACACTCCTAGCAGGCCACTACGATCCTCGGAGGCCGGCCTGCTGGCCTGCCCCCGCTTTAGCATGACCTCTAAAGGAGGCAGAGCCTTTTCGACCTCAATTCCTGTATTATGGAATCAGTTACCGGAGAATCTGCGGAAAGAACAAGCCCTTCTCCCCTTTAGGAAGAAGTTAAAAACACTCCTCTTTGTGGAAGCTTGGGGCACAACTTAATCATTTACATCCCCTTCACGTGTTAGGGCAGGGCTCTCTCTCATAGCGCTTAGAGACCAGACGGTGATAACGCGCTCTATAAATGACAGTTACAATTACAATTACAATTACAACAAACATCACTCCATTTTGTGTGATTCATGTCCTATGGATTTATCAGGCAGAGACTTGCTTCGCAAAATGAATTGTGTGATTTAGTGGACATCAGATGATGTGAATGAAACACAAGATGAGGATGTTTAAAATCAAGTCACAAGATTTGAGGATTGAATGTTTCCAGCATTAACAAAAGTTGACCTGCCTCTGGATTTAAGATATACTGTCTACGAAGAGGTGTGGGGTTTCTCTGGAAAAGAGATAGGACTGATAAAGAGTGCTGAACTAGTTAATATTAGAGGCAAACCTGATGCCATTTTTCCCAGAATTAAACAATAAACTCTCAAGGGATGCATAGGAAGGAATCAAACCCATTACTGAGAAAAGGATTGAGAACCCTTTGGGTAAGTGTTTGGTAGCTCAGGCAACTCCCTTTGTTAGGGATAAAGAAGCCTAGTGGGAAATGGCACATTGTGCTAGACCTTAGAATAATATAACAAATGTCATTCCATGTTGTCTGGTGGTACCAAATCCAGCAGTGATATTGTTTCAAATTCCTTAATATGCAGAGTGATATACAGTTATTGACTTATGCCAAGCGTTCTCAATTCCTCTGCATGAGGAGAGCCAGTTCTTCTTTGCATCTAAATTGGAAAATAAAGTGTTTGTGTAGTGTAGAATTCCACATGGGTATACAGAAAGTCCTTCAATCTTTAGCCAAATTCTGAAGAAAGATCTAGAAAAGTTAAGGTTGCCCTGTGGCTCAGTCTCAGTACAGTATATAGATGATTTATTGTTTGCATCAAAGACAAAAGAAGACTGTAAACTGGACACAGGTGCTGCACTAAACCATTTAGCTGACAATAGTCATAATGTTTGCCCAACAAAGATGCAGTATTGTAAAAAGGATGTGATTTATCTTGGTCACCATATTAAGAAAGGTGCAAGGAAAGTCTCAAAATAATGTGTTTCTGCAATTCTGAAAATGAATCCTCCTACCACCTAGAGGGAGGTGAGGATATATTTGGGAATAGTTGGCTACTGTTGTCAATGGATTCCAAACTTTTCCATGATTGGGAAACCTTTAGATAGATTGGCTCACAGTGACATAAAAGATCCATTTGATGAAGAATGTTCAGAGGCATTCCTAATATTGAGAGAAAGTTTGCGTAATGCACCTGGCCTTAGAATGCCTCACTATAATCAAACAGTTTTTTTTGTACTTCCATGAGAAAGGTGGATGTGCATTATTAATTCTCACACAGAGATATGGTGTGATGATGCAGATAGCCTATCTTTCAGCTGTGTTGGATCCAGTATCTGTAAGTCTTCCTGGTTGTCTGACGTGGGTTGAAGTTCTTTGCACTGCCATTGAACAAACTGAAGGAATAGTGATGTGCCATACTTTAATTATATTTGAAACACACTCAGTTGAGATCCTGTCAACACATACAGAAACTCAGCACATGACAAACAGAACAGTCAATTGACTAGATACGAGCAAGTCATCCTTACAGCAGAAAACATTTAAATTAAAAGGTGCAATTCGCTCAACCCAGCAAGACTGCTTATGGTTCCAGACAAAATATGTGAAGATAGGAACACTAATGTAAACCAGGATAAGGATAATTAGAGTGAACATGATTGCATTGCAGTTACCGAATTGCATACCAGACCAAGACCAGATATTTAAAAGACTCGTTTGGAAATGGCAGATCTGACTTTATTTGTTGATGGTTCTATTTCTGAAATTCTTGAACCATCCTATATGCCGAATGTAATTTCAACTCAAGTGGCAGAGTTAATTGCAAATTTAAATGTCACAATTTATTCAGACATCCAGTATAGTTTTGGCGTGTTTAATGATTTTAGTCAATTGTGGTCCCACAGAAGTTTTATGACTTCTTTAGGTCTTCTATAGGACTTCTGGTGCTCCTATAAAGAACAGCCTCTATATACTTGATCTTTTGGAAACAATTAAGACTTCGAGCGAGCAGACAAGCCTTCAGGAGGAGGCTATAGAAGATAAGAAAAAGAAATGGGAAAATCTGGGCTACAAGAAAATTCCTCAAGACTTGTATCTTACTTCTGAAAACAAATACATTCTCCCTGATGCTATATTATATCCCATTGCAAGGTATTTGTATAACCAGTCTCACTCATGGGTGGGTCTCCAAAGTTCATACATTTAGACAATTTTGAGGAATGTTGCTGAGAGTTTATGTTCTATCTGTCTGGTGTGTCAGAGAATTAATCAAGGAAAGAGTACATTGCCGGTGATTAATCATATTGGCAAATCAGAAGGCCCATTTACAAGACTCAAAGTAGACTTTGTAGAGATGCCACTTTGCAATTGCTTGAAATATATCTTGGTCATTGTCTGCTTGCATTCTAAATTGGTTGAAGCATGTCCCACATGGAGATCAGATAGCTGACAGATGCTAAGCATTTGTTGAGGGAGTTGATACCACATTTTGACTTGCCAAGCTTTATTGAGACAGATCATGGCTCGCATTTAAAACATGAGGTTTTGTAAATACTTTGTATTGCTTTTCAAAACAATTAGAGGTTCCATTGTAGTTATCGTCCTCAGCCTTCTGGAGTGGTTGAGAGGATGAATGGATTCTCAAGCACAATCCAGCCAAAGTTTGTGCTTCCACTGGTTTAAAGTGGCCAGACAAACATCCTCTCGTTTTGATGAACCTTAGATGTACCCTTGACAAAATGACTGGCCTGTCACCCCATGAGGTTATCATGGCCAGAGCAATGAGATTGGCCTATACTTCTTCAGCTGCATTAGTAGAAATAACTGGTAAGATAATGCTAGAGAGCTACAAAGGTCAGGATCATATGGTGAAATATGTCTCCCAGGTCAATGTGGCAACAGATTCAGCAAGGGAAATACTATGCCTTGAATTGAACCCTGGAGACTGGATATTGATCCAAAAACATGGCCGGAAGAACTTGCTTGAGGAGTGCTGGTGTGGCCCCTATCATTTGATCCTGACGACAAACACTGCACTAACATGTGAAGGAATTCCTCCGTGGATCCTTGGCACTCACATGAAAAATGTGAAGGCAGTACATGAAAAAGTGGTGACAATTACCACTGATTCACAGAATCTATTTGAAGTTTGTGCCATGGATCCAGAGGGGGTGACAATTTTGAAAATGGTGGAGGAAGAAAAGTTATAAAAGTTCAAATTAGAGAAAAAGTGAGAGTTCTGGTGAAGAACCTGGTATCTCTACCAGTAGTGATACTATCCAGTTTCAGTGTAGGGATCAGAGTGAAGAGCTGCTGCAATGTGAAAGTCGAAGGCATAATTGGTCTCCACAAGTAGCCTCTGATCCAAACAACAAAAGACTGATGTTAAACATTCAGATTACAAGAACCCCCAGAGGAAGATAACAGTCCACAGTGAATCACGCAGTCAAGATTGATCAAAGTTTAAGTTCATCAGTGAATGAAGAAGCTGGTGAAATAGAGAAAACAGAATAAAGTCAGTAATTGAAATGAACCTGCAAAAGAAAGCTTTGTCAATAGAGAAACAAGAAAGACTTAGGTCCTTATTTTGAGTTTGGCAGTCCTCCGGTGGTCCCACCATTGGCGTGCATCAGAAGGACTGCCAAGCCTGTAGTGATCCCACATGCCGGATTAAGAGTGTAATCCATGGCCGGCTGGGGGTGCTGCGGCAGTCTCATGGCGGTGTGCTGTTAGACTCATAGGAGAGCCTAACATGCAGCCCTCTGCTGTGACAGCGCTTGCAGCACATTCTTGCACAATGTGGGATTCATGCCACACCGTGCAGGAACAGTGGTGCAATTACAAGGGCACACAACATGCGCCACCCCCGCATGCACCCCCAGGCCCAGATCCAGCGCCCCTTAGTTGCCTCTCCGCCACTGTTTGCATGACGGGCTCACCGTCATGAAAGGGCAACTCGTCATATGCTCAGCGGTGCCGGCAGTGGCACCGCTGGCATATTTGGGCCGGTTGCAGAATACCAGCACTGCGGGATCCTTGATCCAGGCGGAGCCAGGGGTCTCGTGGCGATCCGACAGTCACACTCATAACACTGCGGTTGGACCCACAGTGTGGCGGTAGTCAGACCCCCAACTTGAGTACGGCGGTCTTGAGGACTGCCGTACTCATAATAAGGCCCTAAAGCCAATCAATGAAAGTTCTGAAGTAAATGAACTTGATTCGGAAAATAGTGGAAGCAAATCACCTGTTGCTAAAAGACCAGCTAAAAGGAGAACACCTTATAGAAAGTATGCATCATCTGAATCGGTATATCTAGATTCATTGGAAAAGAAAGAAGAATCAGTGTCACAGATCTATAGTTTAATAACCCATTGTCTATACTAACCCTGGGCAAAGCACTACGCTACGCTCGCGTAGTTTGCGAAGTTTGCGCTACTTCGCGAATTGCACTTAGCACAGTGCAAACACGCGTAGCGTAGCGCAGCGGTCATTTTTTGCTTGCTCGCGGTCCTCAACGTCAAGTTGGCGACCGCGAGCAAGCAAAATGACATCCCGGCGAGACTTTTTCCTCGTTCGCGATCAGCAACATCAAGTTGCCGATCGCGAGCGTGGAAAATAAACCATCCCGGCGAGATTTTCAACGCAGGGAGGTCAGGTTTCTCATTGCGAGTGGTCACGTATGCTCGCGACCGCTCGCGATGAGAAACTACCAGTCCGCGTTGAGAAAGCTGCCGCTCGAGTAAAAATCTACTCGAGCGGCAGTAAAAGACAGCTCGCACTGTGCAAGATGCCGTTTTCAATGATTGCACAGTGCGGATAAGCATCCGGCACTGTGCAATCATCGCGAACAGCGCACTACGCAGTTCGCGTAGTGCTACGCGTAGCTCGCGTAGTGCGAACTGCACTTTGCGTAGCTTTGCGTAGCGCTACTTCGCGAACTACGCCCAGGCAGTTTGAAAGTGAATCAGAAGAACAAGAAGAACCACCTTGAAAAGTTTAAAAGACTGTAAAGATAAAACGTTCTAGCTTTTTAATATGGAATGACTTGAATTTGATTTGTATTTGAATTGGGGGCTGTACGTTTCACAGTGATTCTAGCGATCTTTACGGTAAATTGGGAGGTTGGTTGTTCGGGGGAGCTTGACATCTAACTTACCCGCGCCTGCTCCCTGCACTCGACGGGTTACGTTGCTTTTAGGTTCTTGACGGCTCCCGCTGTTACAGCGGGGCCGCCATTTTAGGTCAGTTATCGCTCTAGTTGCCCAGGCTCTATAAGTAGCAGCCTGGCGTGACCGTGCAGCGTATTCGCGCAGCGGACGCGTGCGGCAGGAACGCCTAAGGCAAGCACGTCTGCGCCCATCCACGCCTGTATGGTGCCAGGGACCAGGCCCCCTGCCAGTTTCAGCATAGAAACTGTAAAATATTCCTCAGAAAATCTTCGGAGTATGGACCCTGAGATCAAAGATGAATGTCGCTATTCGGTTAAGGTAGATACTGGGCAGGGCGCATGCTGTGGTTGTCCCTTTGAAGTATCTTTTAGGTGCTCAGAGAGGGGGGTGGATGGACACTCTCCTAGTAGTCCAGAGATTGCCCAGTGTTACTTACTTAACTGTCGGTCTCTCCCTAAACATAAATTCGAAATTGCCGACCTTATATTGACCCACCATATGACAGCGCTTTTTCTGGTGGAAACCTGGCTACACGCACAGTCCGCTCCAGATATTCTGAATGCCATTCCTGCGGGATATGCAATCACCAGATTGGATAGGCCAAAGGGAAGGTGGGGGGGGGGGCGTGGTGTTAATATATAAGCAACATTTAAAGGGTAGTGTTCAACTGAAGTACAGCTTAGTGGCTCTGAAATGGCTTTCTTCTCATTATCTCTCACAGGCCGTTGTTCCCTCAATGGCTTTTTAATGGAACGGCCCCCAAGGTCTGCCACATCTTTCATCTCTGCTTTAGTTGACACCATTCCGGCTTTTGCACTGCAACACTCGAATTTTCTAATTTTAGGGGATTTAAATTTGCATTTTGATGATCTAAGTGCAGATGCGGGGTTAGGCCTAATGGAAGACTTGCAGCTATTTGAGTTTCAACAGCTAGTTAAGGAGTCCTCCCACACGTGTGGACACATCTTGGACCCCATTTGTGCCAACTCTGCCTTAATTAAAGTAGCCTATCCGGTCCCTCTTGCATGGTCTGACCATCTTCTTATTCATTTTCAGGTGCTGGACACCTATTTTTGGGCAAAAGCACCATCTCCATTAAAACTCAGAATCGATCCAGGGTCAGCCAGGAAGCATTTTCACTGGCCTTGAATAGACTTCCTCCATGTCTAGAAAAATGCCTCAAGGCTGCCAATCTGCAGGTCTCGGCCTGGATTGAGGAAGCGTTAGACTATGTAGCCCCTTGGAAAAAGCAAAATATTTCTCGGCTCAGACCCTCTGCCGGGGGGTTCTCAGAGGATCTTCGGCAGACTAAAAAGGCTTGTAAGCGCCTGGAACGGAATTGGCAGAAGAATTATGGTATTTGTGACAAAGAGATTTACCAGCTCGCATTAAAGGAATACCATAAACAGATCAGGTTAGCGAGGACCCTATTCTATACTCAAAAGATTGAGGAGGCAAGCAATGCCCCTCGTGAGATTTTTAGAATAGTTAAATCTTTAACGTCATTGGACAGAGTATCAGCCAGCGGGGCACCCAGTCAAAGTAGTTGTAATGTGATTGCCCACTTTTTTTGGGAGAAAATCTCAGCTCTCTATGCCTTCTTCCCCGAATTTGCTAAGAATAATGGCTTCTTCTATGCCTTTTGGGACGGTGGAGCCTTCGTCTGAAGGTTTCCCCATGATCAAGAGCATTTCAGTAGAAGAGATATGCCTCCTGGCAACAAAAATCAAGTTGGGCTCTCCACTATACCCGGCGCCCCCGGCTGTTGTACAAGGGGGTCTTATAGCCCTCACCCCTGCCCTTTGCGCTGTGCTTAACCTGTCCTTTGAAACTGGCTTACTCCCAGCGGAGTGGAAACACGCAATGGTGATTCCTATCTTTAAAAAACCCACTCTCGACCCCTCTAAACCGATATCCCTGCTTTCACTCATGGCAAAAATGGCCGAAAAGCATGTTAATTCTCAGCTTATGCAGTTCATTGGGGAAAACAATCTCCTTCATGAGACATAATCTTGATTTAGGACACACTATAGCACGGAATCTGCCCTGCTCCTAGCCTCTGAGTCACTGCGAAGAGTGGCTGATGAAGTGAGAATGGCTGCTCTTGTCATGCTGGACCTAAGTGCAGCATTTGACACAGTTTCACATGCTGTACTACTGGAACGGTGTGGGCACAAGGCATAAGGGGATGAGCTCTTGATTGGCTCGCGGTTTTTCTTCACAATCGCTCTTTTCAGGTTATTCAAAAGCCTTATACCTCGGATATGATGCCTCTGCAGCAGGGAGTGCCACAAGGCTCAGCTTTGAGTCCTACTCTTTTTAATCTGTATATCTGACCCTTAGCCGAAGTAGTAGAATGTCATGATGTGAAGCTGGTGTAATTTGCTGACGATACACAGCTTATTATCATGCTGGAGCAGGAGGATGGTAGGGCAGCAGCAAACTTTAACTCCTGTTTGGTTGATCTCGCAGCCTGGGTGCAGGCTAGCTGTCTGAAGTTAAACACGAATAAAACAGAGGTGATGGTGGTGGGGAGGCAGCCTGCTATCTGGTCCACGGCATGGTGGCCCAATGTTCTGGGCCCTTTACCAATACCTAAGCCTAAAGTGAAAAATCTTGGCATCTTTTTTGATGAACAGTTGTCTTTCGATAGCCAGATCAAATCCACGGAGAGGCACCTGTTTCAGGGTACTGAGGTTCCTGAGAAAGATCTTAGGGCTCATACCCGATTCAGCAAAAAAAACGTTATTCCAGGCCCTTTTGGTGTCTAGGCTTGATTATTGTAATGTGCTATACTTGGGGGTCTCTAAAGGTAGATTGGGAATGCTCCAAAAAATACAGAATGCTGCAGCTCTGATGCTATTACATATTCCAAAATGGCATTGTTGCAGGTCTTGCTGCACTGCATTGGCTCCCTATTCCGCACAGAGTTTTCTTCAAGCCTCTCTGCTTCACACACAGAATATTGAATAAGATGGGTCCTAGTTACCTCTTCCCTTTGATTCAACCATATATCCCTCCCAGACATCTGAGATCTAGTGAAGCAGCTCTAGCAGCGATACCCAGAGTGCACAGAGCTCGTCTAGGGGGATGCTCTTTCAGGTTACGGGCTGCCAAGCTGTGGAATTCCATGCCACTGAACCTGTGACTTCAATCTTCAGAGTCAAGATTCCATAAGAATCTTAAGACTTGGCTCTTCAGGCAGACTCAGTTGACTTAGCTGCCTGTGCCTGTTTCCCACTGACTGATTTCTGCCTAGTATTTGTGCTTATCGTGGGGACACTCCTTGGAGTAACCAGGCGTTCTATAAATCTATAAATAAATAAATAGCTTAAATAAATGGAGAAGAGAATTACTAAAGCATGAACTGAAAAAACGTTTGGAAAAAAAGTAGAAGATCATTTTAAATATTTGTTTTGAGTATTGTTTTTAAAGAAAATTGAAGAAAGGATGAAACCCTATTATTTTAAAGAATATATTTGTTAACATTTGAATTTATGAGCCTATTGGCTGGAATTGTTTTGTCTCAATAGAAATGGAGTACAGCAAATGCTGTAAAATTATTCAGTTTTGTTTAATTAATATTAATCATCTTACTTGGGCTGTTGTTGTGCTTACTAACTCCAGTGAGATAAGTCTCCACAAAATGTGAATTAACTGTAATACAAAATGAAGTAAAGCATAGCACATTGTAACATCGGGAAAATGTAATTAGTGGATTTCAAGATTACATTTATACTTAAATGATACAAGAGTACTCTGACATTATGAAGGTCAGGAATTGTTTTATTTGTACTTGCGTTTCTACTTCTGCAGATGTATGTGTTACTGATACACAGCTTCCGATCTCATATGGTTTGTCATGTAGTCTGTTTGTTAGCATATTTATTAATAATTCATTTTTTTCTCCATACTTATCGGATTTCAACATGTCTTTAAAGGGCTTGCATATCTCAGAATTGAAGAATCTAACAATAGTATTAAATATGGTAAATGTTTAAAGATGATTGCACAAATTAAGCATAAAACTAAAACTCTTAAACAGGGGTATATGTGTGTGGTTCGACTGAGGAAGAACATGAATTTATTAAAGAATACAATGAGAGAAGAGTGAAGATTTAGGAGGTTTCTCTTGTCTGGCGAGCTGTTTTTTGGCATTCCCATGGCGGTGTCTATGAAATAGGCACCTCAATGGGAACATGAAAATCAGTGCCTGCACAGCATGGATGGCTGCAGTCCATGCCGTGCAGGTACTGGTGTGCATGCGCAGAGGGGGACACCTGTTGTGCCCCCCTGTATGCATCCACATGGCGTGAGGCACCAAAGGGGCCCTGTAGGGCCACCTTTGTTTTCTCACCTCCACACTTTTCATGGCAGTTGCACTGTCATGAAAGGTGTGGCGGTGAGTAAACTCGTAATATGCTTGTCGGGCCACAGTGGCCCCGCAAAGCATATTGCGGCCTTAAGACCACTGCACCACTGCCAGGGATCTCGGATCCCCGGCGGTTGGGGTGGTCCAAGGGCTGCCTGATTGCCGTGGTCATAATAGGGCGATTGGAAGACCGCCACTGCTGCGCCCCTGTGAGTCTGGCAGTCCGTGGATTCATAATAAGGCCCTTAGTTGTAGGGTCTTATTATGAGTTTGGCGGTCCTCCTGTCACCCGCCACTGCCACGCCGCCAGGAGGACCACCAAGCCTTTAGTGCACCCACCAGCCAGATTACAAGTGTACTCCATGGTGGGCGGGCAGTGCTGCAGCGGTCTCATGGCAGTGGGCTGTTAGGCTTATAGGAGAGCCTAACATGCAGACTACCGCTGTGGCAGTGCCTGCAGCACGTTCCTGCATGGTGTGGCATGCATGCCACACCATACAAGAACAATGCCCAGATCTGGCAGGGGGCACCGTTAGGGCCCCTTTAATTGCCTCTCCACCACCCTTTTCAAGGCGGGCTCACTTCCATGAAAAGG
This sequence comes from Calotriton arnoldi, assembly GCA_963921515.1. NCBI lineage: Eukaryota > Metazoa > Chordata > Amphibia > Caudata > Salamandridae > Calotriton > Calotriton arnoldi. The sequence goes on from CAWUFW010008305.1 coordinate 509,115, forward strand.
GCAGTGAAAAAGCAACTCGTAATATGCTCGTAAGTGGCACCGCCAGCCTATTCAGGCTGGTTGCAGGCTGCCGGCCCACCAGGATCCTTGATCCCGGTGGAGCCGGTGGTTTTGTGGCGGTCCTACCACCACACTCATAATACTGCGGGCGGAAATGCAGTGTGGCGGTGGTCGGACTTCCACCATGAGTACTACGGTCCTTAGAACCGCCATACTCACAATAAGGCCCTTAGTAAGGTATTTGCTGTAGAGAATATTAGGATTTGTTTCTCATTGCTTGGGTTGTCATATAAAAGGAAAGGTCCCCCTCATTATATGTCATTGTTAAATGTTCATGTATTTCTGTGTCTTGGTATCTTCTAGGGGCAGGAGGACTATTGCTGGTGGCTGTTGTAGTTCATGCAATTAAATGTTTTAAAGGAATACCTCCTTTACTTCTATTTCTGTCACATTTGTGCATTGTTGTGTTCTCTTACATGAATTACAAAATCATATTTTGTAGTGGCCCTCCCATAGCATGCAATAGAATGCGATAGAATAACATTTGGTACATTTTCAATTCACATTTTCTGTTTATGCACTTTCCTGGTTGGAGATGTAACCCATGTGACTTAGTAATTGCTTTCCTTTCTAGGATGCGATATATTTGGCTTGCTTTGTCATTGTATCTGAAAGTAGCGTAATAGTATTAAGAAATACAGTTTTTAAAAGTTCCTATGTTTGTTATTTACATATAAAATTGAGCAAATACTTCTGTTTTTTATTCTTACATGTAAGTTCTTTAGTTTTTAGATGTTCACACTGTTTTGCAGCTTTTTAGGTGGGGATGTTGAATCTACAGAGCTTCCTTGTCTTTTAGAAGTATTTCGTTGGTAAAATTAGTGTGCCTTTTATATTGTTGATTTAATTAGTTGCCTGATTTTCTTGGTTAAGGTTGTTTATAGTTGAATTTTATTGGTTAGGTTAGTTTTAGTTTGAATTGTTTTATCAGTTATGTCCTTCTATGGTAAATGTGAATTTAGGTTTTATTTATAAAGTTTGATATATAGTTTGATAATTTCGAATATAATTTATGCATATACATGTATTTATTAATATTTAGGTTGATTTGTAAAATGGCAATTTCTTTTGTTATATTGTTATGAATGTAGTTAGTTACAATGCTCCCTCAAGAATTAGATATTTTGGTGATGTGATGTGTTTATTTTTCATTTAAACATGTGTATAAAATATTTTATCTTTATTTTTAAATAATTGTTGTACGTAAAAAGTGTTTTTTTAAATAATTGTGAATTATTTTGTAATACTTTTGACAATATATTGTAGTTGATATTGTGTAAAATGTCGATATTTTTGACATAATATTTAGTAATTTATTTATTATTATTTTTTTTTTTATTAGCTCAATCCATGTCACAAGTACATATCATATCAGTTGTGGTCAATACATACAAATTAATTCAATACCATTTCCAATAACAGAGTTAATAAAACAAAGAAACAGAAACAAGGAACATATTTCAATCATAATATCGTTATATAACCGAAATCGGGCAATTATTTCATATATTGTATCATAGATTCCCATATCTGCATCCCAAGTTTTTGCCGTCTAGCTGACTTCAAAGAATATAAACTATATTCCATATTAAAAACATTATAAAATTTTGCCCTCCACATCTCAAATGTGGGAGCATCGCTTTGAAGCCAACATGAGGCAATACATAAACGCGCCACTGCTACGGCAATAAATGTTATATATCTAAATTTATATACTGACTGCTCACTTGAGGCATTTACCCATATCCCTAATAACATCATTGCCTTCGTTATTGATATAGAAATACCTGTAACCTCTTGCAAAAACAACTCTATTTGTCGCTTTAATTGTAACAGTGCCATACAGTCAAAGAAAACATGCACGATATCGGCTCTATCGGTGCTGCACCTGAAGCATTTTCCATCATTATTTCCACCCCACTTCATCATGCGCTCTGGTGTGTGATATAAATCAAAGATAGTCTTGAAGTGTTGTGTTTGCAGATTCGATGATAACAATATTTTCCCTGCAGTATCGATATAAATCATCACCTCTCCATCAAGCCCTAATCGTGCGGACCATTTAAGATCATGAGCAGCCAAATCATCCTTTTGAGACACAATTAACATAGAATATAGTACCCCAATCTTAGCCCTCTTCCTAGTTGCCTCTACTATTGGTAATACCATAATACCCTCATGTAAATGATGTCTGGCAAGATAATCACGTAATTGCAAATACTTAAAAAATTCCTGATGTTGAAGTTCATAGCTTTCAGCTAATTCCACAAATGAGCATAACACCCCCCCCCCCTTAAATAAATCACCCAAATACCTAATCCCCTTCTTCCTCCAACACAACATCTTATAATCCCAAAATATTTCTGGGAACCTGACAGCTGAATTGAGAGGAGTGTAATAATTCAGCTGTGGAATAGCCAGCCACTTACATATCCTTTTCCATACCTTATAAGCTGTAATCAAGACCTTAAATCTTGTTTTTTGTAGTAACTTGGCTCGGAAACTTTCACTAGCACATTTCTAACTTCCTCCCCTAACAATAGTTGATATATCGATGGAGTTTCTGCCTCTATCACATCTTCCCCTGTCAACAAAATGTGCATGTTTTGCAGTAGACAAACATAATAATAAAAACAGAAATTCGGAACAGACCAACCTCCCCTACCCAGCGGTAACATCATAAATTTAAAAGCTCTCCTCGCTTTTCGTTGTCCCCACATGAATCTATCGCATATAGATTGAATTCCTTGCAGCTGATTTTTTGTTAACTCTAGTGGTACTGCTCTAAAATAATAAAGTACTTTGGGAAGGACAATCATTTTTAGAACATTTCGTCTCCCAACTAACGTCAGATGCAGACACTCAAGCCGATCCAACTGCTGCTTCACCCCTGAGATTATATTGCCCCAGTTGACCTCGAATAATTCTTGTAAAGACATTCTAATTTTTATACCCAGATATCGAACTTCATCCGTTACCCGACTCTCCCCGGACAGGCCTGATTAGTACATACTATCTGAGTTTTGGCCGCATTAAGTTTATATCCAGACACCAGCCCAAATTCTTCAGCAAGCTTTTCTATCTCCCTTATTGCCTGTGCTGGATCTGCAGAAGCTACAACAATATCATCCGCATATGCTAGAACACGTACCTGATAGAGCCCACATTCCATTGACCTTATACTAACACTTTGTTCTAGCATCAGCACAAATGGGGCAATATATAACGCGAACAATAATGGGGAACAGGGACATCCCTGTCTTGTTCCCCTATTAATACATACTTGCTGAGATTCCCTGCCCATAACACAAATTCTAGCTCGTGGTGACTTGTACATACTCTGCATCGCCTTGATATATTCCGGCCCAAACCCCATCCCCCGCATAATACCCCACATAAAAACCCAAGATACGCGATCAAACGCCTTTTCAGCGTCGAGAAATATTAAACCAAACTTTTTATGATACACATTAATGTAGTCTATGAGAGTGATAACTCTATGAATATGATTAATGGTACTTCTACCTGGAATAAATCCATGTTGGGACATAGAAACTAAAGGCGTAATAACTCGCACTAACCTATTAGCTAAAATCTTAGCATAAATTTTCCCATCGGCGTTCAACAGAGATATTGGTCTATATGACCCTGGTTTAGTAGGAGGCTTATCCTTTTTTTTTAACACGACAATATTAGCCTCTTCCCAAGATGGAGGCGCATTCCCCAGCTGGGCTCCCTGAAAAACACCCAGCATATCAATTTTCAACACCTGAAAAAGCAACTGATAAATCTCTAATGGTAATTTATCTGGTCCTGCAGCTTTCCCACGCGCTAACTGTCCTAATGCATCCTCCATTTCCTCCATTGTTATCAATTCGTCTAATGATATTTGCTCCTCAGCACTTATCCTGTTCAGGTCTATTTTCTGACAAAAATTCTCTATATCTAATTCATCTAAGTCATGTTGCTTATATAACTCTTGATAAAACTTATTTTAAAAAAACATGATACCCTCTTCTGTTTTGACGGTTTTGCCCGCCGCGTCGATCATAGCCGAAATTCTCTGGGAGGATTGTCTAACTCTAAGTCTCTGTGCAAGACACCGCCCAGTCGATTCTCCATATTCATATCTGCTTTGTTTATAGGTATTATATTGGAGGGCAATTTTCTTGCACCAAATCACGTTTATTTTAGCTTTGGCACATGCTATCTTAGTATGTATGGCTTTGCAGTCTGAACCCTGTCTAAGAATCTTTATCAATTCGAATTCCGCGCCCCGAAGCTCATCCAGTAGTTGCTGCATTACTATTTGGCCTTGTTTTTGTTTAGCTAGCCCAAAGCTTAATACCTCTCCCCGTATTCCTGCTTTAAGAGTGTCCCATACAATAGGGCTAGAAGCTGATCTCCTATTTATCTCAAGAAAATCCCCAGCCCACCTGAGCATATGATCTCTAAATGCCTTGTCATTCAATAATTTCCTATTAAAAGTAAATGTCCTTCCAACCTTCCTCTGTCTTATCGTATAAAGATCTAGCAATAAGGGACAATGATCAGCCGTGATCCGAGGCCAAACCTGCATTTTTGCTCCAACTATAAGTGCCCTGGACATGAATATATAATCTAATCATACCAATTTTTGGTGCGGATGTGAATAAAACGTATATCCGGGATCTGCCTGATTTATAGTCCTCCATGTATCCACTAAGCCATGATCCCTCAACACTTGAACTAAAACCTTAAAAACTTTAGATTTTCGGCTCACATACTTATATTTTGGACTTAAAATTTGCCCCTCCAAGTGAATATTAAAATCTCCACATAAGATTAGCGGTGTAGGCCATAATGCCAATTCAACGTTTAGCATTTCCAATATACCAGCTTCGTCTACATTTGACCCATAGACTGAGCAGATAGTACACTTCGTCGTTCCAATAATACATTCTACAATCGCCCATCTTCCATAATTATCCACCATTACCCTTCCTGTCCCACTAATACCAGCGCGTACCAAAATAGCTACTCCCCTATTAGTGCTAGTCTGCCGAGTTGCAGCAAAAAGTGTGTATCCTAATTCTTCCATCAGTTTGCGTTTAGACCAAGGTATGTGTGTTTCCTGAATACACAGGATGTCTGGTTTGATAATACGTTATTCTGCGGCTATCCTACGCCTTTTATTACTATTATTAAGGCCACACATATTAAATGAACATATACGAATTCCATTAACTGCCATTTCCAACATGATTGTCCGATATTACCTGACTCATTCCTAATCTTTGTCTAATACTTATTGACCATATTGAAAAAAACAAAAATACTTGCACATGGATTGATTTTTGTGAATTATACCCCCCCACCGCCCCCTCACACTTGACCCACAAATCCCCCTGTGCCCCCAACCCCTTAACCCACCCTGACACCCCCCCTCCCCACTCCCTCTCCCCTGTACGCAGGCAAATGGGCCCATGGCCCTGTTGATGAAGAGTGAGTTCCCCCCATTTGTTCCCCCATCCTGCCCACCCCTATCTGGCTGCCAAAAAGCTGTAAATTAAATACATTACATGGGTACTTGGTTCGCTATCATACTCTTAATCCAACAACCTTACATGTACCCCCAACATAATACTAACACAACCAGATTATAACAACTGTCAGGATCGCCCAAGAGGACGTTTGTTAACATAAATACTTATATAGACATTTATGTTGAGGCCAAATATTCTTTTGCAGTCAACTCTGAGGTAAAAAAACGTATTTGTCCCTTTAGAATCACTTTAAGGGTGGCTGGATTTAACAAAAATGCTTGCGCCCCTTTCCCCTGAAAGGGAGTTATCAACTGACGTAACTGCCACCTTTTCTCCACAGTTTGGGGACAAAAATCAGGTCGTACGAAAAATAGTGTTTCCTTCGCAGCCCGCTTCTTCTCTGGCCGTGCAAATTCATATATCGCCTGGCGTGCCAAAACATTATTCAGACTGATCAAAATTGCTCTAGGTCTAGGATCCTTATCACCAGGTTTCGTAGGCCTCTGTTTAAATGGGAACCTGTGTGCCCTCTGCACTTCATTGGACCAATTCCAATCTGTTAGTTCGGGGAAGGCCTCTGTAAATAATGCCACAACAAATTTGCGAATATCTTGTCCCTCAATACCCTCAGGAATTCCTAAAATCCGCAGATTGTTCCTCCGAATACGATTCTCCAAATCCACGAGTTTGGCTTGTACATCTTCCCTGTATTGCCGCGAGTCTTCTACCACTGCCTTTTGTGTCACCATGTCATCTTCTAATGTAGAGATTCTAGCTTCCGCCTCATTCAGCCTTTCCGTAAATTCAGCGCACGTTTTCGCTATCCGCCTAACTGCATTCTGCAATTCTTGACAGGCAGCATGTGTTTTTTCACTTTCCATACGTGTCTCAGCCCTATGCTCTGAAATGCATTTATATATTGACTCCAATTAAATCTCACCAATCGAATTCAATACTTATTTATTTTATTTACTGATTTTGTACAGCGCATAGCTGCCCCAGCGACGGGGCGTCCCAGCGCTACCCAAGAACACAGACAGGGGACAGAAAGGAGGTGTCAAAAGAGTTAGCCCGGAAAAAGCCAGGCTTGAGCTCCATCATCTCCTTCATCAGACTTGGCCATTTCTGAAGCTGATTCAGTTACAGTAGAGCTAGGAGGGCCACACATCATATTCTGAGCTGCCTGAGCTGCCACTTCGGCCACCTTGTAGACCCTTTGTTTGTGTATCATAGTAGTTTCAAGATTGTCTTCTTCAGGGTTTGAAGTATTTAATTCACTGCCAGAACTAATTACAGATCTCTCCAAAAAAACTGATTTCAGACCTAATTCTCCATCCTCGTCGTCATTTGATGACTCTGAATGATCTGACATAGAAAAAAAATGTCCTTCCCCTGAATCACTCTCCCTACTAACACCTTCGATACACAGATCAGTTACCACACCCAACATAGTCATCTCCTCTTGCAGCTCAGTTAATACCAAAGCGGATTCAACCATTTTCGTTGCCCCTCCTGTGTCTCCAATTGCTACCTCCAGATCTAGACCTTTTTGACTTATTTGGTCTTTCTGATGCTCCTTTCGCTGCACGCCATCAAGATACTCAGTTACTGGAGTGTCTTCACCATCATTTATTTCCTTAGCCACACTCCGAGTTGACAACGTTGGTTGTTGTTTTTTTTTGGCCAAAAATAGTTGGGGTATCTGGGGTGTCTTCTTACTGCCCAGCTCTTGTATCACAGTCTCTGAACAGGCTCCCTCCACCCCAATTTTTACACTGCTAACAGAGAGGGCAGCCCTACTCACTGCATCACTGACTACCTTGGTTTTCCCTCCACGTCCAGTTTTAGGAGGCATGACTAAGCCTTTTACGGAGATAGATGGCCAGCAATAGATGTAATTTATCGACAATATAGCAACAGCGCACTTGTGCAGCAGTCTCTAGAGTCTCTGGCAGTCCGGGCGACACAAAGTAGCAATCTACTCACTTGCTACCTCGTACGCAGCGTACACAACGAGCCGAGATACCTTGCTCCCGTACCAAACTCCACTCCCTTTATCGCTTATCGCCGTTCCAGTTCTTACCGGATATACATCTTCTTATACACTTTTATCCGTTCTTACCTGGAGTTTTCTACTCCTCTCAGACGGACAGAGTCTCTCCTGCCCATAGACTCACACCATTCCAAGCTACTGCCGCAATCACAGCCAACGCGCTCACCGCCGCGGCTTCTCAGCCTCCACAGGTGTATATCAGCAATCACGCCAAACCACCGATCCACCGAGCCGCCCGAACGCCGTATAGATGAAGCCTGGTAAATATTCAGTTTATTCTCGCGTACTGCCGGTTCTGTGTTCAAATCTGCGTACGCAATTAGTTTTCCTTCGTCGCCCGCTTTCCTCTGCCAAATCTCCACGTCCTCTCAGCCGAAGTTGCATTGGATGGGGGAACAGTTCCGGAGCTCCTCACTCACACGTCCAGCACGGATGCCATCTTGCCCACCTCCACACTCGAAGTGAATATATAGTAATTTAAAAGTGACAGTATTTTTGTTTCTGATATTTGTGTTTTTGATATAAGTAAAAATCTATATTTTTAACAATATTTGTGCTCCCCATATTTTTGGTTTTATTAGTTAAGTACAGAAAGGCGATATTTTTGTTAACAATATTTATTTTCTGATTTATTTTGTTTCAATATTGTATGCACCAATATTATGTCAGTGATCCAGTGATTAGACTTGCTTTAAGTACAGCATGAGCACTAACCCAAATAAATTCTGAATTAATTGCTATTAGAGCTATGGTGATGCTGAATCACTTAGCATTAGATATCCTTCTTGTGATGGAAGGAGGCAAAGTACTGAAAGTTAAGAGGTGCGACACTTTCAGCCCTGATAACAGTACTATTATTAACTCTTGAATCACAAATTTAATTAACTTTTTCACGAAACTCAATCTTTTAAAGAGCATTGCTTATGGGAAGCTTTGGGTTCCTGGATTAGTGAGATAGGAAAGGGTTGTAGTCAGGTTAGTGAATGGACGATAAATTGAGAAGGGGGCATTGCACATTAAATTAACACGAATAATAATTAACAAAATGAATAGGGGAAAAGCACTCCAAACAATTGACAGTAACTGTATCATGTATCCACAAGTCTGATGTGCTTTATTCTTGAGGGGCTGGTTGCAAAAATGTCCACATTCAGTCCATCAGTAACTTTAAAAAGGCCATTAACAACAGAAGTGTTTTCAATCCTTTTATCCTTCTTCTTTCTTTTAATCACAATAGTATAAGATGTTAACCCAACCAACACATTTTGTCCTTACCAAGGGACTGCATCATGGAACAATTCATAGCTGAATTTCAACACAAACAACACGCAGTACACCCAATGTAAATCCAACAGTCCATTTATAAAAAAAATTCCAATGAGCTTCTGGTGCAGCTCCAGTGTCTCAGATTTAGAGTAACACTCCACACTTAGACATACTTTCCTTCTTTAACCCCAAAAATTAATAAAAAATGGAACAGTGCATTTCTTCGTTAACTCAGCAATGCGCTTCTTCTACTCAGCTCGGTTGAGATGCTGGAGCTGGTAGGGATGAAATGCATTGGCTGGGCTAACAGTTTATAAAATTGTGATTAAAAGGAAGAAAGAATAATAAAAGGAGCCATTTCATCATTAACATATTTTAAATAAAGGGTATTCTGAGATGCATAGTTTAATGTTTGTTGAAAGTGAGAATAGCTCATGCGGCTGCTGTGAACATGATTTCCATGCAGACATGCAGTGGATGATGCCTTGGCTCTTACCATGTGCATGTGGATACACAACCTTATACATTCTGATGGAGACTTCTAACCTCAGATTCCGCACCATAGAATATTCCTGAGGTATCAGACTGTATCCAGAAAATCTTGAGAAGTACCGCTGCTTGCAGGTAGGTGACATTGGCGGCCACACATCGACTCTGTCCACGTTGGAAGAGACCGATGCAGTGCCCTTATAGGTGCCACACCGGCGTGCTGACATCAGTTCTTTTCTTTCTGCACCAGCAGTGCAAATCCAGAGAGCTACCTCATTCACTTTTTGACTAAATATTTCGACCTTTTATCGGCTTTTTTTGAGCTATTGCTCTGTGTGCTACGGGCATGTCCCCTAACAAACCTACTGGTTTCAAACCCTGTCGGAGCTGTTAAATGGATGTTAATGTCATCTTTTCATATCGACCAAAGAGACTGGAGGACTAGGATATGGAACTCCAAGTTTTTTGTACTGGTACTTTTATGTCCCCTTCTTCCAGGTGAACCTTCCCACCATCCCCCACTCTAATTACACTTACAGAGGCAGGGCCTGTCATCTGAATTAGCCCCATTCGAATGACATTTTTAATTATGCTGTGCATGAGGTTTTTAAGTTCTCGTAAACCTGGAAGAAAGATGTTTTTCAACTCCCAGCACAAAAAATACTAATGAGTTTTTGTGGTTCTTGATCCCATTGTCCATTTTCTTTGTTGCTTTTGCTCTTGTGATACGATTCAACCTTACGACCCCCTTGGTGGAAGAAAAGTAACCCTGTATCTTGCAATGCAGGTAGGATATAAATGTATGCACTTATTTTGTGATCAGAAAACGAGGAGCCCCACAGACAGGTTTTCCCCTGCCGTTGCCAAAAATGGAGTTTCCTGAATCCTGAACGGTCCAAAATGTATAGCTGAGTTTAGTTTAGCTTACTTTAGTTTAGTTTGAGTATCTGTAAAGCAGAGCATACACACTAAGGTCCCTTGGCTTTAGAACATTAAGTTACTTCCTTGAATAAGATAAGAGGAAGTATTTTTTTTAACTCTAAAGGCATTCCAGGGAGTCAATTTAAAGAAGGGTTTTCTACTGTAGGAGGATTGGTTGAAACATTATGTAACTATCTCATCGAGGCTGACTGGAGAGCCCCTATGAGGGTATTCTAGTTTTTTTGGATTGTAGAAAGTCGAGAGATTTTCCATTCAAACATTTGTGTGCTAGATACAAGGTTCTAAAATGAGCGCCTATGAATGGGCAACCATGACAGTTCTATTAGAACAGGTTTAGCTGTGGTGTAGCGAGCAGCTGTGACCACTAGCCTAGTGATTTAGGGCCTGATTATGAGTTTGGCGGTAAAGGAACTGCCGTCGAAACAGCATCAGAAACCGCAACGCCTACTTGGCAGTCTACCCGTTGTATTACGATGTTGCGGTTTGCAGAACGAAAGACTGCTGGAGCATCGCTTCCAGCCATCTGCCGACCGCCTCAATGGCAGCATGGGGAAAGCAGCTACCAGAGGGCAATACAGACAACAATTCCGCTGTCTGAATTACAGGGAGACTGGCTGCTTCATGTCAGAGGAAATTATGGAAATGGGGTGCAAAATCACCCATTTCCTTCTTTTTTCTTCAGTCTTCAACATGGGACCCTTCATCCTGGTCCCCCCTTTGCAGCGGCAACTTGACCACAAAGAAAACGACCCCGCCATCGTTGAAATCCAGCTAAATCCTTTTCTCCCTTTACTCCCATAGACTGGACTGGGCACATATGGTCCAGACTCCAGCAATGGAAAAGTGTTCATACATTATTTTTTCCACCTGTATTAAGCATATGTGTACATGTCACACACCTGCATTGACACATATGGAAGTATATATGGTGAACTGCTGACGCTTCCCGCAGTGGTCCCCCACCACCAGGGACACCACCGCCGAGAGACCACCAGCCCTTTGGGTACATCGATATCTGTTCGGTAGTATGTCGCCAACGTGGCAGTCACGGAGAGTTGCCAGATGTTGCCAGCCGCATATTTATGAGCATGTGTTAATCGGGGTAAGCTTGGTACAAACTATGGTACCAGAGGCCAAACAACCCATTTGAGAAAACACCACACAATCCGCTGGTATGAGCACCTTAGTGGCGAAAAAACTGCAAGTGGTGTTGGTGAAGGGGGTGAGAGCAGAGAATCTGATCCGATCACGGTGGAAGGTGAAGAAGAAGGTGACATTTGTGTTACACAAATAAGCCCTGTCCCCAACAGTGCAGAAGTATCGCCCACATCAGCAACATTGCAATGGCAAAAGAGTCAGGCCGAGACACCAAGGCAAGAGCATACAGTGACTGCTCCTCTGAGATGCACATGGAACCTACCACCTTCCACTCTCAAGAAGTCACCTGCATCAGTGGCACCAGAAAAGAAAGAAAATCCAGGCTACCATTCCTGGCATGTTTAGGCATGTTTAGGCAGGAGGTGCAGTACGAACGCAACCATTCAACAGCACGTTTGTACAACACGAAGCGGGCTAAAATGTTAGTGCTGGGCCTCCTCATTTTTGCTTTTGTGGAAGGAGTGGGTTTTCTAGAATTTGTGATGGCCATCTGTCCGATATGGAAGGTTGCCAACAAGACCTATTTTGCAGCAAAATTCTGTTCACACTATCCACCTGACAACAGACATATGAACCAGTTGCCAAGCCACTGATTACATGTGCATGACTGCACACTGATTCTCTTTTGAGGGGGTTAGAGAAATATCTGCTGGTGTTGACACTGCTTAAATTTTTAATGGTGCTCTGACGCATGCAACAGTGGTAATGTTCGCCATGGAGAAATCCCATACTGCTGCAAACATCTTGGATGACTTTAACAACCAGGTATTTGAATGGCCGTGACCAAGAGGGCTTAGCATTGGATTTGTTGCCACAGGCAAGGGCAGTAATATGGTTAAGGCTGTGGCAGATGGTGTCTATTTCAGGGTCCTGGGTTTGGCGCACTGCATCAACATCATTGTACAGACTTTCTCAGTCAGCAACTTACTGTCCACCTGCAGAAGAATCTGCACCTATTTCAGCCATTCCTTTAAAGGCCGCAGCAGTTGAGGATCATTCAGCATGATACTATGATACCAGTTAAAGCACTCATACAGGAGGTGCCACCACGTTGAATCTTGACTTATTACATGTTGCAACGTCTGTTTGAACAGTACCCAGAATTAGCCCAACATCTGCATTTGATTGGTTTCTATAGGCAGGGCTTAAGTCCAGCGCAGAGGCAAAGCCAAAAGAGGTCGAGCAAGGTGAAGCACCAATGACTATTGAGAGGATGGTACAGGCCCATCTGGATGACCCATCAGAGATCTATCTTGATCAAAACCCATTGGTGTATTGGTATGGGAAGAGGTGCCAATGGCCAGTGCTCAGCAGGCTGGCAATAAAGTATCTGGCTTGCCCGGTCCCCAGTGTTTCTACTGAGCGTGTGTTCAGTGCAGGTGATGCAGGTATTACAGTGAGAAGTACCAGTCTCTCGTCCCAAAATGTGGAGAGATTAACCATGATCAAAATGACTCAGCACTTTATACTACAGAATTACTCCATACCTGAAGTACGACAAGAGGAGGATGAGGGTGATTGGTTGGACTCAGGTCATGGTAGTGTGCTAGCTCACCAACATTTAGGTGAACCACCTGAGTTTGAGAATGAAATCTAATTCCCTGACTACTGAGTAGGCCTGGGCCACCATAGAACTTTCTATTGCTGTACTGCTTTGACAAAAAAAGGATATACCTAGGTGATCATGAACATTATAATATTTTTTTTGTTTGTGTCTCACTGACTAATGCAGTACCAAAGTTTTAGACACATTTATGGCCAGATTGGACTTGGACCAGTGTGCAGTGAAAACGCCTACCCCTCATTGCCTTCAAGGACATTGGAGAGTCAATGCCTGCCTCAATACTGTGCCTATCCTTTCTTTAATCCTCTAGTAGGACTGAGTCAGAACATTTGATTTACAAGTCTGGCCAATGTGTGTTTTGTAAATCAAAGAGGATCATTAATGTACCACCGTGCTTGAGTTAGAATTTAGAACAGGTAAATGGCATGCACCTTAAGTTGATATATTTTATGAGTGCTTGTTGTTTATGAGTGTGGTGAGATTATTCATGTGGTGGCAGACAGTGAGAGTGGGTGTTTAACTATAATTATGAAGCTTGATTTAATGTGTGATGATTTACAATGTTGGAGGCCTAACGGGTGATCACTTTCTTCCTGAAGGTGATTTTTTCCTTCCCCTTTGATATTTAGCGAGATTTGTTTGCCAGGTCCACACGGCTTTGTTTCCCAGTTCACACTCCTCAACGACCCAACCAGTCTGTTTAGCTAACAAACACAAATCTAGTCTACACAAAAAAATGACTCAAGGTTTCTCTTGTTGAACATCATCAACAGCATTGCCCCACACAACAGGTCAATTTCTCTCATTTGAGTAGAGCAGTTGGGACTCGAGTCATTATGGACTAAGGAGTTGGACATATTCGTTACTCGGAGTCAGGAGGATGATGTAAGGGCGCAGGGGGTGAGTCGTGAGTGACTACTTAAACAACTGCCAGAAGAAGGAAGTTATCAACTTCATGGAAACCAACATGGTGATGACTCTAAGAGACCTACTCAACTCTGTCTGTGGACTGGTGAGAGGTGCGTTGATTACTTCATTTGAGAAATGCAATGCTGCTGAGTGTGTGTGCTGGCTGGCTCAAATTCGAAAGTATGTGGTTGGGTGGGTGGCCTGATGCTATATTTAGCTGAAGACAGACACGTGATGATGTCAGTCACATTATGCACGTGCTAGGCTAAATGTTATGATGATCATGACAGTTGAAACTTTGATCAGCCCGATACATCCAGCCACTTGTCTGCTATTGTTTTAATTGAATTGCTCTCACTTAATTGATCGCACATCAGTCATAAAATGTATGATTGGAAAGAACTATGCTCTTGCTCTGTCTTCTTGGAACACTCCTCATGAAGCTTACCTTCTGTCCTTCTCCAATCTACAGGCCTTCTCTTCTCCTGCACAAAAGGCAAAAGCACCATAACACTCATGCTTACCTTACTGGACTGCTTCAGCCAGGCACCCAAGATTGATGGACAAAGACGAATGAAGACACTCTGCCCAATTTGGCAATACAGTATCATTCTTCTTTTAATGATTTTTTAGAACTGTGTGTGTTTGCTTCCCTCCTACTTAATTTCTATTTACTATTTTTCAAACCTAGGTGGCAGAGCATTTAGATATATAGTAATATAATATAACTTGGGTCTCTTGGGTTGACGGACTGTTTGCAAACTTTGCAATGCATTTAAGTTATCTGTGTCATAGTCATTCCTTCATTTCATCCCACAACAGATTGATGATGGTTGACTGCTCAAGGCCCAGATGAATATTGTCAATGTGTATTGTTTGTCTTTGTCACACCTTTCCCCAAATCCCCATTCCCATCCATTTATCAAACCCTTAACCCTCTTCTCCCGGGCTGTGCGATTTAGTGAGGTGTGACTTAATAATTGACACCATTAATTGATCACACACTTGGTGGGGCGGATGTGGTGAAAGCAACACCAACTCAGTGCAGGATCATCAGTTCTTCTATTACCTAAACAATAGCCCACACTGGCTTCATTTTCCCACCCATGCACACAAAATTATCAGTATTTTAGATATAGAAGAACATCATTTGTCCACATCATCAGTCAGGCATTGTGTTGCGTTAACGCTTAACCTGGTACACCCCAGACTTTGAGTCCACTTCACGATTCGAGTATTTACTACTTTAGTTTTCATTAAAATACTAGCTCACCATTGCTCTGAATAATTTAGTATTGCATATTATATTTTCACTATCAGGTATTCTTTGTTGTGTAGTAGTCTGGTCTCAATTGTTTGTAAAGCTATGATATAATAATATATATAACCCACTAACTCAGTACTTTTTATTTTAATTTTGTTGCCTGCAATGAATAATCCTTCTGATTAATCCTACAGTTGGGGTTCACCTAGGTGGGAGTGGGACCTCACTTCTCCTTCATTGTTAGTGCTCTAGCCACTACCTCCACCATGGTACCTTGGGAAACCATGTAGCCTTCGATTTATCTTTTCAGGTAAGAGAACTATGGAGCATTGTTGTGCTTGTAGGCAATATAGGCAATGGAAAGGGACTGGACTCTCCCCCACCTCCCTTTAGTGGTCAATATAGTTACTGACTGCAGAGGCTAGGAGAGTAGTATTAGGACAAGGGTACCACATAACTAATTGTAATACTCTATCAGCAGGTTTTAAAAACAGGCTGCTGCTGAGCTAAAAGGCAGTAGTGAAAAGTAAAACACCCCAAAAATGATTTGAAGCATAAATAACATAAATAACCCTAACAGCAACAACATAATAACCCCCCTTCAACCCTAAACTAGCCCACCCCTCTCCCCAAACAATTCTCCCTGTCCCCAACCAATGTCCAAAATGTCTGAAAAAAATAAAGTCCAAACTGACCCTGTCCCAACTTCCATCATTCCCACCCTCTCCACTCGCAACAAGTCCCACCCACCAAAACAAAGGTTAAGAAAGGGGCAGAAGAGGGGATTACCTCCGAGCCAGGAGCTTTTTAAGGTGCCCCTCGACCTTGATCTGCCTAGCTTCCATTTGATCCAGCCTCTGCATGATGCAGCAAAAATTGTAGTCAGAAATTGAGGAGGGGGACAGCAGTGATGGAATGCTAGCGGGCGGCTCCGAGTGGACTGTGGCACCAGTGTTAAGATGCTGAAGGTGCAGGGGGCTGTCTGGGGCCTGGGCAGCGGCTCCTCCTTCTCCTCCTCCTGGGCCATCAGCCGCTGGTACTCATTCTGTATAGCCTCTAGCTTCTGCAGCCACAGCTGGGCTGCTACATCCTACAGTGTTGGATGACCAGCAGGTATAGCTAGAAAGAAAAAAGAAATTGTAAACAATGCTTTGTGCAAAACTTTTGTTTTCAAATTATGTAATGGGTGGCACAGTAGCACTACATTGCTGGTCCGCCAAGCTATTCAATTTGATGTGATTAGAGTCACTCCCATTACCCACACATGCTTCACATAAAACTAAAGGCAAATGGCAAATGCACTAACTGTCTGAAAGGAATTTAGGCAGAATATGAACACAGAACACCCGTTTAAAAAAAAACTGTTATTATTTTTTCTTTTGAAAAATTTCCTAGTAAAAACTAAACGGACACTTTGTGTGGCAAAAAAAAATCAATTACCTCTCATTAAAGAGTAAGACATTATGCACTATGGGGTACAAGTATTCTCTCTCTTGTTTTGCTAACTTAATGGAGGCTAGCTCAGCTGGCGCCCTAGTCGTCCTCATTTAGTTGTACTTTGCTACTCTCTGCAGTCTGCAGCTGGGGCAGCTGTAATAGACAATTATTTTATTCCAATGGCCCTGCTTTTCTCCTAAATGCCTTTTAACCTTATCCTGTCTACAAGGCAGATGAATGTTGATACACGTCATGTATAAAATCAATCATGCACACATCCTGTCTGTCATAAGTAGACAGTGGGAAAGCAATGCACTGCAGTACAGGGAAAGTATTAAGGAACGGGATATAGATTGTCAGTCAGTTATTCGGTTAATAAAAGCCATAAAAGTACATAAAATACAACATATAACACCACACGATAATAACATCTAAAATACAGTTCATCAATAAATATGGGCGACCTAAGAAACATTTCAGAGCCAGATTTCATAGATACACTAATGGCCCAGGTTACCATTAATACATACATAGTAACAAGCAACTAAAATAAGAGTTGAAAAACAGCTCGAGACAAAGTCCAGCGTTAAAATAGAGATCATTTGATCATACAAGTACAATCGGAGCACTTGTCAGGAAATACCGTTTTCTCCTAAGTCTCACGGCAGCGACTAAGTAGCTCGCAATATTAAAAGTATCCCAAGGATCATTCAACATCTGAAGATAAAGTAAAGCAGGTCTAACCTGTATAAAACCTTTTCCCCTTAAAATTGGGAGTAAAAACCTGCTACGAATAACACTTTAATGGTCGCAAAACATTATAAAGTGCATAGTATCCTGGGTTGAAAAGTTGCCACATGTAAGGGCCTAAGTCGCTCACCCTGCTCCAACCTTGTGAGTCAGCTAGTAAACAGTGAATCAGATTAAAACGAAATCTGGTTAAAAGCAGGCGATGGAAGGGCTTAGTGACGATTGTCAAATAAAGTCAATCTGTGGAGACGTTTTTAGCAAAAGATATGCTTTTACTGAGGGTTTCGTTGGCTCAATCGCCTCTCTCTCTCTCTACAGACAATAGATTCAGAAAATGTGTCTTTACCCACACCAGATCCTCTTTTCTTATTTTTTCCGGGAAGTCAAAGAGATCTGGGCGCCCTAGTTTATATAAAATTAACTTGACATGTTGTAACCACGGAATGCAACTAGCTTTCTCCATGGACACACAATCCCTGACAATCTCATGGTTCAGAGCTAGTTCTGGATTAATCCAGGTCTTAAGCCAACATACCACCGAGGCCAGCCTTATCAAGTCTGAAACATAGGTAATGCCTAACTCTTGATGTATGGCATAAGTGGAGGTAGAGTGGGGGACAGACAAAAGAGATCGTAAAAACTTATTTTCAACTATCTGTAGCCCCTCCACCGACTTATAACCCCAGATAGCAGACCTATACCTTGCAATGCATATACATTTAGACCTGTAAATATTAAGCATAGCTGCGATTGGCCTGGCCCCAAGTCGCTGAGCGAAACCATGGACGGCAGCCATAGACCTAGTCAAGGCATATTTGTTTGCTTTCTGTTGGGGGATCCATGAACCCCTCTCGTCAAACAGTACCCCCAAATAGGTGAAAGACAGCTCTACGCCTTCACAATAGAAAGGTTTTGGCTTTTTTGGTCTCTGTCCCATGGTCATTGTATGTGATTTAGCTACGTTGACAAATAAGTTCAACGATTGCATAAAGGCCCCAAAGGAATCCAGAAGCCTCTGAAGCCCTACAACTGTACGGGCCAACAATACAGGGTCGTCTACATATAGGAGGGCAGGGATAGCCCAGTCCCCTACACGCAGAATATCTAAGCTGGCAGAGTCTAAGAACTTGCCTAGGTTATTTATATATAGGGTAAAGAGCAATGGAGCTAAAATGCAGCCCTGACGGACGCCTCTTTCAATCCTAAAGTGCTTTGTGCAATTACCTTCTTGGCTGACTCTCACCCTTGCAGAGAGATCCCTGTGTAAGTCAGCCAGGAAGTGAACTAAACATTGATCAATTCCCATATCAATCAAAATGGACCATAGCTTTGATCTGTTTACCAGGTCAAAAGCAGAGGAGAGGTCCATGAAGGCCAGCTGTAATGTAATGTCACCCACCTTAGCCACTGTATATTTCCCTGCTAATAAATGTAAATTTAAACACTGATCCAGGATGCTCCTTCCTTTTCTGAAGCCATATTGAAGGTTTGTTAAAACACCATTCTCATTTCAGCCAATCCAATAACTTAGTTAAAATCACTCTCCCTAGCACTTTTACAGCTGAGTCAATTAAGGATATCGGCCTATAGCAGCTTGGGTCCCCTCTGGCCTTTTTGGAAGACTGGGATGATGATGATGGAATACGACCAGGACGTCGGGAAACCCTGTTGACTTGCCACATATAAAACTTTTGTCAAGATTTTGGCCCAGAAAATTGGGTTTTGTTTATACAAATCGGCCAGAACACCGTCCGGGCCAGGGGCCTTGTTGCTAGTCATTTGCTTTATAGCCAACTCTACTTCACCTTCATTGAAGACCACTACAGGGGAGTTCCTTTTATGTTCAAAGCTAGCAGGGGAATCCATAGTGGTAGGGACCTCATATATAGATTCAAATTGGGAAAACCATTGTGCCTCTGTAATGTTACATTTTAAGGGGGAGTTGTCAGTTCCAGAAAAAAACGGTTTGTTTACAATGGCCCAGAATCTGGAACTATCCTTTAGGACCTCCACTGCTAATAAGTCATTCCATGCATCCTCTTTAATTTCATTTTTACGGGTATTTACAGCACCCTTGTACACCTTTCTTAAAGAGGCTATATAGATTTTGTCTCGTGGGACTTGTTTCAATACGACTACCAGCTTACGGTGAGCTTCAGAGCAGTTACTATCGAACCATCTCTCGCCGGTTTGTTGTCGACTTCTACTAGGAAAGGAGAGGCCAAACACTACCTGCGCACAAATGCCTTCAAAAGCTGTGAGTACCTCGACCCCCCATTTTGATTGATCAAGGCAGATATCGAGCTTCTCCTCGACTTTCTGCCAAAGGTCCTGAAAGAAGAGGTCCGGAATTACTTTGGTCCATTTTAACCTACGTCCTTGATCAGTAGGTTTTAGGCAGGTATCAGTAGATTGTTTATCCTGCTTACCCTTTAGGCCAGAACCCCTGCCCAGCACAAAAAGGACGGGATTATGGTCACTAAAATGGGACCACTGAGCATTGTAAAAAACCACCTGAGGTGACAAAATGGGGGAGGTAAATATATAATCTATTAACTTGTCTCGCCCTCGTGCTTTGAAAATAGGAATCCTCGCCTCACTAGCATTGGCGCTGGGTTTGATAAGATCTACTGCAGCCAAAAGATCCTCCAGACATTCCCCATGCTGTGTATGCTCAAAATGAGGATTGGAGGAGTGTGCTGGCCCTAAAAAGTCTTCAACCTGACAGTTCATAGCACATAAATGCGTATTAAAATCGCCCATGATTATAATAGAATAATAAGTGGTTTGCTTCGATCTATAATCCTCTAAAAAACATTTCAAATTACATATATGTTCATTTAAAAAATGACTCTCAGATGAGTTGTAAAAATTGACAATCAACATTTTGGATGTGTTGGTAGAAGTGATTTCTATAGCCATGCAATTGCAAGAACCAACATCCACCCTATGATGTATTCCTGACAGTTTAAGCGAAATTAGCATTAAGAGCCCCCCTTTTGCTCTGCCTGCTGGAGAAGGCTGTGCAGGCTCACCATAGGATTTATACCCGTCCACCCAGAAATTGTCCTCCAGGTCCCAGGTCTCTTGTAAACTCACTATATCATATTCTTTTACAAAATCAAGCCACCTGGAGTCATCTTTTTTACTCAGACCTGCTATATTCCAGCTAAGGATCTTACAGTTGGAATTTTCACTCTCAATAGTCCCCTGACCCCTGGTAATGTCACTAATATATAGATTGTTTTTGGCACGTTCGTCACATACTATTCCATCCGCAAAAGTCAAGGCACTTACTTATTCACACTTTACTCCCTGGCCTCACCCTCCACCATACTTTATAATTTATTTTTCCAGCAAATACATTTGCTTGGAAGTTAGGAAAGGAAACTTAAATTACTCTACTGCAGGGTAAGCTAGAGAGATTAGGCCAGGTGAGTAGACATTTTATTGATCATCATCATGTGCCTAAACTTTGGCTACTGAGCAACTTTGGTTGACAATGTTGAAAGAGAAGAATTTGAACAGGTGTAAATCTGTCATGGAAGCCATGATGAAATATATCAGTTGTCTAGAAAAATGTGGCACATGCAAGGAATGGATTTTTCAAATTTTTGGGAAGGCTGGAGGAACAGAACTTGGGAAAGAATAAAGGAGTGAAGTATTGGTAGGAAGTGACTGAGTGGACACTGGGAGGGAAGAGAAACACACCTTCTTTTTGCATTGCCATGCATTAAAAACTTTGTGAATGTCACATTAACAGAAGCAGATGTGCATTGCACAGCCAACACTGCTGTGACAAATTGAACCATGCAGCGGTTAGGTCATCATGGGTGGCACTGGCAAAATGCCCTGGGTAGGGAGAGAGGTGATGATTAATGATGGGTGGGATACAAATATCTGCCTTGTTTAAGAAATACTGTGAGTCAATGGAGTAGACAGAAATACCACCCCAACCCTTTGAATCAAAGCTTTGATAAAACCATTCCAAGCAAGTGAAGCAGGTAAGCATGCCCCTATCAAGAAGAGCTCACTTGCTTCTTCAGCTAATCAATTATCCATTCATCATTTCATTGTTCTAGTATTCTTCACCCTTGGCTTAGATACAATCCATTTAAGCTTTACATTCTCTCATCCAGTCTTTCACCATTCAAAACCATGCATCCATATATATCCATCTATCCAAGCATTGCTCTCATTGAATCTTTCACCAACATCCATTTGCCCACCCACACATCCTTTCACCCATTCACCCATCCTGCTTTAACCCACCCGAGCATTCCTTTCACCCACGCAGGCAGGCATTCTTTCACTCATAATATTTCACCCACCCAGGCAGGCATCCTTTCACCCATATACCCTTTCATCCATCCTTCACCCACCCATGCATCATATCACCTACCTATATGCATCCTTTCACCTACGTATTCACCCATGTAACCTTTCATTCATATTACATTTCACCCATCCTTTCTCCTTCCATCCTTTATTCCCTTTTCCATCAACCCATTGTTATTAAAGTTCATTATGAACTTTTTGACTGCTGAGTTGCAGATAGAAGAGACCATAAACTACTCAACTCCCGCTGTATCTGCAAAAGCTGTATGTTCATGAGTCAACACCCTTGCAGTGAGTATATTACTAATTGCCATTCAGAAAACAATGTGACTTACAAGCGCCCGTCCCTGCCGCCGCTTGGACCCCCCTTCAACTGCCGCTGCTGCTTGAAAAAACATTGTACATTTTTGATGCCAGATACACCTCCCCCTATTATTTCTTTTTTAGCAAAATACAAGCACAATATATCATTACAGTTCGGTTACAGTATCTTCTATCAAAATATCACATTGGGCATTTTGTTGTTTGGCAATGTTTGAAAAGCCAGGTAGTCAAGCCAACCAAAAACGTTGTGTAGTGGAGGAGCAGAACTATGATGAATCTGAGTCAATGAAGCTCAATGAAGGGGTGGAATACATGATCAATGAAGGACATATGGTCTTGGTAGGCAAATGCAATGGGGCCATCCTTATACTTCCAGCCATGCTGTACTGTCATCAACTGCTGGTATACTATGATAATAATACATACACAACATTGAGGGGTCCACCAAGACAATGGCCACTCTCTCATTTTAATGTTTGAGCATGAGCGAGAAAAAGAAAGCCTTCTTAACAAACATGCGTACAATACCTTACTTGGGCATGCAATCTTCACAGCAGAGTGCCTGACCTAAAATGGGTTCTTTGAGTCTTACAGTACCACCAATCCGCAAGGGGAGAGGGAAAGCTTATTGAAAAAGAAGAGGAAAGGAAGCTACAGAACAGACAGTTTGAAATCAAGTACAGGAACATGAAATATAGAAAACAAGTAAATAGGATAATGCAGAGATAAGAAGAATTTAGGAAACAAATAGAACAAAGAGGAGTTGGAAAACAATTAGGAGGCAGGCACAGCAAAAAGGAAAAATAATTCTAAATGTGGAGCAGTAAAAGTTAGGGAAATAATAATTTACAATAGGAGGACTTACCAGGGCCAGCAGAGCCATCTGCTGAGACACTTGTGGAGGCACCTCCAGCTCCCTCACCCGTCTCGCTGGATCCAGGCCCATCCCTCTTCTTGCCCCTGGATGCTAATGTAAGAAATAAATAAAATAAGATTAGTGGTACTGTTAATAATAATCTCCCCAAAAATATTTTGACAGGGAAAGGCAAACACAGTAACATTGAACTTTTCTAAATCAGATTTACTATAATACTACCAGTATTGTGGACCTATTCCTAATTGGGGTCCTTCCTGAATTGCGTCAGAGAGGGTGATTTCCTGAGGGGGATGGGCAGGGTGTTCCATGTCTTGGAGGTGAGGTGGGAGAAGGACATTCCTCCGGACAATCTTGCCTATTCGAGGGATTGTAGCCAGGGAAAGCTGGGCTGAGTGGAGGTCTCTGTTGGGTATGTGGAATGTGAGTTGGTAATTCAGGAATGCGGGTCCGGTGTTGTGAAGGGCCTTGTATATGTGGGTGAGGAGTTTGAAGGTTATTCTTCTGTTGACTGGGAGCTCATGGAGGTCGCAGAGGTGTTGAGTGATGTGGCTGTGACGGGGATGTTGAGGAATAGTCTTGCTGCGGCGTTCTGAACATTCTGGAGTCTTCAGAGGAGTTTCTGGGTGACGCTGGCATAGAGTGTGTTGCTGTAGTCGAGTCTGCTGATGATGAGGGCATGGGTGACTGTCTTCCTGAATTCGGTGAGGATCCATTTGAAGGTCTTTTGAAGCAGGCGGAGTGTGTTGAAGCAGGCCGAGGAGACAGTGTTTATCTGGTGGTTCATTGTGAGTGAGGAGTCCAGTACAATTCCGGGGTTTCGTGCGTGGTTCGTGGGGGTAGGGGGACTTCCTAGAGCAGAGTGTCACCAGGAGTCTTTCCAAGCGGAGGGGGAGGCTCCCAGGTAGAGGACTTCTGTCTTGTCCGAGTTGAGCTTCAGAGAGCTGTCTTTCATCCGGGTGGAGACATCTTTCATTCCTTTGTGGAAGTTGTTCCTGGCAACAGTGGGATCTTTGGTGAGGGAGAGGATCAACTGGGTGTCGTCGGCGTAGGAGACGATGTTGAGCCCCTGGTTTCTGATGATGACTGCGAGGGGGGCCATGTATACGTTGAAGAGGGTGGGGCTGAGGGAGGAGCCCTGGGGTACTTCACAGCTGATCTCTGTCAGTTTCGAGAGGTATGGTGGGAGTCTAACCCGTTGTGTTCTTCTGGTGAGGAAGGAGTGGATCTAGTTAAGGGCCTTGTCTCGAATACCAGTGTCATGGAGTCTTGTGGCTAGGGTGCAGTGGGAGATGGTGTTGAAGGCTGCCCAGAGGTCAAGTAGGACGAGGGCCGCGGTTTTGCCCTGATCGAGTAGGGAGCGGATGTCGTCGGTGGCAGCTAGGAGGGCGGTTTCGCTGCTATAATTGCTTTGGAATCCGGATTGGGAGATGTCCAGGTCATGGTTGGTTTTGATAAAGTTGGCAAGCTGGGCGTTGATGGCTTTTTCAATTACTTTTGCTCGGAAGGGGAGCAGGGAGATGAGCCTGAAGTTCTTGAGGTCCGTCGCGTCAGTGAAGGGTTTCTTCAGGAGGGGGTTGATCTCAGCATGTTTCCAGTCATGGGGGAAGGTGGCGGTCTCGAGAGAGCAGGTGATGGTTCGGCATACTTAGGTGGGATGGAGGAAGCAACTCTGTGGAAGATGTGGTGCGGGCAGGGGTCCCAATGTGCACCACAATGGATGCTTTTCTTGGTCTTTATGGTGTCGTCTGTGGTGAGTGGAGACCAGCTGTGCCCAGTCGGTCTGGGGGGATCGGCATCTGTTGTGGTGCTTGCTGGGGTGGGGTGGTCCTGGGTGTTAAAGTTGTCGTAGATAGTCTTGTGGTAGAAAAAGGTGTGGTAGAAGAAGGTGAGTCTGTTGCAGAGGTCTTGGGAGGGTGGGACATCTGTGGCCTCGCTGTTGGGTTTGGCTAACTCCTTGTTGATGCTGAAGAGTTCTTGCTTTTGTGTGCCTTGTTGGTGATTCTGTCTTGGAGGGCCTTCTTCCTTGTGGCTTTGATGAGGTGGTGGTGTGCAGTGCTGGCTGCTTTGAAGGCAGTGTGGGCTTCCGGTGTTTTGTTGTTCCTCCATGTCTTCTCATTCGTCTACAGGTGCATCTGGACTCTTGAAACATAGGGGGGGGAAATGTATTTATTTAATTTTTTTAACAGATGAAAAAGAATCACTGTTAAGTGAAGAGTCATGCAGAATTTCTATATTGCTCTTCCATGTGCCTTTTTAGGTCTTGTCTGCTGACAGCACCTGTGCTGTCTGCTGGGAGGGGTATTTTTACAATAAAGAGTTTGAAGCCCACATGTTGCTTACCATCCATTTGATTAATTGTAAATCTTCTTTGCTGCCTCCTAATTGGACAGTGCGTACTGCGCATCATTTTCTGTTTCTTCTGTGGAGCATGGACCAAGCACAGATTGATTCATTTTGATTAGTGTCCATCCGCTACTACAGACAATTCCACTTCATGCCACACAATTTCACTGTACTTTCCTCCACACCACACAATGCCAAACAATTCCACTCCATTCAATGCTGCTCAATTCCACTCCACCCAATTTCACTCCACTCCAAGCCACACAATGCCAGAGCATTCCACTCCACTTCACAGCACTATAATTAACTTCACACAATGCCACTCCACACAGTACCACACAATTCCACTCCACACAACACAATTTGACTCCACGTCACACAATGCCACTCCATGCCAGACAATACCACATAGTTCCACTACACACCACATAATACACCATAATTCTTCTCCACTCCACACAGTGCTACACAGTTCTACTCCACTCACACAATGCCACACAATTCCACTCCACACAATACCACTCTACACCACACAGTTTCACTCCACTCTTCTTCACTCCACGCCATAGAATGCCACACAATTCTCCTCCCCTCCACACTGTTCTACTCCGTCTACACAAAGGCACACAATTCCACTGCACACAACACAATGCCACACCATGCCACACAATGTTTCCCTACTCCACACAATGCCACAAAATTCCACTCCACACCATACAGTGCCACCCTACTGTCATGTGGTTTGTGGCCTCATGGTCCGCATTGCTAAGTTGGCTTAGGTCTGGATGCCATGATGCCTTTTTGCGCACGTTACTTTGTGACTTTGTTTTTCCAGCCTCTGCTTGTGCCCGGCTATATTAGAACTGTCTGCCTTTCTGCCTTTCACCTTTTCTCCTATTCCCTGTGGGTTTCGTCTGCACAACATGTACAAGGTCGAAAAACAAAGTCCCTTGTTCTTGCTGATCTGGCCAGTCCCTCGCACTTAGACATAACACTAAGTACAGCTGCACTGGAGAAATTCGTGTGCTTTTAATATTGTGATTTCGCTGTTAGACACACTTGGAGAAAAACCTTTCCAGTGAGAAGAGCTGTGCTTGTCTGATGATGTAAACCTTGCATCTAGATATTGAGTTATGAGGGTCCACCTGACAATGCCCAGAGGTCTTCTATTTTTATAATAAACTAGTTAATAGCACGGGGAGGGTGGTAAGGTCATTTAGCCCTATATCCACTGCTTTATGAAATGCTTTCCCCGTTTGTATTCTATGGAATTGTAACTATGCTTATTGTTTTATCCTTATGCATTATGCTGATAGTACTGGCTCGTGTACTGTATCTTAGAGCACGATAGTTGAAATAAACATTTTAAACTATACAGTGTCTCTTATTACGCACGTTGTGGACAGGTATGAGTGAGTTATGAAAGGGTGTTCTTGCTCCCGCGAGTCCTGAGAGAGAGATACCGTGTTCTGGGTTGTCTAATCATTGGTAGCATCGCTGCTAATGAGATGCTAAAGCTAGTCGGATTGGAATTGTGGGTACTAAGGTGCATGGTTGGTTCACCACTATACTCCGAGGTCCTATTATCCTGTGCATAGCTCTGTGTATGTGCAGAATCCCTACAACATGGCACCCAACGTGGGGCATCTGCATTCTGTCAACTCAGGAATTAAGTCTTTCGGCAAACTAATCGTCAAAATCCTGTGTTTTTCCACAGGAGAAGTATTTGGAAAAACTGCCTCCAGCTGGTCAAATTTTTCTGCAAGCCAATAAGGCAAATCATCCTTATTTTGTGGGCGCTTGCCCATCACCGAATTAACCATGATGGGACTTATGGTTATGCTGCCCGGTCCAGCTGGATGCACCGCAACTCCAGGAGGGGCTCCCTGGACGTTGCCTGTAACATACTGTACTAAAGCTCTGTGCACACGTATCAAAGACGTATGCAATTCATGCAGTTCAGCAACCGCTAGCGTCAAATAATGCGGATGTGGGGTATACCCGGCCAAAACTGGCCAAGTTGCCCCGTCTATAGATAGGGGGCCTAAGCGAACCGGGGTGACCGGAAGTGGGAGGGCGCCATTAAACCAAATACGGTGTTGCCAGGCCGTAAGTGGTACTTCAAGAGCCTGATAAGGCCGATAAGCAACGGGTAAGGCAGTGAGAGCGTACTCATGGAACAAATCGTCTGCTCCGTCCACTGCCGGAAAAGTGACCCAAGAGTAAAACACCTCAAAGTGGTGAACCGGGTCAGCCTGCACCACAAAGATGAGTGAGACACCCGCGTCGGGCACTCCATAAGCCAGTAAATGAGCCCGGAGCGCAGCGCAGCTATGTGCCGGGATATTTACATTCACAGCCATCAAGACCAGGAATGATCGACAACCTAATATGAGGCAGCACAATATAGGGTTTTATTTAAACACCTTTTAACAACTTCAAGCTTGAAAGAACCTATAAAAACGTCAATATAGGAGGTATCACCCTCGCATACGCATCCGGAAGCGTCTGCGAAGGGTGTTGTGGACAAGCACAAGTACTACTCAAGCGTCTCGCAGATAAGCAGCCCACTACGTTGGTGGCGCCATGTTGATACTCGCCTTAGCGGCTGGTATATTGCTTTTGGTCTGTTTGCTACGCAATGGCTGCACTTCCTGGGAGCCTCATCGACCAAGGTCGGCTCCGGATGCTCCGTGAACGCATCCTCGCCGGCTTCGGCATCCTGCCTTTGGAAACACTCAGTGTGTCCTATAGACTTTCTTTTCGCTTTGCGTATTTCACTTGCGTGCAACCTGTGATGTCTTGCATCCGATGTCCTTTCTCATGGTCCTTGGATTATTGCCTATCCAATACGTCTCTGTCTGACCCGGATTTTGTCCAGTTGGTGGGTCCCTTAGAGGCCCATGAACGGGACTGTTCCGGTGATAGCTACATGGCGCGTGCGGCTGCATTTGGAATTTTGGCACAATGGGATATCTGGGCGGCTGCTCAAAATCTCCTACGACAAAGTTATATTGAGTATCACGCAAGTTGTCCCGCATGGCTGATCACTGCTCCCTCTTGCGAGGACCATGAATGCAGTTTTGATTTGTTGAACTGGATGGCGTCTCTTTTTTCTGACGATTCCAACGATGTCCTCTTGGAAGGTGTGGCGTTTTTCTGCACTTACACTCTATTGGATTAGGGGGCCTCCGCGTTCAGCATCCTGCCTCACTGGATTCTTTTTTTTTTTTTCTTTTTCTTTTTTTTCTCTCTCTTGTTCATTGTCCTTCATTGGGGACTATTTCAAACAGACGTTTCCGTTCTCTATTTGAACTCTGTCTTCGTCCTGTGTCTTCGCCAATGGACTGACCAGGGGAGGGTGTCATGTGGTTTGTGGCCTCATGGTCCTCATTGCTAAGTTGGCTTAGGTCTGGATGCCATGATGCCTTTTTGCGCACATTACTTTGTTTTTCCAGCCTCTGCTTGTGCCCGGCTATATTAGAACTGTCTGCCTTTCACCTTTTCTCCTATTCCCTGTGGGTTTCATCTGCACAACATGTACAAGGTCGAAAAACAACGTCCCTTGTTCTTGCTGATCTGGCCAGTCCCTCGCACTTAGACATAACACTAAGTACAGCTGCACTGGAGAAATTTGTGTGCTTTTAATATTGTGATTTCGCTGTTAGACACACTTGGAGAAAAACCTTTCCAGTGAGAAGAGCTGTGCTTGTCTGATGATGTAAACCTTGCATCTAGATATTGAGGTATGAGGGTCTGCCTGACAATGCCCAGAGGTCTTCTATTTTTATAATAAACTATTTAATAGCACGGGGAGGGTGGTAAGGTCATTTAGCCCTATATCCACTGCTTTATGAAATGCTTTCCCGTTTGTATTCTATGGAATTGTAACTATGCTTATTGTTTTATCCTTATGCATTATGCTGATAGTACTGGCTCGTGTACTGTATCTTAGAGCACGATAGTTGAAATAAACATTTTAAACTATACAGTGTCTCTTATTACGCACGTTGTGGACAGGTATGAGTGAGTTATGAAAGGGTGTTCTTGCTCCCGCGAGTCCTGAGAGAGAGATACCGTGTTCTGGGTTGTCTAATCATTGGTAGCATCGCTGCTAATGAGACGCTAAAGCTAGTCGGATTGGGATTGTGGGTACTAAGGTGCATGGTTGGTTCACCACTATACTCCGAGGTCCTATTATCCTGTGCATAGCTCTGTGTATGTGCAGAATCCCTACAACACTACTCCATGCCACACACTGCCACACAATTCCACTCAATGCCACTCCACTTCATGCCACTCAAATTCAAATTCAAATAAACTTTATTCGGTTTTGCATCAAAAAACCATAAAGGTTATACATATATGGATGCATAAAAACATAAAAACACGTACATAAAACAATAATTCATTAAAACATATTGAAGTCAAACCTCTTATGCAGATTATAAAGGCCCAAAACCTACCCATCCTAATTGGTTAGGGGCCTTTGTGTGCAAATTACCAACAGAGCATGACCTCCAGTTTAAGCTGCGCACAGGATCAACTAAACTGTTAAAACCTTAATCAATCACTATCTACACATCCATACAGGCCCTCGATTTCACAGAAGCTTTTAAAAATCCTACTATGAAAATAATGCAGTCCTCTTTCAGCAATTGAAGGTACATAAGGGCATGACGGGCCTGTCTAAAATTCAATCTTTTTAAAATAGGAACCAGAAAGTGCCTTCGGGGGATTTCATACAACTTACATAAAAACATAAAGTGTAGCAAATCCTGCGGAGACTGTCCGTCGCAGCCGCAGGGAGCTAACACTTGACCTCTACTATATCCCTTGGGCCTAGCTAGCAAAAAGTGAAAAAGGTTCATACGAAACCTAGTTAGTAAAAATTTCTCATGTGTTGATAAAAACCCCATAAGGTAAGGCTCCGTTGTCGGAGTTGTTTTGAGTAATAAAAACGTACGGACACTAGGTTTCAATAACTCCTGCGCTTCCCTATCCACTTTCCTTAGGGTCAAAAAAGCTGCCCTAATAGATTCCACGTCCTTCCTGACAATGGATTCTGGCTTGCAAAATAGATCACCGCGCCCTACCCTTTCCAGGCTACTTTTAATGTACTTGAGCCACGGAATTCAGATTGCATTGTCAAGAGACATGCACTCTCTTAAGATTATATGGTTGAGGGATAAATCTTTATTCAGCCAACACTTCAACCAGAAAACCAAAGGGCGCAGTGCGAGAACGTCGCTTAAGTAAGGGACCCCCAGTTCCTCATGCGCCGCTAAGTTGGAGGTTCCGCGCGGGACACACAGGAGGCGTTTCAAAAAGTCATTCTCCACCACCAGAAGCGGATCCACAGCAGTATATCCCCAAATTTCACTGCCGTAGATAGCTATGGCCAAACTTTTGGCTTGGTAAACCTTTAGCATAGCTCCAGTTGGTTTCCTCCCTATTTTAGAGGCAAAATTAAAAATTGACGCATTAACCCGGACCAGGTCCCCCTTTTTCCTCAATATTAACGGACCCCATTTTAATTTATCATCAAAAGAACTCCTAAATAGGAAAATACATTAGTACGGGGGATCTTAGCAGGGCCAACAATGAATTGGAAACTCTTTTTAGAATATTGCCCCACTTCCATTACATAGGATTTGGAGTTATTAATTGTTAGATCCCGATCAGACATGAAACTAGAGAATGCTGTTAAAAGGGATTGCAGACCCATTGCCGTCCTGGATATAAGGACGGCATCGTCCGCATATAGCAGGACGGGAACGCCACGCCGCCCTACATATGGGTAATCCACTTCGGTTGCTCTTAATTCGGTCTCCAGGTCGTTGATGTAAAAATTAAACAAAATTGGAGCCAGAATGCAGCCTTGCCGTACACCCCTCTTAATCTCAAGATCCCTTGTGACCCGAAGGTCCTGAGAGAACCTGACATTAGCCTTAGTTGATTTGTGCAGGTCCTCTAAAAAATTAACAATATTGTTATCCACCCCCTTTGCCCTCATGAACTGCCACAATTTAGCTCTATTGACGCAATCAAATGCGGAGGACAGGTCCATGAAGGCAAGATAGATAGTACTGGGGCGTACCACAGTGTATTTGCTCAGTATCATGTATAAGTTAAGGCACTGAGCAATAGTAGAACGGCCCAAACGAAATCCGTACTGAACATCCGACAGGATCTCTTCCTCCTCCGCCCAGGTTGATAATCTCTGCAAAAGGATACGTCCTACCACCTTAACCACTGAGTCAATAAGAGATATAGGCCTGTAACAGCAGGTGCTATTTCTATCTCCCTTCTTAAAAACAGGGACTATGGTGAAGGAAGCCCATGACTGAGGACATCCAATTTTTACCGCTGCGTTAAACACAGCCACCAGAATTGGTGCC
This sequence comes from Calotriton arnoldi, assembly GCA_963921515.1. Classification (NCBI taxonomy): domain Eukaryota; kingdom Metazoa; phylum Chordata; class Amphibia; order Caudata; family Salamandridae; genus Calotriton; species Calotriton arnoldi. The sequence goes on from CAWUFW010008305.1 coordinate 540,815, forward strand.
CAGAACGGGGGGTTGGACTTAAATAAGTCCGGAGGAATCCCATCTGGGCCCGGCGCTTTAGTAATGGATAGCCCTTCAATACCGGCTATAACCTCATCCTTTTCAAAGGTTATTGCCGGGGCATTTACGACCCGACTCACTTGGCAGCTGTGCTCCTTAGGGCAGTCAAACATGGATTGAAAATGAAGCACCCACTCCTCCTCAGTGATGTAAGAATCTAAGGCCCCCCCCACTTCCTGACCGAGGAATGGTTGATTCACAATGTTCCAGAACCTGGGGCTATTCCTAAGAGTACTAACGGCAATCAGTTCCCTCCATGCCTCCTCCTTCAGGTCACCCTTCTGTCTAACCATAGCTAACTTGTATTCTTTGCGACAAGCGCGTACATCAGTTTGGCTTCTTGGTTTGGCTGACAGAGCTTCCCTCAGCTTCTTAGCTGCCTTAGAGCAGTGAGAGTCAAACCATCTGGGGCCGTGGGTGACAGTTCTACTAGCGGGGGCACTTAAGATTTCACCGGCCTTATGCGCTATTAGTTCGTATGCGCCCATAATCTCATTAGGAGAGGAACCTACAGCTGTACAACATACTAGCTCGGTGGCACAGGATACTTTTAGTTTACTGTAGAATTTATCTGGGGAAATCTGAGACCATTTAAGTCTTCGCTTACCATCAGTCGGTCTTAATATACCCCTTGGTGAGACATCACTGATTTGTACGGACAATGGGCCCAACATATGAACACATAGTGGATTGTGGTCACTAAATTCACACTCCTTAATAATAAAACCATGAAATAGAGATTGCAAAGAAGAGGAAATTAGAATAAAGTCTATAAACGACTCCTTACCGCGCCCTTTAAGAGTTGGCACGGAAAATTTAGTTTGCGGGGCAGTTAAAGACATCAGGGCCACCATGTCTAAGTCATTTATCATGTTATTCAATGATTCCCCCTGAGCATGATGTTCAAAATGGAACCCCCTCATACGGGGACATCCTAACTCAGAAATACAGGATAGTGTCGGGTTACCACAGGGATGTATATTAAAATCACCAGAAACCAGAAGATTGTGTAGGATAGAGCCAAAAGATTGTCTTATAAATGTTCCCAAGGTGGTGATGTTACAACCATCATGAGGACAAGCCACCGAATTATAGAAGTTAATAAGGCCCCATCTAGTGTCTCCCCTTTTTACTGATAATGCCAAAATTCCTGAGATAGAGGTTGGCACGACCTGGATCTGGCAGTCAACAGCCACAGATATATATACAGCTAGACCTCCCTTAGGTCTTCCACTCGCAGAGGGAGTGGCTGGGACAAAAAAGCCTTATACCCTTCCAATAGCAGGTCGCAGTCCACTGCCCATGTTTCTTGCAGGCTGATTACCGAGAATTGCTTCACAAATTGCACCCACAGTGGGTCTTGGAGCTTATTTGCCAGCCCTGCGATGTTCCAAGATAGAAAGTTGTTGGATCTCTCCCCTGTGGGCCTCTCAACAACCTCTGATGGGGACTGGGAAAATACAGCAGGTTCGGTCTCAGAAGATGTTGGAATTCCTAGTCAGTCGCACTCCTCCAACCCAGTTAATACTGCAAATCTGTTATTTAATTCTAGTGCGGGCTCAACACCAAACTGGCCATCTGTTGCAAAAGATGAGTGGGCCATAGAGATAGGCTGCTGCCTAGGTACTAATCTATTTGGCCACCCTCCTCGGGGAAGTGGCCTCGGGATGTTATTAAACATATCCCTAGATGGTATTGGTTTATAAAAGAAACCCAGAGGGAGAGCCCTGATTATAGATCCAGAGGAAGGAGCAAAACTAGTGTCCCTAGATAAAATCCTACACGCAATATGGGGGTTGTCAAAGTTTACTATGACACAGTCCCCCGAACCCGTTTTTGGCGGGCTCCCAATCCAACTCACCCTGGGAGCCATAAGAATATTTTTCGCCACACGGGCACCCAGGGTGGTATTATGTGTAAACCAGTGTGTTAGTTTGTTTATCAACTGCCCATAGTTTTCGCCAGCCCCTTGTGAGAGAGGGGGAACATTCCCCAGGACTACTACATAGGGAGTAGATTCCGATGGAAGATCAATGACTGGGAGACTTGTTGGCTGAAATTCCCTACTTTCTGTCCTCCCAGCTCTTGAGGGCACAGAAGGCCCTGCGCTTATAGGGGACTGACGGGTACGAGCTGGATTGTCAATACTACTGGGCGTAAAGTTGTTAGAGCTGCTCTTGTCTGTCACCTCTCTATTTGCAGCAGAGCTTGTAGGTGGACCAGCCCCCATACCTGTTCCCTTAGTATCTAGATGGTCTCTACTGATATTAGGACTAGCTGCCTGAGTAACCGGCAGATTGCAGCTAACCATCCCCTCTAGTTTTGATAATCTAACTTCAACTGTACTTATTTTTTGCAAAATGGGATCCAGTAAGGTGGTCATCATGGTTTCCAGCCTGCCCCAGAAATTCCCCTCCTGAGAGCTGTCGTCAGGCTGCCCTGTCGTTAACTGAATCATAGTGGTGGTGGGACCCTCTTTGGTGCCATTTACAATATGGCCGGTAACGTTTTCTTGCCGTTTATTCTCTGGGCAGGTTTGCTGGCTTCCAATAATCCTCGACTCTTCCTTTTTTTAGGGGGGAAACAACAGTGCGGGATGACCTCAATTTAGCTTTCTGCCCTCTGGTCATAACTTTGAGCTTAACAGGGCTGGATTCTTGGTCAGACGATGAGCAGGGAACAAGGTTTATCACTGGGTCAGAAACAATAAAAGGAGACTGGCTAAGCCGGGTTGGGGATACATCATGGTTAGAAACCACCAAAGATTCGGGAATTACAGGGGTTAAGGAAAGTCTACCTTGCAGGTGTTGGGGCTCAAGAGATAACCTTCGTTCAGTTAGCTTAATCTCATTAAAGAGGGCTGATTCTGCCCTCACTAAGAAGGCATCTAAAGTTCCCGCCACACTTCTGCCTATACTCGGCATACGCTTACTCATGTTTGTCGTGTATATAGGCACAAATATGTTAACAAATCCCTGCTAAAGTGCTTCACAACTGACAACACAGGATGTACTATACAATGTGCAGAATGCAATACAGTACTAGATTACTAGCCATACAGTACCAAGTATTTAGAGCTATCGAACAGCCCTATATTATCAGTTAAAGTGCAGCGTGTAAACAGGTTTATAGCAGCAATAACAGTGACAATGTGCAATATGTGTAGTGCAATACAGTACTAGAGCATAGACCATACAATGCCAAATAAGAACGATCAAAAAGTCTTGTATTAACAGAGAAAGTGCCACGTGCATACAGATTTTAAGCAGTAAAAATATTATCAGCGTTTTGGACACAATAATGTCGCTAAAGTGCAAGGTGAAGAACAAAGCCCTAAATCAGAGGGAGTGCTAAGCCTAAAAATCCATTAAGTCATAAAAATAAAATTGAAAAATTAGACACCCCAAGACCAATAGTCCTTAGTACATGATAGCAATGGGGCACAATTTGCTACTGACAACTGCTACACATAGAAAGCGGCAAGAACAGAATGCACACAGTACCTAGTAGCCAGCTCCAAGTGTTAAACAGTAACCCAAAGCCTGGTGCGAAAGGGGGGTGGCCCTGCCCTGCCTCTTCCTGGCAATGACGGGCAAGGACGGGCCCGCCCTTGGCCCGGGCTTTGCCCGGGCGCGTCCCGCGCTGCGGGAGGCTGGGGGCGAAGATATGGTGCCTCCTGGTGCGCTGCGGAACGTCAGTGCCGGTCGACGAGGCAAGGGGTGCTGGGATATGAAGTTCCTGTAAGCCGTTCCCCTCACGGCTGAAGAGACCGGGTTCCTGCAATGCTGGCCGTTGCCCTCACGGCGTAGGTATGTTGGTGCAGGGAGAGCGTGACCCCTTTGCTGCGCTCAGCCCCAGATGAAAGTACCTGCGGTGTGCGTCCCGCGCTGCGGGAGGCTGGGGCGAAGATATGGCGCCTCCTGGCACGCTGCGGAACGTCAGTGCCGGTCGACGAGGCAGGGGGTGCTGGGATATGAAGTTCCTGTAAGCCGTTCCCCTCACGGCTGAAGAGACCGGGTTCCTGCAATGCTGGCTGTTGCCCTCATGGCGTAGGTATGTTGGTGCAGGGAGAGCGTGACCCCTTTGCTGCGCTCAGCAAAGTACCTGCGGTGCGCGTCCCGCGCTGCGGGAGGCTGGGGGCGAAGATATGGCGCTTCCTGGCGCGCTGCGGAACATCAGTGCCGGTCGACGAGGCAGGGGGTGCTGGGATATGAAGTTCCTGTAAGCCGTTCCCCTCACGGCTGAAGAGACCGGGTTCCTGCAATGCTGGCCGTTGCCCTCACGGCGTAGGTATGTTGGTGCAGGGAGAGCGTGACCCCTTTGCTGCGCTCAGCCCCAGATGAAAGTACCTGCAGTGCGCGTCCCATGCCACTCAATGCTACACAGTCCCACTCCACAACACACAATGCCATGCCCCTCGACACCTTACAATGCCACTCCACACAATTCCACTCCACACAATGTCAGACAATGCCACTACAAAATTTCACTCCACTCAATTCCACTCCATTCCACACAATGTCACTCTACTTCATTCCACACTTTACAATGCCACACAACTCTGCTCCACTCATTTCCACATAATTCTGCTTCTCTCAGCACAATGTTACACAATTCCACTCCATGCCACACAAGTTTACTCAGCTCAACATCACACAATGCCCACACAATTCCATGCCACTCCACTCATTGCCACAGTTCCACTCCACAATATGCCACACAATTTCACTCCACTCCACACAATGCTACACAATTCAACTCCATGCCATGCAATCCCAATCCACTGAATGCCACACATTGCCACTCCATGCCAATCCTTGCCACACAATGCCACACAATTCTATTCCATGCCACACAATGCACCACAATTCCACTCCACCCAATGTCACACAATTCCACTCCACACAATGCCACACAATTCCACTCCACTCCACACAATTCCACTTTTCTCTTTATAATTCCACTCCAGTCCACACAATGCCTCACAATTCTACTCCACTCACTCTACTGAATTCCACTCCACACCACACAATGTCACACAATTCCATCCCATGCCACACAACTCCAATCCCTCCACACAAAGGCACACAATTTCACTCCATACAATGCAATTCCACTCCACACCACACAATGCCACACAGTTTCACTCCAATCCATAACATACAATGCCACACAATTCCACTCCAGTCCAATGGCACCCCACACAATTCCATACAATTCCACTCCATGCCACACAAGGCCCCTCCAAGACACACAATGCCACTCCACTCCACACAATGCCACAAAATTACACTCCACAACAAACAATGCTACTCCACTCCACACCACACTGCAACCTCACTCCATGCCACACAATGCCACACAGTTCCACTACATTTCACTCCACAAGTGTCACACAATTTTTACTACATGCAATGCCACACAATTCCACTCTACTCCACACAATGCCACACAATTTCACTCAACTTCACACAATAGCACACAGTTCCACTCCATGCCACACAATTCCACCACACAGCATTACAGAATTTCACTCCACGCCATACAATGCTGCACAATTCCACTCTACTACACACAATGCCACACAGTTCCACTCCATGTCACTCCATGCTAGACAATGCCACTGCACTCCACACAATGCCATACAATTCGACTCCATAAGACACAATGCCACTCACTCAACTCCACTCCACACTATGTCATACAGTTCCACTCTACTTCACACCACACAATTCCACTCCACTCACTCAATGCTACACAATTCCACTCCATGCCATGTCAGACAATTCTATGACACTCCACACAATGCCACACAATTCCACTCTGACACACAATGCCACACAATTCCACTCCATCACACTCCATGCCACACAATGTTACTCCATTCCACACTACTCCACACAATCCCATTCCACTCCACACAATGCCACATAATTCCATTCCACACACACTGCCACATAATCCAGGTCCACACCACACAAGTCCATCATATGCCACACAGTGCCACATACTACTATTCCACTTGACTCAACAAAATGACATCCATATTCCATTCCACTTCACACAATGCCATGCAATTCCACTCCACTCCACTCAACACAATGCCAAACAATTCCACTCAACACCACACAATTTCACTCCACTCCATGCCACACAATGTCACACAGTTTCACCCCACACCAATGGCACGCCTCTCCACATAATGCCACAGTAACCAGAGTGAAACCAGATGGAGACAAACTGAGATGGGCCCCACGACAGCCGAGCATGGAGGTGGATGTGGAGAAGTAACATTCAAGGCAGCCGTGTCAGTCCGGTCGTGAGAAGGGCCCAGGATCAGAGTCCCGGGAGGATGACAAAGACAGACATCGCTCAACAAGCTCTGTCACTTTGCCAATTAGCCCCACTGCACGATGTAGAAAACCATCTGGTGTGAACCCCGGTGTGCCTTTGTAAGCTGTAGCCCTTAGTTTCCCAATCGTGTTTCTCAAAGCGATGCTACTGCTTGTTCCAAAACCAATAGCCATGGTCAGAAATAACCTTATACCAGCTCAGATCAAGTCGGGGAAAGCAAAATGTACAGTACCTTTGAAGTAATTTTGTGATTAGTAACTACATTTCTGAACCGAATCATGTGCACACACAACAAACTACTGGCTGCATTTTTTTTTCATTAAGAACCAACATTAATCTAAAATTTTGCAATGGTAAATCAGAACTTACCTCTAAAGTGTGATGCATTGACAATTTGCATGCCATGAAATGACGGAGGTAGCATCCCGGTGGTCTTCTCAGGTTTCGCCATTGACGCTTTGGTGGTACACAGTTTTGTTGCTGGCTGAGCCATTGGTCTCCACTGCCCTGATTCTACTGTAATAGTGAGACACCAGAGTGCAGGTGGTGTAGTGGAGAGCTTGGTTGCTCGGTGGGGACTGTCGTCAGGTTGAAAATGAAGGCTGATTTTGTTGTTGTATGCGTCACTGCTTGCAATGTGCTAATGTCTGTAGAGCCAACTGTGCTTTGCTTTGTCACTGAAACAAGATCAATGTTTAAATGTTCAACCAAATTGTGGCTCATCCTCACCATCAAGAAACCAAATTTGTGTTGCTTTTTTAAAATACATTTGATTGGTGTTTACAGTGCGACGGAATTAAAAAAAAGTAACCCATGGTGGGTGTGAAAATGACAATAACCAGTAAGCATTCTATGAAGATCAAAATTTTCCATCCATGTTGAATACCCAGTTTGTTGGTAGATTTTCTCATCTGGCCTATACATTGTCCACCAGTGAACAATTCCACTTCATGCCGCACAATACCACTACATTCAGCACCATGCAATGCCACTCCATGCCACACAATGCCACAACACTGCACGCCACACAGTGCCACACAATTCCACTTTCTTTCACTCCACCCAATGCCACACAATTCCACTCCATGTAATGCCACACAATGCCATGTAATGCCACACAATTCCACTCCACACTACACAATTTCACTTCACTCCATGCAGTGTCACACTATTCCACTCCAACCCACACAATTTCACTCTACTCCTCTTAACAACACACAATGCCACAAAATGCCACTCCACTCAGTGCCACACAATTTAATTCCACAAAATGCCATAGCTTTCAATTACAATTTACACAATCCCACACAATTCCACTTCACACCACACAATGCCACACCATTTAATTTGACTCCACTCCACACAATGGCACACAATTCCACTTCATGAAACACAGTGGCACACAATTTCACTCCATGACACACAATGCCACTCCACACCACACAATGTCACTACACGCCACTTAATGCTACACAATTCCACTCTAATCCATACAATGCCACAAACTTCCACCCCACTCCACACAATGCCTTTCAATTCCACTATACATCACAAAATGCCACACCATTTCGCTCTGTGCCATACAATGCCACAGAAGTCCACTCCCTATCTACATTAGAAACACACACAATGCAGCACAATTCCATTCCACTCCACTTAACTACACTCCACGCCACACAATGCATACAACTCCACGCCACACCACAAAATGTCATTCCATTCCACTCCACGCAATGCCACTCCACACGGTGCTACTCCACTCCACCCCACACAAAGCCATTCCACTCCACACCACACAATGCCACTCCATGTCAGACAATTCCACTCATGCCACACAATGCAACTCAACTCCACACAATGCCACTCCTCCCCACACACTTCCACTCCTCTCTAAACAATTTTACGCCACACAATTCCATTCCACTTCACACAATTCCACTCCACTCAATTCAACAGCAAGACTGATGTTTCTCTTTCCAGAGTTGCGGCTACCAGCCAAACTAAGTAAAGGAGAACCATCCTGGCGGGGAATCAGATGTTCCGTCAGCTACCACACTTGTGGAGCAAACATAGCTTCTTGCAACATCTATCCAATTGGTGCTAAGTAATCGGCAAAGACAAAGTGGGCATGATGGAATGTGTGAAGGAGGTGGAGACTGGGCCTGAGTAGTTCTTGTCCCTCTGTGGTCATTTGACGTCAACTGCTGCCGTGCTCGTCTTTCACTATGGTTGAGATGATGACGAGGAGCCTGAAGAGGAAGCTGACGGCTAAAAAGACAGAATCTTGAAAGAGCCAAACCCCGAGAGACTTGGCTATTTAGCTACCAGGACTGCTCATTGGAAAATTGGGAAGAAGCATGTACGGTTGTGCTTTCACGACCGCACTGATGGCCGCCCTCTCATTCCACCTCCTGGCCAAATTGCAGCACTAGGCTCCCACGGCTGCTAACTGCCACTGTGTTCGTTCCTGGCTGGGAGCAACAGGGTCAAGCATGCTGCCTAGGGGGAGCAGTAGTTGATATTGATATCAGTCGTAGAGGACCCAGAGTTGGCAAAACAGTGTCATGATAGAGGTGGTGCAGCAGGGGTAATACTGGCAGCAGTGGCATGATAGGGCACCTGAAAACACCACTGAGTCTATAATATAAAGAGTCAGTGAAAAATAAAGATATTTCCATGAAGATAAATCTCTAAATATTTCTGAAAGTGAAGTCGTGGCAGCAGGAAAGCAGAAGAGAGAGGAGGTAAGTGCCGATATCTGCTTGAGGTTTTAATTAAAACACCTTTCTTTGGAAAAAAATTCAGGAGCTGCTCGGATACATGTGTGTCTAGGCCTGTGAATATTATATATTAATACATGTGTGTCTGGGTCCGTGAATATTGATAGATCAACAATTAAAGGGATAAGAACAAATCTGATTGTGCACTAAGACAGTTGTTCTAATGAGTCAACAAATTCCTTCAAGGGAGGGAAGGATATGCTGTTTTGACACCCAGCGCCTCAAGAGAATAAGCTACCATCTCCCTGAAGCACAATTGATATAAGTTAAGTTGTGTGGTGTTTTAGGTGGTCTCTGTGTGGGGAAATGTATCTTCCACTATATTTCTTCCTAATGCATGTTTCAAGGCCCCTGGAGATGCCAGCATTAAAGAAAAGGCCGGTGAAACAGGCTAAAGCCTCAATACGTGGGGGGCACCCACAAAGAAGGTAGGAAGCAAAGCAAGAGACATCTGGTCAAATGCAAGTAGAGGAAATGTATAACTCAGTCCTGGCTTCCCCTACAGCTATTGGATCATTAAGTAAACAAAGGAGAACCTTTCTGCTACGCAGGAATGAGTTAAAGAATTCGCCCTCAGTTCGCTCTTTCGCCACATCAATAAAACAATTTGTAGAGAAGCATTTTAAGGAAAGTCAGACTGGCGACTATTTAATGCGGAAGTGTCAAGTGTGATCAATGAGAACTCACAAATAACATCAGTGGTTTATCATGACGAGTCTTGGTTCAATAGTTCTTTAACTGCAAGAGACGATTTTGCCAGACCCCAGGCTTTCGTCTTCTCCGATCTTTCTATTGGGTGTATCAAGTACAAGCAGCAGGTCAGCAGAGGCTGGGGTTAGGAAAGGTGTAACAAAACCCCACTGGCCCGTCAAATATTAACACTTCAGAAAACATGAGTTCGTTGGAGGAGGTCGGGGTGGGGGGCAGGGAGATGAATACACAGAAGGAGTTTCATGGAAGGAACAATAGTGATTCCCTTCATTCACTGCCCGATCCCTCTGCCTGTTCATCCTCCTGCATGTTGGATGTCATTCTACTCGTGCAGAGAGCTCTCCGTGGGATACTAGAAGCAGTTCTATTGAATAAAGACGCTTTTAAAATCAAGCCAGATTATTACAGACTATAGTCGCGGATTTATAAGAAATAAATGGTTAATGCAATATTGGGTGAGACCAGTTATAATTCGCCTGAAACTACTGATTTGAATACAAAAGAGTGCGCCTCAGTGTTTGAGTCGCCTAAACCAACAAGCATTTGCAATGCAATAGGCCTCGCATTTACGCGAGTTAAAGCTAGTGGCATTGTAAATGACAATGCCTTTTATTTATGTTTTAAAAACGAAAACAAAAATAAAAGGCATTGTTATTTGCAATGTCAATAGCTCAAACTCGCGTAAATGCGAGACCTATTGCATTGCAAATGTTTGTTTGTGTCTGCTTCCAGTAGACATTAGTTTTTGATGCAAGCCCAGTCCGGCTAGTTCAATAGATTGGACTTTGTCTGATAACCTATTGGTGTTTGCACTGATCTGATCCCAGTAAGAACCCCTTGACGCAAAGTAGCTCAAAGTGGATTTGGTTCTGTTAAAAGGGCACATTCCCGGCGCAAAACACCATTTACAATGGAAAGTAAATCATTGCTGCCTCTTTGCATCGCGGTAGCGCCGACACAAACATTAGTAAGTCCGGGTATGGTGACCAACCGTCCGTAAATTTCACGGATCGTCCGTAATTTGGACCTCACGTCCGTTGTCCGTGAAGAAACCGTTTACGGACGCCTTTGGTCCGTAATTTTGGGCCTTGCAGGGAGCAGAGCTGTTCCCCTGTGAGAGGCCTCAGCTCCCTGATGGGGCCGCCTCGCACTCATCCTCGGAGATCAAGAGCAGCCCCACCCCGCCCATTGTCATTCTGTATGCTGGCTGATTGTCACATACAGAATGACAATGGGCCAGTTTGGGGTGTTACAGCATATGGTGGCCTCCTCCTGCCGTGGTCTAGGGTAGGGCATTCTGTTAGGGTTAGATGGAAGAAATGTACAAAACAAATGTACAAAGTTAAAAAGAAGAGGTTATAGTTATTACACAGTCTCATCATTTCAGAGCTGAAGCATTTTTATTATTATATAAAATGAAGCCATTGTTGCTGCTTTTTTATTTATTTTATGCAACTAACATCCATTGACAAAGCCAATAGTCAAAGCTTGTTGTAGGTCTAATGTTACTGGATGCAATGATAGAAACAGCAAAATACCAGTCGGGCGTCACATTATGCTCAGCAATTATTTTTAGCTGAGGTATTTTAAGCCACGCCCTTAATTACATCAGACACGCCCCTTGGAGAGACCCCCAGTTTTTTCATCCCACTTAAAGCCCTGGAAACAACCCCATGTCAGTCACCTCACGTCCTGGCACTGTGCATTATGCATGACTTCCAAGTTTGCCTATGTGCAGGGGCATAGTGAACCCTCCCCCACCCCAACCCTTGCTTTAGGAACTACAGCGAGGGTGAAGTTCTCGATGGACCTCTTCTGTCTGAAAGTGGATGGGTAAAGGGTGGATGGAAGGATGGGTGGATGAGTGAAAGCATGGATGGATGAATGATAGAATGGATGGGCGAATGGGTGCATGGATGAGTGAAAAGAAGAATGTAAAGATGGATGAGTTAAAGAATGCATACATGAGTGAAAGGGAGGGTGGAGAGCTGGAAGAAAGGATGGATGAGTGAAAGGGTGAATGGGTGGACGGATGAGTGACTGGGTGGATGGATGAGTGAGTGAAAGGATGGGTGAAAGGGTAAATGGTTGGATGGATGAGTGAATAGATGGATGGGTGGAAGAGTGGATGGATGAGTGAAAGGATGGCTTGGGTGAAAGGGTAAAGTGTTGGATGGATGAGTGAGTGAATGGATGGATGAGTGGAGAGTGGATTGATGAGTGAAAGGATAGAATGGGTGAAAGGGTGGATGGATGGATAATGGATAGATGAGTGAAAGAGTGCATGAAGGGATGGATGAGTGAAATGATGGATGGAAGGATAGATGATGGATAAGTTTTCAAATGGTTGAAAAGGCTTGGATATGGATGGGCACAGATGGAAGGACAGAATGAATGGTGAAAGACTGAATGATGGATGAAAGAATTAATAGATTACATTTTGAGTGACAACCAACTGCTACTTGAATGTTACACTAGTAATTGTAAATGTTTGCATGTTTTGTTTTAGGTGTAAGGTTTTAGGGAGAGCCTCATAATGCCATGAGCTGTGCTTGAGATGTATATTGTGTTTGTAGCAATGGGCAAGGCCTCAAAAATAAACTATGTAATAGTCTATCGACAGTGCATTCTTTAAGAAAGCTGTAGGGAAAACGGGAAAAGCACCTTTGTGACTTCCGTCAGCTAGTGCAACTCTCTGCGAAGCCCCCATAAGCAAAGTCAGATTCCATATTTTAAGTTACACTTGCTGAAACACCCATAATGCGTCCCCTATAGTGGGTTCATCACAGCAATCCTCCCTTTAGTTCACCTATGCGTGCCCCTTTACATCTTACAATGGCACTCAGATATGAGATGCTAGAAACAAAGTCCATCCAAGCAGATCTTCCTGACCACTTCTCTCACCAAACATGCCTGCTCAGGACCATGAGTTGCAAACAAATTACAGACTGGACAACCCAGTGCAGTAACCATAGAAATAGATTATTATCATATGAAATACCACAAAAAGACCTGCACAGTTGCTCAAAGCTGCACGCATACCGAAAAAACCGTGAAGTGTACGATTGTCTCATCCTAATATAAACCTTATTTTGACTTCTACTTAAGTAGTTGTCTATTTACTTACTTTTATACTATTGCACAACTTCCTCTGATGTGTCTGTAAAACTTACCTTTTGTCCCAAAGTTTTGTTCTGAATTGTGACCTTCTGTCCTGAAGTTTTGTCCTGAATTTTGACCCTCTGTCCTGAATTTTTACACTAACCGTCCTGAATTTGCACCCATGCCAGATGGTCACCCTAAGTCCGGGCCTGTATGTTATGTACATCAGCACGTCATGTAGCCTCTCGTTTCTGGTCAGTGGAAGCTCTGTAGTAATAGCAGCCACTCCTATAACCTGTCTTTAAGCTGTGCTCGTATCTGCTTGTAGGCCATGTGGGGAAAGCATACCAACTTACCAACATGTGCTCCCTGGATTTGCCTGCTTACCATGATTGTATCAGCCTGGCTGGTATTTTCAACACAAGAAAGATGCAGAATTAAGGGAAATCATCAACATCCTGTATGGTTTGATTCTCAAAATCTGGTATTTTTCCCCTTTAGAAAACAAACGGAAAGCAACAAATTAAAGATTAAAACACAGGTTTTTCAGAGGTAACTAAACTATTAATAGTGGGTGTTTAAGGTTAATGGAGACTGATCTACCATGTTTAAAAGAACATAGAGAACATTGCACCGACTGGGTTCAGTACCTTGCTTCTAGAACCTCAAGAAATATACAAATGGGCGGTAGTTTTTGCTGAGAAAAGGTGAGACCCCTAGCGCTCCCACACCTTGCTGCGTCAGTGCTCTGTTACTGTGGCGCCCTCTTCGAACCCCCGCATATTGCTTGTGCTGGCCTTGTGGCAGTGGCATCACCTCACAGAGCTCCCCTTAGCCTGACTGATTTGTGTATTAATGTAGACCTTGTGGAAGTACTGTAGATGCTCCCCTCCCCCCGGCCTCCTCGAGCGCCCTCGCCTTGCTGTGTGTGCGCTCTGGGGTGATGGTACCCCCTCCTGACTCCCTCTACCCCTCTGCAGACCTGTGCCGGTCTTGTGCCTTCTCTCCCAGGCTGTAGCTATTCCTGTCCCTGCCGCCTACGCCGCCCGCGTTCGCGTCGTAGGCGCTGCCAGTGGTATTGTGCTGCTGTCAGAAGGATGTGAAGAGCGGTGCTCGGGCCCTGTGCACCCAGCAAGCAGCAGGCATTGTCAGTGACGGGAACATCGGTATGTATGGTGCTATGCATTAATATTAAAATTTGCTTCACCAGAGGAGTCCGAATGAAACTACTATGTTAAAGACTCCAGATTGACAAGTGTCCTATGTGGTTCGACCACTGTACCAATATTATGGGCAGGGATATGAAACGGGAGCCATACTGATTGCTCAAAGAAGAGGCACGTAGTTTAAAACAAGCATTTGCAATAACACGTCTGTACAGTGTAACACTTGAAGTAAAGGGGCCAGTAGCCTCGGAAGGATACAAATGACGACTAGGCATAAATAAGGCGGGACTAACAAGCCTCATTATCAATCAGAAGACAGAATTTACGAAGGACAAACACAAAAGTCGATGAAAAATATGGGCGGAGAGTGAGGGCAGCTTGTCTCCCCATACTGGACTACTGTATGCCTCGCAGAACGAACAGCACATGCGCGCTGCCGCTAAAGCTTGACCTAATTAAGGTGATTTTATGTTTATATAAAGTTTGGTCATATTGAACGGTGACTATAGGACAAAAGAGGAGAAAGAGCAAAGGTAAATTACCCCCAAATAGAAGAGAAGCCCCTAAGAAGCAGGCTTTAAGACCTACTGATAATGCCCCCAATAGTAGTAACTTTGCTCAAATAAATCGATCTAGGAAAGAAATAATGAAGGCAAAGAAGTCAGCAGAGGGAAAGGAAGAAAAACATGTTCCAGTAAAGTAAGATGTAGTCGGTCAAGGGAATGGGGGAAGAAGAAGAGTGGAATAAAGGGGAGTGCATTAATGAACAGTAATTATGAGAGATCGCAAACGTACGAGAAAGGGAGCAACCAAGAGATTAAGGTAGAGCATCCAATGAGAGTAATAAAGTTGGATATCCCACGAGACCCCCAAGAGCAACATAATTCTAATTTGTGTATATTTAGTTATAAGAAAAGTGAAGAAATGGTCTGAATTAAAGCTGTTAAACAGACGTAGTGTGCTAGGGGTTTTCAGGAGTTGTAAAGCCCTCGCGGCCATCTCTTCAGATGACATTAATAAGAGTAGGCTTCTTGCAAAAAATAGAGGGGAATGAAATAACAAAGATAGTGTGTAGATCAAGATTGGTAAAAAATCTGTTACTGAAGGAAGAAACAGAATAGAATAAGAAAGGAATTAGATAAATTCCAGATAAAGATGTGGAGAGAGCTCGACTTGCAACATTCTACAAATATCGTGCGGCCTAAACATCAGAACAAATTAGGGAAGTGTGACAGGAGGGGAAAAGAGCAAAAAGAGGCCAATTTGGTGAAGATGTAAAAGGTAGTATGCAAATAAAAATATACAATAACCCTAGGGAACGAAGAGCCTTGGGGAGCTATCTAAAAGATGGGACTCATTGGGAAGATGAAATAGAAGTGTGGGGCCTGAGCTAGATTAATTAGGGAAGGGCCCCTTCCCGGAGTCCTAAAGTGAACGAGCTGGAAAGCTCATGGATTGAGAAGGTTAAAGTCCACTGGAAGTCTCGAAGGGATTCTAGAGACGAATGAAGTGATCTGTTTTCAAGAATGCTGGCTGTGTGTGGAGTTGAAAAAATGTGAAGAATTTTTACAAACAAGCTGTGTAGCGAAAGGAAATGTACAGGGGTTTCTGTCAGAGGGGCTGCTAACCTTAGCCTCTGTAAGGATAGCAAAACATATGAAATCTGTACCATCAAAATGTGAATGGCTATACATTTGTATGATTGATCTTTAGCAAAATTCTGCCAATGTGGAATATATGATATTGGTTAATGTATATGTCCATATGGAAGATAGCTTGCATAATACAACCTAATTGAACTGCTTCGTAGATTTGCATGAATGTATGTATACCTATTCCAAAGGTCTGTTGTTTAAAGTAGGAGATTTTATTGCTAGAATTAATCAGAATGATCCTTGAAATATATGTAGTGAATTGTTAAAAGCTCACTATATTGAGGATGCAATCGTTCCTCCTAGTGGGTGTTTACAGAAGGAAAAAAGTGGGCCGCAGTGATGCACAATTTCGTTTTAGTTTGCTTAAATGGGCGCTTCCAAAATTGCATTCCAGCTGCCCAAACCTTTTGCATTGAATCTCAGAAATGTCCAATTAATTATATGTTTGTTTCAATCTGTCACTTCCAGTTAATCTTTGACTTTAGGGTAGTAAAGGAAGAGGGCAGCGATCACCGTCCAATCCAAGTGCTGTGCCAACTGAAGTTTTTGAAAGAAAAAGAGAAGGCTGTACTCCCAGGTATTACACTCCCAAGAAGATCAAATCTAGATTCAATGAAAAAGAGCTGGATATGTTAGCAAAGGTACTGTTAGAACCTATAGGGGTGGTACAAAAGCTCAACATGTCAGAGGCAATTAATTGGTATTCGGAGTTAATGAAAAATGCGATTAGCTGTATAAAGGTAGAGCAAAGGATGGTCAGCAAGGAGAATACTACTGGATAGGGCCCAAGCAGAAGAGGTGGTTTGACCATGAGTGTCAGAATTTAAAGAGCCAATTAAAGAATTTACAAAGGTATCAGAACAAAGGGTAGAATGTGGCTAAGGAAGGGATGGTGCATTAATTATGTCAGATATATAAAAGAATAGTTAAAGATAAAAATGACTTATTTTAATGCCAACTGGAAGGAAATCCTTGAAATAATCTCAAGCAAAAATACTTGGAAATTCTGGAAACTGGTTCATGCGGGGATGGGCAATAAGATATCCTTGACAGATTATATGGTCTCAGAGGTGGCCCGGATAAAGTTTTTAGAAGACACATATGCAAAAAGCTATCTATCCAAAACCACATGTGGGTCCCAGGAGGTAGATAAGGACATTCATGTCACACAGCTCCACTCCATGCTACACAATGCCACTCCACTCTGTGCCACACAATGCCACTCCACACCACACAATGCCACTCCATTCCACATCACACGATGTCTCTCCACACCTCACAGTGCCACTCCATGCGACACTCCCCACACAATGCTAGTCAACTCCATGCCACACAATGCCACTCCATGCCACACAATTCCAATTTACTACACTCCAAACAGTGCCACACAATTCCACTCCACTCAGTGCCACACAGTTCCACTTCATGCTACACTATTCCACTCCACTCCTTGCCACACAATTACATGTCATGCCACAATACCACACAATTACACTCCACTCCAAACAATGCTACACAATTACGCTCAAATCAATGTCACACAATTCTACCCACTCAATGCTGCAAAATAGCACACAATTGAACTCCACTCCATCTCACATAATGCCACGCAGTTCCATCCCAATCCATGATACACATTGCCCCTCCACTCCAAGCAACACAATACTACTCCACGCAACAAAGTGTCACTCTAGTCCACACAATTCCACTCCACCCCACTCCATACCGCACAATTCCACTCAACTCAAATCTGTACAATGCAACACAGTGCCACACAATTCCACCCCTCATAATTCCACACAATTCCACTCGACTCCACTCAATGTCACTCAAGTCCACACATCACATAATTCCACTGCACACAATATCACTCCACTCTATGCCACACAATAACACAAGGGGAGAGGAGTTGGCCTAACGGCTAGGGCGGTCGACCTTGAATCTGGGGAACTGGGTTTGAGTCTCGACAATGACGCTGAACATCCTGTGATTCTGGGCAAATCACTTAATCTCCCCATGCCTAACAAAAAGTAAATGAATGTGTCCTCATGTAATGCAACCGGTGCTATGTAAAGCACTCTGATACCCTATTCGGGTCAAGTTCACGCTATATAAAACTCTGTAAAAAAAAAAAAAAAAAAATGCTACCCAATCCCACTCCACTTCATGCCACATAATGATACTCCACTCCTCTTCACACAATGCCAGTTCATACAATGCCACACAATTTCACTTCATGCCACACAGTGCTAATCCACTCCACATCACACAATGCCACTACAGCCCACCCCACACAATTTCACTACAGTGCACTCTACACAATTCCACTTCACTCAACACAATTCCACTCCACGTCACAGAATGACACTCCATTCTACTTGTCACAATGCCACTCCAATCATCACAATGCCACTCCACTCAGCCCTGCTCCATCCCACTCAATGGCAGTCCACTCTACTTGATGCTACCATACAATGCGACTCTAATCATTGCCAGTGCATGCCACTCAGTGCCACTCCACTCCTCTCCAACCCACCCAATATCACGCCATTCCTCACATTGCCACTCCATGCAACACAGTGCCACGTCACTCAGTGGCACTTCACACTTCCAACCACACAATGCCACTCCATGCCACAGAATGCCACTCTAACTATGCCACACAATGCCACTCTACACCATACAATGCCATTCCACTGCACTCCATGCCACTTAATGCAACTCCATTCCACACAATGCCACACCACTCCACCCCATGCAACCCCACTCCACCAAAGCCAATAGATCTCACATAGGCAAGACCTATTGGCCTTGCCAGTTCTTATTTTATGTTGTAGCTACTGTTGAAGTGAAACAATTTTTCTATGATGCCAAACACCAGATTGACTGCTCGGGGCTCTTTGATAGAATTCTTGCTATTGCCAGTTAAAAAGTTGGACGAGGACTTTATTGAAGAACTAAGACAGCCTGTTTTACGCATTCTGGTGTTCATTCTGGTGTTCAAATGGCAGATTTGGATATACAGCAAAGGTTAAGAAAAGGTGGATTAACTTTAGATACATGTAGTATCCTAACGTTCCAAATGGCAGACAGAAACGGAATGCCTCAGCTGTTTAACTGTATTGTCGCATGTGACCCAGGCGTTCCCTTTGGAGAGAGAGTTGCACAGAGTTTAGGCCTGATTCACAACACTTTGCATGGTCTTAAGTTTGGCTTTTAGCTACAAAAAACTGGGGTTATAGTCTAAATTCCCAAACTGTAATTTAGAGATTCAAGCTTGGAGGAGTTTATGGCCAAAAATCACACTAGTGGCTAGGAAAATCCACCAGTATGTTAAACTTTCCGCCGTTAACGGTGAGAACTAGTGTTTCGAAGTGTGTGGCCTCTAGCAATGTGTTCAAGCTACAAGGTTGTTACAGGGTGGATAATTATTGTTAGAAGGTGGTTCTGCCCATCTGAGCCGCCCGGATTCTTTGCTTTTTGAACACCTAATTTTTTAGCTTTTACTGTGGGAGAGCCTCATAAGCTGGGACTCGCCCACAGTGAACTCATGATGAAACAGACTGCATGTGGATTGCACCAGTGTCCGCCTTGTGAGAGAAGGCTGCTGTGCTGCAGCCAGGGTAAGGGGCACTGGACTAGTTACATGTAGACATGTGTGCACACGTGTGTGCACCCGTGTAAGGGCTGCGCAGGAGAGATTTCTGTCGTGCGCAGCCCAGGAGCAGGTATAGATTGAATGGTGAGGCAGGAATTATGCAGAGCTGGGTGGTGACATGGAATAGGCTTTATAATGTGGGGAGACACATGTAAGGGAAAGTCAGTGTGCTTTACTGTTTTCACTGTAGGAACACTCCATTACTCTCTTATGAAGGCAGGGACCACATGGGGTAGTTTCACTTCCCTAGGGCCTACAAATTCTAGACACGCACCAAAGTCCACTAAAAGTTGTGTCAAAAGAAGTATTCTGCTGAGTCCAAAGCCACATCTGTACTGCTTATGGGTCATCCAGAAATGTCATATTCCTCTGACTCAGCTCATAACCAGAGCCTGGCCGGGTGTGACCCTGCCAGGCTGGATTAATTACCTTCCTACCCAAGATGTAGCATCAGAGGCCTAGCCCTTCACTGCAAGCATTCCAAGGGAGAAGGTCTTCTCTCCAGGAGGAAGAGATGGGGGTGAAGCTGCAGGTTATCCATCAGCAGCTGTCACCCGGTGCCAGGCACCAGGCCTGCTCCGGGCCCAGGCCATTAAGGCAGCAAGGGGGAAAGGGGGCTTGACCATGTGGCATGAGACCCCTGGACGACACCATTTTGAAGTATCCCAGAGGCCTGTGCAGGAAGGAAGGAGCAGGGGCAGAGAGGTGATGTGTTGCTGCAGGATAGGGCAGAAGTGCCTTCCTGCCAACCCCTCAAAATTCTTTTAAAAAGTCTTGCACAGGAAGAGGAGCTCTCTCTGGGATGTGGTCTTGCTGAGGAAGACTGGTGCTGGAGCCTAGCGCCATAGGCAGTTGGAAGGAGGGACCCCCTGACTGTCCCAGGACCCTGGACTTCACCTTTGAAGGAGTCCAGGGCCAGTGAGGAGAAGTCTGGGCCTCAGCACAAGGCGAAAAGAGGCCCAGAAGGAGAGCCAGGTGAAAGGCTGGGCCAGGGAGCCAGTGACGACAGCTTCTTGCCAAACTCTTCTTCCTGGAGGCCAGGAGGGAGGTGAAAAGTGCTCCAGGTGGCTAGGGCTGGCCACCAGGATCAAGAGGAGACCAAAATGGTGAAAATCGGTCTCCTGGGGGCTGAGATATGCCCCCCAGAAGGTAGGCGATCTTTGACCTCTAATCCGATCGACGACGAAGCGCGTGGGGCTCCACCGCCGGTCTTGGAGGTGCCCCCGGGGTGGGTCAGGTCCCGGGGGCTGCCCCCAGAAGAAAGGGAAAGTCTACCCTGGCCCCCGAAGAAGAGAAACTCAGGCAGCACTATCACACTCCCCGTGAAGGTGTCCAAGGGGGTGCCAGGAGTCTACCCTGGCCCCCGAAGAAGCAAAATTCGGGGAGCGCCGTCACGCTCCCCATGAAGTAATCCCAGGGGCCCGGGATCCCCAACTCAGGGCCCCGCCGTAGGGTGAAGTCGGGGAGCGCCGTTGCGCTCCCCGTGAAGACCTCCAGGTGGCCCGGGGGCCCCAACTCCGCGCCCCAGTGAAGCCGGAAGGAGGGGGGAGTGCTGCTGTACTCCCCCGTGGAAGGAGGAAGGCAGGGGGAGTGCCGTTGCTCCCGCCGGTCCAGGAGCAGCCTCGGTGTCTGCCCGCAGGAGCGGGCAGACCAGAATGGAAGCGCCGGCTCCCGTGGCACCACGCGAGCGTGCTGGTCGGAAGGGGAGCTGGCAGGAGCGGCCGGTGGTGGGGTCCCCGAGCTGCTAGTAATCTCACCTGCAAAGCACGGGGTCCAGGTGGGACCGGGCCCCCAACGAAGAGCAGATGCGGCGTGAAACCACCAGAAATGGCAGCGCAGCTCTACCCGGAGCAGCAGGAGAGCCGCTGCTCTAATATGCACAAGATTGGGAAGAGCACCCCATAATGCCTTGCAGGGCCTGGGAAGGCCTGCATGAAAACCTGCCAGTTTTCAGCGCATGGTGGCTCCAGGAAGATGAGGTCCCCACTAATTGGTTGCAAAGGTGCAGGGGGAGCTGCAGGAGCAACACAGACTCCCCCAGCACCGAAATGGGAAGTCCCCACCCTCAGTCTCTGGGGGACTCAAAGGAGACCACCCCTCAAGAGTTCATCTGTGTTTTCAAGCCTACCTCATGCTGGAACTTTTGTTCTACAGCGAGGAGCGGAAGCTTAGAGCTGCACTGAAGTGTGCAAGTTCAAACATGGATTGTCACTGAGGTGATACCCCTAGAGGTGGAAAGGTGTAATTGCACAGGTGGTGCATTTACAAATGGTGTTTCCTTTGGAGACTGGAAGTCATAGGTGATATGTGAAATGATAAGCGAACTGGGGTTATGTTGCTAGGCATTCCTGCTAGGGTCCCTAGGTGTCAATGCTTAATCATGTGGTTATACCTGTGATGCCTTTTAGGGGCTTAAATTGCATTGTATTATAACTGTTACCAGATATGATAAGTACTGTCATTCTAAGTGATGCCTGAACATGTATTCTTGCTACTGCATTAGTTGAAGAACAACCCAGACTGTCAGCCACTGCGATTTAGAGGTGTATACTGTATGGTCAGTATGACATGCTCAGTCAGGGTTATATGTCACTATGGCAGGTGTTCCCAGTATAAATGCTTGTTTGTTGAGATGTGGTACTAGACCCCCCCTCCCTGCAGGAATGTTATGCAATGTCCAGAAGTATTTCCAACAGCTTATGTATATTTGTAAATTGATGCATAGTATTGAGTAGTGTGTGTGCAATAAATATACTCTTCCTTTTTATAAAGAAAAGTATAGTATGGACAATCAATTATTGAGTGGTATTTCTGCGTACGTGTAAATGGCAATTACTAGCCCACACCACCTCCCTTGAGTAAGCCTTAGACTCCTCTACAACGCTACCCTCTGAGAGTCAAGCGCTACAATGGAGTGTTCGGTTCCCAGTGAAGGACAAATGTAGACATGTTGTTTGTGCAGGCCTCACAAATAATGCCTCGTATTCCAACAATTATACAATGGGGATAGCAATAAATATTAAATAATCCTAATTGCATTTTCATGCCCAATTTGTGCACTTGATTGTAGTGGGGGGGGGTGAAATGTTGAAATTGTTATGCAAACTGAGTTTTAAGTGCCCCAAATGCTACATATTTTTAAGGTGGTGAAGGAGGGAAAGGATTTCTCGATTTATATAATTGCCATGTGCAGAAAAAAAGTTAATATGTTTAACCAAACCCAAAACCTACAAAATTTCTACCAGAGTGACATCCGCTGGTTTGGGGGTCTGCACATGCATAGAACTGTATGGAAATTGTGAATGATGACCGTGGTTGAAATAAACGGTTTCATGAATTGTCTGTGATACTGAAAGGAAAGATGACTGATATGCAAAGAGAACATGAAGGAGATTGTTCGGGGCATATTCTCAAGGAGCTATCGCCGAGTTAACGGCACTTTATCGCAGCCAAAGTTGCGATAAATTCATCGCCCCATTCACAAGCTGGTGTTAACAGCCCATAACACCAGTTTACCCGCGATAGCAGCCGCAAAAAACATCGCCACAGATGACCCCGGCAACTATCGCTAATGAGATGCAGAGTAGGCTTACCCGTGCAAAAAGCCGTGAAAACACCACTCGGCAACAATCTCAACCACCAGCCAGATCTGCGAAAAGACCACGAAACATGCGATAATGCGCATTAGCAGCAGGAAATTAACACCTGCTCTGACCTGGTGTAAAGTCGGATGGCAGCCTGCACCACAAAAGGGAGCCCAGCTCACAGCCACACCTGAAGACCAACAGATGCCATGGAGCCACTGAACATGTGGGCCGGACACCCAAGAGGGCCCCAACACCCACCGCCACCACCCCCAGGACCACCCCCACCCCCCCGGACACCCACCTCCCCCCCGGACCAACACTGAGGCAGCGCAGACAAAGACAGCGACCCTCCGAAAATGCACCAACCTCATAGATCCAACACCAGAGAATGTCATTGCCCACTATATGCCCAAAGGGACAACCCTCCTCCGCATCCTGACCACCATTGCCCACAGGCTGACGGTACCAACACAGCGGACAACCAACAACCCACCGCAGACAAAGCTGCTGGCCGTGCTGCACGTGTTGGCCTCTGGTACCCTCCAACCAACATCCGCCTGAGACGGAGGAGTCACACAGCCAGGCCAATCCAAGTCCCCCACAATGGTCATGGATGACACCATCAGCATGGTACCCCACTATCTATACTTCACACACACTGCGCAGGAACAGCCAGAGACCAAGCAAGGCGTGTACGCCACAGCTGGCTTCCCGCACGTGTCAGGGGGCAATTGACTGCACACATGTCCTACTAGGGGCCCTGGCGACACTGCACACAATAAGCGCAACAGAAAGCGCACATATCCCACCAATGTGCAGGCAATAGTGGACCACCGTGGAATCCCCGCCAACGCCGCCGCCAAACACCCAGGCAGTGTGCATGATACCTGCACCTCCCGACAGTCCATCATCAACCTGCGCCACCAGGATGGCACCCACGGAAATGCACTGCTCGTTGGCCAATACCAAATGCACACACCACACACCTCAACTCCACAATCATGCAACACACAACACAGGAAATGCACACGTCGCAAGCTCACAAGCTCACATACAACATGCACACCCACCAGACACGACAGCACAACTCACTGTGGGAACCTGGGCCAGCCATACACATGAGCCATCAATGGCATGGCACCTCGGACACACAATAGCAGAATGTCGGAAGAGGTGGGGACCAGGCATGTGCGAAGGAGGCAAGGGACCGATGAATGAGAATGTACACAATGCCAAGTGTGGCGTGGATGTGCTGGCCAGACTGCAGTATGCAGACCAGACACATATCCATGTCGACACACACCGCTGGTGTTTGGAGTGTAGTGGATAGTGGACGCAACCATGCCACCCCAGCCAGTGGGGAAGATCGCGGAAATGTAGTTTGTGACGTCACCCCCGTAAGCGTGAGAGGAGTGGGCTGGCCCGGCGTACGCCAGGCCAGCATAGGGGTGTGAATAAAAGGCACGTAACTCTGGGCGTGGTCCTCTTCCGGAATGCCCAACGTCTCTGCCAGGGCAATGCCTCTCACCCCGCCACGAGGCCGACGCCATGAGCGGTGTTGCCAGCGATCCTGTGCACCTGCTGCACCCCGGGACGCTGGTCCCCGAACCAGTCCTGCCCGCCCCTGCGCACCCAGGCCTCAATGTCCACCTTCCGACACCGGCGTGTGTCGAAGAGGGCCCACCACGTGCTGGTGCAATCTCCAAGCCCGAGGCCTGCGACCTTGGCAGCCTCCTCAGACCATCACGGCCTCCGCAACACAGGCCCACAGTACTCCATTCTCGTTGACGTACTCCACCGGCATGCACAGCGGACAAGTAGGTCACACATTTGGAACTGAGTCTTGATTACACCATGGCAGAGCACATCAATCATGGTTGAGTGTATGTCACTATACACCCTTCGATGTGGTGCCAACAGATCTTAGTGTTACATCACAGCCGCAAGATTCTGTGGGCCCACGCGGACTACTGCTCTCGGCCTATGCTGCGCTCGAGTAGGTCACAGAATTGAAACTAAACATCGATTATTCAAAGGCAGAGTACGAATCATTGCACGCAAGGAGAGGCATAAGAGGATGGCGCGTTGCATTTGGGAGGAAAAAAGGATCATCGTTACGGAGGTGATCGAACACTACCGACAACTGCCCTGATGTCACTAACTCTGTGCATCGCGAGCCTAAGACACGTGGCTGTGGCCCACTGCTGACCGCTGCCTCCGGCCTACACTGCGGTCCAGTAGGTCACAGAGTCTTGATTCGGCAATGCCGGAGTTCACATCATCGCAGACTGCATCCCCTCTCAGCCCCTGTGCCACTAAGTCTGTTCCCCGACATTCATGGACACTCTCTGGTCGTACATTGGTGGCGTCTGAGTCTATGGACTAGGGGGTAGTTTTCATCACCATGCAGCTGATGCCGAATTGGTGGTGGCAACGAGGCAGTCGCTTTCCACTCCTCCATTTGCTGCTTCTGGATGGCTTCTGCCCTCTGCATTATGCCCTGGAGGACACCTTCCACTGTCCCCCGCAACCCTCCGCCACATTCACCTTCGACATCGACGGGGACCCGCTCAGTGTGCGTGGCCCTACCTCAGTGGACCGCAAGTCACCGTCCCGTGGCGGTGTGCCTGTGCCTGCCGCTGTGCATCTGGGGCCACCAACTCTGTGCAGCTCAAGTCAGGGATCCTGTCTGAATGAATATTGGATGACCTCTGTGACGGTGGTCTTGGGGTCATCGACGCCATGTGCATGTGGCCCTGCGCTGTCTGCTGCCTCCGGCCTCAACTGCGGACCACCAGGGCTCACACATCATATCGAGTCCTGACCGGCCCGGACATCGCATCACCACAGGAGGCACACGCCACCATCGCCAGGGCCAACTCCAACCACCATCTGCCAGAGTCGAAACAGTGGTACTGGCAGACTAACGGAGTTGCTCAGACCTGTCGTGGATGCCATCATCTGCCTGATCCCCTGCTCAGCACTCCAGGAGCCACTGACTCAGTGCACCGTAACCCATGGATCCTTACTGATTGAGTTTTGGGCTGTGGAGAGGTTGCGCAGCAATGCCACCTCCGGCAGTGTGGGAGACCTGGGACGTTGATGAGGAAGTTGATGCAGGTCTAACACACCCCACTGCATCTACATCAGGAATATCCCGAATGGACACAATCCTAGTCATTTTCATCACATGAGCGTGCTCAGCTCTAGTGCCCCAACCTCAGTGCACTGCAACTCACGGACACTTCTGTTTGTATGTTTGGTGACCTCTGTACTTGCTCCGGCTCCCTCCATGTTGCTCAGCAGTTGACTCTGTTATGCAGGTGTTTTCTGTTTCCATTGCACTGGTGTCCACTGTTCAAGTTGTTGCCAGCACCAAGCACTCCGTGCGGGCTGGCTTATGCTCACCCCACACACATCCAGCACAGGCGTCACTGTACATGTGGCCCTGCCAATAAAGGGGACGGGCGCAAGTGCCCGTTATGTTATGTTATAGGGGTATTTGTAAAGCGCACGGCTACTCCTAGGAGTGTCCCGGCGCTAACTAACCCAGTTGACAGAGCAAATGCAGCGACTACGGGTGACTCCACTCTCATTGAAACAGCCAGGTTTTTAACTTTATTCTGAAACTGAGAAGAACCTGTTCCTGTCTCAGATGCGGCGGTAAACTATTCCACAGCTTAGTAGCGGTCACCTGAAACGAGCGACCGCCCAGCCGAGAGCGTGCAAATTTTGGCACGACCGTCAGCTTCTGAGTTGAGGATCGCAAGGTTCTAATAGGAGCATATGGTTGGAATCTCCTCCTAATATAAGGGGCCCCAACATTATGAAAGGCTTTGAAAACTACAACCAAGGCCTTAAAAATCACCCTTTTCCGCACTGGAAGCCAATGCAGAGACAACAAGAGAGGCGTCATATGAGTTCTGAGGTCAACCAGCAACACGGCCCTTGCTGCTGCGTTCTGTACCACCTGCAAACGCCCGAGTAGGTAATCCGGGAGGCCGAGATACAGAACGTTAGCATAGTCAAGCCTAGATGTTATCAAAGCTTGGGCCACTGTTTTCCTGTGGGGAACTGAGAGGAGAGGGAGAAAGTTCCTCATCATTTTGAGTAGTCTGAAACAAGTGGCGGCCACAGATTGAACTTGTGCCTTCATGGACATGTCCGCATCCATTTTTACCCCAAGATTTTTTACAGTGGTCACTGGACAAATGGGGGGGGGACATATCCTGAGGCCACCAGTGGCGCCATTCCACACCGGGACTATGGCCGAAACAGATGATTTCGGACTTATCGGAGTTACACAGCAGTTGGTTTTGCCTGAACCAGGAGAACACCTTGGACAGGCAGTTGTTAATATCATCTCCTCTCAACATCTCGTTTTTCCCAAAGGTAAACAACAGCTGCGTGTCGTCAGCATAAGATATGACCGTAGCCCCATAATGCTCTGCCAGGAGTGCCAAGGGAGCCATATATAGATTAAACAAAGTTGCCTGTAGCCAGTTCAACATAATATCTGCGTGTGTCCCTGTGGTCTTGTTGTATGCATGAGGGCCCTGGGCCCTACGACATTACAGTGTGCTGTGTACAGCGGACGCAGACATGTCACCGCAGGCAGCGGGTTAGAGCTTGGACATGTGGCTTTGTCGTCACCCACTCAATTTGTAAGGGGAGTGGACTGGGCCGTCGTACGCAGAGCCAATGTGGGTGTGTGACTGATATCTGCGTGCCCCTGGGTGTGGTTCTGTACTGGGAATGTGCATCTGCATGTGTCTCTATGGCAGTGTGGGTCTCCTTTGTTGGGTGTAGGTGGTCCCTGAAGGGTAATTGACACCCACGTATGTGATCTAGTTCGCCTTCCATGGGTTCAGACCACACCCGCACCTGTTCGGCCACCTCCTTTTGGCGTTCTGACACCTGGCACTGGGGTGCCATGTGTGGGTCGGTGAAGTGTTGTGAGCCAGCCGTGCTTGCGGGTGCTTCATGCTGTGTGGTCTGTTGCAGGGGCTGGGTTCTCCTCAGAGTAGCTTGTCTGCCCTGGTCCTGGTGGTGGGTTGCGTGGAATGTCCATGGGCTGTTGTAGGGCGTCGGTGTCGAAAGTGTGGTGGTCGTCTCCAGCATCACTGATGGGTTGTCTGGTCTGACCTGCTGGAGGTGTTGTTTGTCCCTCTGCAATGTGAAGGGGAGATGCATGTTGACATTGTGTTGACATTTATGTTGGCGCATTGTTCTTGTAGACATGCAGACTGTGTGACGATGTACATTGTGACTGTTTGGGCGGTGCTGGCAATTTGAGGGGGGACAGTGGACATTTGGACTACATGACTGATGTGAGGTTGTACCCGTACATATGCATCTCACAGTTCCCTGCTCTGTCAAATGTGATTGGCCTGTTTCTGCGCATGGGCGGACCCAGTTGTGTCCCCTGTTCTGCACTGTCGGTGTTGCACTTTGTGCCACATTGTCATGGGATGTGCTGTGATTGCCATGTGTGTGTGCTGCAGTGTGCCACTGGGATGGGGGACATGACCCTGGGTAATTGTGGGTGTGCAGTGTGCTACACATCCTTGTGCATGTGTGCCATTGTGCCCATCTCCCCCGTCCCCCCAGTCCCTGTTCGTTACTCACCCTGTTGTTGTTGTGTCAGGTCCTCTCGAGCTGTGTCCGTACTCCCACCTCCTTGCACCGTCTCCACACTGATGACTGGCCTCAATTTCCTCCAGCTCCTCCTGTGGCGCAGGACTCCCACCTCCTGTCGCCGTTGCTGCCTTCCTGTTGGCAGCGGCTTTGGGCCTGGTTTAGGTTTTCACGTCATGCCAGCGCCTCTTGGCCTCCTCCATTGGCCTCCTCGACACTCCGGCTGCATTCAAGGTAGTCTGATTGTGGGTCAGTTGCTGGTAGTGTTCTGTGACATCCGTGACGCTGGTCTTGTTTTCCTGCGGACTGCACCCTGTCTTCCTCTCCCTTTTCTCCTTGGCCTTCCCCGACCCGGTTGGTCCTTGCTGGTGGTCTGTGGGACTTGTGAGCATTGGCCTCTGCGCTGGGTCAGAGTGCATCCATGTTGCTACGCACTTTGGGTTGTTTCTGGTGTGTTGTTTTTGTGCTTTTATAGTGCATTTTCCCGCCAGACGTGTGGGATTTGTAGGCCTGCCGCTGGTTTTCGCTGCTTTTTGTATCGCGATTGGCCTCATCGCAGCTTTTTTTGCGTTCGTGTTTCGCATTTTGGCTGCGTGGCGTTGATTTTAACGCGGCCATTTGACGCGTTATCTGGTGACTATCGCATGGTACCGCCGTGTTGTGAATACTTGGTTAACATGGCGTAAATTTCCCGCGATATACTGCGATGTTGGAGGTTGCGTTAAGTAACTTTTGCGATGGTTATCACACGTTCTTGAGAATATGCCCCTTCGTGTTTACACGAGTTGCTTGGGGAAGACTGCCTTCTGAGACCAGTCTCTTTGTAATGAATATCTTTTTCGTTTTCACAGAGGAAGAAACAAACGTCTCTGAGGAGGAAAAGACAAGAATCCATTATTTGTTGCTGTTGACAATTCCCGCGACTCTGATTGTTGCAGTTGTATCATTGGTCGTTATCATAAAGAAACTTAGGAGGTCACATAAAGAAGGTATGCAAAGTGTTTCAAAAACTTATTATAGAAATGTGAGAGCAGAATGAATGCCGCCGGGAACAATTAATTGTCCGCCTATATTTGACACCTGTAAAGGCTTGAGTCTGCCTCTAGCAGCAATATGTATTTAGAGAACACAAAACATTGGTCTTTGGTGCATAGCGAGTCACCCAGAGGCTCAATTGCCCAATGTGTAACCAGGAAACCTAATTCAGATCCCAGCTTTTTTACTTGTCTAAATTGTATGATTCTCCGCACATCACTTTACTTCTTTGTGCCTGGTTTTGATTGAGAGTCAAATGGGCGCTGTATAAAAACATAATTGCTGGGGACTCACAGTCCCGGGACGCTTTGGTGCCGGTTTTCGCACCAGGAGCCGCTTGCACAGGTGGAGGGGGAGGAGGTACTAACACTTCCCAGCGCTTATAGAGCTACAAACACTCCTGCACTGCGGAACCATCCTTGCTGGGGACTCCAAGTCCTAGGACACTTTGCTGCCGGTTTTTTCACGCCAGAAGGTGCCTACACAGGTGGAGGGGGAGGAGGTACTAACACCCCCAGCGCTTTTAGTGCTACAAACACTCCTGCAGCGCGGGACCACTCTTGTGTAAAGATGGTCGGACGAGTGGAGAGGTTTTGTCGTGTAGTTCCTAGGAGTCAACCAGCACATGTGTGCTGCGACAATCAGGAGACAGAAGCATACGAAAGAGATTGCTAGTACCAATATAGTAAATAGTAGAAACATTTCTATCATAGTGCTAATAAGATGAACATAAGCAGTTCAGATAAAAATTGTAGCACTTGCATATTCCTAAATTGCGCGCCCAAAGTAATTTGCCTAAATGTACCTAGCCTAACCAGGGTGTGTAGGTATATATATATGCGTATAGCTATGTGTATCTGTATACATGTATGTAGCCAAGAAACCCCTAGGGATGAACCAGCCCCCTCACCTGATGGTTGAGAACGAAGGACCCCATATCTGCGTCGAGGATGACAGCCCGCAAGGGATGTCAGACTGCTGCGTGTTGAAGATTCAGCATGCAGGAACCCATGTCAGCTTGGAAGTAATTCTCCTCTGATTTGTAGGGGGGAGTGGGGGCCTTTTAAACTAAAGTGGCCACTCCAGGGTTTTTTCTAGATTCAATATGTTTTTAAAACAATCATGAATGTTTTGAAAACAATCATAAATGTATTGAAAACAATCACTGATGCTTTTCTAAACAAGTGCGATCATGCACAGCTGGCTGTTGGCCAAGGATGAAAAAAGTGGTGACCCTTATACAGAATAAATCTGCCATGCCTGGCGACATGTTTATGTACGTCAGGTACAGGGATTATGATAGAAGACTAAGAGCCTGGTGTCGAAGAGACTGGAGCAAGCTACTAGGTAAAAGGTCACATGTTTAGAATCGTTATAGTCGTGTGGATGGGACAAATGTATGTAATAGGGGTATACATGACAGGATTAGGCTAAAGGACATGACAGTTTAAGTCAAGTTTATTTCTAACAGGTGGGGGAAGAACAGAGCGCAGCATCCAACAGGCAGGGAGTCCGCAGCAACTGCTGTTCTTCCCTACATTCCACAATATCCACATTCCACCACGAAAGTTAAAACACAGCTCTATTTACATTCTACATTCTTCAACATTCAACGTAGCGATACTACTTACCAACACCACATATCTTCCCCCTTTATATTTTCTAAATTGGAACACTTGTCCTATAATAAAATAATAACAACAACCTATGGAACTATAGAATAAAGCATCTGAATTAACAGTTCAAAGGGGTATACATAATACGGATTCAACATTTCACCCTACCACAAAATCTTTAAACTTGGCTGGTTTCGATACTATTCTTCCTGAGCAAGTGACAACTACTTTACTAGACATAACACCAGATGATTGCACCTGGTCTGTGCACGTTCCTGTCTGCACACCACCCTCTTCCATGGAGGTTGATTGAGCTACTGCTTCAGATTGAACAGAAGACCCAACTGCAGGATTGACTAGTTGTGCACCTGCATCATTCTCCACAAGTACATTTTCATCATCATCCCATAAAGGCATTCCTGCCAAGCTCAAATTATCAACTTTCCAAGACAATATCTTATTACATTTGGAAAGCTTGCTCAGATGCCAAACTTTCCCATCACTGAGCTTGGCAGAACACCCATACATCTCCTTACTTGCAAGGGTTTAGAAAAATGACTGCTACCTTTCTTCACAATTTAACGCGGACCCATTCTCCCTCATTCAATGCGACCTCCTTCACATTGTGTTTTTTGTCAAAGAACATTTTATATGTTTGACGTGCCTTTTTAAAAACCATTGGCGACTACTAACTCTTATCCAAATTCGTCATCCATACCACGTTATCCTTTGTGAGTGGTTTGCGTACACTCAAAATCATAAAAGGACTGTAGCCAGTGACATTTGGAGTTATGCGATATGCCAACACCAATTTATCTAATTCAACAGCCCAATTCTTTCCTTTGTTGATCGCGGCTTGCACACTTCCCATAATCACTCTGTTAAATCTTTCCACACAGCCATTACTGGGCGGATGATACACTGGAGTTTTCCTTTCCTAGATACCATTCCTAGTCAAACATTCAGTAAATCTATCAGCCACGAACTGCGGACCATTGTCACTTAACAATGATTTGAGTATCCCTTCTCTCAGGATTTTTTTTCTAAGAAACCTACATCAACATGGTCACGAATTTTCACTTCTGGCCATTTAGAATATTTATCTATAAGTGCAATACCATATTTAGGAGTTCCCGTTGTGCCCACGAGGGGTCCTAAAATATCAATAGCCAGCGCTTCCCAAGGATTATCTGCTATTTAACTCAGGCCAAAGGGTGGCCGCAACATATTCTGGGTCTTATCAGCATTGGCACAATGGTCACAATTGCTGACAAACTTCTCCATACTGGCGTCAACACTTGGCCACCAATACGACTTTTTAACTTTCTTTTTAGATTTAACAATACCTAAATGACCTTTGTGCATCAACACGAGTACTCTTTGACGAAGATATTGCAGGGGAACTACTCTATTACCTCTAAACAAAATTCCAGTTTCAGAAATAGATAGCTCATCCTTCAATTCCCAAAACACCCTATATTGCTCAGACATCTTGCTTTTCTCAGGCCAACCCTGTAATACATACTCAAAAACAATCCTCAAAGCTTTGTCTTCTACGTATCCAGTTTCCCATTCTTCTTCAGAAATGGCCGCTAGCTCACAATCTACCCTTGCTACATTATATTCTTCCCATTGGTTCACCTGTACCTTTTCCTGGTGAATCGGGGACCTGCTAAGATAGTCAGCTACCTTGTTCTTCCTACCTGGCAAATACTCTGCTTGGTATGCTTAATCAAACAACTGCAAAGACATCCTAGCAATATGATGATTCGCTTTGTCCAACCCTTCAGCAGTTAACACCTTAAGCAATGGCCTGTGATCTCTACGCAAGGTGTACCCCGTACCCCACAAGAATTGTCTACATTTGGTCATAGCCCACACACACGCCAGCATTTCTCTTTCTATTACGGAATACCTTTCTTCGGATGACGTGAGGGCGTTGGATGCAAAGGAAACAGTATTTTCTACACCAGGACTAGATATTTGTTTCCAAACAGCACCTAATCCTTTGCCGCTGGCATCAGTAGTCAAAATGGTGTGTTCCTTAGTGTCAAATCCCTGAAGTGGCAATGCTCCACAAATGTCATCTTTATGCTCTCAACTTGTCATTCCACACAAATGGGGTCTTGATTTTCATCAATTGGTGTACATTGTATGTTTTCTCTGCAAACTTTCGTACAAATTTTGCATAGAACTCGACCAGCCCAATGAAGGATCTTACATCATCCTTGCAACACGGGACAGGTGCATCTTTTATAGCCATGATGATTTTGTTTTTGGGGAATATACCTTTGTCACAGATCTCATGACTTAGGTACGTTACTGAGTTCCTGCAAAATTTACATTTACTCAGTTCAGCGGTTAAACCGACCTCCTTAAGTTTACACAACACTTTGTACAAATTCTGATCATGTTCATCCATATTTTTTCCCATGACTAGTATATCATCTTGGAAATACAGTACACACCTGAGATCCTTTAACAGTTTGTGCATTAACCGCTGGAAGACTGCTGCGGCTGAAGCCAGACCAAAAGGCATTCTAACAAAACGGTAATAACCAAAAGGTGTGATAAAAGCAGTCAGGTCTTTACTTCCTTCATGTAAGACGACATGATGATAGGCCAAAGTTAAATCTATTGCGGGAAACCACTTGACATCCTTGGTGCATGATAACAGTTCTGAAATGTTAGGTAATGGAAACTTATCAATTATGATGTTTTTATTCAAATCTCTTGGTCAATACATAACCTTAAATTTCCATTAGCCTTCCATGCCACTACCAAAGGAGCCATCCACTCAGCACTCTCAATAGGTTCAATAATACCATTCCTTTGTAAAGTCTCTAATTCCTTTGCAACTTCATCCCGTACACTAAACTGTGTATATTTCTCACCTTATGACTGACAGGCCTCGCCCCTTTTTAGAATGATCTTGTGAACAAAATCTTTTAATTCCCAATTTCTCCAGAGAATTCTTCGTGGAAATCCTTCTTTAACATGCTAATCAATGCTAATTCAGTTTCATCTAATGATAAAACTTGATCCTCACTGTTAGGATTCAAAACTATGTTTAACTTCCTCTGATCCACCCATCCTAACACAGAAGGCCCAACCTCAGATACATACAATTTGCTCTTGGTCGTTCTGCTTTTAAACTCAAATTGTAGTACCCAATATCCAAGGATGGGAATTTTTTCCCCAGTGAACGCAACAGGGTGAATGTCCGAAACTTCCAAATGGTTTCCTCTGATGCTTTTAAATTTCTCTTCACGTAAGTTTTTATTAATGATCATGTATGGAGAACCTGAATCTGCAACAATCATAATCTGCATACTCCCAATGGTAATCTAGCATTTCGGTTTATTTTGTTGCGCCCCTTCCAAATTCAATACTTAACACTCCACACACAACACACCTTCACCATTTATATTGTCTTCATCAGACTGTTCGGCTCTGATCTTTCATTAACTAATTTCGCACTATGTGTTTTCCTACTCTTTTCCTACAGACTTTAGCACAGTAACTCCATAGTATTGGCATTTAGCTTTCCAGGCAGGACAACTCTTGTCTCTAGTCAAGTGACCCTTGTTACCACAATGATAACAACTCAAATTCTTGTCCTTATTAGGCCATTTAAACTTCTTTTTATCCTCTCCACTTTCTTTTGTTTGAACACTACGTGCTCCTGAAACATTGCACACAGTTTCTCTTTTCTCTGTAACATTTGAACCATTATTGCTAGTAGTTGCTGCCTTGGCACATATTTTAGACATTTCACTTTTCTTCACTAAGGCTATTGTGTCCTTAAGGGATGAATCACCACGAACCCACAATCTATCTTGCAAGTTGGGATCATTAGTATGCATTATAATTTAATCACAAATGAAATCATCATGCAATATACCAAATTTACAAGAGATAGCCAGTTTTTTTAGAGCTGACACATAATCCTCAACCGGTTCAGTCTTCCCTTGCTTCCTCTGGAAAAAATTGCATCTATCAATTGCTGCGCACACTGCTGGCTGGTAGTACGCATCTAGGTCATCTAATGCATTTGCAAACACATCACGTTCTCCACTGCCACAAGCCTTTTTTTTCCATTTGGTTAAATACTCCCAGCCCTTCCGGACCTAGGCTATATAACAGAATTTTCTTTTTCTTGATGCAGAAAACTCCTATGTTCCTTCTTCTTCGGTGGCTGATTCAGGCCATTTCATTAAAGGTTCGTCTGGACTAGGTAAAAAAGGCAGTGGAGGAGTGGGCAAAAAGGTTTGCGCACACATATTTAAATGATGCACTCCACTGTAAATGAACCTGAAGAATACTTGATGCAACAATTGGCTATAAGGTTACATGAAATTACACACAAAAAAAATATGTGCTTATAATTATTATTATTCTTTTCCCTTAACTGTTTGCATACATAGTATTTTAGTGGAATTGGTGTGAGTGTCACCGTAAATGGTAACATGCTGTGAATCTAAATAGCAGTAACTGTGCGTGTCACTGAGCAGAATTGATCTGAGCAACCCGCAAGGTGTGCGTGTCGCCGTAAAGGATCACACGACCCTTGGGAACAGCTCCGTTACAGCAGCAAAATTTGACTGTAGTTCAAAACAGCAAACTTTAATGCACCTTCCAATGTGTAGCCATGACGTAGCCGCGTAGAAGAAACAGCTGTGCGCCCAACAACGATGATGGCACGCAATGGTGTGCATATCACCGGCACAGTTTACAAAATGGCTCTGTACAGCATGATGTGCCGACGCAGTTTGTGAAGAATCGCACATACGCTGACTATGCACATGCGCAGGCTGACACCTCACAGCCTCAAGGACTACGCACAGCAAATTTACTGAATCACCTCCAAATTTACGAACAAAATAGAGCAGCTCTGGCCAAGAACGGATCAAGGCTCCAACTCACTCTCCCCCCCACCTCACCGCACAATGTGTGTACGGTCCTGCGACGACAGCCTCTGCACAAGGTCCACCATAGACGAGGATGATGGAGGTAAGTCTCCTCAGAACATCGCCAAATTGTAAAGATGGTCGGATGAGTGGAGAGGTTTAAGTCAAGTTGTTTTCTAACAGGTGGGGGAAGAACTGAGCGCAGCGTCCAACATGCAAGAAGTGAGCAGCAACTGCCATTCTTCCCTACATTCCACAATATCCACATTCTACCTGAGAGTTAGAACACAGCTCTATTTACATTCTACATTCTTCAACATTCAACGTAGCGATACTACTTACCAAAACCACACCTTGCTTGGGGGCTCTAGGTCCCAGGATGCTTTGGTGCCAGTTTTTATGACAGGAGGCGCCTGCACAGGTGGAGGAGGCACTAACACCCCCCAGCGCTTATATGCTACAAACACTCCTGCAGCATGGGACCATCCTTGCTGGAGATTCCAAGTCCCAGGATGCTTTACTGCCAGTTTTTGAGCCAGGAGGCACCTGCAAAGGTAGAGGAGGGAGGAGGCACTAACACCCCCAAGACCTTATAGCGCTACAAACATTCTCGCAGTGCAGGATGCACCCGGGCAAAGCCTGGGCCAATGGTGGGCCCATCCTGTGCCCGTCAGCGATAGGAATAGACGACGGAGCGGGGCCATGCCCTTTGGCTCCTCTTCTTGGACTGAGGGTGCCAGTAGCTACTGGGATTGATTTGACATCTGTGAAGAGTTGCTTTGGACTGTGGTGTATCTGGAGGTTCTATTTTACAGTTCTCTTAGCCAAACAGATTGTTGTGTCCCACAGAACAATTTTTTGCCCTGATCCTTACGGTTGTACTTGTGACTGTCTTTTCTTTTTAGTTGATTATTGGGGTTCTGGCTTGGGCCTGTTGTTGTTGTAGTGGTTTGCCCTCGTTATTGGAGCTTGCTCGTGAGGGCTCACCCTTTATTTTGGTTTGGGGCTGGGAGGGGCCGATGGTGTTAAAGGGTGTAAGAAGCACGGGGAAAAGAAAATTGTCTTCTACTATATTGCCGCCCCCACTTGCCGCTCCCCATGTTTCCACTACAAAGGAATTTCTAAATCGGGTGGTGTGGGTGGTATCTAAAGAAATTAAGATGGCAGAAAGAAGGCTCTCCTTGCTTAGGGACAGTATCCCCTTATCCTGCCACTCCTCGCCTGATTGTAGTAGGGCCCTGGGAATGCCCCAGGAACTGGCTGTTTTATGTGATCAGTGGGAGAGTCAGAAGGGGGGAGAGGTGGGGCAAATCCAGACACATACCCCCTCATCCCCGGTGGTTAGCTCTAGACACAAGCAGAAAAGGTGAGGATCCGTCACAACCCAATGTAATTCCCAGCTTAATGTTTCAGCCCAAACCGACCACAATCCCATTTGTGTAGAGGGATTCTAGTTTTCCACCAGGGTTATTAATTGAGTTCAAGGCGATCTTGAACGCACGGCTTGATCCGATTTTGTCAAGGCTCACTCACATTGAGGCTCGTGTAGCGGAGTTTCTGGCCCACACAAGCTCGAGGAAGGGGTTGCAGCGGGAGAAGTCCGCTCCAAAGGTACAGGTGAATTTCATCAACCCTGGTTACCTCGTCCCAGGTCCCAGCTCCAGCAGGTCTTCTGTTGTGATGGGATCTACCCTGACTGCCCCCAAACCCCTGAGGTCGACAGAGGAACCCCGGGCGGCCCACCCCTCCCTAGCTGCATCGAGCAAGACGGCCAGCTCATGTGTCCCGGCTCCTTCTCTATCTATGAACCCTGGTGTTGTGCTCAATTTGCCTCCAGAGGTGACTCCCCATGTTGTGGTTATAGGAAATGTCACACCTCGACCCAACCTAGGCCCAGAAACCTACTTTGAGCTGAAAAATAAGATGGTGCACTGGTTCAGTTTGCATTCTCACAGAGGTTGGGGGCTATCAAAATCCATTAGAATAGCCAGGAGAGTTGATTGGGTGGGCCCAGATAGGAAAATAATGGGTGTGGGATTGTATGGTGGTTAATTTCAATACCCCTTGGATTGTTGCAGGTGTTTTGCCTGCCCTGCCCCCTCCAAGGATATGTAACTCACCTGGCATAGATGCTTTCCCTTTGGGATTTTTTTATAAGCCACAAAGGGTTTGCTGTCACCCTGTTGTTTCAGGCCCATGAGGGAAGTGCCCCCCTAGCTATTGTGTGTACAGCATCTATGCAGCCCTCACCTTTGAGCACTTCAAACAGATTCATGCCCCTGAGCAATTTAGAGTTGTGCAACTGACTGGGTTCCCTTGATTTCCCCTTGCCGACCCCGGTGCACCTTACAATCGCAGTGGCTATGCCACTATTATTTATTGGGTGGAATCTCTTGCCATGGAACATTACAGGACTTTCTGCTAAGTCCACCAACCCTAGCTGGTTGCCTCCGGGAAACCTGGGAGGTTAAGAACAACTATTTCCGGGCTATACTACTTACTTTCATCCTGCAGAGCCCTCTGTGGCAGGGAGCGCTGGGGGGAGTTTGATCATGTTTATTGCAGTGAAGTTGAGTGGGTACAGTCATAATCTATACTGGGGGGGCACAGATGTTGCAGGGGTTATTGATATCAAAGGGAGACTTCCTTCAAATAGCCTTAGTTAATTTTATAATGCCAGGGTGGGGCATGGTATGGACACCAGTTTCTTTCATCTTAGTTTGGCCTTGAATGCATTGCGAGACAGGGATACCGGGAGGTAAGTAACTGTGCTTGTGGGGGAATCTAATTGCCACTTATCTGACTCTCCTCTTGGTCCTGATGTCTCAAAACCCAAGTGTTTTCTCTCTGAGGGGCTCCACTTTATCCACTCTAAGGAGGGCCTTGAGCTTGGCACAGTCTTGGACTCACACAACTTGGGATTTTCCCTGGACAAATTAGTTTAGTCTCCCAATCCTACCACTTTTCCTACTTACAAGGGGAGGGGCTGTATGTCAATCATTGATTTTATTCTTGTTTATGCCCCTTTGTTCCCGCTCATTTTTAACTTTAAAATCATCTATAGCCCTTTTAGTGACCATAACCCCCTGTCTCTGGCCCTGGATGTTGTTACGGCCCCTCAGCCCTCTCGGGTGGGATTCTTAGGGGGCTTCCCTTGGTGGATCATCAGGTTAGAAGGCTCAACTGGTCGCAGGTGGATCCTTAACACCTGAAAGCCTCCCTTTTTGCCAAGTGTGCACAGGAGTTTGCCATTTGTCTTGACGTAGATGCTGTGGGAAGGGAGGTCCTGCAAGCTTTTGATGGTATCCCTCAGAGCGTTCTGAACCTACTGACAATAACGACTCCCATTACCGGCCCCCAATCAATCAATCAATCAGTCAGGATTTGCAGAGCGTGGCTGTTTTACCCTTGAGGGTCTGATAAAACTGTCTGTTCTCCTTTGGGTTGAACATCCATGTCTTGAGGTCCTTCCTGAATTGCTGGAATGATGGTGCGGCTCTGAGGTGCAGGGAGACGGTTGTTCCAGTCTTGGTCGCCAGATGGGGGAAGGAGCACCTCTGCTGTTTCTCCGGCGGATGCAACAGGTGGCAGCTAGGGTGAGGGATCTGGATCTGAGTTTCCTGGTGGGCTGTTGAAAGATCACACGTTGGTTGAGGTGCACAGGTCCTTTGTTGTGTAATACCTTGAATGCCTGGGTGAGTAGCTTGTACTGGCATCTCTTCATGACTGGTAGCCAGTGGAGTTTCCTGAGGTGAGGGGCTATGCGCATCCATTTGGGGAGGTCAAGGATGAGCCTGGCTGCTGTGTTCTGGATTGTCTGGAGCTTCTTCATGAGTTGGGCTGTTATTCCTACATAGAGGGAGTTGCTGTAGTCGAGTCGGCTGGTGACAATAGCCTGCATGACAGTTCGCCTTGTGTTGGTCAGGAGCCATCTGAACACCTTCATGAGCATACTGAGAGTGAGAAAGCAGGCTGTGTAGATGGCGCTGACTTGCTTCTTCGTGGATAGCTGTCTGTCGAGAATGATGCTGAGGTTGCGGGTGTGTTGGGTGGGTATTGGGGTTGGGCCCAGCTCCAGGGGCCACCATTCCTTGTTTCAATGTGTGTCCTTGCCTTTCCCAAAGATTAGTGCCCTAGACCCAAAATGGTTCAACATGGACTGTGCAAGGTCCCTTCGGCAGCTTAAGGTGAAGACTGCACTTAAGCAGTTGCCAAGGGATAGGAGACTGGTTGCAGGGTGCAGGCAGGCCTATAAAAAGCCCTAGACAACCTACTCTGAGGGAGATAGTGTGGGAGGAGCTTTGTCAGGCATGTGAGAGTGGGGACAGCTCCCTCTTCTGGAAAGTGGTAAATAGGCCCTGCTTTGCAGATGGTTCTGGCCCTGCATTATGCCATTATATTTTCGAGCAACAGTGGGTCAACAACTTTGAAGGCATCTATAACTGGGGGAGGGCAGTGGGAAGTTCAATGACAGGGCAGCAGTGGTTCCAGCTAGCGCCCCAGTGGTTTTTGGTTTGGAAGAAGTTACCCAGGGCATCTTGGCGTCATCCCACAAAAGGCCCTGGGCCCGGATGGAATTCCCCTTGACCTGTTCAGGGCCGAAGTGGAAGTCTGGGGGGCTCTCCTGACCCAGTTCTTGAACGCGTCCTCATAGGAGGCAGTGATGCCCTAGTGGTCCACAATCACGATTGTGCCGGTTTTCAAGAAGGGGGATAAGAACAATCCCCAATGTTATCGCCCCATATTGTTAATAGACGTGTAGGTAAAAGTCCTGGGGAGGGTAATCCTCAATAGGCTGCTGGAATGGGCAGATAAAAACAACATCATGAGTGTTGTCCAATATGGTTTTAGGCCCGGCAGGTCCACCTCTGACCAGAGCCTGAATCTTCATCTCATTATCAAAAAATACACAGTTGCCTGGTATGAATCTTTGCACTTATCATTTATGAGCCTGGCATCCGTGTTCAACAAGGCTAACTGTGTTAAACTCTGGGCCTTGCTTTCCAAGATGGGGGTTGACCTGAATATTGTGGTCCTTTTAGCTAACCTACTTTCTGATATCTTTCTTTCCCCACTAGTAGCTGTGTTCGCCAGGGGTGCATTCTTGCTCCATTCCTGTTCACTTTGTATGTGAACGGGTTGGAGTCTGCTCTCCTCTCCATTCAGGTGGACTGTCCTAGGGTTGGTGCGAGATTCCTCCCAGTTTTGCTATATGCAAACTATGCGGTACTCATGGCCCGCACGGCAAGGGGGTTGGATTTACTCTTGGTCAAGTTTGTCTCTTTTATGGGGGATCTGAACCGGTCTGCCAACTTTTCAAAATCCTACATTATGGTTGTCGGTCCGAAGTTCACCAGCACTAAGACCTTTAATGTGGTAAATTACACCTTGAGTAAAGTCTCGTCCTTTCCCTATGTGGGGGTCCTATTTGATTCAAAGAACAACTGGAAGAAGTTAATTGAGGGCAAAAGATCTGAGTTTCACAAAACTATGGGGCCTTTTTTTTGTTTTTTGCATAGGCTAGGGTCTTGGTCACCAAGGGTCCTCCTAAAAATGTATCAGGACAAATGAAGTGTCCCAGTTACCGTATGGAAGTGAGGTCTGGGGGTATGCAAACTTGGCTAAGATCCAAACTGCAGAGAATCAACTTTTAAGTCAAGTAGCACAGGTACCTCACTGCATCCCTGCGTGAAACATGGAACTTGGTCTTGGTCACGTGATGGACACACTGGCCCTTAGCCTTCTCCTGTCTGGATCCAGGTTTGGCCCAGGGAGGATTTGAAGCTGAATCGGTTGATCCTTACTGACTGTCTGGCCCTTGACCTGGCACATAAAATTCCTTGGATAGCATACGTAAAGGCAGCTTTTGCCTCCCTTGGGAAATTGGATATTTTTACCAATCCAAATTCACTGTCCTCACGTGAACAGAAATGTGTTAAGATGTTTTTCTTGGATCAGTCCCTGCTGGAAACAGAACAGTTGGAGCTGCAGAAACCCTTGGTCCGAGGACACATGCCTCTGAAGACTTTTCAAGGCATGGAGCCTCATCTAGTTCAGGTTCACCACCAGTGAAATAGGTTTGTTTTAGCCAGGTTCAGGATTGACTCGCTTCCCCATCTCCTGGCCTCTCCAAGTGGTTGGGCTTTGCCCAATTGTAGGCTGCCTGTGGCTGTGACAATAGGACAATTTTAGTCCCCCTGTTGAAGTCTCTGAATTTTCTTCAAGTACGGCTACTCCTGGTTTACCTACAGATGCTCCCCAATGAAATTGTCATGTTTGCTATTTTATGCTTCCTACGAACTGCATTGACATCTAGGAAATCAAGAACTGATTAGTTGCTCTGACCCTGTGGTCCTGGGATCACTTCTTTTTTTAATGATTGCCATTTTTATGTGTAAATGTATTACTGAAATGATTTTATATATGTATTGTATTCTTTTATGGTTGTTTTTGTCAACCGAATAACGATTTTATGATGATAATGAAAAACATCATTTATGCTTGGATTTATATGTAATATTTCTTCACACAGAACAATATTGGTCTTATATACAGTGCTTATGACAGCCTGATGTGTCTTGATTCTCTCATTTCGGTGTGGAGCGTGTGGGAAATGGGTGTGGAAAAAAATGTTTAAAAACTCTTAATTACTTTTAACAGATGTCCGCGGAATGATAAAATCGCATGTGCTAAACTAAACAAGAGTCCAAGATATAACCTTGCAATCTGAAATATCCTTTTCATATTTTTAACATGAATGACATTTGCTGTGCCCTTTATGTGCTCATCTTTGGCTAGCCTTATCAACAAAACGAGGAGAAGGGAACAGAGACGCAAAAAACCTGGGAACCGCATTCCCAAGTAACTCAAATTCAAATTCAAAAG
Organism: Calotriton arnoldi; assembly: GCA_963921515.1. Lineage (NCBI taxonomy): Eukaryota > Metazoa > Chordata > Amphibia > Caudata > Salamandridae > Calotriton > Calotriton arnoldi. Next base: position 583,971 of record CAWUFW010008305.1, read on the forward strand.
GCTTTATTCGGTGTAAATAAAACAAACACCATAAAAGCATGCTAATACACAATAAAAGAAAACATTCACATAGTACATCATACTCAATATTCGAAATTAAAATCAATTTTACACATTAAACTTTTCATAGGGATAAAATCAATATAAAAATTAATAGGTTATCAATGCATGAAAAGCTCTTAATACATTAGTACAAGCTACCACAATATATGCAATAAAGTGTTAATACTTATGAATCTGTATAAAGTTAATAAAGTGCCAGTGCATGGAAGAATCTTAGTACAAAAGTACAAGCTGCCACAATGTATGCAATAAAGTGCTAGTGCCTATAAATGCGTATATAAGAGCGTACACAAGTAAAATATGATTATTAGTCTTGTTCTTCATATAATAGTGCATCCAAATGTGTAAGTTCTTTTCTCTTCCTAATTGAGAGTTGTATGAATCTTATAACAGAACTTATTATTTTTGCATTATCCAGACTGCAAACAAAATGAAACGCATTTTTATAATTATAAAGTGTATTTCTTAAAAAAAGGGGTTTTAAAATTGATTTCCGGATACCCATATAAAAAGGACAAAAAAGTATAAAATGCATAGTTGATTGTAAAGTTTTACCATCACATGGGCAAGGTGGTAATATATGACACCATTTTTCAGTACTTGGAAAGGCAATTAAATGGTGTAGGGAACCCAGCCTCAGCCTAGTCAAGTATAATCTATGCTGGGTGTTCCTTAACAATGTCAAATATGGCTGGATGCCCCTTATAAGCGGGCCTTCACAATAACTAACTATAGTCTTTTTTTTACTGACAGCACTTTCCCGTTCCTGCTCCATTGCAGTTAAGTATCTTAATTTCAAATCATTTTTAGTATGGTCCTGTATTGTAATGGGATTGTTTTTGTCAATACCGACTTTACATTTCATTAAAAGTTTAAAAATGTACTCCAGCCATGGTATTTTCGAACTATGGTCAAGGGCTAGGCAATCCATTATTAAATCTTTTGTGAACTTAGTTTCTTCCTTTGCCCATAGCCCTTGCCAAAGTATAAGGCCTGCCATGTTTATTGTGTCACTTAGGTATGGTACAAATAACTCTTTATGTACAATAGCATTCGCAGTAGCACTAGGGACCGCCAACAGTCTTTTTAAAAACTTAGGTAAATACGAGAGAAGGGTTTGAATTAATGAGGTATGCGTCGGCGCCTACTCGTGTGTACGTGTGTGTCAAAAGATTCTTAGTGGAGTACGGTGCTACAGGCAAGGGGATTACCCTGAACCCCTCAACAGACACAAGGTCACTTAATTTTACACCAGAGGCCTGTGCACACGTAATAGTAATTTGCAGAGCAAGATCTGCGTCAATGGAACCATTTGCACTCCGCAATGTATATGAACATCGCTGGGGGTCGCGTAACTAGTTAGCATGGAGGAGTCTCGTTCGTTATCGGAATTAACCAGACAAATCGCTCCACCAACTAAGAACGGCCATGCACCACCACCCACAGAATCGAGAAAGAGCTATCAATCTGTCAATCCTTTTCTAGTTACGCGACCCCCAGCGATGTTCATATACATTGCGGAGTGCAAACCACGTGTCTCAAGTGATACCCCACCGGACACGTACATGAGTCCTTCTCCATTTAACTTTTGGATGCACCATTCCTAGATACAGCCGGGACGGAAGTACAACCGGCGGAGAGATTGACCAATTTTCTACTGTTTTGCCTAAAAGCCCTGAAGAAGTCGTGGGTTTAACCACCCTGACGAAACACGTGTTGGCTGGGCAATCGATCTTCAATAAAGAACACGTGATACCTGGAGTGTTCTTCATTCATATCAAAACCTTTTTTACAACTGTGTTGTTCTGAATACTGTATGGTTCCATTGACGCAGATCTTGCTCTGCAAATTACTATTACGTGTGCACAGGCCTCTGGTGCTTTTTAAAAACGTATTCTCCTTAATTTGAAGTGCAGCCGTATTTGATCTCCCCCATATCGCTGCACCATAACAAACCCCTGAGACACACTTGCTCCTGTACAATGATAAAATTTCCCGTATGGGTTTGTTTCCTAGTTTTGCTGCGAATCTAAAAATACCCTCTGTAGTTCTTAAAAATTTCATTTTGCATGATTCGATATGCTTATCCCAAGAACCATTTTTGCAGAATAACAACCCTAAGTACGAAAAGGTGGATACTCTGTTAATAAGAACCCCACCCACATGATGTTGTCTATGCTTTGGCCTTTTGCCCCCACATGTCATTACAAATGTTTTCTTTAAATTTAACTGCAAATCAATGTCCGACATGTATATGGCAAAGTTTTCTATCAGAATTTGCAGGCCATTTACGGTCCTAGACATTAAGACAGCATCATCTGCATATAGTAAAACAGCTGTGGGGCGTTTTCCTACTTTCGGGGCATCTGCAGCTAATTTTTGTAAAAACGAATCCACGTTATTTATGTATAATGAAAATAAAAGCGGAGCTAGAACACATCCTTGTCTAATACCCCGCTTTACCATAAAATCAGGTGTACATTCCCCCATCTTCCCATATCGTACCCTAGTAGTTAAAAAGGCATAAATTTGTGATAAAAATGAGATTATTTCAATGGGGGCCCCTAGCCCCTTCAATATTTGCCAGAGTTTTTGGTGATTAACTAAATCGAAGGCACTAGTAAGGTCTACAAAACATAGGTGGAGTGTCCCCTCCCTAGCCTGTGTATACTTCCCTATTAACAGTTCTAAATTTAAGCACTGCTCTACCGTCCCAATACCCTTCTGAAACCATACTGGGCTTCTGTCAAGATTTTACTTTCACTAGCCCAGTCTTCTAGCCTTTCTAGCATAATTCGACCCATCAGCTTCGATGAGGTATCAAGAAGGGATATTGGGCGGTAGCAGTTTGCCTTCCCTCTATCCCCCTTTTTAAAAATGGGAACGATAATACTTTCCACCCAAGTGGAGGGTAATACACCTCCCAAGGCAGCATTAAAAACGTTCAATAAAATAGGTATCCAAAAATCCATGTTACACTTAAAAACATCTTTAGGCACCCCTTCTGGTCCCGCAGCTTTTCCATTTGCACTTTTTTCAAGGGCTAATTTGATTTCGTCTGTAGTTATTGGTAGTACCTTGACCGATTTTACTATTATAAACTTTTCTCTTTTACAATCAATTATTTTTAAACCTTCAGGGTTAAAAATCTTCTCAAAATGTAACACCCAGTCTTCTGGTGGAACCACAGTATCAATCCTTACTTCATTATTTTCTTTGAAATATGGATGATTAATTGTCTTCCAAAAAAGAGCAGAGTCTTTCATCTCTGCTGCCTGGTTTAATTTCTCCCAGACGCCCTCACAAATCTCCCTTTTTCTATTTTCCAAGGTTTTTTATAGTCTTTCCTTGCGGTACTAATCCTATCAGGGTCTCTGGGTTTTTGTTTAAGAGCCAATTTCAATTCCCCATTCAACCTCGTGCACTCATGGCTAAACCATCTTGGGTTAAGATCACAGGTTTTCTTCTTCTTTTAGCTATTAAGTTACCAGCAATTTCCTTGGCAATATTACTAAAGGCAGTTATGGTAGCTATTTCACTCAAAAAGCTATCCAAGCAAATTTCTATATCTTTTTGTGTTTTCTCTCTAATATTTTCCATGAATATAACTGGGTTAACGCCCGTCCATTTTATGGAAACACCATTGTTTCCTTGGATATCAATGTCAGCATCTGCTCTCTTTCCTCGTAATTTTGTAGGCAGGTTTATTTTCAATATCACACTTAAGGGGTGATGATCACTAAACAAACTAATATTAATCAAGACTTTTTCAACCAAATTACTACCATTTGCTGATATTATAAAATGATCTATATTTGACGAGGACCTTGCTCCTACAAAAGTGTGCATTTTTATTTCACCTTCTGATGTATTGGGTTCTAAAACAATTAAATCGTATTTATGCAACACCTTATTAATGGCTTCCCCATACATATCATGCGAGAAATGTGCAATCTTGTCACCATAGTCATCACAATATCCACAAGGTTCACCTACTTCATAATCAAATCTGACACAATTGAAATCCCCCGCCCAAACTAAAACATATTCCCCTATCACTCCCTTTAAGAAGAGATCCAAGTCCTTTTCTAATAGGCTGATTACCTTACTCTTTGTATTATCAAACAGATTGTTATAAAAGTTTATAACAACAATGGCTTGATTTCCATTGGAATGGAGGTATACAAACTGATAATATTGTGATGTAGTAAAAGTTTTCCTTAAAATCAATGGTGAAGTAACGGCAATTAGTGTGGCAAGACCACCCTTCGCCCTTCCCATCCTGGATGGATGTGGCATTGGTACAGATTGTCTGATGGCCATTTATACAGAAAGGTTCAGTACTCCAGGTTTCCTGTAACAGTACCACTCCAAAACCATCCAACATTTGTAACCAATTTGTATCGCATATTTTATTTTAAATTCCTGCAATGTTCCACGTCATAATTTTCAGGAACTCACTGTGATACAAACTAGATTCATCTTTCTTCAAGTTACTAATGGGAGTACTATTACTATGGTCATCTGCAGGAATGTCTAGGATCTCTATATACGATGTTCCTATCCAATTTTCCATGGCGGTATTTGAGATATGGAGATTGACATCTCCCATGGTGCTTAAAAATGGTTCTTCCGGACCGATTTCTCTGGTGTAATCTATATTACCAACATCTGACAGACCATAGACATTTACTTGATCCTTTCTTCCATATGGTTGATCGGCAGCTGTATGTCAATCTATTTCACTACAACTCCGCCGTGGCACATATCTATTGTATAGTGGCATGTGCAAAGATTAGTTAAATCTAGCATTTGCATTGGAACTATCATGATTTGGTCTGTAGAAGAAGCCTTGTGGGATGGCCGTTATAATATTGGCAGCATCCAAACAATCACCTTTTCCACAATGCATAAGGTTTTTCAATATATCGCCCACTAGTTTTTTACTTCGGAAGTTCACCACTATGCAGTCTCCCTGACATGATTTCCAGGATGTACCCAGCCAGTTAGATCTCCTCAGCATAATTATATCCTGGTACAAAGTATGTGCCCCAACGTTAGTGTTTATGCAAAACCAATGGACCACTTGATTCTTCATGGTATCGTATGTTTCCTTCTGGTTTCTCAATAGTTTGGGCACATTGTTTAAAACTATAACATACGGTGTTGCCTCAGGAGGAAGATTTAGTGTCCCCTTGGAGTTATTAACAGGGTATGTATAGCTATTCTCCATGTGTATTGACGGTTTTTTAGATACTGTTGTATCCTGATAAGTATCTTCCTTATCTTTGTTACGTTGACTTGTGACTATTATAGGTAAATTAGTAGCTTTTGAAGTGGCTGTTAAGAGCGACTCCGTCTCTGTATGTGCTGCAGGGCTAATTCTATTAGCCGGAATTGGGTTTCCTTTTACAGTTCCCATTTGATTTTGTCCTGTCTTAGAAGTATTAGATGTTTTACCTGTATTTTTTATTGATAGAATTTCAGTAACCAAGTCCGTTAGATGTGCCACATCCTTCTGAATCTGTTTGATCTCCTGCGTTAAGCGTCTTTCGATACAGTCCATTTTACCATGTAGTTTTTTACATAAAGTTTCCAAATCTGGGGATTTTTGTTTTATTGGGTCATGTTCCTTACTAATCTGCCCAGGAGTACATCCTCCCTTTTTACGCTTGGCTGTTAATTTAGCCTTAGATGTAATCTTTTGTTTTTCCACAGGGCTATCTACAGGTTGGCCTGGTTGTTTCATCTTTTTTGCTGGTGGAGATATCAGAGACATATCATCTGTTAATTCGGAGATTTCCAGGAATAAGTTTTGAACACAAGGATTAGGAGATTTGTGGCTATCCAGGCTTATATGAGCGTTTGCTTCACATGTATCTTGCTCCGTGACCCTAACTCTCGCAATATTTTCAGATATTAAGTGCTCCGTTTCTCCCTCTGGTATTGATTCCATTAAGGCCGCATCAAGGGCTGTCTTTGTTGCTGCCAATTGTTCCTCCACATGTATAATTTCATCATTTATGAGGCCCACTGCATTTGTTAAATATTTCGTTATTGGGGCATTCTTTATAGTCTTCGTAGACTTCTTCCCCCCTTCTTGCGGTAACTTCCTTTTACCCATGTTGGCAGTCTATTCAATATAGGGTACCTATACCAGTGTAGATGAACTCTTACCGTTACCATATATATCTCCGCCGGATAACAACGAAAAAGGGGGGGTGGCCCTGCCCTGCAACGTCCTGTCGCGCCCGGGCCTGGCCCGCGCGCGCCCCGCGCTGCGGGAGGCCTGTCCGGTCCTTTACGCGCCCCCAGGCGCGGGAAGAGACGTCAGGGCAGTCGCCGCTGCAGGGGCTGCTGGGGATTGTGGTTTGCCGTTCCCCTCACGGCGAGACAGACCAGTAATGCCTGGAGCCTATGCCCTCACGGCAGGTAGATGAAGATATGGCCGTTCCCCTCACGGCAGAGTAGCAGAGTGGCCAAGACAAACTCGCGCTGATACCAGTGCTTAATTTGTAAAATAATAAGTGCCAGGGCCCTTGTCAGGAGGTCACTGCAGCTTGCACTACCCATTGCCCCTGCCAGCACTGCCAATAAGAGAACAAATACATCTACTAACCGAATGAATGTATGATCCTAGTACGATAGCCATTAGGCCATTAGGCCGATGGCTCCAATAACGACAGCGTTATTTCAAACCTGGCATTTTCATGCCAATTTGTAGTACAAAGTTCAAACGCACACTTGCACGTAGTGTATTTCAAAGCAGAAAAAACTAACAAATGCTTTAAGTACGCATTTTTTTCACCCATCATTTTCTAATTATTTATTTTTTAACTAAACATTTTTCTTAGTTTGTCTTTGGTTCAAAGACCGTTCTCCCTTCCTCTGGTGCCTAAGGTGTGCGTCTTGGGTTCGCTCTGATTGGTCCTGCCCACCAGAGCAGGGCGTGTCCAGCCTGTCATTTTTGAGGTGGTGAGTCTACTATGTTGGGAGCTCTGTTAAAATTGTTCCACTCCACAGGATAGTCTGCGCTTCATGACTTAGCTGCGGCCCGAGTCAGGTGAGGCGCAGTCCCCTCCTGATGTTTGGGTGCCACTGCACCTCAGAGTTGGATGGTGCCGTTTCTTTCAGGCAGGAGGACACTGTGCGATTGCGCACCCTCCCCCACTCTTAGCCCCAAACCGCCACCTCACACCCTTAGCCCTAATACGGCCTGCACTACCATTATACCTAAAACAGCCCCTTCCCCATATCCCTAAGTCCTCCCTTCACACCCTTAGCCCTAAACCGCCCTTCACACCCTAAAAACTGGCGTTGAGATGCCACTTGTGAAAGTAAAAGATTCAGCATAAAGACAGGTGTAGTAATGTCGCCGTTGTGATGTCGATTTCGTTCTAAAGGCTATTCGTAATGAAGCCTTCATGAAAAAGGACTTTTCCCCTACTAACCATCACACCCTACAAGTATGATAGTTCAGGCTACTCCAGGCTTCCAAAGTTTATTGAATTACTGTTGTGCTCATCTCCAAAGTAGACAAACAGCGCCACTTTGTGGTGCACTACTTTAAAAACCAGTGTTGACAATTAAGTGCCGGTGTCAAGCACTGAAAACCTCTGCCTCAAATTAAGCGCTGCTCATACCACAACAGGAGACACTAGATACATATAGGGGGATATTCTCAAGAACGTGCGATAATCATCGCCAAAATAGGTCAACGCAATTTCACATATCGCCGTCCATCGCGGGAAAATAATTGTGTCAACGCCCCATTCTCAACACGGCGGTAACATGCGATAGTGACCTGATAACGCCTCAAATGTCCGCGATAAAATCCCCGGGACGGCGATAAAAATCTAAAGCCGAACGTGAAAAAAGTTGCGATGGGCCCAACTGCGGAAAAAAAACACAGCGGCAAGCAACGCCAGGCCTGCAAGTCCCACAAGTCAGGCGGGAAAAACCACCACAAAAGCGCCAACAAAAAACACAAACATAACACAAACAACTGCGAAGCACCATGGAGGTAGCCGGAGCGAGCACAGAGGACAACCAGAACCCCACGGAGGACCAGCCTGGGACCTCGGGGTCAGGGAAGGGCAAGGAGAAGAAGAAGAGGAAGACGCCTTACAGTACGCAGGAAAACCAGATCGCCATTACGGAGGTCATAGAACACCACCACCAACTGTGCATCACCTCCACTGTGTCATTGGCAACGAAAAATACAATATGGCAGTCCATATTGGCCAAGGTGAATGCAGTCGGAGTGAAGAGAAGGGAAGTGGATGACTGCAAGAAGCGCTGGACTGATGTGAAGCGCAAAACCAAGCTGAAACCCGCAGCCAACCTGAAAGCAGCAATACAGACTGGGGGAGGGAGCCCAGCGACACACCAGGAGCTGGATGAGATGGAGGAAATGGTGACCCGAGTCAGCATTGGGGAGACGGTGGCAGGAGTTGGGGGACCGGACACTGCACAACATGACCTGAGCCAACAGCAACAGGGTGAGAAACGACCAGGGACTGGGGGGGACAGGGGGAGATGGGCACAATGGCACACATGCACAATTAAGTATAGCACATCTGCGGACAAACCATGCCCAAGAGTCACAACTCCGACCAAGAGCCCAAGTTACCCAAGTCTGCAACATCTCAGCACTGTATAAGCACAGAAGTCAAAGGCACACCGCCTGAAAGGGATAAGGGCCAGCTAAATCAGAGCCGAAGGGGCAACACACCCACAATGATGTACACACACATAAGAATCAGAGCACCTCAACATTGATAACAATGTGGTACAAACTGAAACACTTTCACAACAGAACAGAGGACACAACTGCCACCGCATGTGTGTAGAAAATGGCCATTCGCATTTGGCATAGCAGGAAACTGTGAGATGACAATGTACAAGTACAACCTCACATCCCTGATGTTGTAGAAATGTCAATTGTCCCGCATCACATAGGCATCTCCTCACAAACAGTCACAATGTACATTGTCATGCAGTCTGCAAGTAAACTTGTCCAATGCGTCAACATACATGTGAACACAATGTCAATCTGCATCTCCCCTTCACATTGCAGAGGGAGAATCAACACCTCCTGCAGAGCAGACCCAACAACTCAGCACTGATGATGAAGAGGACCTCCCCAACATCGACACCGACGCCCTCCAACAGCCCATGGACAGCTTCGGCCCCCCACCTCCAGGAGCAGTGCAGCCCAGCTGCATCGAGGAGACCCCACCCCCTGCACAGACCACACAGCAGGAAGCACCCACCACCACTGCTGTCCCCCAGGACCCCCACGACCAACACATGGCATTCCAACGCTGTGTGTTAGGGTGCCAGGAGAAGATGGCTGATCAGCTGCGGGTGGGGTTCGACCTCATGGCAGCCAAACTAGATGCCATACGTGGGTGTCTACGTCCCATCAGGGACCACTTACAGTCCCTAACGGACACCCACTGTCCGCTCCATGCTCTCCAACAATCCATGGCTGACATCGCTGGAGCCATGACTCTGAGCCAAGAACAACTGTCCAGTCAGAGTGGCTCCAGCGATGCCAGCTGGGAGTTGGGACACATGCGGAGGATCATGTTGAACATGGAGCAGATGCAGGCGGAAAGAATGTTTGCCACGGCTGCACACCAGCGAGATGTAGCTGTGATCTTCCATGCCCTGCAGATCCTCGTCATGGCATTGCCGCCACAAGGCCTGGCACGGATGAATGCTGCTGCTACTACTCCATCCACATCTCCGCCCCCTGAAGTGTCAGTGCCACACAGTGATGCAGACTAAACACCACCACCTACATGTGAGGCACCTGACACATCAGAGGACGAAGATGATGATGAATCTGGCACTGTGGTAAGAATGAAGTGGTAGCATTCATCTCCGCCATATGGCCTGTTACAGCTTGGTTCTGCCCTCTGCATCATGCCCTGGATCAACACATTCCACTGTGCCCCGATACACTCAGCGACACTCACCTTGGACCTCGACAGGGACTGCCATATTTGGTTTGGTTACCAATGACACTGCGGACTGAAGTCTGCCTCTTCCGATGAACTTGTCAATCCCTAATGGACTCTGGCTGGCCCTCCACGGGGCAACAATGTAAAGTGGGGTGTACATGGCCCTGTACTGCTCCAGCTTCAACACTCCACTGAATGCGAAAAAAACATTCTGATTCACACAGATGTGTCGTGGCTATGACCAACCAAGTATGAAAGTATGGATGAATGTAGGGACAGTGATTCCACAAAAAGGTACTCCCTGTGTAATGCTACCAATGCGCATGTCTGGCCGTGACCCAGATAGGCAGTGAGACACACATTGTCATTCAAATCAACACTCATCACAGTTGAATACAAGTGAAGGTGCGTAGACTTTATTAGCATATGCGTGTCAGTGCGGGCAAGACAAGTGCCACAACATGCAGACCAATGCAGCAGTTTGTCAGGAATATGAGGAACGTTGCCAAGCGCCGCTGTCCACTCCGGGGGAGTGCCTCACCCTTCACAGGTGTGTGTCAGCCCACGTTGTTGTCCGCTCATGTATTCGGAGTCCAGGCAAATACAGCCATGTCCACTGTTGTCGTGGGATATGTGACCAGATCTCCAAGATGCAACAAGGTGTTGGGACATGTTCAATGGGTTCCAATCTGTTGTGGCTGCAGGTACGTAGTTACTCGTCCATGAAAGCGATTGCAGCTTCGTAGGCTATCATTTCCAACATGAGGTCAGGCCAGGACTGAACCACGCCCAGAGCCCCGGGCAAATCCTTCACACCCCTACTCTGGCTTGGCGGACACCGGCCCAGACCACTCCGCTTACGCTTACAGGGGGGGGGACACAGCTACATGACCGGGGTCTTCCCCACTGCCTGTGGTGGCATTGTTGCGTCCACTGTCCACAACACTACACACACCATCAGTATATGTCCACATGGACATGTCTGTGCTCTGCATACTGAAGTCAGTCCAGCAGATCACCGCCACACTTGGCATTGTGTACATTCTTATTGATGGGTCACTTGCCTCCTTCGCACATACTTGGTTCCCACCTCTCCCCACATTCTGCAATTGTGTGGCTGAGGGGCCATGCCGTTTTCGGGAGGTCAGCTGTCTTGTTCTGCGCTGCCTCAGTGGTAGTCCGGGGGGGGCCTGGGGGTGGTGGCGGTGGGTGTTGTGGCCCTCTTGGGTCTCCGTGCTGCATGGTCAGTGGCTCCATGACATGTGTTGGTCTTCAGATGTGGCTCTGGGCTGGGCTCCCTTTCATGCTGCAGGTTGTCGTCCTGCTTTACACCAGTAAAAGGCAGGTGTTAAGTCCCTGCTGCTAACGCACCTTATCGCCTGTTTTTGGGTCGCAGCGCAGATCTGGCTGGTCTTTGAGAATATCGCGGAGTGGTGTTTTCGTGTGTTTTTGCACGGGAACGCCTACTCTGCATATCATTAGTGTTAGTTGTCGCTCTCATCCGTGGCGATGTTTTTTGCGCCAGCTATCGCTGGGTAACTGGCGATGTCGGCAGTCTGCACCAGCTTGAGAATGGGGCAATGGATCTGTCGCCACTTTTGCGGCGCTAAAGTGCCGTTAGATCGGCAATTAGTCCTTGAGAATATGCCCCATAGTGTCTTGTCAAGTTCTTCCTGGGGCTCTCTTGATGCGGTATTAGTCTTTTGATGGCAGAGCTCGTGCTTTAAGTTTCAGAACAAAGCCAGACCACTGGCTCAGATCTTCCTGGGACTTTGTTGGCACACCCACCTCTAGTGTGCGTATACAAAAATTCTACATTTCTAAAAATTTGTTAAAATTAAAGGAACATTTTCTGAGAGTAATAATCCATTTTACTTTTTTGGTTAAAAAATGATAGTCAATTCTAAGCATTGCCATTTTCAATATATGTCCCCAAGGATAAATGAGCAGAGCACTGTTCAAATAAGTTCACAGGAAACACAAGATTATGCTATTTACAGTCTTTTAGATCACTCAGTGGCCCCAGAGAGCTAGAATCTTCAGACCCAGAAGAGATTACCTAAATGCAGGGTGTTCCTATGGGACACAGGTTTTGCTACCCTCAGGCCCAGAATTACTAAGGGCGTGCATCGCCATTGTGTCAAGCAAGGCGATACAAGGCGACGCAACCACTTAAGTGGGATTAACTATGCTATGCTGAGCCACCTTGCATGGCTCTGCGTAAAATAGTAAATCTGGAGTAACGCAGTGCAGCGCAAGTCACTGCCTTGCATTACGCTGCCCTTGGAAGGCATTCCATGAGTGGAGGGTGGGTGTTCCCATGCATCCACTCATGGTATTTGGTGCATTCTCTGATTTACTAACACTAGTAAACCTAGGAATGCATCAAAGTGCTACGGCTTCCCAGGTGAGGCGTAACGAGGAGAAATGTGTTTATTTCTCCTTGTTATTTCCTCTTTCGCTGTGTGCTGTAGAATGCAGCACACACAGAAACAGGAAAAAGACTCAGAGGAAATGTTTGTGCAGGAAGGTTTCCCTTGTGCAAAGTCTGCACTCACACACCGTTTGAGAAGTGTACTCTGTTTTGGTGTAGTGAGTGAAAATAAGTGTGTGCTCAGATATAGCTTGTAGTGGATGGCATTTTATTACTGTACAAGTGCCTATATGGCCAACACTTCTTGCAAATTGCACTAAATAGCATAAAAGTACAAGTGAAGAGACACTCACATTGTTAGAAATTTTGCACAGACTCACTGCTGGGCACTGTGGCAGGAAGGGTGGAAGACTGGTGGAAGCATTCTTCATAATTAAGATTTTGTTCAAATGGATTCACATTGGCATTTAGAGCTCGAAATCCTATGATTACAAATCCAAATTTCTAGTTAAGTTGTCTGAATTTGATGAGATCTGGTTTAGTAGCTGAGTTATTGACCATGTAACCTCGAAACCTGGGTTCTACACGTGGCTTAGACAATGGATCAAATAATGTATGACTCTGGGCAAATCGTTCATCTCCACGTGCCTAAGTATGCAAATGTATGCAATTTAAAAGTTAAGATATGTATGTGGGATTTAAGTTCTGTGCAATGTGAGGTCAGTGTTTTGTCCCATTCATAGCTGCTCACTTCTACTGCATACCTATATATATATATATATATATATATATATATATATATATATATATATATATATATATGCCGTAAACTTCGCCACAGCAATCCCAGCAATCACAGGACTCCGGAACAGACGAATACAGACCCAATTGTAGGTGCGAGGTTTAGTTTATTTAGTGCTCTGCATGCCCGCCATGACGCGTATATATATATATATATATATATACACATTCATCCATGCATTCCTGGCAGAGGAGTAGGATAAGGAGGCATCTCTAATCTAGATCTGCTCATTAATCATTCTACATCATGTAACAAATTAGGAGAGACGGATGTACAGTTTTCATTTTCTACTATTGGGCTTCAAAAGTGAGGATCACTCAAGGAGGGACACCATTGGTGTTGAGCACTTTCACAATTGAGTCAGTAGCTAAGATAAAGCTCCTTCCACTTTTCTTGTGCTTCAACATGTTCAGGAGAAACAGGGCTTGTTTTTCTTTATCTTGCAGTGAAAATGAAACTAAGGATATTTCCTCCAAAGCCGGTGCTCACTAAGGTCATGTCTCACTAAAGCCATGTTTCACCAGTGACAAAACTCTTTATAGGTAGTATTTCTCACTAAGGGCAGTTATCATTAAGGATAGTTATCTTTAGGGGTATCTCTCACGCTACAGAATTCTCTCTCAGGCAGTTCACACTAAGGTCAGTACTTGGCAAAGGCAGGAGACACTAAGAACATTTCTCACTAAGGGCAGACTAACATTTGTTTCAGTAGTACAATTCTTAATAATGGCAAAATAACTGCATGCGAAGGAAAAGTAACGTGTTACCATATAGGCCAGGACAAGTGACCAGAGCTTCTTTATCTGTTGAAAAATTAATGAAATGTAAATTAAAATGCTGTATCTCATATCATATGATTGACAAACAATAGATGTTAATAAACATCTATTTATAATATGGGGCAAGGCATGTTTGATTGTACTGTGTGATGTGAATTATGATAGCCACAGTGTGGTATCTCATTTTCAGGACAAATTAATTTATTGAAATGTAGCCTAACAAAGGCAAATACATTATTTACTGATTTTGTACATGTGTTCAGGGCCGTAGCAATCAAATGAGCAACAGGTGTAGTGGCAACAGGGCTGGGTCTGTGAGTGGCCCTCTGAACTTGCTACCTAACAGAGGGTTAAGGTGGGACATATTCTTTGCTTACATTAGGGCCCAGGCTACACCACTGCATGTTTTTCTACAGATTTTTAACTATAACCCCAGCAGTGCCCATCATCAACCGGCAACAAGTTTTGAAATCAACTTAAAATAACCCCTCGTTTATCCCTTTTAAGTTATAGGGTGCCCAAACTTGAATTCTGTGCTGATTTAGAATGACTACAAGGAGGATTCAAAGAACCCTCTTCCCCCTCAACTGATCAATTCCTGATCTAATATAGTAATACAAATGTATCTACCGCCAGCCAAACCTAAATCTAGCCCAAGCCCTGACATTTTGTTAGAACTTACCTTACCACTTATTGCTCCATAGTCCAGGAATACATTTTTTGTTGTACATTTAATGAAGTTGGGGAAGGAGGGTGTAGTGTGGAACTCAGTCTCGACTCAGGGTGGGACTTAGAAGGCAGTAGGATCAGAGCAGGGCTACTGGAATTTATGACAGGCCAATAGTTGTCCCAAAAACAAATGTTGCTCTAACAGGTTGGCTCAATTATCTTTGGGCAATTTATCTAAATATAGGCAAATAAATTGTGCAGCATAAATTTAATATACCTTATTTTTCAGTGGCAAAATTTATGTATAATTTGCAGCTCAGTGATCTTTTAATAACACATTAAGTGGGTAGTGAAAGTGTCCCCACATTATTCTAATTTAAACTTTTCATCTATTTTAGAAAACAAAATCTAATTTGGATTATGGCAATCGATGGTCATGGATTAATTCATGTCATATACTGCATTATGTTAATTACGTATGGGAAAAAGAAAGCCCTGTGATGAAGAATTCACAAAAAAAGAAATTCCAGTGGCCCTAGGGGACCAACATTGTTACTGTCTGATTATATAAACAATTGTTTGTGTTGAGTAGTACAATTCATTTTCTTTTATTCTTTCCTTGGGTCATCCAGATGCCCCTGACGGAGGCCATGCCACAGAGTCCCAGATGGGGGATGTCAATGAAATAAACTTCCGTCAGCTGGGCTGGGAGGAGACCAGAGCCACAGCTGGTGGATCGCGGCCACGACCTCGCCGCCGCCACAGGAAACGGAGGTCCTAAGTCACCCCCCCAACCACAGATGCCCTCCTTCAGCAGCTGATCAAAGGCGTGAAGGAAGTCAAGGAAGTCCATGGCCAACTGGAAGAAAACCAGCAGAACATTTTAAGGAGGCTTGATCAGGCGGAGCAGTACCCATCACCCATCAGTAATAGTTGTATACTTACTGCCCTTGCCCTACCCTCTGCAGCTCTCATGGGGTCTGACAATATAATGCCAAAACAATAATTCCTTCTTCCCATCCATAGAACTTCTTTTCTGCCCTGAGTAGCAAAGGTGATGTCTGCTCCTCCTGCCCCCGCATCAGCCCAATACCCTAATGCAAGGGTTTTCCAAAGGGCCTTCTTATGCTGATGGTGGGTGACCCACTGCTAACAGGGAAGACATCACAGGTAAAACAAGGTTCTTCTTATTCTGAATGATGCTGGTGAACCAGTCAAAGGATTCTCATTGTACATCATATGCAACTAGACAAAAAAAAACACAAAGCGAGGGGAACATCCAAGACAGAGATCATTATGATAAAACAACTATCAACATAGTATACATTTATTTACTTAAGTAAGAATAATAAAAACCCTCAAGTTTCAGGGC